>CM071795.1:41977796-42577796 GCA_036559045.1 Platycarya longipes | reverse complement strand
CCTTTGTTGGGCTGGGTCACACCAGAACTAGGCCCTCCATGCGGGCTAACTTCGTTGGTCATATGATGTTGGGCCTTGGACTTCGACGACCCAATACCAAAATCTCCACGCGAGCTAGGACTAAACACTTGTAGTTAGGCCTTGGGCTTGGAAGGCCCAGCCCCATCTCCAGTCTTAATCCCTGCTTTATATTGCGTTTTGGATTTATTAATGGGCCTCCTCACCTTATGCCAAACTGGCTTTTCCTTCCCCATTACTATGTCATGTTTTTGGGCCCCCACCTGAAGTTGCTCGAGCCCATCTTCTCTCAACAGTCTCTTAGCCCCCGAGTCATGCCTTTCCTTAAAAAGGGCAACAAACTCTGAAATCACTTGTACATCCCTTTGCAGAAACTTAATGTTGCCCTGAATCTCTAGTAGCAAACGTCAGATTTCCCAGAGTTCTTGACTCATTGTAGGTTTTGAGTGGCTCGACTTGTATTGCATCTTCTCCTCCCGATGACATGTATAGTTACCCTCTTCCCTCCCACATTTTGATGCAGACCTTGTGAGCACATCTCGATAAGATAGTGAAGTTCCCCTGTTTTTGGTCGCCAGATTTTTATCTTGAGGATGACTCTGTTTAGCTTCACTTGACCATCCCGATTCCGACTTGTTGCATTCCATCAAAGTTTCACGCATTTTCCGCCAACCCCAGCCCCTTTCCCCTTCTGGAATGCACAATAAGCTCTTTCTCCCCCTGATTATATTCAAAGATCTCAAGAAAACAACCTTTGGAATTTTCACACCGTTGGGCTATGTAATTCCGATACCAATCTCGAGTGGCCCAATATAATTCCACCTTTTTTCCCTCTCTCAAGCTCTCCTCTAGTACCTTGCCCAGCCACATGACTGATGATGGACCCAGGAACACCAAGTGCTCAGCCTTCCAACCTTTTTCCATGATTCGCAGCATACCCCCATCCTTTGACAATATGAATAACTTCGATTCAATAAACACTTTTGGAGGATGGCCCATAAGAGCCATAGAAAGCTTTAATCCCTAATACGAAGTAACATTAACAAAGAAAGGTCAGCACAGAGAGCAGTGAAAATGAAAATGGAGCATGTGTACGGAGAGAAAATGGAGCATGGAGCATGTGTACGGAGATAAAATGGAGCTTTTTATAGGGCTCTAACATGGGTTGGTCTTTGGTTGGCCTGGGATGGTCCATGGCATGGGCCATGGGCATGCTGACATGCTTGTTGGCTGGCTGGCATTGTCAATGGACGGCAAAGCTGTCCATATTTCTTTATATTTATTTCTTACCTTATATAGAATTCATTGTACAGATTACATATATATGATACAAAAATCTTAATGCCTTCACTTCGGCCATTATTCATAGAAAATCTAATTCTCGACAGGCATGGCCTAGGCAGGTGCCTGGGCATTGGTGTCACTAGCCTAGAGTGGCCGAGACATGGGCCTAGGCGCTGGCATGTGCTTGGGCTGCGCGCGGTTGTGCGCACCTGGTGCATGCCTATTGCGCCCAGCTGGGCTTGGGGGCTTGTTGCGCGTGCAGGACTGCTGCTGGGGGGGCTTGTCACTAACCTCACTGGGCTGTTAGGCATGTTGCTAACCTCGTTGGCTGTCAAGGCAAAGGCCACGAGACTGTCAAGGGTTGTCAGTGACAGTGTCGAGACAGGGCCCGTGGGGTTGTCAAGGCATGGCCCGTGGGCTGTTCGAGCATGTCGGCGGCAATGTCATGACATGGCTTGTGGGGCTATCCGAACTTGTCAAGTCATGTTGCATGGCTTATTTTTGGGCGGCTTTTCTAGAGGTTTGACAAGCTCATTGGCAATGATGTTAAATGTTGTGATGACACGGCACAAGGTATGTAAAGAAGCTTGTGAGTTTCTTGTGTATGAGTGTGTGTGAGTGAAAATCAGTGAGTGAATGTAAGAAAGCTCACCGTTGTTCAAAACAACCTCTTCGATGAGGAAGCAAGCTGGCAATTCAAATATGAAAAAAGTATAACCCACGAAAATGCAACACCAAAACTCAATGAAAATCAAATTAGAGAGTGAAAAATGCAAGTGGTCTATGGCGAGATGTTTAAAGGTCAGCAAAAGAATTGCAAATAAACGTGGGAAGTTAGGGGGATGGGGAGAGAATATTTGGGAGTGGGGGAGAAAATGTCGGGGTGAGGAGAGGAAGAAGAAAACAGGGTTTCAGGAGAAGAAAACTAACGTGAACTAAGTAAGAGAAAGAGAGAATTCACTTATTGAAACGGTGCCGTTTTGATTGTTCATGGGCTGGGCTTTGTTTGGGTTTGGGCCTGCATTTGGGCTAGAGTTTGGGTTCGAGTATTACACTAAAAGTTGAGCTTACTGATTTATATCGACCTTGTTTGTTGGTCTTTTATTTTTTTGAATGTGTTTAGTAAGAGAAATGATAGATGCAGTCGTGGGACCCACATGAAAAAGTTAATTTTTTTAACAGTGGACTCCACTTTTTTTTTTTTTCAAAGCGACTGTACACCGCTTGCAACCAATGTTTTGAATATTGTACTGGTGAGTGTACTGGTCAAGGTATTGGAACGAAATATTTCGATACTGGTATCGGTACCGGTACCGTTTCGAAATAGTCTATACATAAAAAAATTATATATATAAATACATATATAAATTATATTTCAAAATAATAGTCAATATTTGAATAAATTATATATATAAATATATATGTAAATAATCTAGTCTAAATTAGGATAAAAAAATAGCAAAAAATGAAAAAAAAAAAGAAGTGAAATCCCGAAATCCGGTACAGGCCGGTACACATAGCCAATACGGCCGAAATCTGGGCCGGTACAAAACAGACCCAGTTTCCGTACCGGCTACTGTTCTGGTACGGTACGTACCGGCCGTTACGGTACGAAATTTAAAACTATGCTTGCAACTCCATGACTGTATGTAGCATTACTCGTTTAATAATTTTGTTTTCACTCTTGCTTACAGGGATGACGGGGGTGCTCTTTGGCAAGTTGATGTGGACATGATGGATTTTCTTTTCACTAGCCTTGTTGAATATCTCCAACTTGAAAATGCATATAACATTTTCATTTTGAATCCAAAGCGCAATGTGAAAAGGGCTAAATATGGATATCGGTGAGTATCTTTCTGTGATTCTGTCCTTTCTTTTTATTTAAGCGCAATCAGACAATACACTATAAACTGTAAATCCCTTGCACCCTAATAACATAATAAAAGATAATTCACCAATGACCATTAATTTTGCAAACTCCACCCGGTTAGTATATTGTCTGATTATATGACATGCTGATATTAAATTGTAAGCTCCTGGCATTATCTTACAATACATTCCTACATTCTTTCCATCTTAATGTGTATGGTAATGGGGACCTGTTTATGTTGTTATGACAACCTGGAGTTTCTGTATCAATGTTTTGGACAGTCTCATTCTTTCTTTAGTTAGTTCTTAATTGTTATCGTTCATTTGTTTTTTCAATTTCCCCCTTTTTTTCTTTAATATGTTGCAGGAGAGGTTTATCTCAGTCAGAAATAGACTTTCTTAAAACGGTACTTTCTTTTTCTTTTTAGTTTCATTTTGTTTTCGTTTCGATTCCTCAAATATGTATATTAATCTGGATTGGATCAAATGTGTATATTAATTTTCAGGTTTTACTTATCAAAATATTAATTTTAAGGTTTTCTGTTGTTCATTCAACATATAAATGTTTTTAATTTTTGCCAAAAAACTTTCTGCTGCACTTACCTTATTGAAAAAATCATCACTGACATTTTTTGTTGTACAGAACAAGAGTTTGCAAACAAAAGTTCTCCAGTCAGGAAATGTTCCAGAAACTGTTCTTGGTATGCAAACTTTCTTATTTTCATTTTACTTGTCAGAAAACACCTGAAATTCCTATTCATTTACAGTTGCATAGGAATAGGTAGCTTCATCTTCTTGAAATGGCTAAATAACAATTGATTCACAGCTCTCGATAAGATTAAGAGACCTTTGTATGAGAAGCATCCAATGGCAAAGTTTGCCTGGACAATAACTGAAGATGCAGACACGGTTAGTCTACTTTGTGCTTAAATTACTTGAAAATATTGAATGCTAATGTAGGTCGTTCCGGGGTTTAAGTTATAACCTTGTAAAAGATGTGTTGTGTTTGCACCATCTTTGTCCAAAAGTTGAAACTATTGAATGCTAATGTAGTTTTTTTCCTGAGTAGTTCTATCATATGATATATTTGTGTTCTATGAAATAGGAAATTAGGATTTAGTATGAGGTGCAAAGAAAATTGCATCTTTAAAAGGAAGGAAACTTCCATGCTTACAATTTTAGGTTTTTGTTTAGAAGAAAGATGTTTTTGGGCCCTTGTGGTTATATTTGTAATTGTCAAATGTTTGCCTCCATAGCTGATAACTTATAAAATTCAATTTCCTACGCATGCCCCAATATGTTAAAATTGCCTGTTAAAATTATTATCAGTAATATGCTTTTTTTTTTAAAAAATTTAAACCATAAGCTTGCAGTTTTTTGTCGGGATTTTAGAGACTTCCTTATTTTCATTGATTATTACAATTTAGATACTACTGTAGCTCAATAATAATTTCCAGGGGGAATGGTACAACGCTTGCCTAGATGCACTGACTGATGTTGAGAGGTTGTACCAAGGGAAAAATACTGCAGATATTATTCAGAGCAAAGTTTTACAGGTATATGGTCCTCTGTGTGTGTGTTATTTGTATATTTATGAAGTGCTCAAGAAGATATTATTCAGAGCAAAGTTTTACAGGTATATGGTCCTCTGTGTGTGTGGATGTTATGTGTATACCTGCTCAAGAAGAAAGCTTTTTAGAGGTTAATTGTTTTCTTAATCATTTTCAATTTCTATCTATTTCAAGTTATTGAAAGGGAAGAATGAAGACATGAAGCTCCTTTTTGAAAAGGAATTAAAATCCAGGGATTTTGGTGATTTTCATGTCGAATGTCTCACTGATACATGGATTGGAAAAGACAGGTTCATTCTCTCTTCCCCCCGCTCTCCTCCCCTCACTCCCACAAGCTAATAAAGATGGAAATATCTACTGCATCAGGTGGGCATTTATTGATTTAAGTGCAGGCCCTTTCTCATGGGGACCTGCTGTTGGTGGAGAAGGTGTGCGCACAGAATTAAGTTTACCAAATGTGGAAAAAACAATCGGTGCAGTTTCAGGTACTACTGTAATTCTTATTAGTGCTCTGTCATTTGTATGTGCTGAAGTGTACATGATTCCCTTTTCTTTTTTGGTCAGCATTTCCCATTTTTTTATTAATATGCTGCCCATTTGTAGAGATGATATTGTTCTTTTGATGATATAATATTCTGAGAAAAATGGAAAAATGCTCTGACTGTCTTAGACACTGTAATGTATGTTGGCTTATATGGTTTGTTTGGCTGTGATGGTTATGGGTTGTTTTTTTGTATATCTATTCTTCATAAAACAAATTCTTTCTGTCCATGTTGTGGAAACCTTATGGAGCCTTGTTATGTAAATGAGGTGCTTTAATGCTACTTTGTTGGGGACGCTGATATCCTGTCAGAGTGGTGGTTAAGTACCTAAAGAATATGGTGCAATAGATGTTGTTGTGGATAATGCATGTTTGAGCTCTTTAGACAAGTTGTTTAGTTTTCCTTTATAATTAATTTTGACTTTTTCTGTGGCATGCAGAACTGTCTGAAGATGAGGCTGAAGATAGGTTGCAAGATGCTATTCAGGAGAAGTTTGCTGTATTTGGTGATGTATGTTCTTTGTGGTGAATATAAGAATTGAATTGAATTGAATATAAGAATTGAATACTATGTGAGATTTCTCAGTTCTTATATTTCACGTTAATAATTTACCTGATTGTGAGGCTCCCATGTATCATGTTTTAATCGTTGTGCATTCAATTGTTGCAGAAAGAACATCAGGCCATTGATATTCTTCTGGCGGAGATTGATATATATGAGCTTTTTGCTTTTAAACATTGCAAGGGAAGGAAGGTTAAGCTTGCTCTTTGTGAAGGTGATCTTTGTGACAGCAAAGTTTGGAAATTTTGTTCTTTTAAAAAAATTGAGGGTGAGGGGAGATGAGATATGGGTTGGGTGAGGGAGTACTTTATTAACTTGCTTATAATGAACTTCTTTGCTGTTTGGTAAGTCAAAATTGTTCCCATTCGTTTTACATGCAATTTTGGTTATTCTTACAAGTAGAGATAAAATCATAATCATGCTTAGTTTTCATGTCTGCTATGTAGCATCTGGGAATGACAAAATCATGTTACTTCATTTGTCTAAACTTTCAGGTTTAACAGCTCGGTGATTATTAAAACAATCGTTACATTAGATGTTGAATATGAAAAAAAAAAATGGTAAATTAAAGAGGATAGGCATATATAAAATAGCCTTGCTTATTGATCCATTTTCTGAATTTCATCTGAATACATTTTATTTTTTTCACCAACAAAAACCCTCTTGCTCTTGTTTCCACTTTTCTGGTCAGTCGAGATACATATTTAAAATGGTTGATCTTCCACTATTTATGTTGTGTATCTTGTTTCATATCCTTCTTCATGCAATGTTTCTGTTATATGATATAATAAATCTGGTGCGGCTTGATTGTTTTCTTGCAAATCTCTTCTTTCACATCAAATGTGGCCTGTGAATCATGCATCTTTTGCAATCTATGAATTCAGAACTTGACGAGAGAATGAGGGATTTGAAAAATGAGCTGCAGTCTTTTGAAGGTGAAGAATATGATGAAAGTCACAAGAGAAAGGCCATAGAGGCATTAAAGAGAATGGAGAGTTGGAATTTGTTCAGTGATACTTATGAGGTATGCCTATTGGCCTGTCTCTGATAGCATTTGTTATTTTCCTTGTGACTGGAAAGCTTATCAATCACGTGCACATTTTTCTAGTTTTGAGGATTGTACCTTTCCGACTGGAGAAGTCTATATCTATCTGAATTAGTAATTTACAACTTTGCAGGAGCTACAAAACTACACAGTTGCACGTGATACTTTTCTTGCGCATTTAGGTGCGACATTGTGGGGATCTATGCGACACGTTATATCACCCTCCATTGCTGATGGGGCTTTCCATCATTATGAGAAGATATCCTTTCAATTGTTTTTCATCACACAGGAGGTATGGCTACTGTTGATAAATTCAAACAAGCTTTAATGATACCAAATTTTGTCTTCACTCTTATATTTTTGTTGCAGAAAGTAAGAAATATCAAAAAATTGCCTGTGGATCGCAATGCCATTATGGATGGACTTTCTTCTTTGTTATTATCTTCTCAGAAGCCTATGTTCAGTGAGCATGTGTATGCATCCGTCGCTGTTGTTTGATTTCTTTGAATTTGTGCTTTGGAATTTCTTTTGCATTAGTTATATATTTATATGCCTTTTGGAACTAATATGGTGATAAGGTGTTAGATTTGCTTCCCTATTAAACTTTTCCGTATCTGCTTCATTGATGTGGATGAGGTTTGTAGGCTAACTCTGTCAGAGGATCCTGCTTTGGCAATGGCCTTTTCAGTGGCACGAAGAGCAGCAGCTGTCCCGTTATTGCTTGTTAATGGAACTTATAGGAAAACCATTCATACGTATCTGGACTCTTCCATTCTCCAGTATCAGTTGCAGAGGCTGAGTGATCATGGTTCTCTCAAAGGTTCTCTCTGCTGCCTTAAAATGCTCATCTGCTCTTGAAGCTCATTTAACATGATTTTTGGCATTTGTCTCAGTGATACCATTTCTTTATTTGTTTTATTTACCAGACCATCCTTTTCATTTTGTGCAACCTGGAGTATCTTATCGACTTTATATGTAATTTTACTGATGCATCGGAAATGTGAGACAAACATTTTCTTCTTTTGATGAAATTCATTTAATAGAGCAGACTTTATAACATGTATCTCTTGCATGTTTTTGTTAAAAAGTTGATCCATTGAAAACAAAAGGCATGGTGACTTACGTGTAACTTGATCCTCTGATGTGTGTGTGTGTGTGAGAGAGAGATTTCTGGTACTAATGCTACAGTTGGAAAAACTACAGGGTCACATGCCAACAGTAGATCCACGCTTGAAGTTCCAATCTTTTGGTTCATTCATGGCGAGCCATTGTTGGTTGACAAGCATTATCAGGCGAAGGCACTCTCTGACATGATTATTGTCATTCAGTCGGAGGATTCATCTTTGGAGGGTCATCTTCATTGTAACGGGCACTCACTTTTGTGGAATTTAAGGTAGTATTTTATACATGTATTTCTTTTATTTTTAAGTAATAAAACTTCATTAAAAAACACAAAAGATGCAACTCAAGTACACAGAATAGGGACATCTACCTAGAAGGAGAAAAAGATACAAGAAAAACATTGAAGTTTAAGCCCATTAAAGTTTATAGAAGCTATCCAAATGATGTTGTATTCCTGTTTTAAAAACAATTTTCTAAGCTGTATCTCTCTTTCACATGCTCCCTCTCTCTTGGTGGCTTCTTCCAGCATTTTCATGGCAGAAATAGCTCCTCATTCTCTTCTTCCATTAATTCTTCTCAATGTTCTAAGCTCTTAATTTTAAGGGTTTCCTTAGTTGGTTTTCCCATAGTATAGATCTTCCAAAGTCTTAACTATACATGAATTAATTTTTAGTGACTGTTAGACCCGGAATATCAATGAAATGGCAAGAATATCTCAACTATCTACTATTATAATTGAGCGAGTTCCAAGAATCTACAATTGTTGAAAAGTGAAAACCTTTAAATTGTTTATGATCCCTTGACTTTTGTATTGCAAGAAATATTATATTTGAAAATCTTCCGAATCGAAATTCAAAAATATAAAATTCTAAAAAATTGTAGAGCCTCCATCTCGATGATATGTAATTTACTACTGTGAGAAGTCAGAATTCACTCCTATGTGTATCACCTCTATCGATAAGGACCTCAAGTGCGGTAATATACTATGTTTCCTTTTTGAGTTTGTAAATTTGTTGGTTTTTCAAATTTAGAAAATAACTGACTTATTTTTAGTACCTAATATATATTCGAGTTCATGAAAGGTCGAATAATTTGAATCTATCATATATTCTTAATCCCAACCTGACCCGAACCTGGGCGACCTGACATGACTGACATCCCCGGATAGGATGCCAAGGGAGGCCAGGTGGAAAGAGAGATGAACAGTTATAATGATGAGTGGAGAAATCTGTTGCTGGACGTATGTGACAAAGTGATGATTTTATTGAAGGGTTGAACTGGGCTTGGATAGAAGGGGGCTAGATCAGGTTAAAGACCAGCTTGAAAAGAAACGACTCCCTGCACCCAGTTTAATAATATAGATATGCAGCTGGCTTTTTGTGGATGTGAAGATTCTGAGGCAGGTGAATTTGGTGAAATGTTTGAATTAGATGAGGATTATGCTCCTGATCCATTGTGTTCCATTTCTCCAGGGATTGATTGGAATAATAAATCTTCTGATTGGCTGTTGAGGAAGGTGGATGAAATTAAGGATTGTGTGGGAGTTTCTTGTGATGGCTTTAAGGAACAATTTAGAGCTCTCCTTATAACTACTGAGGCTGGTCAACTTTCTTCAGCTAGATCTGCTTTAAAAAAGGAGAGGTAATGAAGAGATTGTCGTGCTCTGTTAATTATAATGGTAGGGAAGTGCCTTTAGAAATAAAGGCAAGGAGAGGGCTGCCAATAGCTATCAATGAAACTAAGATAAATTCATGGAATGTTTGGGGGCTTAATGATTTTAGAAAACGTCTCCGGGTGAAGAATTTGACTCGTAAGTGGAGGGTTTGTTAATCAATATTGTTAATAGTTTGTGGAGTTGTTATTGTGTGGGATGGGTTGAGTTAGTATCAAAAGGGGCATCAGGGGGTATCATTGATTGATCATTGTGGGAAAATATTTGGCGGCGTGCCATCCATCAGGGGGTATTATTATTATTATTATTATTTTATTTATTTATTTATTTGTTCTTTTTTTTTTTTATGTCCTTTGAATCCTACAATTCCCACTGTTTTAGGCTCAGGTGGTGGGACTCCCAAGGTTTTTGCAATGGTAGTTTGTGAGCTATTAAGTCAATCAATCTGCTTCCAAGGACACAGTTCTATAATTTGAATGGAAAAGACAGTATAAGTAACTGCTAATTTTGGATTTTATTTTTTCCATTTCATTATTTAATGAAAGATGACTCAGTTTGTAGTTAAATACATGCCTTTCCTATCTGATATATTGATGGTATTTTTTGTTATGTCTCTTTTGGCTATTAATTATTCATTTGTTACTTTTTTTAAAGCTCGACATTAGAATTAGAAACTGATATGAGATATCTGATTTAACCAAGAGATAATTGGTGTACAATTATACTATCAGTAGCCAACTTTTGCCCAGTACAATTACCATAGACAGACGTTATTTATGTACAAGAGGCATCACCAGTCATGATATTATTTATGCCCCCAAAATCAGGAGGCCCATAAAAGCTGCATTGGCTGCTGCCTCAGAGCATCTTGCTGGTTTGCTTCCTCTTCATCTTGTCTACAGTCAAGCTCATGGAACTGCTATAGAGGTATATTATATGTCACTATGAGAAAAATATTGATGCGATGTGTTTTATAATGATTTAATAATCAAAGTAGCACTGACTGGTCTAGTTAGTTTTCCCTCTGACTTTAATGATGAGGTTGTACAATGAATGATGATCCTATTGTGCTGGCATTGATCTTCCATGTTCTAAGGCCTGCACTCACTGCAGTTAGCAACATGCAGCTTCAGTTATTTCGTTTCATATGCTTCTATGGGTGAGCATGTGTGTAGAACGCCGTAAGAAAAAATGCTGTTGCTCTGATTATCAAAAGATGAATGAATCTACAAAGGCGGCAGGGCGGGGTCCAGGGGGGTTGTTTCTCACTGCATTGATAGAAAGATTCATATAGAATAAAGTAAAAGATATGCTCTCATTTTTTAAAATATTCCTTCTAGAAGCAGATATCTGCGATTCCTCTCTATTGGTAATTCAATTTGTACAGGTTTTTCATACTGAGGATTTGAATCCCTCTCTTTCGGCTTTTGTCAATGAACATGATGGGTATAGGAACCACTGACGGTACTAAAGAAACAAGAACAACAACTACTAATTCATCAGCTAATCATGACTTCCTATACACACTTATATTTTGAGAGTATATTTATGCACTTGCTCATGATTATTGGTTTGAATAGATCTATTTTTTTGGTAAATGTAGTCTATGATAATAAATCTAGTTTACTTATTGTAAAATTTAATTATTCAAATGTATCAATAGAATTATTTCATGATTTCCACAATGACTGCAGATTGATAGGAAATAATTGAGAATACAAATTCTTGTTGTATCCTAAAAATGGATTTTGGTTATAGGCCCTGGGGGGTGGGGGTGTTGCTCACTGCATTAATAGAAACATTCATATGGAATAAAGTAAAAGGTTAGGTTTAATATTGTTTTGATTTGGTGCTTGAATTACTAATAGCTTTAATATCTGTGTGGCATTTTTGTATGCTTACCATTTTAAATTTTGATTATTACTTCTCTCTCTCCCTCTCTCTCTCAGTATGTGTTTTTGTCTTTGTATGTGTGGAAGTGCATGTGTACACTCATTTATGCTGAGGCTTTGGAAGTGTGTGCCTGCGGAAGTTTACTTTTCCTGTCATAATTTGGTTGAACTGCTATTCTTTAGAAAATAAATGTCTGCTTTTGGCAGGATTGGATATGGTCGGTAGGATGCAACCCTTTTTCCGTTACTTCTCAAGGCTGGCATATATCACGGTTTCAATCTGATACAATTGCCCGGAGCTATATCATCACAACGCTTGAAGAATCTATTCAACTGGTTAATTCAGCCATTAATCTTCTAGTCATGGAGCATACAAGTATCCTTTCAATTAGTTGTATACGATAGTGCCTTTGTTCTCACTAATATCATCTTATGAAAAAAGGTATTGCAACAAATGAACTTTACGAAGTTTTCTTTCTGAAAAAGTCAGAGTAGTTGGTAGAATGGTGAGATGAGGAAGGGAAACCTAGTAAGATCTCCTTGTCAGAGGTGAATGATGTTATTGGATCTTATCTGGCAGCAGGTTTATGTATTTAGTACTCAACTCCATTACCTTAAGTGATGGCCTCTCTCTCTGTGTTTTGTTGTTGTTTTCTTTTTCGGAGGGGGGTTAAATATTATAGCCTAGTGTTTAACAAATAATCACTCATATGAGTATATAGCGAGGTATTTAAAAGTTGTTTAACTTTTCTTTTACTGTGCAATAAAATTTTTCTAACTTTTCTTCTACTGTGCAATAAAATTTTTCTTCTAGTTTCAATTGATGAAAACTTAACCAAAAACCAGTGGAGAATACCTTTAAACTCTTTCAAGGTCAGGAGCGTGAGCTAGTGAACAAATATAATTACGTTGTAAGCTTGTGGAGAAGGGTGAGTAGCTTATTCTTCTGCTGTCAGCATTTAATCTGCCCTTTAGCATTTCTCTGGTTTCTTCTTATGTTGTCAGATATTTATTTCATTTTTGTTGAATCTGTTCACTGTTCAATCGTATAGTAAAATGCCTCTTTTCAGGTTTCAACTGTTACTGGAGAATTGCGTTATGTGGATGCCCTAAGACTGCTATATATTCTGGAGGAAGCATCGAAAGGGTAGGCACTTGAACCTGAACCTTAATTTGTTGTCATCAATAGTGGGTAAATGAAAATCTCCTTGAGCGAAAAAAGATGAAGAAAAAACAGTATGTGCCTGTGTGGTTTAAGCTTTGCGTAATTAAACATTCCTGCCATCCCTAAAAGGTAGTTGATCACTATTCGTGGATCAGTGTACCTTAAGTGCATGACGACTGTATATATTGCTTGTTTATTTTGTCTCTAGACATGCCATTATTAGAAAGACCTGGACTTCAGAAACCAAGCCATATAATATATATACTCATCATTTTTAAATATTGGTAAGTGTTGCTAGTAGGTGCTACCTCCTCCAAATGGGTGGATAGCCAGCTTCCCTGCACCCTGCCCCCCGCCTGGGCGGGGTGGAAGATTTCAGCTCCGCCCTTATCCCCGCACTTAGCTCCTATCCAGCGGGCGGGCAGATTGCACTGCCCATTGCCTGGATCTCCTGCTGATCAAAACCCAATCAACTCAAAATCAAACAAATCAACCCAAAAAAGCAAACAAATTATCCCAAATAAGGGGTATGAGGGAATTAAATCAACTCAAAACCAAACAAATCAACCCAAAGATTCAAACAGAGACCCAAGGGGAGGGAGGGATGATAGGTAGGTAGGTATCATCTTTAAATTCAAATTCGGTGTCCAAAACATGGTAAGTACCGATGTGATCAATTCTGTTTGAACGAATAAAATCTTTTACTCTCAAACAGAAACCCAAGGGGAGGGAGGAATGTTAGGTAGGTAGGTAGGTAGGTAGGTAGGTAGGTAGGTAGGTAGGTATCATCTTTAAATTCGAATTTGGTGTCCAAAACATGGTTAAGTACTGATGTGATAAATTCTGTTTGAACGAATAAAATCTTTTTACTCACAAAAAATACTAATATGGTAAATTTGAAAGTGATAACGGCTGATGTGGCAAAATCCTTGCCATAGAATTTGAGGATAACGGTTAATACTTGGATAAGTCTACCACCTCTTATGAATCCTAGGGAATCTTCATCCTTACCTAAAATTATATCTTTTGATAGTTTTTTTTCAGTCCCAATGCTTAAAATCCACTGTAGAACATGTACCCTGAAAAGAAAGCCTAAATACAACCTTAGATGGGTAAGGTGTAATTTTTTCAACCCAAGATCGACAATTTGAACTTCACCTGAATTGCCTTGGGCTCTTGAATTGCATGCCCTGATGGTTTCTAGCTCTATCAAGTTTCATGCTTGTTTGCATCTTGTGTAAAAACATTTTTTAATGTTATTGGAATTTGGGCTATTTTCAAATCTATTTGAGACAGCTTGTATATTAGGTAGAACAACAGGAAGAACAATGATGAAAAATGATCAAGGAAGCTGTTTATGAGAATTTTCCCCTTCTATCTCTTATTTGTCCTGAATTAAATTATACCTTGAGAGTTAGGATTTACTTCCTAATTGCTCGGTTGGGCAGAGATATGTGTCATACAAGGTTGTATAACAAGAATGCTAGACCCGTTTCGTTTAATGCCTCTTCTGAGCATTTCTTGTTGCTAGACCTGTTTTGTTTAATGCTCTTCTAAGCATTTCTTGTCACTGAATCAATAACTGGTGTCATTCTTGAGCGTTATCTTGTAAGAAAGTCGATTTGAATGATTGCCTTTCACCCTTGAAAATAGAATTTGAAATAGCAAAGGCAAGCATTTGACTCTTGTTTGTACGTAAAGATGGCTTATTTGTGAATTTCATCTCTCACAGGTTTGTTGATCAAGTGAATGCAACTATAGCGCTTCTCCACCCAATTCATTGCATGAAGGAAAGAAAAGTACATGTAGTGTTTGACGTGACTACAATTCCTGCTTTCTTGGTTGTTTTAGGCATCCTCTATATTGTGTTGAGGCCAAAACGACCAAAGCCTAAAATTAATTAAGTTTCTGAGAAAAGGTAGACCCTAGAAAATTGTGTTGTTGAACAGCTTTAGGTGGTCCAACGTTGATCAATTCAGGCTTCCAGGATTTTTTTTTTTTTGGTGTTGTTTTGGGGGGGGTGGCGCGTTGGTTGCCATTCGTTTCCCCTGTTAAAATCACAGAGTTTTTCCCCGTCATAAAGGTGTAATGTTTGAGGAATTAAAATAGGAATATAACGCTTACTTGATGCTTGTGTAACTTGTTTGTAATTTTTTTAAAACAGACTATAGCCACCCAGCCAAATTTAGAATGAATTTTGTTTCTGACTTCCGCTAGCCATTTTCTCAAATTCTCACGGACCTGAATCATAGGTGCATACATTTTGAGTACATATAAATCCGTACATCTTGCAGTGACAATGGAAGTAGTAATTTTACCTCTAATTCCAGAGTCACTTGCAGAACCAGTTCCTCTTATGCAGTCTCTTCACAATTTTTCTGCACAAGGCAAAAGTAATGATCGCAAATTTAATGAGCAAAAGTGCAACCAATATAGAAATTAAAGCAACTGGTACGATCAAGATTTATATGAGAAAAAGTGAATGTGAAATAGAAGCTAAAAGCTGTGATGAATCAAATCTAAAGATACGTAATCTAAACATTAGAGATAATTTCTTTTAGTAGGTAAATGATTTATTGCAATAGTACCTTTCTTGCAGTAATTAGCAGTATTCTTTCGTAAGTGACTTGAACTATATTTTCTCGAAGTTACTGTCTGTGAATCTTCCGGGGTGATCACATTGCTACGCATCTGTTAGCGCAAAAATGTAACCACCAGAATGTATTGTAAATGATGGTAGTAGAGATTGAAAATGAAATGTACAAAGGGTCAGTGGCCTATCGTCTTCAACTACCCGACAAAACTCAGATCCCTGGTATTTTTCATGTGTCACAGTTGAAGAAAAAGTTGGGTCAAAACATAAATCCACTACCAACCCTTCCCCAGTCAATATCGAGGGGATTTCCAAACCAGAGCCAGAGGAAGTCATAACTAGGAGGATGCGAAAGGTATAAAAAGAAGAAAAAAAGACCATAAGTACGTTATTGGTGCGCAGGCATGTGCAACCACTGGAGGAGGCATCATGGAAACTGTATCATCGCTTGTGTGAGAAATCTCCCCCACCTTGTGGGTAATGTGTTCTAGGGGAACTGTTACACGACAGAGGAATGGGTAGGTGGAGATCAGTGTAGAAGTGGAGGTAAAAAGTAGGTGAAAAGTAATAGTAGAATATTGAATAGTAGTGAAAAGTATTGAATAGTTTAAAAAAATAGATAAAAAATAATTATAAAGTAATTAATAATAGTGAAATATTATGAGAATATTTGAGGTATCTTTGGTAGCCAAACGTTACCTTAAAGAGTGTTGGCTCAGCTGGGCCGTGGGGAGTAAATAAGATGTGTGCTCGTGGAACGTGATGGGCTCGTGAGACCAGAAGCAAGGTTGGATTGCAGCAGCTATTATTTGCTTTGTAATAGTTAAGGCCCTATAGGCCTTTAGTTAAGGAAATTTTGGTATTTTTACTCTCTGTATATCAAATGTGCATTTGAGCAGTTATTTATCACAAAAATATCCTTGACTGTTTTCTGAAATGGAGGAGCCTCCCTCGAAGCAAGATACGAATTTATCGTAAGTTTGTGATTCTTTCGATGGTGGAGGGAGTGCTTGTATGATTGCAATTTTAAATAAACCCAATCACCAATTAGGTATTGTGCCTAAAGTTTTTGAATACCGTATCGGTGTCGGTACCGGTCAAGGCACTGGAACGAAATATTTCGGTATCGGTGTCGTTTCATATACCATTTCGGAATAGTCTATTTATAAAAAAATTATATATATAAATACTTATATAAATTATATTTCAAAAAAATAGTCAATATATAAATAGATTACATATATAAATACATATATATAAATAATCCAGTCTAAATTGAGATAAAAAAAAAGTAAAAAATTAAAAATTAAAAAAAAAATCCGGTACGGCTGGTACAGGTCAGTACGACCAGTATTTGGGCTGGTACGGTAAAGACAGTGTACCTGTACTCCCCAAGTGACCGGTATTGCATGTACCGACCGGTATGGTACGGTACAGTACCAAAAACATTGATTGTGCCTCTTCTTTTTTGGTCTGCATATTTTTTCATTTTTTATTGAGCTCTGACCAAATTGTGTTTCAATAGGTTTCACAATTAGTCACGCTATTGCAAGGCGAGGCTCATTTCTTCCATTCTAATTGTGTCGTGTTGATAGTGTAGCTAGGCAACTTAGGGGGTTTCTAGTCATATAGGATCTCAAATGGGGTAACTTTGGTTGATGTATATTGTGATGTGTTGTAGTACCATTCTACTAGTGCCACCCAGTTAGACCGTTTCTTAGGGGTAGTACTTACATAACTTCGTATTTAGTTTTTAACCCATTTATTTACAACTTTCGTCTGACCATCAATTTAAGGATGGTGGACAATACTAAGAGCTAGTTGTACACCTTGTAGAAAGAAGATTTTTTTTCTAAAATTTACTTGTAAAAGTAGGGTCTTTATCTGAGACACTGGTATGGAGCATTTCACGTAGCTTAAACACGTGCTTCACAAATAACTGTGCCTCCACCTTAGCTACGTATGGGTGAGAAATAAAAATAAAGTGGGTGTATTTGGTAAATATGTCCATCACGACCTATAGGGCATTAAATCCATGGGAGGTAGGTAATTCCTCCACAAAGTCTATGGATATATCTGTTCATAAACTAGAATGTATAGGTAGTGGCTGGAGGAGCCTACTAGGAAGAGTATTATCCACTTTCACTATTTGGCATGTTTCACAACCCTTTAAAAGCATTCTTAAATCTGTTTGACCCCTATTTTGGTTCATCAAGATCGTTTGATCTCAATTTGTCTAGTCGTCTTCTTAGTTCTCATGGAGGAATTTTAATTTGATGTGAATAGGGTCAAATCCTTAGTCAATTGATGAAGTGTTTTATCGAAGCCTAAATGACCACTCATAAGACTATTGTGCACCAAGTGTAATATCCTATCAATGAGATCTGAATTGGTAGGAATATAGATTCAATCTTTGTAAAACAAAATACCATTACTTATAGCATAGTGATGTGCCAACTTCCCTTCATGCCATTGTTTTAGTAGAGTTTGCACCTCCCCCATCTACATCATAGCTAGCTTTGATGTCAATGACCAAATCCCAACTAGGAAGAGAGATTAAAGCAACGAAACTTCATTTTCTACCCTTTGTCTTGACAGTGCATCAACCACCAAATTATCCCTTCCCTTTTATATTAAACCAAAAATTGTAGCCCATAAGTGTAAGCATCTACTTATGCTGCATAGTAGTTCTATTCTTTGATCCAGTAAGAATTTTAAATTTTAGTAGTCTATTTTGACCACAAAGGAGTGCCCCAATAAATAAGTCTGCCACTTCTACATTTTCAAAACCAATACCATTAATTCCTTCTCATAGGTTGACATCCTTAGAGCTCGACCCTTAAATGCTTGGCTGAAAAATGCTAGGTTGCATCAGCACAGCCTCATTGCTTCTGTGGAAGCATCATACTCAACAACAAATGGGATCTAAAAATTAGGCAAAGTCAATATTGGTGCTTGGGTCATGACATGCTTCAACTATTCAAAGACAGTTTGGGCTTGAGCATCCCATCTAAAACTGTATTTTTTTTAACAACTCAGTTAACTTGGTAGCAATAGCTTCATACCCCTTTATAAGCTTTCGATAATATTTCATGAGGCCTAAAAAACCTTTTGGAGCCTTAATAGACTCAGGCACAAGCCAATTCAATATGACTTTAATTTTCTTAGGGCCAACTTTAATGCCTTGTCCAGATATTAGGTGGCCTAAGTAGGCAATTTCAAATCGGCAAAAGCAACATTTGCTCATCTTAACAAAAAATTGATGCTCTCTTAGGATGTCAAAAGTTGCCTTTAGGTGTTGTATATGAGTCTCTACATTACTACTATAGATTAGTATACCATCAAAAAACACTAAAATAAAGCGAGGAGAAAATGTTTAAAACCATGTTCATGAGGCTTTGGAAGGTGGGGGGTGCATATATCAAGCTGAATGACTTTTCAGAGTCGGTATGGGCATCCATCGACTTGTCGGAGGTCAAATTCGACTTTCGACTCCGACTTCTATAGACTCTGCCCCGACTTCGACTTCGACTTCGACTTGTCAGAGCGGAGTCGAGATTTGGCTTTTTTTTTTAACCTATTTAACATTTTAATTGTAGGATTTTGGACTCTAATCAAATTTGGGCTTCCATATCAATTTTTTTTTAAAAAATAATAATTTAGATTTCATTTCATTTAACCAAATTTGTAAAAAGAAATCAATGATTACAATTTACATTGATACGTCACACTGTAGTACCTACTTTATCCTCTAATAAAGTCATCCAAAAGAGCTTACTTACTTGCATTGAAATCTTAGAACCTGATTTAACACTTAAGAATTCAAAATGATAGGACTCACAAAAATACAGTGCACATTATAAATTGTGGTTATCAATGTATCATCAACATATTTGGGATGACACGCGAATTGAACATAAAGTATAAATAATGGTGGAGTCAGAAATTTGTTTTAGAGATACATAACAAGCAACTTAAACCAAATATCCAAAATTACAAACTAAAATCATTTATACAAATTAAAATACATAACAAAAGCCAAAAGTTCAAAACTACAAACTAAAATCAATCATACAAATTAAAAACACATAACCAAATTTACAAAACTAAATCATTCACTCATTACACGTTAAAAACACAACCATATCTAGCATCCATGCTATTATCTCATTTCAACAACAAATAAAACCAAACAAACCAAACAAATCCCATAATCTATTATCCATCATCTATAATCGTTCAACCCATAATCGTTCAACCCAAAATCCCATCATCCATCACCTATCCTCCCAAAGTTCAAACTATCCAACCAACTCATTATCCAACAACAACAACAAAAAAAAAAAAAAAAACACAAACAAGTTTTTTCCATTCCAACAGAAGAACCAATACAAATTACAATGAGTGCCATTCCAACTTGTGCCTAAAAAAAGGAACAAAATTAGTGAGAAAATAAGATGCCACATAAATTTATAAAAATAAGAAAACAAAATTAAACTAACAAATTACACAATCTCAATAAATCCACCTTAAACCTCAATCGTCTTAACGCATTAAATTCATCACACTAGTAGTCAATTCTATATTAAGATGTTAAAACATAAGATATTAGTATAAAAAAATAGACAAATCAAGATATATAACAAAACTAAGTAAATTTGATATATATTATTTGAGTCTAACTTATAACTCTCCGCATAATCAATTAAATCTAAATAATTTTGACTCAAACATATGTGAGTGGACTTTAACCAATTTTGCGTACACAAAAGAGCTTCCAAAATTCTAGGAGCCAAAGAACTCCAAAATGCATTCAAGACACATCTCTTGTGTTAAATGAAGACTCCGAAGCAACAGAGTTAATTGGAATTGCCAAGATATTTCTCGCCATCATAGCAAGAATTGGATATTTAGTGGAATTGACCCTCTACCAAATTAAAATATCAAAACTTTGTTTAGGGATCTCAACATCCTCCAACAAATGTTGTTCTAGCTCTAACTTACAATCCATCAAACTTGATGAACTCCGATCTTTATGGAAGTTGAACAAAAATTGCAACGAGTCAATTGAAGAGCTACTCCCCTTTGAGATACTACTATCAGTCCGAATGTCAGAAATATTATCTCTAGACCCACATATGTACCCACCACTAAACTCTACATGCTATTCATACAAGAGTTCCATACCCTTCTTAAGGATTTTTTTATTTTTTTGATAAATAAGAAGTAACTTTATTGATGTGAAAATAAAAAGGCATAACCCAAGTACACAAGGTGTATACAAACGAAAATGCCTAAATACATTTTAGGTGCTTTAAACTAAGGAAAGAAAGTCATGCATATTGCTTCCATTAGATACAATGGCTGAAAACCATAGAATTAGAGTGTGCATAAAAAAAGAGTTAAGCTCCGCCACTGTTCGTTCTCTATCTTCAAAACACCGCGCAATCCTTTCCAACCAAATACACCACATAAGGCACAAAGGGATCAACTTCCATGCATCGACCACCTGTGGACAGCCATGACTACTCTTCCAACAGGCAAGCAAATCTACTACCTTTGCCGGCATCACCCAAGCCATATCTACTCTACTAAATATCTCATTCCACAAAACTCTTGACACCTCACAATGCAGTAATAGATGGTTTATTGATTTCCCATGATTTTTGCACAAAAAGCACCGATCCATCACAACGAGTCCCCTCTTTCGTAGGTTATCCAAGGTAAGATTATTTCCAATGGCTACAGTCCACACAAAGAAAGCTACTTTGGGGGGTACACGAGTCCACCAAATACTTTTCCATGGGAAACTACATTACCATAGGAAGCCATGATTTTATAATAGGCCTTGACTGTGAATTTCTTGCTATCTATAGATCGCCACTGTATCTTGTCACCTTGTGTCGTTCTACTTCCTGAGGAGTGTAACAAGCTGAAAAATTCTGAAACAATGGACAGTTCCCAGTCGTGATTATCCCTGATAAATAGGATATTCTACTGAGGAGAACCATGAACTTCAAGCAAATCTGCCACCGAAGCCTCCTTATTCGTTGCGATGCTAAAAAGAGTTGGAAATGCCCTTGGTAGAGGGCGCACCTCACGCCAAACGTCTTGCTAAAATCTAATTCTGGTGCCATCCCCCAATACAAAACGGATATTATTTTTGAAACATTGCCAACCCCCCCTAATATGCTTCAACAAACCCCTACCATACCTCTCCTTCACGACATTAGTGCACCAACCCCTCATGCTCCTCTACATCTAGAAACAACAACTTCCTTCCACAATGACTCCCTCTCCTTGAGAAATCTCCATAGCCATTTACCCAATAGTGCTTTGTTAAAGAGTCTCAAATTGTACACTCCCGAGCCTCCATTTTGGATTGGAGGAGCAAACTCGATTCCACTTAACAAGATTGAATTTTGTTTCCTCTTCCAAACCTCCCCCCCATAAGAATGCTCGAAATAAGCTCTCAATTTTATTCGCCACCCCTACAGGTAATGGGAATAGAGATAAAAAAAAATAAAAATAAGTAGGCAGATTAGATAAAGTGCTCTTGATCAAAGTAAGCCGCCCTTCTTTTGAAAGATACACTTGTTTCCATCCAGCAAGTCTTCTCTCCACTTTCTCAAGGACCTCATCCCAAATAGCTCTAGCTTTGAAAGTTACCCCTAACGGCAGACCCAAGTATGTTATAGGCAAAGAAGACACCTTGCAACCCAAAAGATTGGCAAGACTGCTGATATTGGGCACCTCATCCACCGCCACCATCTCAGATTTACCAAGGTTTACCTTAAGTCCTGAAACCGCTTCAAAACATACTAGGAGAGCCGCAAAACTTGGATTTGGTCCTGATCTGCTTCACAAAAGAGAAGAGTGTCATCTGCAATAAAAGGTGTGAAATAATTATTGAGCCATTAGTGCCACTACCCACTGAAAAGCCAATGATGAATCCTCCATCAACCGTTGCCTTTACCATTCGCTCGAAAGCTTCCATAATAATGACAAAAAGGAAAGAAGAAAGTGGGTCCCCTTGACGTAAACCACAGGTACTACTAAAAAAATCGACGGGTGTGCCATTCACTAACACTGAGAAGCGAGCAGTAGTGACACAATGTCTTATCCATGATATCCATCTATTACCAAAACCACATCTTCCAAGCATGTAAATGAGAAACTCCCAATTCACATGGTCGTATACTTTCTCCATGTCAAGCTTGCAGAGAATGTCAGACTTGCCCTCCTTCAACCTATGGTCCAAGCACTCATTGGCTATGAGCACGGAGTCAATTATTTATCTTCCCCTCATGAAGGCATTCTGGGTTTTAGAGATGATTTTCCCCATAACACAACTTAAGCGATTAGCAAGTACTTTTGAAATAATCTTGTAAACCCCCACTCACTAGACTTATAGGGCGAAAATCTTCTATTTCCATCGCCCCTTGTTTCTTTTTGGATGAAGGCCATGAACGCCGCATTAAGACATTTCTCAAACTTTCTGAAAGTATAGAATTCCTGAAAAACATGCATAACATCATTTTTCACAATCTCCTAACAATGTTGAAAAAATCCCATTAAGAAACCATCTGGCCCGGGCGCCTTGTCTTTAGCCATACTGTTAGCGACTTTCGAAACCTCCTTTTCTCCAAACGGTCTCTCCAGCCATCTCGCACTCTGTGTATCAATAGACTCAAAAGACAAGCCATCGAGCTTTGGCCTCGAAGAAGTTGGCTCCATAAGCAAATTCTCATAAAAATTCACAACATTATTATCCAGTTCCGGGGGGGATGAGAGAACTTGGTTACCTACCACGAGCGTCTCAATGGCATTGTTACGCCTATGTGAGTTAGCTAGTTTATGAAAGAATTTTGTACACTTATCACCTTCTTTTAGTCACAAAGCTCGAGATTTTTGCCGCCGTGAGATCTCCTCCATCAACAATACTTTCTCAAGTTCAGTTTCAACCGCCTTCTTCCTTACCATAATCTCTTCTGAAGAGTCTCTCTCCATAACCTGCCCCTCCAACTCCTGTAACTCACCCATCAAAGTGGTCTTTTGATTGTCAATACAACCAAAAACTTCTATGTTCCACTTCTTGAGATCTTGCTTTAAAGCCTTAAGCTTACCTACAAGAATAAAACTCGGAGTGCCCGTGAACTGATAAGAAGACCACCAATCTCGAACCTTCTCAATAAAATCGTCTGCTTTTAACCACATATTTTCAAACTTGAAGTACCGACGGCCCCTGTGAATACCCCCACAATCTAGTAGAATGGGAAAATGGTCCGAGCAAATTCGACTCAACCGTTTCTGACATAGATCAGGAAAATGGGCTTCTCAATCTTGACCAAACCATATTATTGGACCATGTGAACGCACCTCCATGAAAGGTCCATGAGATCCAACTCAAATAAAAACTCAGCGAACTCCTCCATAGCCAAAGATGTACTATGATTCCCCGACCGCTCACTAGGGAAAGGCGTGGTGTTAAAATCGCCACCCATACACCATGGCATCTCCCATAGAGTGTATAAGCCCGATAACTCCTCCCAAAGTCTTCTCCTTTCACTATCTAAATTAGGCCCATAAACTCCTACAAAAGCCCACTCCCACCCATCTATTACATTTTTTAACCGACTAGCCACCGAGAAAGACCCAACACATTCCTCTACCGCTTCCACCACTCTTTTATCCCACATTAAAAGTATACCCCTGATGCTCCTGAAGAAGCCAAATACAACCATCCCACATACGAGCACCCCCACATACTACGAACAACTCTTCTATTAATAGCCCGCATTTTTGTTTCTTGGAAACAAACTACATCAACTTTCCACAACCGCAATAAAGATCTAATACGGAGACGCTTATTGCGGTCATTAAGCCCCATACGTTGCAAGATAAGATCTTAGGTATCATGGATAAAGTTACCTCCCCTTCCTTTCATTCTTCCCCTTCCGCTACTCTCCTCCTTTACATCGTAATTTATCAAGCATTGCAATCTTTTCAGCTCCCTATTTTTTTTAGGAGTCGACGTTGATTGGCTATCTTCCATAGCCACAACCAGCGCCCGAAACTGCTCTTCAAAGCCAATGCTAGACACTCCAAAAAGAGCTTGTAATTCCATCACTTTCTTAAACACCCAACCTGACAAAAACTTATTTGAATTCAAACACGGAGGGAGACTCCAAATTGGATCTCCATCTACCCCTACAATGCACTCCCCTTTACTTCTAACCATCTGCATATTCAACCCCTTCGTGCTCTGCGCTGCGTTAGATCCTCCTAAATTCTCCCCTTCACTTTCGTTGGTCGACTCCTCTCCCAAAACAGCAAACCCATTCTGATCAACCAAAGATTCGGTAAGTGGTTCCCCCATGGAGTGGCTAAGGTGCACAGTAGACAGCACCAACTCCATTTCTGCAGCTTCCGCGTCTTCGATAACCTCGATCAGCCCACCCTCCTCGATTTTCGACTGTTGAGAGAGCTGTTTTAGGTCTCCTAGAATAACTCCGGTGACCGGAGAAAATTTCTGCGTCGATGAGAGGTCCAGTCAGTCGCCTACCGACGCCACGCAAGGGATACAGACTCCCGGTTCTGAAATATCGGGTGAATCGATATTCCGGGTCTCTGAAACCTATCTCCACATTTGCTTAGGGCTGGATCCCAAACCCAGCCCAATACGTTTAGTCTTACCAACAGCCTTTGATTCATCACCTCCCTCATTTAAGCCCTTAAATTCACTCAGACCCGGTTGCAAAATTTCCAGGCCCAAGCCCACCTCCGAAACCTCATTCCCCTTGACGCACCGTTTTAGCCGATTGATATCCTCCTTCAAAGCCTCGACTTTCCCCTCTAATTCTGCCAGAGCCTTCAGCAAAATTTCCTCATTTGGCCAGGCCATCGTACTGCCATCACATCCTCCCTCCTAACTATCGCCCAACAATTTCAAATTTGTCATCTCTGTCTTCCTTGCAGATTTCGTGGCTCGATGCTCCACCATCTGGCCTCGCAACGCCTCACTGTACGAACGGTGCCCATCTACCGACAACAATGACTGCACCCTTATTTCGCTACCACCCTTATTTGTTTTGTCCAGGGCAGGAGATGGAAATAACACTTCCTTCAAGGTCTCCCTGAAGTTTCTCCATCCCGTCCCTTTCTTCCCTTCCGGCACAACAAGTAGACCTCTCCTCCTCACTGGACCATACTCCGACAAGGAGAAAAATCTACCAAAGCTATTAGAACCCCTCTGAAGTACCAGCTTCTGGGTTCCTTTCCTGCAGGTTCTAAGGAAGTCAGTAGAAGCCCCTGAGACAACACATTCCCTCACCATCGAACCCAACCACCCCATGGCTTCATGGTCAATGGAGATATACTTCACCATGTGTCTACTTCTTTCCGTGATTCTCCACCATTTCTCGTTTTCCTTCCTAAATGCAAAGGACTTCTGATCGATAACAACCCCTCGGCACCACCCCATCCCATCAATTCATAATACAATCAAAGAAACAATATTGACTATCCTGCAACTTCTGATCAAAGAAACACACTCCCTCAATATTGACTCTAAGCTTTTTTTCTCACATTCCCTTAATATTGAGAAAAGAAATAAGGATTTTAACACATTTCTCACATTTATCATCGCCTAATGCTCGTTTGAACCAATATACTTGAGTGACCAACTTGTATCGCAGATCAAGTATGGCAACAATAAACAACAACCTGTTTATATTTTCAAGATTCTCAATATTTATCCTATATGTTTTCATTCGAAAGGCCATTGCACTGAATCGTTAATTGTTACTCTCACAAAAATTATTCAAGTTGGTATGAAATATGAATAGCAATGAGCTCTTGCAAATACAAACTTGCAGTGACATATAGTGTATTAGAAATATACATTGTGACATTATAAAATACTCCCAAGAATTTCGAAAAGTTTTTTATAGCCTCCCAATCATCAAGAACAAAAGCTTCTAATTCTTTTCTCTCATTCCCATCTTTAGACAAATATAAATATGAGAATGAATCCTCATTAAGCAAAAGTTGTAGAGTTTTTTTTTATTCTTATTAGTCACATTTAACATAAGAAAAATAAAGTTCCATTTAATAGGTACGTAAAGACATAAGAATCGGTTACATGCGACTTTTTATCTTTCAACACAAGACTGTCACTTTCCAAGTCTTTGGGGAGAAGACTCCACATATCTAATCAAATTACGGATCTTACTAATTGATTTATCAACTTCTTTTAAATCTTATTGGACAATAAGGTTTAAAATGTGCATAGTATACTTCATGTGGATGAACTCGTGATCCGCAACACACTCTAATCTTCCAACTTCAACTGTTCTCATTCAATCAATAACAAAATCGTCAAAGGAAGCATTATTTGCAATTATTGTAAGAATTTTATCAATCCTCCAATCAAGCATACACTCCTCGAATGCCCTCCCAATCGTTGTCTCCTTGTTCAATCCCCCCTTGATACATGACTACGCAATCAGTCTCCATGGTCCCAAAGGTTAGCTGCGTTATTGAATGCCCCTGCTTCCTTGTTCACAAACCATTCTTCACCATCCAAATACAACTTGTTTCTACACCCATAACCTGATCGAAAATAGAGAAATAAAATAAAGTAGCACATATTCAATCATTTTTTATATGTTTACACTAAAACACAGAAGCCAGATTTAAGACTATTTTATAATTTGGGAACTAACATAAATTTTGCTTAGTGCTTGGAAGCCAGCTTGCTTTGGGATTTCCACCCAAACATCTTCATGTTCTCATGAAAGTAACAAAATTGAATATGAAAAATTCACATTTCAATTCTTAAGAACATACTCGAGTACACAATTTTCCACATTCGGTTAGAACAAAAACTATTTCCCTCTAATCATACAAAAAGGATGATCTGAACAATCCATGTACACAAAACTATCCCTATTCAACATTCTATAGTCTGAACCAACCAAACACAATTACAAGCGATATGATCCAATGCAAACACAACAATAGACATGCACTCCTATTCTTTACGATCTGCCTTCGAAGTTCTTTCGCTTGCTTGTGAAGCTCATTCTCTCTCTCTATTAGCTTATCATTTTTTAGCTTCATTCACACAACAATAAATAACCGTCCCTACGTATACACCAAACTGCATTCTCTATTGTAAGAATTTGATTCTCTACCAATTGTAGTAAATCTACCCCTATGAAGAATTTACATCTTGCTTCTTCTTGCGTATAATTCAAGAATATCAATGGATATAAACCAAAATAATTTTTTTGACCTTATAAATAATTGTGCAATTGTCGAAAAAAATAAAACTTCAAGATATATTGCACTTGCATATCATTATATCAACCAAAAATAAATGGGGGGATGTGATTATGTGAGGACAATTTCTCATCTGGAATAGAAATCATTTGAAATTTGCTATAAATTAGTCACAAGGAAATTGGTACAGTAAAGCTTGTGTGAAACAAACTGAGCATGAACATCATATATATATATATATATATGACTTTTCCCACTCAACTGACAGAAATTACATCAAAAGAAAATATTGTAATGCCTAGATAGAACATAATCAAAATTGTTTGGTAGAGACAGATCAACCATGATTTATTCTAAATGATAAGTGTCCTGTCGCACATGCTATAAACAAGAAAATCACCAGATGCTCATGCAAAGCTTCTTTGTCATCTTTCTTTTTTCCTTTTCTTTCTCTCCTTGAACAAAATAATATTCACCAAACTAGACACTACAAATTCCAGAACTATAAGATAAAGAACAAAATTACATTCACCAAATTTCGTCTACAATTAACATAACAAAACCATACATTCTAGGATTAACATACCAGAATAATACAATTAACATAACATAACGATACACTCTACCTGGGTTATTAACAGATGATGAATCAAACTTTGTTAAAACATTTTTTTTATCGTCTAAGATATTAACAAAAAAAAAAATTGACAATAGATATTAACAGGTAGTACCTTTTTCATTTTTTTTTTTTTAATCGTTTGGGATATTGACAGAATCATTTAGAACCATACATTTGCAAGGGACCCTCTGTGTTTGGGAGAGATCCCCGTCGCGGCGTCACTGCTGAGGTGGCTACTGCCACGTCACCTGATT
The DNA here is from genome assembly GCA_036559045.1 of Platycarya longipes. Classification (NCBI taxonomy): domain Eukaryota; kingdom Viridiplantae; phylum Streptophyta; class Magnoliopsida; order Fagales; family Juglandaceae; genus Platycarya; species Platycarya longipes. The sequence continues at coordinate 42,549,304 of CM071795.1, read as the reverse complement.
ATTGTAAAAAAAAAAAAAAGGAGGAGAAAAAGCGATTGATGAAGAATGAAAATTTCATTTTGATGTTTTGAAGCTCTCGGGAAAGCAAAGCTCCTTCGTCTGCCCTTCAAAATCCTCTGTGCGTCTGTGGATTCTTCAGAAGAAAGAAAATAGACCACCTCTCCAGCCCATTACTCCAACCTCTGGTTGTTTCTCTTCCCTGTAGACCAAAGCAGTTTCGACCAAAATTCTCTATTCTTCTTATTCCCACCACCTGCATGCACCTTCTTGCTCTACTCCACTTCTACTCATAATAAACGCCATAGATCTGCTCTTCTTCAGCCCATGACCCACTTTTAGTGCTAAAGAAATCGAACCCATATTTTCTGGAGCCTTTGATGATCCCGACGATGCGTTGGAGACGAATAGGATGAAGAGTAAGTGCGAGAAGAAGAACTGGAATAACCTATGCCGATTGTTGACTTATTGCTCATTTTACAATCTCACATCGATGTGATTTGTAAATTGGGGCAAGCACATTAGTTATAAAAGGAGGCCTAGCCTCCTTAGTTAATTACACCAGTCAGAAACTTATCTAGTAACTTTTGACTTTAGTAAAATTCCTCTGTTGTCCTTTTTTGTATGTAAAAGGAAGAGAGGTGAAAGTTAGAATTTTACTAGTGGGAGAAGTTTTTATGGGTGTCGTTAGGGTGAGGAGAAAAATTGTATGATTGTAACAATTTTTCACATAGTGTATTTTCTTCTCTGAGTCTGGTGGTTTTTCTCCTATTTTGGAATTTTCCACGTAAATTTTTGTGTTGTGTTTATTTCTCTATTTTTCTTGTTATTCTGTCAAAAGTAGATCCTGGTAGGGAGAATTTGGAAGCCTAGATTCCCAACAAGTGGTATCAGAGCCACTAGGTTCTTTTTGCAGGGTGGAGCTTTGGCGTGATAGTGTGAATACGTACTATCTAAGGAGGTTCTGTCTAGGAGATTGGAAATTTTAAGTGTGTCCGTTGTGACCCTCCAATCTTTCATGGGAACCTTGAAGTTCTGTCTAGGAAAGATCAGTCTTTCCTGGGAACTTACTTAGTGTGTATTATTCATTTCTACGGTAAAATTCATCGAAGTTATGTCAGGAGGTAGAGCTTCAAATCCTATCAGATTTGATGTGGAGAAATTTGATGGGAGAATCAATTTTGGCTTGTGGCAAGTGCAAGTCAAGGATATCTTGATTCAATCAGGATTACACAAGGCGTTGAAAGGTAGACCAGTCCTTGAAGTCAGTAGCGGTCCAAGCACTACTGGTGAAACAAAGAGCAGATCTGGAATGAGCGATGAAGATTGGGAGGATTTGGATTTAAGAGCGGCAAGTGCAATTCATCTGTGCCTAGCCAAGAATGTTCTTGCAAATGTGCATGGAATATTCACGGCAAAGGGACTCTGGGAAAAGCTTGAAGAGTTGTATCAGACGAAGGGTGTCTCGAATCGAGTATACCTGAAGGAGCAGTTTCATACACTGCAGATGAGTGGAGGTACGACTATTTCAGATCATATAAGTGTTCTCAATGGCATTGTCTCTGAGCTGGAATCTATTGGAGTTAAAATTGATGATGAGGATCAAGCCTTGAGGCTGATCTGGTCTCTTCCATCTTCCTATGAGCATATGAAGCCTATTTTGATACATGGGCCGAAGTGAAATGCTTGGAATTGGTTTATTCTGAGTGGTTATGCTTTTATGGTGGAGCATGATAGCGAAAGCTGTGAAGATCTTCATTGAGGTGAAGCGTGGCTGTGGGATTAGTCACAGTCGCAAGGTGGAGATTGTTGACTTATTGCTCCTTTTACAATCCCACATTGATGGGATTTGTAAATTGGGGCAAGCCCATTAGTTATAAAAGGAGGCCTAACCTCCTTAGTTAATTACACCAGTCAGAAACTTATCTAGTAACTTTTGACTTTAGTAAAATTCCTCTGTTGTCCTTTTTTGTATGTAAAAGGAAGAGAGGTGAAAGTTAGAGTTTTACTAGTGGGAGAAGTTTTTGTGGGTGTCGTTAGGGTAAGGAGAAAAATTGTGTGATTGTAACAATTTTTCACATAGTATATTTTCTTCTCTGAGTCTGGTGGTTTTTCTCCTGTTTTGGAGTTTTCCACGTAAATTCTTGTGTTGTGTTTATTTCTCTATTTTTCTTGTTATTTTGTCAAAAGTAGATTCTGGTGGGGGGAATTTGGAAGCCCAGATTCCCAACATCGATCAGTTTCCAATTTAAATAAGAATTGAGTTGGGATAGTCTCGCCCTGAGACAAAAGGAGCAAACCCGCAGCAATTGCTTTGGTCGAGGGACTGCAGTTGAATATCGAAGAGAGAGAACGCTGAGGGAGAGAAACCCAAGAGAAGTTGAAGCATATTGGATTTTTCGGAACGATGTCGTTTTGATAAGTGGTCCACATAGGACGCTGTAACTTGTAGACCGGGGTTATGGTGTGACTTGTAGACCAGAGGGTGGATAGATTTAGGCCCGGTTTGAGTTTTAAGTTGGAAGATGAGAGTAGGGGTGGGCTTCGACTTCGAATTAAGTCGGAGTCGAAAATCACTTCCGACTCCGACTCCGAAATAGAATCGGAGTTGCGAACGGAAGTCGAAATTTCGACTTCCGACTCCAATTTCCGACATTTCGAAACAAAATGGGCTTCTGATTCTAATTGGAAGGAGCCAATTTTTTGATATATTTTATCTGTTTTACATATAAATAATAAATTAGTAAATTAGTCTTAAATAATCTACCGTTGAATAGTTGATATTTGATAAAAAAAAAAAAATACAAATTATTATAAAACTAAAGAAAGAAATTACTATTGCAAAAGAGAAATAAAAAACTTTCTCTGAAACTCTTAAGAACTGAAACTTTTTTTCTCTCTCTATATTTTCTTATGAATTTCATTACAACTAAAGCCCCTATTTATAGGCTTTGAAATTACTATGCAAGTTACTATACAAGTCACTATGCAAGTCACTATGCAGGATTGAAAATAATAGTGGTGGGGTCATTCACATAATTTTAGTGGTGGGACAGGGGGCGGCTGCCGTCGCATTTAATTTGCTTCGTTCGTTTCATTACACTCCCCCTTGAATGACCACCCATAAGGAATCTGCCTCGTTAAAACCTTGCCAAGAAAAAATCCAATGGGAAGAAAAACCAATGGCGAAGGAAAAAGAGTACAGTCTTCTTATGTATCCACAAGTGCTTTAAGATTACCTCATTAAAACCTTGCTGAGGAAAACTCAGTGGGACAAAACCTCAGCGAAGGAAAAAGAGTACAATCAGCACATTTACTCCCCCTGAAAAGTGCATGACAAAATATCTTTGAGTCTTCGCATTCCAATGTTATACACAATCTTCTTGAATGTGGAAGTTGGTAACGCTTTTGTGAATAAATCTGCCAGATTATCACTAGATCGTATCTGCTTGACATCAATTTCACATTTCTCTTGAAGTTTATGAGTATAAAAGAATTTAGGTGAAATATGTTTGGTTCTATCACATTTGATATATCCTCCTCTGATTTGAGTGATACAAGCAGTATTATCTTCATATAAGATTGTTGGGCTATTATTGATCATGGGAAGTCCACACTTTTCCTGGATATGTTGAATAACTGATCTCAGCCAAATACACTCTCGACTTGCTTCATGAATAGCAATGATCTCTGAGTGATTTGAAGAAGTAGCAGATAGTGTCTGCTTAACAGATCTCCATGATATGGCAGTATCTCCATAAGTAAATAAATATCCAGTTTGAGATCTATCTCTGTGTAGGTCTGAAAGATAACCTGCATCTGTATACCCAATCAATTCTGGAATTGAACCACGTTGATGAAATAATCTCATATCAACCGTACCATGAAGGTAACGAAGGACATATTTAATGCCATTCCAATGCTTTCGAGTTGGTGCAGAACTATATCTTGCAAGCAGATTAACTGAGAATGTAATATCTGGTCAAGTGCAATTTGCAAGATACATCAAAGCTCCGATTACACAGAGATATGGTACTTCAAGACCAAGAATTTCTTCATCGTCATCACAAGGACGGAATGGATCATTCTTCACATCAAGTGTTCGAACAATCATTGGAGTACTCAGAGGATGAAATTTGTCCATATAAAAATGTTTTAGGACTTTCTCAGTATACATGGACCGATAAATAAAAATTCCATTTGGCAAGTGCTCGAGCTGCAGGCCGAGACAAAGTTTTGTTTTGCCAAGATCTTTCATTTCAAATTCATTTTTTAAATATATAGCGGATTTTGAGATCTCTTCAGGAGTTCCCACAATATTTAAATCATCAACATAAACCGCAATAATGACAAATCCGGATTCTGATTTCTTAATAAAAACACATGGGCATATAGGATTATTCTCAAATCCTTCTTTCAATAGATATTTGCTTAAGCGATTATACCACATGCGTCTGGATTGCTTCAACCCATATAAAGATCTTTGTAGTCTGATTGAGTACATAATTCTGGATGTACTTGTAGATGCTTCAGGCATTTTATATCCTTCAAGGATTTTCATATATATGTCATGGTCTAAGGATCCATATAAATATGCAGTGACCACATCCATCAACCGCATTTCTAATCCTTTTGTAACAACCAGACTAATCAAAAATCTAAATGTAATTGCATCCATAACGGGAGAATATGTTTCTTCATAATCAATCCCAGGTTTCTACAGGAAACCTTGTGCGACAAGCCGTGCTTTATACCGCACAATTTTATTTTTCTCATTACGTTTTCGTACAAATACCCACTTATATCCAACAGGCATTACACCCTTTGGTATTTGGACAACAGGTCCAAATACTTCTCGCTTTACTAGCGAATTTAATTCAGCTTCAATAGCTGCTTTCCATTTTGGCCAATCATTTTTATGTCGACATTCTTCGACGGTTTTTGGCTCACTTTTTTCATTACTTCTGGTAATGTCAAGGGCCATTTTATATGAAAATATGTTGTCGACAACAGTTTTATTTCTATCCAAAATTTATTCAGTTTTCATGAAATGTATTGAGATCTCATTATTTTCAGGTACCTATTCCTCTTCAGGGGAAAACATTTCATGACACACCTCTTCAGGAGGTCCATTTTCAGGAGATTTATACTCTTCAGGAGTTTCCTCTTCAGGAGGTTCTGGAATAGAAGATTTGAGCTCTTTAGGAGCACCAATTATATTTGTAGCCTGTATTGTGGGTACGTGTTCTTCAAGAACACCAAATTCATTTTGTATTCTTTTCCTTCTGGAAATTTTGTCTTTTGCACCAATAGGTTTTCCACGCTTCAAGCGTGTTTTAGATTCACCTATTGCTACTTTGACAATTTGTCCTTCAGAGACTTCAATCCTTGCTGGAGCATTAACAGCAGGAATATAAGATTTTACTACACTTTTAGTGTCAGTAAATACATTCGGTAATTAATTTACAACATTTTACAAATGAATAATCCTCTGAACTTCCCGTTTACATTCATTTGTAGGAGGATCAAAATGAGACATGGTCTTATTATCCCAAGTAATATCTTGTCGTGCTTCAGGCACCGACTTTTCTTTACCCATTAATGGAAAATTAGATTCGTCAAAATGACAATCTTCAAAATGTGCTTTAAACATATCCCCTGTAAGGGGTTCAAGGTATCTAATAATAGATGGAGAATCAAAACCAACATATATCCCAAGTCTACGTTGAGGGCCCATTTTTGTACGTTGTGGAGGTGCAATTGGAACATATACAGCACATCCAAAAGTACAAAGATAAGAAATATTTGGTTGTTGACCAAATGCAAGCTGTAATGGAGAATATTTATTATATGCAGATGGTCTAATGCGAATTAGAGATGCTGCATGAAGTATAGCATGTCCTCAAGCAGAAACAGGTAGTCTTGATTTCATAAGTAAAGGTCTAGCGATTAGTTGAAGCCTTTTGATCAAATATTCAGCTAAACCATTTTTTGTGTGTGTATGGGCAACAGGATGTTCAACATATATTCCTATTGACATGCAATAATCATCAAAAATTTGAGATGAAAATTCACCTGCATTATCTAATCGAATGGTCTTAATTGGATACTCAGGAAATTGTGCTCGTAGTTTAATTATCTGAGCAAGAAGTCTAGCAAATGCAATATTTCTAGTGGAAAGCAGACAAATATGTGACCATCGACTAGATGCATCAATCAAAACCATAAAGTATCTAAATGGTCCACTTGATGGATGAATAGGCCCACATATATCTCCGTGAATCCTTTGTAAAAAGGATGGAGATTCAATTGTTTTTCTAATACGAGCTTCTGTCCCGATATTGTTTTAGTAATAAGAAGATGCTCTTTACTGCCTTCATTGGTCGTTTCAATATGATAGTCATTACGACATATATCTTTGAAACTCAATAAATTTCTTTTAGATTGTGAAGAGAATAGAACATCATCAATACACAATTTGGTGCCATTAGGCAACACAATATAAGCTCTTCCGGAGCCCTCAATTAAATCTGATGAACCTAATATGGTATGGATATAGGCTTTACTTAGTGTTAGATTTTGAAAATATTTCTTTTCTTTGAGAATTGTGTGAGTTGTAGCACTGTCAGCCAGACATATATCTTTATCATTCAATTCAGAGATAAAAAACTTATCAATGTGATCCATGATTCTACAAAATAATCAAAACTTTTATTACAGATAGAAAGAAAATACATTAGTTGAGTGGAACACTTCCATCTCCAATTAAGTGTTCAATACTACCTTCAGGATGATTAAAGAAATCAGAGACATCAAGATGAGTAATGTCTATATCTATTGAATCTAATAAATCATCTGATGGTTCTACTAAATTTGTTTCATGCACTTTATTCTTTCATTTAATAGAAACTTGATATAAATCAGCTAAGTGCCTGGCCATACGACAGGTACGTGATCAATGTCCAATCATTCCACATCTATAGCACACCTCTTCACTTTTTTTTGAAGAATTATTTTGGAGATTTTTACCCCTTTCTGAATTGTACCACTTCTGGTGATACGATATATTGTTATCCCTTTTAATGTTGTCACTTCTAGGACCAACATTTCTATAATTTCTCCTACCACGTCCACGCCCCCGATTTCTTCTAAAGGATGCACCATTCACTTCTGGGAATGATGCAAACCTATTACCATTCACTTCAGGGAATGATATTGAGCCAGTAGGGCGTGACTGATGGTTTTCTAATAAGATCTCATTGTTTTGCTTAGTTACTAGAAGACATGATATAAGTTTAGAATATTTCTTGAACTTTCTCTCTCGATACTGCTGCTGCATGAGCACATTCGAGGTATGAAGTGTAGTATAAGTCTTCTCTAGCATATCATCATCGGTGATTTTCTCACCGCATAATTTTAGTACTGAGCTTATTTTAAAAAGTGCGGAATTATACTCACTAACACTTTTATAATCTTGCAACCTCAGGTGCAACCATTGAAAACGAGCTCTTGGGAGGATGACAGTCTTCTGGTGTTCATACATCTCCCTTAAACTGTTCCACAAAATATAGGGATCTTTTACTGTAAGATATTTAGTTTTCAATTTTTCATAAAGATGGTGGCGAATGAAAATCATTGCTTTAGCACGGTCCTGCAGGGACGCTTGATTTCCTTCTTTAATAGTTTCTCCCAGGTTCATTGCATCAAGATGAATTTCAAAATCAAGTATCCAGGATAAATAATTTTTCCCAGATATGTCAAGAGCAACAAATTTCAATTTTGTAAGATTTGCCATTTTCTACACATATAAATAATGAAATAAATATGTGTATCTCAGAACATATATTTATAAATTCACAAAGATAATCATCAATAAAATATATTAAAGACTGCAAATAATATATTGAAAAACTTACAGAGGATTAAAGCCACTAGTTTCAGAATTGGTAGAACCGTCATGCTGATAACGTGTTATAAAACTAAAGAAAGAAATTACTATTGCAAAAGAGAAATAAGAAACTTTCTCTGAAACTCTTAAGAACTGAAACTCTCTTTCTCTCTCTATATTTTCTTATGAATTTCATTACAACTGAAGCCCATATTTATAGATTTTGAAATTACTATGCAAGTCACTATGCAGGATTTAAAATAATAGTGGTGGGGTCATTCGCATAATTTTAGTGGTAGGACAGGGGGCGGCTGCCGTCGCATTTAATTTGCTTCGTTCGTTTCATTACACAAATTATATTATTATAATTTACAATACTAATTGTTAATGCTAACTGCTAAAGCTAATACAAAAAATAAGACAAACTGAATAATACGAATAATAGTACAAACTACAAAATAAACTATTTGTAAAGTAAAGAAAAAATATACGCAACCGCTCCATCGTAATGTGGTTCATCACTCATCATCAGTTATCGGCAATTATGTCAGGATTGATATGTAGATCTGTGAAATTATAGACAATATAAGTTAGATAGATTTTTGAAATCATAAAAAATAGTTATTGAAATAATTATATACCCTTTGTTACATTAATCATAAAAAAACAAGTAAACAAATTAATTTAATTTTACCTGACTCAAGCCTATATCTAACAGCATCGATGCCAATGCTCTCTAGTCCAGAAGGAATATCACTAATCCAATTCTGCGTGCAAATGAGGGCCTCCACAGTTGACGGTGCCAATGAACTCCGATAAGCATCCAACACTCGACCTCCAGTGCTAAACGCCGACTCAGATGCAACTGTAGTGATAGAAACGGCTAGTACATCTCGAGCAATACGGGAGAAGATTGGGTACTTGGAGGAATTAGCCCTCCACCATATCAAGATTTGAAACTCATCAGTAGGCTCCTCGACCTCTGCCAATAAATACCGCTCAACCTCATTCGTACACTGCAGTGGATTTCTCGCCGACCGTGCGTGAAACGACGTCATAACGTTGAAGCCTCGTGATCGACTGACACTGTCTGTACTGGCCTGACGGGTACGAGCATCTGAATGAGGTTCTGACCTCGAGCTCAAATGTGAGCTACCTGCTATTGCTGAGGATGAAGGCTGGCTATTAATGCTGTAGTGGGTGTATAAGTGCTGTGATAAATGCAGCTGCCTTCACTGCCCCGAGAACTTCAGTTGCCCACCATTCTATCACTGCCAACTTCAATCGAGGGTCGATGATCGATGCTATGAACAACAATTGATTTATTTTCTCAACTTGCTCCCAATATTTATCATATTTCGACTGCATCTGTAATGTCATACCAGATAACAGTCCGCTCGGATCAGCACAACCATCTTTCAAGTGGTGGTGTACCATTGAAATCTCGCTGAACCACATGTTTGATGTCGCATATACGGATCCAAATACCCGCTTCGTAATATCATAGAAAATCTGTAAAAAGTTGAAAAACTCGGATATAGCTTGCCAATCAGTATTGTCTGGCGGACCGAGCCCCGTTCCATTAGGCTCCAGCAGGGCATACCTTAGACCCTCATCCTCAATCTCCAACCGCTCAAATGCCTTCTAGTACTTTAGTGCCACATCCACCATCAGATATGTGGAGTTCCATCGAGTGGAAACATCCAAACACAGCATTTTTGAAGACTCAACCCTAACATATTCTGCTATTGCCTTGAACTTTCGCAGCCTTTGGGGAGAAGTCATCGCGTACCGCACAATGTTGCGGACTTTCTTGATGGAATCGTCCACATTTTCCATCCCCTTAACTGTTTCATCATTGAAAAATGATACCATTTTCAAAAACTTTGATCATAAAAATATTAAAATATAAAATACAAAATCAAAACCAGAAAGGCTCACCAACAATAAGGTTGAGTATGTGAGCAGTGCATCGAATGTGGATATATTGATGATTTTTAATCACATCGTATCTTGCTCTCATATTTCGCAAAAACTACTCGATGACAGTCTCATTAGCACTGGCATTATCAACTGTAATGTATAGCATTTTTTGGATGCCCCAGTCCACCAGACAATCATCCATCTCTGCCCCTATTGATGCACCCTTATGGTCAACTATTTCTTTAAATCCAATAATTCTCTTTTTAAGATTTCACTCACTGTCAATGTAGTGTGCTGTGATACACATGTACGACGTATTCTATATAGACGTCCATGTGTCAGTTCTGACCAGTGGTGATGAACATCTTATTCATCTCTGCCTTCTCTCTCATATGCCTATTCATGCAATCACGCATTGCTGTATAACGGGATGGCAGTAGAAATCTTGGCTTAAGCAGTTTCACAAACTTGCGGAACCCTTTCTTCTCAACAATGTTAAATGGCATCTCATCCTCTATAACCATCTCTGCAAGTGCCTCACGATATACCTTCTCACTATATTGAGGGACCACCAGATTTCTCATCTGGTTTCCTGTCCCATCAGTTGCTGTAGAGGTCTCGTAGCTAAGTTTAGTTTGAGACCCACCTGCGACTGCATATAATAATTTATGGCCCAATATTAGTTTTAAACTTTTAAGTTAAAATTAAATGGGATTAAATGAATAAATCAATTAGCATACATAATACATATGGCCCTATGAGATTAATAAAACACTAACCTCTTGACGCCAGCCCATTCGCTATTTGGTATCGCTGGCAACCGTTGAGATGTGATGATAGACAAGCGGTGCCTTGTCTTTTTGAATGACACCCAACTTGAGCACCACAATGGTTGCATTCAGCTCGTGACTTCTCGGGATCCCCACCGTCAACTTTCGTGAAATATTCCCATGTCCACGATCTTTTTTTATTTGATCATGGACGGGGTGGCCTCATAGCTGCAGGGTGTACTGGTACATCCGAATCCTGAACCGGATCGTCCCCAAGACCCATATCCTCCTTCTCCTCCATAAACTGATCGAGATCTTCCGCTTCTAATTCTATGTTGACTGGAAGTGGAAATCCACTACTAGCACACGAGGTCTGTGCTCGAGTAGAACTAGGTAGTCGACTCCGAGTCCGACTCGGTACTACTGCTTAGGATGCCGATGGAGTCCTGGCATCCAGAGTCTCATATGGAATCGGACTCCCACTGGCAATCTGTGAGCGTGAGGGATCCATCTGTTAAGTAGATCTGAAATCAAGTATAACAATATAAAAAATGTTATATATGTTTGACTTATATATAAGTTTATATATATGCTTATAAAGCATCACCCAACTCACGCCGAGGGTTGACGAAACCCTAACCGTTGAAGCCTACCTCCCTGATATCTTGCCGGAACACCGCTCCAAATTCTTTCGGTTCCACCACTGAAACACCCCTAAACCACCGCAATCGACAAAGGGATTGAGTCCAAGTGGGAATCACACTGCTTACCGACGACGTCTAGGGTAATTTCTGTCGTTCTTCATCAACCAATTCCATCTCTCTTTAAATCACTAATTTAGTTATGAAGCTCAATGTTGTTCACTGGTTGTATTGAGGAAGCATATTGCTATCTAACTTAGTTAAATTCATCGGTTTTTCAGCGGTTGCCTATAAGGTGTTTGACAAAAGGTCTCAGATAAACGTAGTAGGCAGCCTTGTTATTTTAGTTGGCAGCTTTGGATAGATGTTTTGAATGCCACGCTTGAACAGGATAAGCTTTTGTGGAATTGGTAGGCAGCCTTGTTTCATTTCTAGCAAATCTACTGATTACTGATAAGATGGATGGAATTTGTCACTTTGCATTCAGTAAACTTCAGATTGAACTATTATGCTCATCTGCTTATATTATACCAAAATACTATTTTATGCATAGATAGTCAACTATTACAATCTACTTTTGTTTGAACAAAATATAGAAAATATGTTGGCTTAATAGCATTTAAAGAAAATGTAAACTTCAGGAGTTTAGGACACGTATACAGAACATGTCCCGGCTGATAATATGTTGATTGGTTAGCTGTAATGATTTTTGATCTTCTGGGCTCCTGATTTGTTTCTTACTTACATTTTGATGTTCCTTCATTACTGGTGGTCATTTGCTTCTCTGTCCATCTAATGGTTGCCTTGTGGCAGGCTTATGATGGTCTTCTCTCCTCGACACAAGCAACAATCTATTCACAAACTAGTATCTTTTCAGAAAGAGCTTGTCACTTTACAGGTTTGGCTGCCTGCCGGTTGTTTCCCTGCAGATAGGGGTGTGCGCCAACCCGATAGCATATCTTCTGACCCGACCCGATTACACAAGTCTTCCGTTTAGCCGAATACTCGATAAGCCGAAACCCGACCCGATAAAATAATCGGGTATTCCGTTAAGCCGCCGTTTTTTTTTTTAGATAAAAGATTTAACTCATTGTCAAATCTCTCCTAAGACTATTTAAAGTCTTATAATAAGCCTAAATTTCGCAACTTTTTTATTATTTTAATGGAGATGATATGTACGCTTCTTAAAAAGAGGATCGAGCATGCCATTTCTTTACTTTTGTTTTTGTAAAATATTACATAATATTAATACCGGAGACAATTAATTGTGGATCATGTTTTAAATATAAATTTCTCCGTAGATCCCGTTAAAAAGATGAAATTCAATCTAAAAATTATAGTACTGCAGCATTATTCGTGTACGAGTTCTTCTTGTCATGAGCTGTTTATAAACCACATGAGCCGACAATATAATAAATGAGAAATATTAAAGTCACAAATAAAAGTCATACCTTATTAAAAAAATATTTTATTTTATTTTATTTTATTTTATTTTATTTTATTCTACTTAATGATTAAGTAAATATTTTTTTTATTAATATTGAGAATTTATTTTTAAAAAATAAAATATAAAAACTATCTTAAAAAATAAAAGAAAAAGATAAAAATAAAAAGTTTTGCCTCCCAAGAGTGACTGTAGTGCCGCTCATAATAAATTCAAAATATAAATGCCACTTTTTAGATTTAGAACCATCTAATCTCATCTTATCACATCTCATTATTACAGTTTTTATAAATTTTTCATAAAATATAATAAATAATTTAATTTTTTAAAGTTTTAAAACAATAATAATATTATAAAATAATATTCTAACAATATATTCATAAATTTTCATCTTTTATCTAAAATTGTATAGAATAAAGTAGTTACATTAACATACACCAAATCAAACTCAGATCAATGAAAATTAATAACTCCAATATCTAGTAAGTTTACATTCATTGAAAATAAATTTCTTCTTCTAAAAATGAACCAATCATGAAGAGTGTCCAATATATCTTCATCCATGTATAAATGGAACCTACACAAAATCCAAATAAATCCAACATTTTCAATTTTTATTCAGAACTTGAAATTTAAAATAATAAAATATAATAATATCAATTTTTATTGACATACTATTTTCAAGTACTTCAAGTCTTCAAGTAATCTTCAATCGATCTCATTTAAAATATTTTGCAAAGTTATCTCTACAAGAAACAAAAAGTTATGTTAAACATATAATTAATTGAAAGATTTAAAATAAAATATTATTCAAATATGGATCTTACCAGTTTCTAACTTGTAACTTTCAACATCTTCCATTACATATTGAGAGTCATAATTAACAGAGGGAGCCTTCAACCAATTTTGTGTGCAGATAAGAGCTTCAACTGTTGTTGGGGCCAATAAACTACGAAATGAATCTAAGACACGACCTCCAGCACTAAATGCAGACTCAGAAGCAACAGTAGATATGGAAATAGTTAACACATCTCAAGCTATTTTGGCAAGTATCGGAAATCTGGCTGAATTCATCTTCCACCATAGTAGAATATTAAAGTCGGGTGTCATTCGTTCAACACTCTCCGTAAAATATTTATCCAATTCTGTTTTGAACTCTTCCACACCCATTGATGATTTATGTTGAAAAAACATATCTAATATATTCTTATCATCATCATCACAAAAAGTGTTACTTTGGGTCTCATCTCTACCTATACTTGATTGGCCCCTACTTGAATCTACACTGGATTTTGAATATTTCTTATACATATGCTCCAACATCCTCTTTAACCCACCAACAAGTTTAGATCCTCGCTCATGACCAATAACATTTGTAAAACAAAATTCCAAAACTTCCAATTTGTTGCGCGGATCAAGCATAGCTGCAATGTACAACATTTTGTTCAATTTAATTAAATCCCCCCAATATTTGTCATATTTCAACATCATCTTTTCCGACATGGATTTCAGCATATTGCTCTCACTTCTTTAAAATTTTTTCAAATAGTTATAGATTGCAAATATTTCTCTTATAAATAAATTTGAAGTTGCATAAATTGAGCATGATACCCGCAAAGTCATGTCATAAAAAATCTTCAAAAATCGTACAAATACCTTGATGGTTTCCCAATCTTGTAAAGTTAGTATTTAACATCCAACCTCACATAAATACGGGACAAAATCACTATCTTCATCTTGCAACACCTCAAATGCTGCATAATGCTTTAGAGCCGAACTCAACATTAGATATGTTGAGTTCCACCTAGTTGAAACGTCAAGACAAAGAAGTCCACCACCAAGAATATTTTGTTTATCTACACATGACTTGAACTTGTCAAGTCTTGCAGGGGAAGACTTGACATATTTAATTGCATGGCGAATCTTCACAACTGATGTACTAACTTCTGTCAAACCATCTTTGACGATGAGATTCAAAATATGTGCACAACATCTTATATGCATAAGCTCCTTATTTAATACCATGCAATCCCTAAAATTGGCAATTCTTCTCAAATAATCAATGGCCGTATTGTTAGCGGATGCATTATCAACTGTAATTGTAAAAATCTTCTTTATGTTCCATTCAAGTATGGATGACTCAATCTCTCTTCCTATTGTGATCCCTTTGTGATTAGGAGCTTTCTTAAAATAAATTATTCTCTTATGCAATGTCCAATCCTCATCAACAAAATGGGCTGTTATGCACATATAGTTAAGATTTTGAACTGATGTCCACATATAAGTTGTAATGCAAATCTTATAATCAGATTCTATAAACATAGTCTTCAACTTCTCTTTATCTAATAAATAAACTTTCATACAATCTCGCATAACAGTAATGCGAGAGGGAATTGGAAATCTAGGCTCAACTACGGCCATAAAGTCTTGGAAGCCTTCTTTTTCTACAAAATTAAACGGTAGCTCATCCTTAATTATCATTTTCGCTATTGCTAACCGTATTTTTTGTTCATTGTACTTAGCAGGTCCAACATTAGGACTGCTAGTTGTACCATCTACCCCTGTCCTCCTAGCCCAAGTCTCTTTTAATTGGGGGTTATCCTTTCTAGCCCCAATAGTAGCATGCAAAGTTTTGCATTTTTCAACATGGTACTTCAAGGATGAAGTACATTGTTTTTTAGGATGACATAATAAAACCTTACCACAATAATCGCATGTGGCTGTGGGCTCATTGGGATCTTCATCATTCCTCATAAAGTATCGCCATACATCTGATCTGCTCTTTCTTCTTGGGATAGGAGGGTGAACTTGAGGACTAGTTGCTTGACTATCCGAACTTGGAGGTAGAGTGCTATCCAAATGAATGGACATTGATGCAGACCCAGATGAAGGCATAAAAGTACTAGGTTCCATAGGATTCAGCTGCAAAATAATAAAAAGATTTAATAAGTTGAAAGAAAAATATAAAATAAGAAGCATGCATACCATGCATATCTCACGTGTAAACCAACGAATTTAGAATTTTGCAGAGGAACAGGTCAAGTAAAAAGCTAGATATAATACAGACATCCAGTTGTTATTATTAGGTTTGATTGGTTCTCCAACGTCTAGCTTTTCAATCAACGTCGATCATCATGTAGTACTTCAGTATAGTTAATTACCTTAGAGAATTCAGCCTACTTAATATGACTACATCCACATATATATAGCATAACAATTTTCTCCGTGGGTTGGAAATGGATGATGATACACTCACAAAAGCCATTATTGGAACCATTGGAGATGTGGATTCATACCAGCTCCCTGATGCCAAAGGTTATAGCAGGTATGCAAGCAGAACTCTGTAAAAGGTGGCTGTTTTATATGAGCTTTTTTAATATCTTGTAATTACACTTCCTCAAGTTTGTTACTATTTAATAATAATAATGCTAGAAGCTGCATTCATTATTCAATTACAAGTGAAAAACACCAAAAAACATTGTTTGATCCAAAACATTTGCCTAGCATTCACAAAAAATACAAGGCAGAGTTCTGACATCAGAGCAAATAGCTGCAGTCTTCACCTTCAGAATCAAGAGCAACTATCTATTTACAATTTCTTCCCAATTTTGTTCAATCTGAATATAAAACAAATTCAGGATAAAATGGGAAAGATTAAAGAAGAGGAAAATGAGGGAAAGAAACGTGGGAGATTAAAAAGTATTAAACAATTGTTTTGATTTATGAACAGAAGGCCTTCAAATATAAGGGAAATATGTGAATTAATGCAGCAAGCAAATATGCACAAGTCAATATATTATTGAAGAGTACCAGGCATGCAATTATTAAAGTCCTAACGCATGAATTTGTCAAGCAGTGGACAAGAAGTCAGCAACATTGGTCTTCTGATCCCAAGATATAATATATATCAATCTCTGTATCTTCTAATATCCATATCATTTATTTCTATTTAATATAACATATTTAGTTTAAAACCACAGCTGCAATTAGATCTCCTAGCTACTTTTGAGTTTTTGTCTAAATTTTTTTATAATGTCAAGTTGATGATTACATCTAAATTTTTTTTTATTAGCTCCCTAATAATGTTGATGCCGAGATTGAAGATTCAATGGCCTCAATGGATGGTATTCAAGTTTCTAAGAGACACCGTGATGGTGATGATTACATCTTGAAATGCAATTGGTACCCACAACAGAAGAGTAAAACCACTCATGATGCCGCTGATGGCAGTATAGAATGAAACTGACTTTGTCATATAATTGCTCAAATTACCTAACAATTTTTTTATAACCCAACAATATATGCGCAAATGGGACACTAATTTGTAGAGTAATTGCCGTAAATATTCCCTAATTAGAAAAGAAACTTGCTCAAACTAAAGTTGAAATCACAGAAATGCATGTTTCCTAAGATAAATAATGGGTTGCTCTTCACTCAGATGAACAAATTTACACAGCCGAATCTTCATATAAGAAACTAAATCAATCTTAACCCTAAAATAAACAATGGTCTGCAGCGAGAATGAGAGGAGATTCGAAAAGACAAATCTGGGAATCTGTGAGGAGTAAACGGCGTCGGTGAGAGAGAGCAGCGATCGTCGTCGGCAAGAGAAAGAAGCGATCGTCGTCGGCGAGAGAAAGAAGCGAGCGTCGTCGGGTTGTCTCGAGTGAGAGGGGAACTGTGAAATCGAGCGAGAGAAATCAAAATGCAGGCGTTATTAGATAAACGGGTTATCGGGTTATTGGGTATTATTCAAACGGGTCGGTAACGGGTATCGGAAGGGTGGTTTCCATTTGCATTGATATCAGGTTGGGTTATCGGGTCGGATTGTCGGACGGGTCGGGAGCACGGCCATTTTGTTCACCCCTACCTGTAGATAATATGCTGTTTGAATTTATGCCATTTTCTTTTCCTTCCTTAATTAGCATGTAACTTTAGGAGTCATTTAACAGGAGTTTAGGACATGTAACTTCAAGATCAAAATAAACCTCAGGAGTTTAGGACATGTAACTTAAACCTGGAACAAAAGAATTAGCATTATATTTCCTGACTTCTTCTAGTGACATTTTACAGCTTCTGTTCAAGTTATTCTTAGGCTTTTTATTCTCTTTTTTGATCATATGCAGCGGGTAAATTTTTTCAGAAACATGAAACACATTGATAGCGGTGCTAGTTCTAGTCCTTGGACTTCAAAATCAAGTTCACCAAGTTTCAACAAGGGATCCAGAAAGGTCAATGAAGGTCTCGTGTCTCGGGCAGCAGGACGAGCGGAGAAATTCAAGGGACCTGGAATTGTTGGGCATATAAACTCAAGGACAGAGCTGTTTGAAGCTTGGCGTCGAAGACTCGGGCTTTCAATTTCTTCTTATTTCTTTTTTTTTTTCTTTTTTTTTTTGTTGGGGGGGGGGGGGGGGGTGGTGTAGCAATCTGTATGTTCCAGCTTTGGAAAAATGTGGAACTGGAATAAAAAAAAAAACTGAACAATATTTCTCTCGTTTATATCAGGTTTTCATTATTTAGTGAATAAAGGATCCGAATATGTTATGAAGATGATAAATTCATTTTTCATACGTTCATCTTCCTGGGCATAGTGATTTTGTGGTATCTGACTGAACTCAAGGCAGACTTTAATTTCAAAGCTTTCGAAAATGGTATCTTCCTACTCATTCCCGCATCATTGCTCAAACCAACATTTTTGTTCAAGCTAGGATAGCCGCTTGATTATCATGTCTCTTGCAAGAGGTGAAAAGATAGGAGAAGCAAATACAATTAAGTTCAAATGGTGAATTTTCTCAGTCTCCAATGAATGTTACTTAGAAAAAAAAATTCAACCACAGGAACAAATATAACCAACAAACGAAAATGGGTCCAAATATATTAATAGAAACGAACAAAACCTTGATAGAAATTTTTATTAATATAACCAACACAAGCTTGCTTTGTAAATTCAACTAGTAACATTCAAAACCTGAAAGACTAAGTTCAAGCATAAAAAGAAAATTACAATAACTCCAAATACATGGGTCCAAATATATTAAATTCTACTACAAACGTTGAAAATGTCCTTAAATCAGCAAATCAATGGTAGCCAACAAATGCAACATCCCTACACAAACAAAATGCCCTTAGATCAGAAATTTTGGTAGCCAACAACAAGATTTGAACTCCAAACGTGCTTTCGATTTCCCATCTGGACAAGCCTTCCACTTTCATTAACTGTAACATAATAAAAAATAAAAAATAAAAAATAAAAAATAAAAAATAAAAAATCAGATAATAAACAATCAGAAAAGCAAATAAAAAATAAAAACATATCCATAGAGATATCAATTTAATGTAAGCAATAGGCATATCAAGATAAAAAAAATAAATAAAAAATAAAATCATATCTGTGCATTGTGAACCTCTTATGGAATGGTCATTATGCAATTGCTATATACATGGTAGATCTTTATTTGATATGTGAACAACCATATATGATCACTGCATTGTTTTATTGATTTTCTGTTCATATATTTGGGGAATTATGATCTTTCAAGAATATTCTTATCGCTACATATTCTCAAGACAGCAACCAGATTATAATCCGACCATCTCATATGGAATGAAAGGTAAGCTCGTGGAATTCAAGACCCAACACGTAAAAAAACAGGTTTTATAGTAATTGCATAAGTGGTACTGAATATAAAACCCCCAACATGTAGAGCATGTACATAACTAGAACAAAACAAGTTTAGCAACTCATAACATAGAAATTCCATAAGAAAATCACATGTTTACTCAAAATTTGTATAACAAACTAGAAATATACTCTTCAAAAAACAATATGCTTACTGTGCTGTTAGGTCTCATTAAGAGGGAGGGGGGGTTGTGGGAGGGAGGAGGGAGGAGGGAGGAGGGAGGAGGGAGGAGGGAGGAGGGAGGGAGGGAAGGCTGCGGCGAGATCGCTAGAGGAAGGGAATGCCATGGGAAGGTCGCCGAAAGAGAAGGGATGCCACGGGAAGAGAGATGACAGGGAGGGGAGGGAGGGTTTTTTTATCCCATTGTGTGTGCAGGAATTTTAGGAAAAAGAAAAGGAACAGTCGATATGCAACTGTTTGAAAAGAAAAAAATAAAATAAAATATTATTGTGAGGGGATATGCAGGTATGCAACCGAGCATAATAATTGCTGCCAAGCACCCTCCGAAGTCTTAAAATGAAGACAATCCAGTGTGTACAATTTTATAAATCTAAATGATAAATTTGTAAAATTATGACGTGTTCACTCCTAATTTGTATTTGTTTTTCTCGGTACAAGAGGCCCGGCCCAAAGAGGCACACTTCTTTAAATTAATTAAATTTTTTTTATTTATTATTTGTACACAATATATTTAATAAGAAAAGAATAAAAATAATTTATCTTTCCAAATATACACGCACATTCTTCACTTCGCCATTCCTGAATTTGCAGGCTATTCTCGTTCGTTCGGCTTCAATTTGCGGGCTGCACGCTCCAGTCCAACCCAGAATTCCATCGGGGTCCTACTCTCTAGCGCTAGCCGAAGCAACCATACCATGTTCCGCGTCAGCAACAACCTGGTGGGGATCCTCAACCTCGTTACCTTCTTGCTCTCCATACCCATCCTCGTCGCCGGTATATGGCTCAGCAACCAGGCCGACTCCGAGTGCGAACGCTGGCTCGAGAAGCCCGTCATTGTTCTTGGTGTCTTCCTCATGCTTGTCTCCCTCGCCGGCCTCATTGGCGCCTGCTGCCAGGTCTCCTGGCTCCTCTGGTTCTACCTTCTTGTAATGTTCCTCCTCATTCTCCTCCTCACCGTTTTCACCATTTTTGCTTTCGCCGTCACTAATAAGGGCGCCGGAGAGGCTCTCTCCAACCGAGGCTACAAGGAGTACAGGCTTGGCGACTACTCCAACTGGCTACAGAACAGGGTCAACAACACCAAGAACTGGAACAAGATTAAGAGTTGCTTGCATGACAGCAAGGTCTGTTCCAGTTTCGCTGACAAGTACCTTAACGACACTGTCGAGCAATTCTATGCCTCTCACCTCTCTGCGCTCCAGGTGCTTGGGGCTTTTTGTGCCCTTTTATTTTGGGTTTTGATATAGCCTATTTTCTTTCTTTCTTTCTTTATTTTTCCTTTGTATGCTGAAACTGTTTGATGGAAATCTGATTTGTGTAGTCTATTTAAAAGGTAGAAACCTTTTGATTGCGGTTTGAACTTTAGGATAAAAAGAATATGTAGTTCTTTCCTCAGATTATCTTTCTAAAGTTTAGTACTTTGTATGGGTTTCTGATACAGATCTGCTTGGACTACTTTTTGAACAATCATGAACCTTTATAATTGGAGTTGGAGATTAATTAAATTTACTGATGAAGTTGGTGTTCAATTTTATATTTTGTTGTAATATCGCTTTACACATATCTTCATTGGCGATTATGCGGGTTCATCACCCTATTCCTAATTGTCATATCTTTTGGAAGTACCATTATATGGTATGGGTTCTACTTTAGTATTTCATTTGTGTTAGATTTGCACAGATGGATTCATTATGGTCTATAACTAATGGATTCTGGTGCTACATAAAATTGTCCTCTATTGCAAGATTTTCTTCAGTAGATGATGTCCGGGGCTAATTTTATGAATTTTTGAGTTTTTCCAATTATAAATTTATTTTATATTTTGTTGATGAATTGGCTTCTTGGGAGGAAATTTTGCAGTTTTGGTTCCAAAGAGTAATTTATAAAAAATTTCTACTCTTTCTCCTTCTTGGTGTTTAGTCAATTGCAGTTGGGATTATCTTAACACATTGTCCCGATCTGTTGTATTTTTCATCAATTTTGGGCATCTTAGGTGGTAGATGGTGATATTTCTAGCGGTATAAATAGTCAAAGCTGATTAGGTCTTCAAATACATTTAGGTCCTTTGATCCCAGAGAAAGGCCAGGTTGTAGTTGTATAATTATCAAGAACTTCCGTGGATTCAGTTTTCACGGTCCCTATGTGGGGTCTATTTTGCTTTTGATGAAATAACTTTTTGTCAGCATGTCATCTTCATAGAAGTTGTAGCTTCCATAAGGTGAGCTTGATATCATGAACTTGATCAGAGTGTTACTTTAACTGAAAATTGAGGCTTTTTTTTTCTAATTTAGAAAATCACTTTGCTTGGTACCAGTGCCAGACTAGGGTTTCATGTAGTACTGTATAACGAATTTTGGGAGGACTCTTGGATAGTTTTTTAGGGTGCTCAAGCTCTAGATGGTTCCCTTGTGATTTTATGACGTTCATGGGATGGTTGGACATCTTTTGGTCTTCCAATTTACATTTGGTGCTTCTGTGTTTAACTTTTAGGAGCTAGACTGATGATGCAATTCTTGTAGGACAAACATAACACGGCCTCAACATAGATGCTTGTTGTCAATACCTTTTTATAAGTTGGCTTGTGTCTAAATATTTTAACTGATTAAGTTAAGAACAGTGTGTAAAGGTGCATATTTATAATGAATCATAGATTGCAGTGAGTGGTTTGACTCATTATTCTGATTATTTGTATGCTACGTATCATTTTAAAAGATTTAACGTGCCTCCTAATTAATGTGTTGGCTGAGTACGTTGCAGTCTGGTTGCTGTAAACCATCAAATGACTGCAATTTCGTCTATGTCAAACCAACTGAATGGAACAAGAGTACGGAGGGCGGTGCTTATACTAACCCTGACTGCAATGCATGGGAGAATGATCCAATGGTTTTGTGCTTCAACTGTGGGTCGTGCAAGGCTGGACTGCTTGACAACATAAAGAGTAACTGGAAGAAGGTGGCTATTGTAAACGTTATATTCCTTGTCTTCCTCATTGTTGTGTATTCTCTGGGATGCCGTGCGTTCAGAAACAATAGGAAGGACAATGCTTATTGGAATCGGCACTAGGATGCAGGATATTGTATGTTAGCATATAGATTGGTTTGGCGTCGCCTGATCTTATTTTGTGGATTATGTCACCAAAACGGCACTTAATTATATTCGGTTCTCTGTAAAATGCTTGTGAAAATTCTTTACCATGAAAGTTTTTGATCTGTTGTGACCATGAGTATTATACTTGGTAATGACACGGATGTACTTTTATCTACTGCTAGTTTGATTGCCATCGGTCTTGTGCATCAGTAGTATAACGTGATTGCTTCTCAACTCCGGTCAACGGTTACTTGACTGCAGAGGACGTGAATCTATGAGTTTTGCTCTAAAATTTTCTCCCTTTTTAAAACTTGCGTATCATTGTTTTGAAAATTAAAGAATATATATTGCTGGGTGTGAAGTTGTGTTGGTTGCATCGTGATCATAAACGCATATGGATCTTGCACAAATGTTTATTTGCAGCAAAAAAGTCACTATGATTTCTATAATTTGTCGTTCTTACACTCCAGATCCAAGATTGATCAATCTAAGTTCTAACCAAGCGGAAATTGCTTATCGCTGAGAGCATGTTTAAAAACAATTTCTATCTTATTTTATTTGATCTCATTTCTTTCTCAAATATTATATAAATACAAATTTTCAAACTAATCACTAAAATTTTTTCAAATTAATTATTACAACTTTTCCAAACTTTCAAACAAAAAAATAAAATATAATTTCCAAATGTTCGATACTTAATTGCAACTATGTATAAAATATTATTTTTATCGTATTGATCTTCGAGCATCCCTTAGGCTGTATGGTGTCAGGATACATCGTGCTTTTCTCATTTTGGTTGGAAAATAGATAATAATAATAATAAAATGGAGCCTGCAGCTATATATTTGTTTATCCCTTGGATCTTACAGCTTCCATGCCCACAAAAGTTCAAAACACAAGTTCAGTCATGATTCTAGTATTGGATCCGCCATAGGACTATGTTTTCGATCCATCGTGGATGTTAGCATTTCCTTTTAATCATGAGTACGTACCCAGAGTTCGACGGGCTGCCCAATACATTTGGAGGTATGAAGTTAAGAATTGTTTAAAGCTTTTAACTCATTTTACCCAATTAAAAACATAGACATAAAAGCTTTTAAAAACATTTTCCTGTCAATTTCTCAAGAGATGTGTGATACTCAACCAATACTAATTTAACAAATAATTAGTCAAATTGGCATCAAACTGTAGTAAAACTTGTAAACGAGCAAAAATACCTCTCAATTACCAGGTAGAGCGTAAATTAATGGTTTCAGTGCACGTTATGAAGTTCTTTTTTTTTTTTTTTCTGTTGTTGGGGGAGGAAGCTGGCCTCTTCGCACTTGCAATAAAAACATAATTCAATATTTCATCAGGAAAATGATTTGTGGTCTGAGAACATAGAATCCTAATAGTTTATTTTGTAGAAGATAAGCAAACATATCTTTATATATATAAAGTGGCTATCTAACGGAAATTCTTATTTTAACGAAAATTCTTGTTTCTTCGTTAAAGTTAACACTTTCCGTTAGTTTCTGTTAAAATTAATACTGCATCTAAACACAATTTATTAAATTTATTCACTGAAATAATGTTCTTGGCATTAAAATTAATTCCACCTCTTCGACTTTCTACAATAGTAAACTTTCCATTTAAAACTCATTTAACATCTATTTAATACCACTTAATACTTTAAATACAATTCATTAAGTCCATAAATAATGCTAGAAATTTCTATTTTAGAATTCCTACTTAGAACATATTTCTTAATTTTATTTTATGTAAAATAAATATAGAATAATAATAATAGTATAGAATGACACAATAATAGTATAGAATATATAAATACAACAATATATATAGAAATAAACCATTCATAACAATTTATACGTTAGAGAGTTTAATTTTATTCATGAAAATTTTATTCCTATTATATGATTAATAATTTAATTTTTAAAAAAATAATTTATAATTTTAAAATGAATGCATTATTTATTAAATTAACTATATATACGGTATATATAGTTAATATACAGTATATAAAATTTATTATAATTATATTAAATTGGTAATAATAAGTAATAAATATAATTAATATTATATTTTAGATACTTAATTGAAATATATATGATTAAATAAATTTATATAAATTATAAATTATAATATAATATTCTTATATAAATTATAAACTATATAATTTATTTTTTCAAAAAACTCATATTATTTCTTAAAAATAATCACATAACTAAAAAAACATAAATATTTTAATGTCATATATTTTGAGGCAGTACAAAATAATACAAATGTTAAATTATCATTTTGGAATTAAAAAAATATCATATCTTGAATTAACCTTTTATTAAAACTTTAATCAAAATTATCTCAAACAAGTTTGATAAATTTTTTTATAATATATGAAAACGTATAATTATTAATCATCTACTTAATTATAAATAATCATTAAATTTTTATTAAAAATTAAATTAAATAAACGTGCTTTGCACGTTATTTCTATCTAGTATATATATATATATATATGTATGTATGTATATATAAACTAGGGAGGAGCAACGTACAAAATACGTTTTCCTAATTTAGTATAAGCACAATTATTTTTAAGAAATGATATGATTTTTATAAATAAATAAATTTGATCAATAATATAATGCATAGAGGAAAGAAAATGTAAATCTTAACAAATATTTGACGGATAATAAAAGAAAAATATCTTAACAATGAAATAATTATATAAAAGTAAATAATAAACTGTGTGAAGTGATGAACGATAACTCTTTAATAATTATTATAATTTTATTTATAAAATATTATTATTTGAATTTAATGCTTCATAATAAATTTAAATTGAAAAATAAATAAGAATTTTAAAGTGTTGGAATTGAGACCCAATTTCAATTTATAAGTTTAAAATAGAGGATGATTTCTGAAAAGTTTGGATAATGACTATGTAGTAAAACATCTAATTTAAAGAATATAATTATCAGTTTTAAATCAATAATTAAAATCACTTTAAAAGTAATAAAAGTAATATTGATAATAATAATAATAATGAGAAAAAAATATTTACAGGAATATAGCTCATGATTCTCAACATATTTATTTATAACAATGCATATGATTCGAGTTTTTTTTTCACTTTATAGAAACATATAAAAATGATATTAATGCATATGATTCTCCATATATTAATTTTAGTCATACTATAATTCTTACTATATAAATAATCTTATATGACTAAAATGTAGGGACATGACTAATTAAAAATTAAGTAGACTAGATTATAGGGATATGACTAAAATGTAGGGAATATCAACCTATATGCATGAGACAAATATGTTAAATTTATATGTTAAGTGACCATTAAATTTAATGAAAAAAATAAAAAAAGGTTAATGAAAAATAAAAAAATCTATTAAATGATCATTAGATAGCCACTTATTATATTTATATATATTATTGCTCATGTTCTCCTGCTTCTTTTGATGCAATTTATATTTTATTTTTCTTTCATCCATTACTATGACTTATAATCATTTGTTGTTGTAGATCAAAATATAAGTTTTTCATAAAATCCTCATAATGCTGCAAAAACTCAGAGAATACGGTATATAATTTTTAATGAAAACTCTTCCTCAATAGTTTTAATTATACATATCGATTTTAAATTAATATATAATATTTTAAATTTTGAAATGATATTTTAGATATAATAAATGGCTATTAAATTTAACAACCACTTAACGAAAAAATAAAAAAATTCGTTAAATGACCGTTAAATAACCACTTAATATAATAAAATAGATATCATTGTATGATCTCCCTCTTTCTATCTTCATTCCCTGCCCCCAACAATTCTCTTCCAAAACCAATGCTCCCTCCACA
The DNA here is from genome assembly GCA_036559045.1 of Platycarya longipes. Taxonomy (NCBI): domain Eukaryota; kingdom Viridiplantae; phylum Streptophyta; class Magnoliopsida; order Fagales; family Juglandaceae; genus Platycarya; species Platycarya longipes. The sequence continues at coordinate 42,522,815 of CM071795.1, read as the reverse complement.
CTCTATCCATATGCTCAATGGGCACATTCTTAGTCTCCGGCAACAACAACTAGTGCACAAATACTGACATCACTACCACCCATCCCCCAAAGAAGAAAAAATATTATATTATTGATCATCGAAGTTTTTTTTTATAAAAACTATATAATCTATAATCGCTTTACTAAGGGCTGGTTTGTTTACAAAACAGATTTCATTTTATTTCATTTAATCATTACACATTTTTCAAAATTTAATTCAAAATATTATAAACAAATTAACTTTTTTAAATCCCAATACAAACATTAGATTAAAAAATATATTATAACAATATTTTATTTAACTTTTCACTTTAATTTTAACTCATCTCATCTCATCTTGATCCATATCTGAAAATAACCCAAATCTAAATTAAGAAAACATGCTAATTTATAGTTTGTTCCTTCGTAGTATATATTTGAATGTGGGTTAATGGGACTTAAAGGACATGCCTGTATTGGTCGGCGACTCGGCTATAAATACTATCAACCCTTCTCAACGATTCCAATACTAATTCCCATACTGCATTTGGGATATTATCATACGTACAAAGCATATATAGATATCTACTAGTAATATTTTAGGAATGTCAATGGCCAGTACTACGCTTCACGCACGCGTTCGTAATTTATCCCACCTTTGCTACGTACTAGCGCCTCTCCTTTTCTTATCTGAGTTATGCTTTTGCTACCCAAAACACCTAAACTTGTCAGCTATTAGAACCCACTGGTCCTCTGCCGGAGCTGCCTGGTATGGCAGTCCTCATGGTGCTGGAAGTGATGGTAATGTACAGTACTACACACATGATGACAAACATGTATATATATATATACACCGAGGGAGAGAGAGAGAGATTTCCACTTGATCTTGTGCTGTTTTCTAAGAATATATATATTGATGCGCAGGAGGGTCTTGTGGGTATGGCAATGCAGTGTCCCAAATTCCATTCTCTTCCCTGGTTACCGGAATAGGCCCATCTCTATACCAGTCTGGCAAAGAATGTGGAGCCTGTTATCAGGTATATACCTCTATTAATTTTTAAGCTGCGGCTTCAAACTTAGAATATATAAGTAAATAAGGCGAATTATAAAACATTACGTATATATGCAGTATATATATTACACTACCAACTAGCTAGAGCATTGTCGGTCGGTTGACATGAGCTAGCGTACGTGATCTTATATGTATATATAAGCATACTGTACTAATTAAAGAAATTATAAATGCATGTCATATCATGACAGTAAAAAAAAAAAAAAAAAACATGTATATATAGGATGACTACCAAGCTGATCAATATTAATGAGCTGGAGGTAAAGCTAGGGTTAAATTAAATTGGAACGTCAATAATTATTTGGCCGCCCTTCCCCTACAGATTGAACTGATCTTCTAATTCGTCTTTTCCTGGATTCTAATTTCTTCATGATTTATCAGATAGCTAGCTTTCCCCTTTCTTTAGTTTCTCTTTTATATCGTCAGTATTCTAAATTTCTGCATTCTAAAGTACTGGGCCTACTTGCTTTCCTTTAATTTTCAATATTCTTTTATCCTAAGAAGTTAACCGTTAACGCTAGATCAGTTGGTAATTTAGGATCTGATTGACATCATACTAATTAAGGTGTTGGCCTGCCCAACGGCGGGTTGCTGTGCCTGTGAGCCTGTGTCTTGTAGTACTTATAAACTCAATGCATGACTTAATTTTCAGTCTCTATTTGTGTGTATATATAAGATATCATGTGTGTATGTATGCTAATCAATTAGAAAACACAAATGTTGTCCATTAATTACCAGGTCAAATGTACCAAACACCCATCCTGTTCCGGCAAGGCAGTAAGGGTAGTGATAACAGACTTCTGCCCTGGAGGTCCTTGTGCTTCCGACTCAGCACATTTTGATCTCAGCGGGACTGCATTTGGTGCTATGGCGCTTTCTGGTGAAGAAGACCAACTTCGCAATGCAGGAGTCTTGCAAATTCGTTATGCACGGTACGTACGTATATTATACGTAGACTTCACTTATAAGTTATACGTACGTACCGATATCTATATATATATCCCCCCCCCCCTCTTCTTTTGCTAATCTCGTTCTAATTTTTTCTTTAAAATATTATTTGATTTTGTTTGTTCTCTTTATTATTATTTTTTTGTTAATTTGTATATTCATCGTAATTATCACAACATTAATTAAACAGATGGTCATTTTATATCGGCCAACAATTAATTTGCATGTATATACAAGATAACAAAAAAACCATTATATATATATATATTATTCATTTTATATATATCCAACAATTAATTATCACAATATATATATATTCATTTTATATATACATATATACATATATAGATATATATATATACATATATATATATATATATGCAGTGTGGCATGTGACTATTCAGGAAAAACCATAGCGTTCCATGTAGAGGCAGGGTCTAACCCTAGCTACTTGGCTGTGGTGGTTGAATACGAAGAGGGTGATGGAGATCTTGCAAGTGTGGATATAAAGGAGGCCTCCCAGTCCGACGAGTATTGGCGCGGGACGCAACAATCTTGGGGTGCAGTTTGGAAGCTGGATGCTGGGTCTGAGCTGCAAGCTCCACTCTCCATCCGCTTGACCTCCCAATACTCTGCCCAAACCATAGTCGCTAAAGATGTCATTCCTAATGGGTGGAAGCCCGGTGCAACCTACAGATCCTTGGTTAACTACCTCTAATATATATTCAAACTATTAAAAGCCCATAATGCAACTTCCACAACTCCATCCATTTATGTCGTACTTAATTGGTAGCATTGTGTTTACTTTGCACATATAGATTAATACTACTGGAGTACGTTTGCGCTTGAGTAGCATTCTGTGCTGCTCATCGGCCCATAAAAGGATACGTTACAACGTACTTTGGGCTTGCCCTAATTAGGTTGATGTCTCGATCGCTTCGCTATATATGTTATAAAAAGATCACGTCCATATCAGCCTCATATATTTCTTTTGAGAAGTATTTTGCGTGTTCTTGTATTTAATTAGCTTGGTTTCGATCGTGAGTGTTAACTGCTACCCGCTTATAAACATCATGTTATACTGAAAAATAGCACGCGTTGAATATATATACCAAACAAATGTACTGGTACCGATCAGCTCTTGCCTTTGCTTTAAACACAGCTGGTTCGTCTATAAGTTATACCAAAAATTGCGCGGCCTACAGAATGACCAGATGATCATTTGTCATTCTAATTGTATATATACGTTATGCCTAAGAATCTGACATTCATAGTCCACTACATTTTGCGTTCACCATTAATTCATTATTTTCTAAAGTTGAGTTCGATTTTGTTCATCTGTTAAATTAATTATTATTATTATTATTTTTTCTTGAAAAGAGCCTGTAACTTCACACATAGTGGTCCTATCTCAAATTTATTGACAACGTCCCTCATGTATGGTCTTGGAAGAAAACCGTGATTACAACTTTAAACACTTGGGAGTTACAAATTCATCAAAAAGTCAAAACTGAACCATCTGCAAAAACTGCCCCAAAAACCAAATAGACCAACTAAATCTAAACAAGCCTAGGCACATAGATAACACAGACCAACCAACCAAAACAAAAATCTAGGAAATACCTGATTCACTAATCCTAAGCGTGTAAAATAAGTGAAATAAAACCAGCATAAAATCAGCATTATTTTTTTCAAAAATAAGGCAAATCTACTTTCTTCATTCTAATAGAACCTCTGACAGACCTCAAGAGATCCCTAATTGAATACCAAGTTCCAACTGAACCACGAGCACCATGTTTTGCTAAATTACCATCTACAATGGAGTTAAGTTCTCTGAAAGCATGTGAGATAATGACATTAATCCCATAAAGTCGCCTCTGAAAAAAATTCATGTTAAATAGATTTCATTATTTAAGTTCTCTAAAAGCATGTTAAATTAATTAATTGCTTCCTTTAAGTGAAAAAGATTTCATTATTGATTATTTATATATTATGGTAAAGAGAAGTGTTGCAAACATGAAAAAAATTTATAAAAGCAAATTTATAAATTAATGTAATTTATATTGTTAAGGACGTGTCTTGCTCATATCTTGCAGCTGTTCACCTGCAAGAAATCGAAAGAGGTCCGACGATCTTCACCTGAGAAAGCTCCGATGCCTAAGTCAATAATCTTGCTAATTATTTTAAAAGTAACTTGAAGGATCCAGAGAGAAGTCCCATTTTCATAGAGGGTTACCTGGTTTATATAGGTAGGCATCGTGTTGGTATTTATCCTTTGATGTGATTTCTGTTTACAAGTTATCCTCCCGTAACTGATGTGATTATGTATTTGTATAAAATCTCGTAGAATGTGCTGAAGGTTGAGTATTAATTTATGTACGTGATTCTGTAGGATTCTATCCTTATTCACCTTCCTGGATAAGTTATTGGGCCCATGGTATTAACTTTGTTTTATTCGGACTTTCATATTGGTGTGCTTCTAGGCCTCTTGACTTAAATAGGCCCTACGCATATGATATATTAGTTTTAGTACTTTACGATAAAAATTAGTGACTTTACAATATAATATAGAATATTAAATTAAGTAATCACGTCAATTCATAAATTTACTTTTATAAAATTTTTTATAGCTAAAATATTTGAATCTATAAAAGCTAATTGGCAATCTACTAATAAATCGTTATGTTCTTCATCTAATAATTTCATCTAAATTTTTTTAATAGGATTCTCTCAATTTTTTTTTTTAAATTGTTATAGATTTCCTCGTATAAAATAAAAAACCTTTAAATGAAAAGTACAAAGTTCTACAAGTGGAGTCAAATTTATATCGGTTTAACCCGATGAATGAATAACCTATGTTTTTGTTGATTACTAAACTTTTTTTTTTTGTTACTTGTCCAAAAAAAAATAAAAAAGAGTTGAATCTGAATAGTGGAGCTCGAATAGTTTGTGGACAAATGGCCCAACCCTTATAGCATCTCCCCGCCCAGACAGACCCGCCGTAAACCAAAGTAGATAGAAATGAAAAGTTACAGCAGAAAATGGGATTATTAACAAGGGTAAGATTTCAACATCGCCAGATAATCACATTTCCGCACTCCTATAAATCCAATCAAAATCCAAACCTCATCTCACAAACTTGCAATTACCCAATTCCATCTGCACGTTCGGGAAGAAGAATCCCAATAGTGACTGTGAGAGCACTTTCTACGAAGGCAGTAGCGGCATCTCAACCACCATCCAACATGGTCAAAGCCATTAGGGTTCATGAACACGGTGGTCCCGAGGTCAGGCTTCTTTTCACCCAAAAACATTGAAACCCGCATCGTTTTTGGGTTCTTGCTTGGCGGTTTTGTACAGACTTATAAGTAGCTGTTTTAGTACTATATTTTCTGATGTATCTGTTTTGGTTCCGATACACAGGTTCTCAAGTGGGAGGACGTGGAAATAGGTGAGCCAAAGGAGGGGGAGATTCGAGTGAAAAACAAGGCCATTGGGCTTAATTTCATCGATGTCTATTTCCGGAAAGGAGTTTATAAGGCCCCTGATTTCCCCTTCACTCTTGGTTTGGTTTCTTTCACTTGTGTTTCTGCTGTAGAACACAGTGCTTTATTTCAAGCAAAGTTGATTATCATTTATGAATTGCATATATATGCTGTAATTGTAAGACTTTCCAAAAGGGAATTGGATTATGACCAAGATACTGTTTTTTTTTTTTTTTCTTTCAGCAATTATATAATACTTAGTTGTAAATATATTGCTCCAGCAGAGTGTATGCAGTTGTCAAATGCTACTTATAATGGTTATCAAGATCACAAACACAGTCATAGAAATTTTCCCAAAGATGGTAATCTTCCAAACCGAAGTGTGACCCTTTCATTCCCATTCAAACTTCTTGCTACATGAGTGAAGGGTTGTTGTCCTGTTGACATTCCCTACATGATCATGGCGACATTTAGCTTGTCAGGAAGTTGGATATAATGGTTATCAAGATCACAAAAACTTAAGCACTAACAAAGGATTTTTTTTTTTTTTTTTTTATGTAAGTAATAACATTTATTGATTAAATGCAACTAGGCAAAGCCCAAGTACACAGGAAGTATACAAAAGATAGACCTAGTTACATTCTATTGAACTGAAAAGAAGTCAAAAACTCATGAACCTCCCCTCCCTTTAGTACAATTGCAGAAAACCATTGTATCAAAGATGATACAAAAAAGTCTCAAATTTCCCCCATTGTCCTTTCCTTTCCTTATTGTGATGAAACTAACTTGCTTCAATAAGACATCATTCACACAATGCGTTCTTTAAAACTACATTACATATATGGTCTTTGAAATAGGGTGCTACTCGCCCTTAGTAAGCGAGTGCCCCCATCCGGATTGGCTCCCACGGCCGTATGCCTTGCCCAAAACCAACCGTGAAAAATTCCAAAATTCAAAACCAAATTCAGAGAGAGAGAGTAGAGAGCGAGCGAGCGAGCGATGGACTGTGACCGGTGGATGACACAACAGAGGAGAAGAGACAAAGAGGAAAGATTTGGGGGGGGGGGGGTTGTTTAAACAAAATCTAATGCAAAACAACGACGTTTTGGGGAGTTTTTTCTCCCCAAAACAACATCGTTTTATATATATATATATAACTTAAGATAAAATGACATCGTTTTATTAAAATTTAAAAAATATATACGTATATATATCTATGTATAATTGGGTCAGGCGGATGGGGTGAACCCCAGGCGGACATGGGCCCAGCTTGGGCCCCATCCCCCGATGCCTAGCTGCAGATAGGGTGGCGGGTGGGGGTTTATTGCCGCCCACCCCTATTTAGAAACCTATTGGAGTGTTTATAAGTGCATGGAATTTGCAACAGTTATGATAGATATTGGAGACTCTCATTTGAATGGGCACATAAATGGATTTACCTAGTTGTTTGAGATTAGGGTCTAAGGTGGGACCAATGTTTTACGTGATTGGGTGGTGCAGGTATGGAGGCTGCTGGGGTGGTGACAGCTGTGGGCCCTGGACTGACTGGCAGGCAAGTTGGAGACCTTGTAGCTTATGCTGGTAATCCAATGGGCTCATACGCTGAAGAGCAAATCATTCCTGCGAACAAGGTTGTGCCTGTTCCTTCCTCTATTGATCCTATCATTGCAGCATCTGTAATTCTTAAGGGTATGACGGCTCAATTTCTACTCCGCCGTTGCTTTAAGGTAGGCTGTATACTGATCCAGCTGCATGTACACCTCGGAAAGTTGTAAGCAACATCACATTTTTAGCATGTGAAAATATGCTTTTTTTAAGCAAATTAAATTTTATTGAAACAAGTAACAAGGCATAGCATGTGAAAATATGTTGGACAATTAAACTCGATATAAGTGTGATGCCAATTATGTCATCTCATCAATAATGTGTTGTGTATCACATACATTTATACAAACGTAGTCTGTGAATGCATGCATATGCCCATATGCTTGACCTGCATTATTTAAAAGATGGATCACCATCACCAGTTTGATGCTTGACCTGCATTTATGATAATTACAAAAAGTATGATCATAGCTTTTGGCCAAATTAAGTTGCAGTGTTGACCGTATTTTGATAACCTTTAAAAAAAAATTCTTCTATACAGTTATGGGTGTGAGTTGGTTCTAAAACCAGATGGGAGAAAAAAAATTGATGTCTGCCTAGAAAAAAGGTCCAAACCATAGAGTACAAATACACGAAGATCTGATAGAGATCTAGAAACTAATACAAGAAAGACATATTTTCCATATGAATCAGATGAAATGGAATTGATCCAATGTAAGCATGTACTGGTATTATATGTATTAGATAGCTTATGATAATTTTACTTACGAAAAAAAAAAAAAAGCTTATGATAATTTTACTTATAAAATAGAAGATAGCTTATAATCGCATTGAGAAGCTACAAAGAGACTTCTTGTGGAGTGGAATGGGGGAGGAGTTCAAATATCATTTGGTAAATTGGCCAACAGTGTGCACTCCAATATTTGGAGGAGGCTTGGGGATTCGTCACTTGGTGAAATTCAATCAAGCCCTCTTGGGTAAATGGTTGTGGAGATACCAAAATGAAGGGGAGGCGCTTTGGAAGTCGGTGATAGATTTAAAATATGGTGTGTCCTAGGGGGGTTGGTGTTCTAATGTGGTCCAAGGCACACATGGGATGGGTTTATGGAAGTTTATAAGGAAGCAATGAGAGTCTTTCAAGGATCAAGAATATCTTGTGGTAGGAGATGGTTCGCAGGTTAGATTCTGGCATGACATTTGGTGGGGAGGCACATCCAGCCTCAAAGCCTCCTTCCCTGTTATCTTTGATCTCGCTAGAGAAAATGAAGTTTCGATCGCAGATCTTGTGGTCCTTTCAAATGGCACCCCTCAATGGAATATTGAGTTTGTGAGGGATGCCCAAGATTGGGAAATGGAGATTATTTTGGAGTTTTTTGCGTCATTGTACTCATGCAACATCCCTGGTGGTACGAGGGATAAGTTGCAATGGCGACACTCTAAGAAAGGCATTTTCTCAGTTAGTTCTTACTACCATGTCCTTTCTTCCCCCGGATCCCCTAGATTCCCATGGAAGAGTATTTGGCAGACGAAAGCGACATCAAGAGCGGCTTTTTTTGTGTGGACAGCAACCTTGGACAAGATCCATACCATAGACAACATGAGGAAACGCCATATAATTGTGATTGATTGGTGTTGTATGTGCAAAAAACAGGGAGAATCAGTAGATCATTTACTTTTTCATTGCGAGGTAGTGAAGAAGTTGTGGGATGAGTTTTTCACAAGACTTGGTCTCCACTTGGTGGATTTCCTAGCTAGCTGGAGAAGTCTCCGTGGCAACCCACAGGTGGCGACTATATGGAGTATGGTTCCTATATGTATGTGTTGGTGTATATGGAGAGAGAGAAATGCAAGGAACTTCGAAAATTGTGAGAGATCTTTGGAGGAACTAAATCTTTTCTTCTATAGGATTTTACTTTCTTGGGCGGGATCTATTGCTTGTAACGGACTTAGTGTCCATGAACTTCTTTCTTCTTTGTAACACTTACTAAATTTTCTCAAGTATACTTCCAGTATACTTGAGCTTAGCTTTTTTCTTTTTTATGAAATCCTTTTGATTACCTATCAAAAAAAAAAAAAAAATTAACAAATAGTGTTCCAGCTAAACTGCCTTTTTTTTTATTTGGCCACTGCATTCCATAGTCCAACATGTTTTCTCCTTTTTTATTATTGTTATATTGAAAATAAAAAGGGTAGGAGGGGGCAGCCGGATGTGGCTTTCCTACTTGGGTGACCATAGTAGCATCCTACCCGTTGAGAACCGGACAGGAGGGGCCCATTCCCACTAGGGAATTCAATGGATCTTCAGGCAGCTAATTAGGTGAATCTATATTCGGATTCAAACCTGGGTCCTAGTACATGTGAAACCACTTGGGAGCAACCCAAGAAGCACTGATTCACCACCCTTGGTGATACATGTTTCCTCCTTGTAAGTGTTTGAAACAAAATGATCTTTGCAAGTATTGTTATGTATATACCCCTTCCCTTTTCTTCATGTTTTCATCTGTAAAATACTATTAACCATCTTGCCATGATAGTCTGACAAAAATTGTCTTTTTTCCTCCCTGTTATGCCAGCTTGATGGAAGTCTTAATTACATATGCTCCTTCATATGAAATAATTGTGTTGTATACAGGTTGAACCTGGACACACAATCCTTGTTCAAGCAGCAGCTGGCGGAGTTGGATCTATGTTAAGCCAGTGGGCTAATGCCCTAGGCGCCACTGTCATTGGAACTGTCTCAACCAAAGAGAAGGCATCTCAAGCCAAAGACGATGGATGCCACCATGTTATAATCTACAAGGAAGAGGATTTTGTTTCTCGTGTCAACGAGATAACATGTGGCAATGGGGTTGATGTTGTCTATGATTCCGTAGGAAAAGATACCTTTCAGGTACTGGCTGCTCCCTTCCTGATTCCCCCTGCCCTCCATTCATCTTCTACGTAGGTGGCATCAAATGATGTGTTTGAGATATATCTATATGTGATTCTTGTAGCTCCTCAGGTGATATCATTTTAGTAGCCTAGGATGCAAAGTTGTTTTTATTGTTCAACACACTTTAATTTCAATCTTTACCCGAGCCTTTAAAGATTTTATTAGACTAATAAAATATATATATATATATAAGGTTTGGAGTATTAATTCAAGGATCACCTCAACACATCAAACTGTTTTCAATCAGCTCTCTTCTATATGGCCCTTACAATTCTCAATTCTAGGCCAGACCTGCCAAACCCATATATTTCTTACTGAAAGTTAACATATCCAGGGATCATTGGCATGCTTAAAGACTCGTGGGTACATGGTTAGTTTTGGGCAGTCATCAGGTACACCAGATCCAGTTCCATTGTCAGCTCTTGCTGTAAAATCCCTCTTCTTGACAAGGCCTTCCCTCATGCAATACACTACTACTAGGGAGGAGTTACTGGAAACTGCTGGGGAGGTATTTGCTAATGTTGCATCAGGAGTCTTGCGGGTTCGAGTAAATCATACTTACCCTTTATCTCAGGCTGTACAGGCACATATAGACCTTGAAAGCAGGAAGACATCTGGATCTGTTGTGCTTATCCCCTAAGGCATCCTGCAGTAAGTCCTTACTTCCAAATTTCTTATTGGTATATCATTTTGAAATGCCTTGTAGTTTGTGTGGTGTGTATTTATCTATCAAAAAAAAAAAAATTGTGTGGTGTGTGGAAAGAATGTGATCATCCTCCGGTCATAGCTCCAAAAGCAAATGTCTTGAAACTAGTAGTCAAGAGAGCTGTTCTGAAGCAATAAGGGAATACGGTTCAAATATACAACCATTTTGGATGAATTTGTAATCTGAATAACCCCCCTCCCCCCTCTCCAAATCTAGGGGGAAAAGAATAATTTGGAGAAGTGATGATTTTATCTTGCATGTGGAAGCATTAGATTTGTCGTCTCTAAAAAAGTTGGACATAGAAAGACCAGTAGAATGGAACATATGGATCGAGGATTATAATGGTGTGAATCGCAACAAATGTAATACTTGGTTATCTCTCTATTATATAGTGCTTGGTTTTTCCGGCAGAGGATACGACTGTGAGTTACCCGACTGCGTAACTGAGAGTCGGCTGTCCATGTTACGACCTTCACATATCGAGGGTGTGGTGATCTCATGCGTATATCGCATAAAGAACCCATGTGTTTTTTTTTTTTTTTTTTTAAATAAGAGTGGTTAGCAAAATCAAGAAAAAAGAAAATACATAACTAGATTCTGCTCCATCAAAACTTCATATTGCAGCATTTTCACTATATAGTTTTTATAAAACTCATGACAAAATATATCTATTTAAAAAAAAAAAACCAAAAAGATTTTCGGATTGATTTTAAGCTCAAATTAGAAACTAGATTTTTACAAAATGAAGGCAAAAATGATAAGCTGCACGTGGCATACATTGTAAAAATTGAATCGTACAAATTAAATTATGTTTTAAAGAAGACCTACTTTCATTCAACAAGCAGGTTTATAAATAGAGAGCTCTCAATAAATAAATGAGTGGATCTCATTCTATTTAACAAATTTATATAAAGTTGCCTGGATGTTATCTCAACAAACAGGTTTACGTTGCATGGATGCCATCTCAACAAATAAAGTTAATATATATATATATATATATATATATATATATATATATACACACACACTAGGTGGAAGTAATGGATTTGCTTAATTTTATTTGAATTTTTTAAATCATTTTTATTAAAAATTAATTTTTTATTAATAACAATGCAATGCTTTTGGATTTAAATTTAATTTTTAACTTAAATTTAATGATTACTCATAATATTCTAAATGAAAAATAATTACATATTTTTATATACTATAAAAGAAGAGCATTAATAAAAATAATAACATAATCTCATAAATAAATATTTCTCATAATTTTATGATTCTTGTTTGAGATAAATGGATAAAATGCAAAAACAAATATGAAACAAAAGGTAGGGTTATTAACTTTTTACATGTTTGGCCCTTAAAACGGTATCGTGTGGGGGAATAATATACCTATTTAAAAAAATGATGTTTAAAATAATATATTAAACTGCACAAGACAAAGTTAATGCATCAAGTTTTTCTTGTGAAATCGCCCAATTTGTATTGCAAAAATTAAAAAAAAATTAAATTATTATTTGATATGAAAATGACTCTTTGAACTAATAGTCATAAAAAATAGTTACTTATATAAAACAACTTTGTTAAAATTATGAATATCATGACTATTACTATTACTATTACTATCTTACTGTTTTAATTAATGTTTTTGTGTTATGATCTATGGAAGTATGTAATTATTATTCTCTACTTAACTATTATTATCCATCAAATATTTGTTAAAACTAATATTATTTACTTTATACATTAAATTATTGATTAAAATAAATTTTATATTTATAAAAATCATGTTATTGTCATGAGGGCTGTGTTTCTCACAGTCCTCATGACAATGGCTGCTGCCCTTGCATCAAGACCTGAAGTTGGTTCATCCATGAAATGATCGAGGGATTAGCAACAAGCTCAACAGCGATGGTCAACCTCTTTCTCTGTTCTGTTGACAATCCTGTAATTCCTGGAAGCCCCACTAATGCATCCTTGAGATTGTCTAGTTCTACCAATTCCATAACTTTATCAACAAATATCTGGAAAGTTAAACCCAGGAAGAAATTGTTTTAGCTCCTAACCATTGTCAAATACATGGGTTGAAGCAGTTAATAGTTCTTACCATCTTTTCCTTATCGCTGACTTCTTTAGGGAGTTGAAGGAAACCTGAGTATGCCAAAGGATTCCCGAATTGTGACTTGGGGCGAGTGAATATCATTTTGTTCACAGTAACCAGAAATTCTTGCAAAGGTTTCTTGTTTCTTAGGAAATCCGGAGATTCTAATATCACCTTCAATGTAACCACCCGTCTTTCTTCCTGCTAAAACATCCATCAACGTTGTCTTTCCAGCTCCACTAACTCCCATAAGTGCTGTCAAGATCCCAGGCCTAAATGCACCAGTTACTTCCCGAAGTAATTGGAGTCTGTCATCTGCTACTCCTTGATCCTTCATTTCCTGTCAGAAACAAAAAAAAAAAAAAAAAGTTGGTGGTAAAGGTAGCTCTAGTTGTAATCTTCGAAGAACCAGAATATGTTCACACAAAGTCTTTTAAGGTATAAAGAGAATGAAAGATGAAAAATGCTTCTTACAGGGGGCATTTCCACATGGTAATTCACATCGTCAAAGGACATTGCCAGAGGTGTAAATGGAAGAACCATTCCTCTTTTAGGAGCAACGCCGTTGGATGCCTCAAGAGCTGAATCAGCATTTGTACTTAATTCATTGCTGTTAGATCGGCTGCTCATTCGGTGAAATTCCATTTCTCCTGAGAGAAATTTATTCATGTAAGGAACCAAATAAAATCGTGCTAATTCAAGTAGATGTTAATATTGGTTGTATTGCTTTGTTGCATACTTGAATTGTTCTCATCAAACGAAGACACTGGTTTTTTCCTTGACACGGGCCTTCTGGGTCTTGGTTCTTCCTTTGAATGTTCTTGGTTATTTTCCATCTCTTTTGCAGCATCATCAGATATTATTGCTTGTGGCTTTCCAAAAGCTAGTACATAAAGCAGGGGAGAAGTAAGAACCGTTATCGGAAAGAAATTGAAATATTAATTTCAAATAGACCGTTGAAAAGAATGTTGTTCTCACGGTTAAGGTACATAAGGGCAAATGTGAACAGGATGTTAAAGAGAATTGCGAATCCCAGAAGTGCTCTTGCGCCAATCCAGAACCAGTTTCTTTCGGGGAAAACTTCGAAGTTTTCAAGTACTGCAACTCCTAATCTGGTTGACTTGTCTGATGCTTGCAGCAGAATCAAGTATAGCTCAAAAACCTGCACTTTTTAGAGAGCCATAAGCATAGCTCTCGCCTTATTACTACTACAAACAAACCCATTTCATTGTCAGGTTCCCAGCCACAAAAGCATATATTTAATAGTCAAAACTTGGCGTCAGAGCCTTAATGTCTTTCTCCATTGCCACAACATCAGTATATTTCATTATTCTTATATAATAAAAAAAGAGTAGTGCTATAGGAAACCGGCATTTGCGTAACGTGCAAAACCGGCTGACGCCACATCAGCTTAATTAAAAATAAAAAAGAGAGAGAGAAGAAGAAGAAAACGATTGAAATATCCAAAATTGGGGGGAAATCCATTTCGCACGAAGCTTGCCTCGCACTCCCATTTTGCATGCAGAGATCCGTGGACCACACCTCCATTTCGCAAGCGGAGCTTCGCACGTCTGTGAGGTGGTTTCCATCGTGGGTAGGGCCGGACAGCAGTCACACATTCCACCTCTGGGTCACGATTGAAGCTGTGGGTTTGGATAGAGAGAGGTTTTCTTATTTTCCTATGTTTCGGTTCTTGAAGATGTGATTTTTTACTTATTTATTTGTGATTCGTTTTTTATGATAGATCGTTGTCATTCTTCACACATATTTTATGATTTCTTGAGAATAATTGGTTTCCAGCGGTACTTCTTCTTTTCGAAAATACTGTAGCTTGCTAAAGAGTTGCATCGTTATGTTCATGAAAGATGTAGTCTTTTTTATGTTATTGTAGCTTTTGTGCGCAAGGTCTCTAGCCTTTGTTTTATGGTTGGTATAAGCTAGAGATACAATTTGAGCCCTGCTAAATAGTTAGACCTCGGGCTATTGATTTCCAAAACCTTTTAACTTCCATTAAAGTTTACTAGAGGAGATTGTGCTTTGTGGAAATATTTCAATTGCGGTTGCCTTGTAAAGTTGTTAATAATTACTATCAACCAGATTAGTTAGAAGTCCAACATCATATTAGGAATTCAGGCTACCCATATGAGACTTTTGCAGCTTTCTTTTGTCCTTCAAGCTTATTTGCCAGTGTCAGTTATAAGTCCTAAATACAAATTTTACGTTGTAGGTTAAAATGACATATATATTTGTTTGTGAAGAAGGTCTGTCTTGATAAAAATAGGAGGAGAAGCTTCAGTATGCAAAAGGTTAGTGATGAAAAATTTAGATGACATGTACCTCTAAACTCTGGTATGTTGTCTGTAACTAAAGGGGTTAAAAAGTAGTTGAAAAATCTGCCACAACAGGTGCAGTCTTCAAATCATTTATTTTTAGCATGAATTTCTATTTGTTGTGTTTCTGAAGCTTCGCCTTCAATCAATACATGTGTTTAGTGTGTTTTATGGTAGATTGTTGTTCTCATTCTTTATACATGTGTTTTTAAAACAATAGAGGATTTTTTGGTATGTACATATGTTGATATTGCTTTTGCTAAAAATGTTTTTTACTTGCAAGCAAAGAACTCATCCAGCTCAAATCCTTGCTTTATTGGTACTTGATGAATAATTCAAGTGAGTCTTGCTACTGTAAGTTAGATTCAACTTTTGTCTGTTGTTCTAATTCCTAACCTAAGATTTCCATTTTCGATTCCTCTCTTTTCATATTGAAATTTGACTTTTATGTAATCTTGTTACCAATATCGGTGGAATAAAAAAATATGAGAATTTGTCAATTTAAACTATTTGTTTGCTCAATTTACTCACTACAAAAAAGCATTGTCTAACATGAGATATATTTCTTTGATATATTAATACTGGGTATTTAGCCTTTCTGACCTCGTTAACTTGCTTGTGTAGAAGAAGAGAGGAGGCCCAGAAACCACTTATAGCTAAGCATCAAATGGAGCATTTCAAAAACTAGATTGCAATGATTTACTTTTTTGTGTTATTTGTCGTTGATGTTTTGTCTAAAGAAAAACAATTATCTGATGTGAATTTATTAGTGGATTTTTTGTGAATATATATTTGTGTTACTTGATGTTTAATCCTGGGTTGCCCAGAAACCACTTAGTTGCCGTTGATGTCTCATGACATGTATTTGGTGTATCCTTTTCAATTTGCATGCGTTTTCTGTGTTATTATGCTATCGAATCCTGGGTTGCTTTTGTGTTACTATGCTATCGGATCCTGGGTTGCGTTTTTTGTGTTGCTTGCATAGGAGAAGAACAGATATATTTGTGTCACAATTCTGCCCCTTTTTACTGCAAATCCATGTTATATTGCTGTTGTCTTTACTGATGAAGAAGAGATACTCCATGACACAGGATAATATGTACGTATAAATTGGAGCCAGTTTTGCATCAAATAACCCACTAATATATGCCTGCCAGTTTTGCATCAAAGAACTTTTTGCAAAAGCGCAAACGCCAAAAGAAAGATAACTTTAACATTTATATGTGCTGTAAAAGCACAAACGCAAAAGATAAATGCACAAGATAAATTGCATTCCAGTTGCTCAAACTCAAAAGACAAATTGAACGAGACAAAAAGGTAATGTAATCTTGACTCAGAAGAACAGGAGAATCGACTGCCAAGCCTGGATCACTTTGATCAGAACAGTCAACCTTCATATAACTAAATTTCCGATTCCTCTAAACTACCATGCAATTTACATGCCTCCAATAACTGCATGCACATTTCACCTTCAGATTAACTTGCATCATTAACTTTTCCTTTTGCAAGCCATTCTGCTTGTAATATATGCATGCCCATAAAAAGAAAGGAAAAATTTTAAAAATAAAAAGAAAAGAAGCAGCAGCAGCGCAAATTAAGAAGCAAGTAAGCACTGTTTTGATCTAACAAACAGAGAATTGAAGATCAAACTCCATCAAGCCAGATCTCCCAATATATATAGCACCTAAAAGCTGGTAAGATGAAGTCCAATACAAACAGATTATGAAGGGAGAATGTTTGTAGAGTCCAGGGTTGAGTGCCACTCTATAAGAATGTTTTCTAAAAACAGATTATACATATAGCTTCATCACATATTGGGAGAAATTTATTCTTGTAAATCCTTTAGCTTTATCTGTTTTATGATACAAATAAATAGTATTTCGATTAACCAAAGACTATCTCCAAAAGCCTAAACTATTTACTTTATATAATCAAAGACAGAGTGTTGACTGAAGAAGCACAAAGATTAATCATTTCATATTTAAAATATTCAGCCAACTCTTTTCTTTTTACACTTCTACATTACTCTAGTCTCACTTGCATAATTCAATCAACACTAAGAAGCAATCAATGTTTAAAGTTAGAATGACACACCTCTTCAATGAAATTAAGACCAAAAAGTTTTCATTCAACACTAAGAAGCATTCTATAAAAAGACACTAAATATTTAATTCACTCAACATTAAGAAGTAGTTAAAAACAACCCAAGGATCAATTAGACAATTACTTAATATTAACAGTCCAACATATTAAAAACTATGGATGTGCTGTAAATTAGAAATGTATCAAATTCAAAGGGAAAAATTCAAATTTAAGTACCTAGTAGTAGATAATTCACGCTGGACAATATCAAGCACTTGAAGTGCATCCTGGGGTACATCAGCTTGCCTACCCAACAAGAAAAGTCCTAAATGGTGCAGGGTCGCATGAGCAACCAATTTTATTACAACTTCCTACATCAAGAATAATATAAGCATCATCAATCACAGGATAAATACGAATGCCACAAAAGAAAATGAGGGTTAAAAAAAGGAGAAAACAGACCTGATTTGAAACTCGGCTCGATTGATCATTGTGCCAAAATTTTGAGGGTTAGGATTAGAGTTCGGGGTGTTTGGGTTGGGGTTAGGGTTTGAGGTGTTTGGGGTTCGGATTTGAGTTAGGGTTAGGGTTAGGGTTAGGATGCTCTTGTAGGAAGATGAAGGGAGTCGTGGCTTTTGGGTTTGAGAATACCCATTGGCCTTCGTGGAGAGACGAAGATCCATTGGACCGGCTTTTGTGGAGAAGACGAAGACCCACTGGACCGGCCTTCGCGGGGAAGATGCCGACGACAACTTAGTGTGAGGACCAAGGCGAAGCTGGGATGGAGAAATCTGGATGGAGGCTTCGTGAGGGGAAGGGGATGGGGATGGAGGGAGCTGGGGATTCTGGAGGCTTCATGGGATGGGTGTCGAGGGATGGGGGATTCTGGAAAGATCGATGGGTTGCACTTACAGCTGGAGATTTGAATTAAAACAGACCGACGCCATTTTAATTTTGCCACGTAGGACTCGGTTTCACAGGTTTCGCGGGATCGATTGTAAGCAGCATTTTCCATTAAAAAAAAAAAAACATTAGTATGATCTCACTTTTTGGCATGCATGTATCATGTACTACAGCCGCACACACTACTTCTCCTCCAAACCAAAGTAGGTCCCATCCCAAAATATCCAAAGAAAACTAAGCAACAGCAAATAACTTCAATGTTAGTCAAAAATAGACTCCAATCAAAACCAAATGATAAAAAGAAACCTCAACAAAAATCAGGCCCTGAGATTAGAAGGACTTCTGGAAGTAACTGTTTTTCCAGCAAAAAATTCCATGGACATGTCATCAATAGTTTATAAGAACTGAATTTTTGCCGAGCAAGCGCTTCCTGCAGATCTCATCAAGAGATAAATGTTACACTCTAGAACATAGTGACACATTGATGCTGCATAAGATATTAGCCATTAGAATTAACTTAAAACTCAAAAATTTGTTGTGACTTAATTAAGGAAACTGGATAATGCTTCAAAAATACATCAGAACCTTATAAAGTTTACTTCAAAAGGCATAACTTTAAAGAAAACTTTAGCCAAATTTCAGGACTTCAAATTTTGGTTGTGTGATTGGGCTAAATCTCTAAACAGCGGTTTCTAGTTTCTCGACATTGAAGAATGACACAGAACTCACTCATTGAACCAAGTTCTCAAAATTCAGAATTCAAGAAACATAAAAGCATTCACAGTATAGATAACGCTGCATGCGAGAAACTAACTATAGTTCCCCACAACCACTGCACAATCTGCAAAGTTTCTTCGAGTCCTGTAACCCTTGTAGACTTTTCGGAGCTTACAAAAATAAGATCAAGAAACCAAAAAAGCCATGTGTCAATTCGCATCCATAACAAAAAAATTTAACTGAAATCATATACTAAAATAAAAGATTTCCCTCTGTTCTTTAGTCACAATTAAACCCACCAAATTACCAAATAGCAGTCCATCGCACAGCAAACCCACATCACAGCAAGCACTGCCGAACTACATACCAGCTAACCCAGACCTTACATCGTCGAAATCAGCCACAGAAACTGCCGGTCAGCATAACCCCGACGAACCCAAGCCTTCTCAATAAGCCTCTGTTGCCGGAGTCCTCTCTTTCTCCCTTACTCTTTTCGGTTTCAGTCATTTCTCTCTAATTCTCTTTCTTTCTTGCTTTCTTGCGTCGCTCCTTGCCCAAAGAAGCATGGGCGTCGCTGATCAACCCAGAAGAACGGGTTTCGCCAACTCGTTCATTGATAGAGCAGAGCATTTCTTTTCAATGGAAGTTGTAAGGAAGTAGGGGTGGGAAGTGGAAAAGGGGGAATCAAATGGATGAAGGTTTTAACAAGACAAACATTAATGAAATGAGATGGAACTAACAAGTATACGAACTGACATATAAAAGAGATTAATTGTGCGTGATTCAAAACTGACCAGTATACGAACAGACTTATAAAAGAGATTAATTGCGCGTGATTCAAAACTGAGAGGTGGAATACGAAGTGAAACTTAACGGCAGACTTAACGGAAAAAATTTAGTAGACGTTAAACCAACAAATTCTGTTAGATAGCCACATTATATGTATAAGGATATATATATATATATAATTGGGATGCATCTCGACTTAATATATATGACGCGCTCAAAAACAGTTTGTAATATAAGTTTGCCAGTCACTAAATTCATCTAACAGTTTGCTGGTCACTATTTTCAAATTCCATCTATCAAAAAGAACTTAATACAATTTTCAAAAAGTTGATTTTGATAAATTCATTACCCGCCAGCACCAACAATTTCAAAAAGTTTGCTGCCTTTTTCCAAGCAGCAGCAAGTAACAAAAAGAACTTGTTCTCCACCAACAAAGATCCACCAGCTCCACCACCAACAAGCAATAATAGAAAACTAACAAAACTTGTTTCAGCAGCTCCACCAACAATACAACAATATCCACCCACCAGCAACTACCAAGAAAATATAATTTCATATAGAGTACAAAAACTCATGGAACTAATATAGCTCATGGAACTAATATCCAATTTCATAATTTCCATATCAATTTTCCTCTTCTTTTCAGCAAATATTATAGATTTTTTTTCTTGAACCTTAATTTCCAATTCAGCCTTTCTCTTCTTAACTACCAGTAACTCAGAAGTCTGATTGTCTAACCTCATTATTGATTCTTTTCTCTCCAACATAAAAATCTATCTGACATTTCCTTTAAATGGTCACTAAATTCATTATCTTCTTTTTTCGTGCATTTTCTTTTTTTTTTTTCTCTCTTTCTTTTTCGGTTTTTTTGCCCGAAGGTCTCTCATACACCCCAAGCACATTTTCCGTCTCTTTCCATAATCGTACTGAGTTTGGAGTACTAATCGATCCTAAGAGATTCCCTCTTTTTTTAAGGTTCTTCACGTATGTTTGCCATTTCTGTTGGTGCTTCAAAATATTCCAACAATGATCTAGGGTAAAGTTGTGTTCTTGGGTCGCTCGATACGAACTTTTTGCCTTATCAATCTATAAAATAGTGGAACATTCAGTGGGACAAATCATTAAACAAAAGCATTTTTTTAAAACAACTGTACCTTTGTCTAGCTCAGTTGCACCACTTGGATGCATTCCTTCAACTTGGGCCATGGAACTACAAAATTTATTGACACTTTTTGGAATGTATGACCACCGATTGGTCAAAGAAGGTATATCATTCTTAACTGTTAGGTTTTTTGTAGGTGGAGTAGTAATCAAGAATTCTATCCCACATTTGTGTTGTGGTTTGGTCAATACCCCGTATGGAATCTATACTAATGTTTAGCCAAGTAATTGAGAAGAGTATCATCCTCAATTGTAAATGACTCACCCCGCTGGGACTTTTGTTCAGATGCTCTTTTTTTTCGTTGGGGTTGTGTCGCTTGGATTTCAACAAAAGCATAATCCATAGTAGGGTTGTTAATACCACCCTCACCACTTTCCAACAGTGTGGTGAGGGACAAAATTTGTTCATCCTTATCAATGAAAGTGTTTATCCTTCAACAAAATATGGAATGACAAAATGTTAGATAAAAGTGTGTGCAAACTTTTCTAATAATTTGAGCAGTAATGATTAAAAGAAACCACTGATATCAAAAATCCGTAATAACTATTTATAAAAACACAAAAGGAATAAAAAAATTTAGAACTTTGCAACACCCACTTTCAAATTCTCAAGCAAAAGTCATAATATCCCAATACCCAAATCCAGATATACCTAAAGAATGAACTCTACTACACCCAGATAAGTAATCTTCTTTACTTGAGAGAATGATCAAACTTTAGCACAAAAATGACTCAAAAAATGTACAAGGCATGATATATAAAAATTAATATACATGTACAGTTATATGGTTACCTAAATTTGCCTAAAATAAAAGCAAAAGGTTAAATATAGAGGATCAGAAGTGCGAGATGTTTTATTGGGGACAATGACTTTTTACAACAACTCCAACCAACATATTGCAACAAAAACATGTCTCTCATGATTGGATGATATTAACCTATTAGCCTAAAATCATTGTGTGCGTGTTCTTGGACTCATATATGCATATATGATGAGTCTGTGTGTGTGTTCTTGGACTCATATATGCATATAGGATGAGTCCATGAGTCCAAGAACAGAGTCAAGAAAATATAGCCACCAAGCTTTGAAGAAGTTTGGAGTTCCAACCAAAAAATACCAAGCTTTGGAAAAAAACAAAAATCCTAAATTCTTGTAACACCTTGGAAAATGGCCTTTTCTCTTGCACTGGAATTTAACTTCTCTATAAACCCCTCTACTACATTTCACCACCAGTACATCGAAAATTATTAACAGAGCCAAGACAAACTCAAACAAATGAAAACCCTAATGAACATTAAAGAACAAAGCCAAGAAAACATTACCAAAAAAAGCCCTGATGAACAGAACAAAAAAAAAATGAGATATAATGAAAACCATACCTTCTGTGATGGTGAGAGTGAGCTACGAGGGAGAGACCGAGAGAATGAGAGATACGAGGGAGAGATTGAGAGTGAAATATGTGATCTTTTTTCTTGAGAGTAAATGAGATCAAGCCGAGGGATAGACCGAGGGATGCACGCAAGAGATTGAGAGTGTGTGAGATGTGATCTTTCTTCTTGAGAGTGAAAGAGATCACGCCGAGGGAGAGATCGAGAGAACGCAAGGGTTTCAGATTGTTCTGGTCTGCGATGGAAATAACCGTTGGGGCTTCTCACAAGACGGTCAAAGAGTGGAAGGAAAGAGAAAAATTGGTAAAATATATTTTTATAGGTGAATAATGACTCTTAAAACTTGCATAGTTACTTTTTAGAGATATTCGACGATATGCATATTTTAATAGGGAGACGGTGGGGACCGGTCCGGCTGTCTCCAGCATCTAAAGTTGAATTGCTTTATGATGAAAAATACATTAAAATAAAATAAAAAAATATGATTAAATAAAAAAATGAAGATTAAAAATATAATAAAAAATAAAATAATAAAAAATAATAAAAAACACAATAAAAAAATAAAAACATAATAAAAAATACAATAAAAAAATAAAATGAAGATGAATTTAAGGGAATTCGGCCATGGAGCGAACGGAGCCGCCGCCGGTGGCGGTGGGCGACACCGCCCACGCCATCGGGACCAACGGATTCAGGCGACCTCACCTCTACGACGGCGAGCTCCGGTGTGCCTCCGGCAGCCTTAAACTCGTTTCGAACCCCGGGTTCGAAACGGGTTTAAGGCTGCCGGAGGCACACCGGAACTCGCCGGAGCTCGCCGTCGTAGGGGTGAGGTCGCCTGAGTCCACCGGTTCCAATGGCGTGGGCGGTGTCGCTCACCGCCATCGGGGGCGGCGGGGGCTGCTTGTGTTGGGGGGGGGCAGACCGTCTGCCCCCCAGGATTTCTCATTTTAATATAGAGGATTTTAAACTCATATTATGCAAATATAATTATTCATATGGAGATATATAAGCTAATGTTAATGCTCTTATAAAATAATAAATTGAAGAATTTAAAATCAAAATTAAATATTAAAATGAGTAGTAGAAAAGTAGTAAAAGAGTAGTAAGTCTATCATTATTCTAAATTGAAATAGATTCTTGTTATGATATGTGCGGAAATTACGATGAATAGTATAAAATCATAAAGAGAGAGAAAGCAAAAAAAAAAACATAGATTTATGTGAATCGATAATATACCTACATTCACAGAAGCGATAGTTGTATTTTCATTATATGGAAATAATAGGATTAAAACATATATACTTCTTCTAGCTCATACAAGGTATTAGAAAAATTCAAAAACCACTTGTGTAATGCTTCTTATTGTTCGATATGTTTCACTTTCCTCACTTCACACTGCTCTACTTTGGCATCAACCTGCTTTCTCAGTACACATGTTCCATTTGATATGAGCCACATACTACATCAATTATAATCGATAATAATGAGTGTAATTCAAGATAAATATGTAATAAATAAAGAATAATTTTATTTAATGATTTTTACACTATACATCGTATAATTTGATTTAAAACATTAAAATTAAAATTTGAATTATCAATAGAAGAATTTGATTACCTATTGGATTAATCATTAAGTTGTTTGTTTAAAAAGCCCTAAGCAAACTTTTTCTTTAAATTCGAGTTTTGCTAAAGAGGAGGTCTCCTTCTTCTCTCCCTCTTTTTTTTTTTATCTACTATTTTGTAGACAAAATAGTTATCTTTTCTTAATTTTGTTCCTTCAAAAGTTGAAAAAAAAAATTATAATTATTTACCAACTCTTGAAAGACACACACAACACAAGAAGACTCATAAGTCGCAAATTATTAAAAGGATAATGGTAGTTTTACAAAAATCATCAGATATGGTCCTCATGTGCCACTCCCTTCTGGTAGTTTTTCTTGTTGCACATATTAGATCATTAGAATCACCACAATTAGATCTTTTATATCTGATTTTTGTGACTCAAAAGAGACAATTATGGTGCCTTCACACACCATCATAGATTTTGAAGTTTACCAAAGTTGTTTCAATTTGTAATCCGTCATCTTTTATATTTATATTACTATTTTACTTATTGTTAAATTAAAAAAATTATTTTTTGGACATTTGTCTGTAGAGATTGATTCCTCTATTTTCATAAAGGGTGAGGTTGAATCTTTTTTTGGATAGAGTGTTGTCTCTTAGACGTTTGTCTGTATAAAATATTAAGCATAGTGATACCAGATTAATCACAAAAGAAAATAACGTACTGATAGAGCTTCAAATCCATTAATTAATTTATGAGATAGATTAATATGAGGATATCCATTCATATATATATATTTTTTTAGCAAATTCAAATATATATAGAAGAAAATACATACAAGAGATCAAAATAGAAATAAAGCATAAAAAACTAGAAACAGATAGGGGGATCTTTGCCACTATGGAAATTCAACACTGAGTCCAAGATCAGAGTATTGGCATTGGTTTCATCAAAATAAAAAATCAAATTTTGATAAAAAGTATAAATTTGAACACATATAAAAAAAATCGTCATATTTGATCAAATATGACGAAAAGAAAGTGTGAAAAATAGCATAAAAGTGCTTTTTGCTTAACTTTTAAATAGTAAATCATCATTTTTTTTATATGTGTGTAAATTTATACTTTTTATCAAATGTTGATGATTTATTTTGAAGAGACTAATGTCAATACTCTCATATTAAGAGAAAAATTTTCAAAGGCTCATGAAGACGCTGTCCACTGCGAGAGAGTGTGCGTGAGAGAGTGCGCACATCAATTATCAGATCGATGAATTTTTTCTACCTTCCATTCATTGAATGAGAGAAGATGGTTTTGAATATAAGCTATTATAGGAGAAATTTGCCAGTCCTAAATAGAAGATTCTTCATTGATAGCTTAAATTATAATTTGTGAATCTCCTTCAATCTGAATATTCTTGATATTTTTGAATTCTGCTTCCCGGATAGCCATTAGAGCAACCGATGCCTCTCCCACATTCGGATTGATGGATTTGATGAAATCAGTAATTATAAAAATAAGCTCATCCGAATTTTTCCAACATACCGCTGCTTTAGTGTTGCCTTGAGATCTTATTGCCGCATCAAATTGAATAAAATAATCACCAATAAGATTGGGATCTTGTATTATAGGGGCTTGTATGACCATTTGCCAAGCCTTTTTTTGTTGGTGAAAAAGAGATATAGTAAGTTCAGTCAATGTGATTGGATTAGGAAAATATGTGTTATGGATAGCTTATTTTGGGCCATCCAAAGACAGTCTATGGCAATCGAGACAAAAAGTTGGGAAGCTCTAGTTTCATCCACGGGAATCCTCAAAAAATGATTGGGATTTAAAATACATTTGATCCAATGAGTGAAAGAATTATTTATAAAGAGAGTTGTATCAATTGGCTAGTTGGAAGTTCTCCACAGTACTCTTGAGTAAACACAATTGAGAAAAATGTGCGAAATAATCTCAAGATGAACTTGACACAAAGGACACTTTATTTGTTCCTCACTTAAGGGTAGAATTCGACTGATTTTGTACCTAGTGGGAAGCATATCATGACAAGTTTTCCAAAGCAACAACTTGAGTCTATCTTGGATCTTAAGAGACCAAATTTTCTTCCAACTTGAGAAAGATGAATTGATAGGGGAATTTGGCTTTACCAATGCTACATAAGCTGATTTTATCGAGAAGACGCCAGAAGAATGGTGAGACCATCTCGACTAATCCTTAACATTATAGAAATTGGTAGTAGCTAATGGAATTTTCTGAATCTCAAAAGATGTATGCTCAGGAAATAGAGTATTCAAAAGAAGAACATTTTGCCTTCTAGGACCCTCATTCAGAGACAATCATTTCTGTTTCTTGAAATATGAAATTTGAATTTGGTTGAGAAATGTGGGATGTATGGTAAGAATCCTTAGGCCATTCCAAACTTTTGTATCATGACCATTATTGATTTGAAAACATGTGCTAGCTTTGACAAGATCTCTAATTTTAAGAAGACTTTTCCAAAATATAGAGTCCATTGATTTCTGATGAGTCTTCAAAAAGAAAGTATTTCTAAAGTAAATTGTTGATATTACCTCCTTCCTTAAACTTTTTGAGTCATTTATAGGGGTCCAAGCATATTTTGAAAGGAGGGCAAGGTTAAAATTTATCATAGTTTTGAGTCCAAGACCACCCATCATTTGAAAAGACAAATGGAATTCCAAAATTTTGGTACAAATTTTTTGGTTTGATTTTCTGATACCCCCACCAAAATCTTCTGAAAAGAGAATTCATCTTGGTAATATTCATATCCCCACCAAAATATTCTAGAAAGGGAATTCATCTTAGTAACGTTACGCTTAAGCGTAACGATATCCATGCATGTATTTGATAATAAATATTAATTTATTTGATAAATAAATAATGATAATTTCCCTTAAAAAATTGAAACATGTAAACTAGCTAACAAACTAACCATCATGATTATATATATGGGATTATATATATGTAAGGATATTTCATATAAACAATTATCTCATAAATCAATTAAAATATATTTAAATCCGAGTTTCTCATTTGAGCTAAATTTAATTTTCAAATAATCACTTTTATGTAATGAAAAATTCTGTTTACCATTTTATACATTTCATATCAAGATGTGATTTGTTATTTTTTTATTTAATACATATGTGTAAATATATATATATATTTAAATAGAGTAATAAAAACGATAAATTATATATTAATAACTTAATATATAGTATGAGAATGATGAAGACATGAAGTAGCCTTTTCTTCGTTGTTGTTAATAAAATAAACGTAGTTGAGCTGAGAGAGAAAGCCTGCTAAAAAAAAAGCGAGCAAAAAAAGGGAGAAGAGGAGAGAAGAAAACCAGCGAATCTCTCCTCTTTTGCCTGAATTCTGAGAAAGACAGAGATGGTGCTGTCGCAGAAGCTTCACGAAGCCTTCAAAGGGACCGTAGAGAGAATCACTGGTCCTCGCACTGTCTCTGCGTTCAAGGAGAAAGGTGTTCTCAGCGTCACCGAATTCATCGTCGCCGGCGATAATCTCGTTTCCAAATGTCCCACATGGTCTTGGTATTTTTAATTATTTTTTTCAATTTTACCTCTTTCACTCCCAATTATCTGTTTCCTTGTTAGTCTCTTCAAAACTTTATGTTGGACAAGTAATTCTTTTGATTGGATAACCTTGATTTTTAAAGAAAAAAGTACGGAATAATTCATTGACATTATTACGAGTTTTTTCTTTTCGTGTGCTAATCAAGCATATCATAGATAGATAAAGGAGGATGATAGGGATCCCATTTTGGGATCCCTACTGCATCCCGACATATTGTTTTTTTTTTTTTTTTAGTGTTTTTTACAAGATTTTTAAGCAAGTGTTTTTAAATAATATTGTGATTTTTTTTGTATTTTTAAAAAATGTTTTAAGATGAAAAAAAAAAACATATTTTTATATGATTTTTTTTTTATCATTTTAAAACATTTCTTCAAAATACAAAAAAATACAACATTATTTAAAAATACTTACTTAAAAATCATGTAAAATAAAAAAACTAAAAAAAATAATAAAAAAATTCGTTGGGATCTCTAACATTTTCCATAGATAAAACAGTTATAGGACATAAGCGATAAGAGGGTGGGAGACCCGACATTCATCCCAAACCAACTTGTGCAATACAAGAAAAGAAAAAAGGGGTTCTAGGGCCAAGCCTACACATTCTCACATGGAAAAGCCGTCTGAGCGGTTTTTATACTGGCCGATAAACAAACTATAATACAGGAATTTATGTTGTATGTTGCTGGTCTGGACTGACTGAAGAAGTCTTTCACTACCATTTTCCCACGAACCTAGGTTAGGGTGAGCAATTATATAAGAGGATAGCAAGTTGGAGAAGTGACAAATTGCCGGCAACCGTGGTGGCACGTGAGGAACACGCACCACACTGGAAGGCTGAATGTTGGTCAAATCTAAGAGATTTGAAGCTACTAATCCCGAAAATGCCTCGCGTGCTGGCGGCAAAGTCGCCGTGGTGTGGCGGCGCATAAAGATTGCACACCACTTTTTTTGACATTTTTCTTCCGCCATCGAAGGATCGACTGCTAGCGAGTCTTGTGGTATGACATGTGTCAGTCTTTCGTGGCTGGAAAGTAGTAGATCGGCATCTCTACCTGCTATAGTCGGAAAATACAAAAAGACTGGAAAAATACAGTAGAATATTGTCTAGACTACACTGATTGGAGGATGGACAGAGAGAGCAAGATTTTTCCTACTCTGAGAGCTTTCCAGACACATTATAATGAGTTATGATGGATGAAAATATGGATTTTTAATTCCTTAAAAATTGAAATTTAACGTGGAGAACTATTTTGTGCAGGGAATCAGGTGAACCAAGCAAGAGGAAGCCATACTTGCCACCAGAAAAGCAGTTCTTGATCACTAGAAATGGTAATGGCACCATTGCAGTTTCTGTTTCTTTAACTTCTAAATTATTTTTTGTATCATTATATTTACCAATCAAGTCAATGTAAATCTGGGGACGGTACCAAAATCCTGTCAGCATTGCTGTAACGCGATTCGGATGCCCATATTAACAAATCATACAGTGAAATGCAGTATTTATCATTATTTTTTTTTAATAAACGTACAAAGGAGTGCTCTATTCAATCTTATCACCAATGCATACAGGAAATTTGTCAGCAGAACTACCCGGCGAGAGAACCTGGTTTTGTTTAACGAATTTTGAAAACAGAAGAAGCGCAACTTTTCTTTTCTTTTCTTTTCCTACACAAATATTCTGTGTCACTTGTACTGAATTTTTTTAATTTCTCTTCACTTTTTCACTTCTTGAATTTTAGTGTCCTGATTCGTGAATTTTAAACCTCCTTTTCAGTTCCTTGTCTGCGAAGGGCTGCGTCTGTTGAAGAAGAATATGAAGCGGCTGGAGGTGAAGTGCTACTTGATGGTGAAGATAATGATGGTTGGCTGGCAACTCATGGGAAACCAAAAGGTGTGTTTCTAATTGGGGCAATAAATGTTTTGACCAAAGTGTACGCTTTTGATCTTTGCCTTGGTTTTTCTTTCATATTTTAGAAAATAAAAATGGCGAGGATGATGACTTGCCTTCCATGGAGACCCTAGAAATCAGTCAGAAAAATCCTATTCAGTCAATTCCGTCATACTTTGGGGGTGAGGAGGAAGAAGATATTCCGGACATGGCTGAGTATGATGAACCTGACAACCTTATTGAAACGGATCCTGTAAGAAGTTGTTATTTAAACTATTTTCTAATAGCCTGTTAAGATTTGAACCCCTTGTTTTTTCATCAAAGAATGCCACACATTTTAATTGTCGACATTTTCCATGGTAGTTTGACATTGTTTTTGCTAGAAAATTGTGAGGTTCATTAGATTGATGGAACGGGCTCTGTTGTCGTCTCTTGGAACATTAATGTAGGAAATACTGCACGATGTGTTCTATGTGAACAGTTTTGATAATTTCATGTATTACATGCAATAAGTTGATGACCACAAATAAATGTTTCATGTGGTATTTACGTAGCTTGGTGACTATAAATAAGTGTTTTTCCTATAGAATTGGAAATTAATTAGGTGAGTTCAAATCGTCTATGTCTATGCCCAATGCAGGCGACACTTCAGTCTACATATCTTGTGGCTCAGGAACCTGATGAGGATAATATTCTTCGAACCAGAACTTATGATGTCAGCATCACGTAAGATAAAAATCTTAAATAAAGTTGCTTGTTGTTTCATGTTGGACTTTGGATTTCAATGTTTATGGGGCATTGGTCATCTTATGTATTGGCACCAGAAGCTTTGTCATCATTCTAGCCCAGAGAGAGAATTGAAATTTTGCTCAGGTATACTTGAATGCACTAATTAAAAAAAGTTTTGTGCTCTGTTTTGCAACAAAAAATCTTCCCAGAGATCAGAGGAGTATCCAAATATCTTACTCGCTGTCTTCCTTTAAACTAAAGTATAGACACTTTTGGCCTTCTTAAGTGAGCTGAAACTCCTCAAAAATAAAAAAGAAAAGGAAAAAAAACACCTAAATTCTACTTGTGTTTGCTGTCAGACTACAGTTGGAACTTATGAAATACTTGTGTGATACCACAATAGAAGGCTCAAGCCACATGATTTATACTCTAAAAGGACTTGTCAATGATACAATAATACAATTGTAGTCCCATTGAAATATTATAAAGAGCAATAATTTCTTATTTCCAAGCAATGATAGATCTCGTATACCATCTACCCTTATCATTTATCAGAAGGGGGTATCACAATCTCCCCCCTTATATTTCCGATGTCCTCATCATTCTAGTCCGTCATAGGTGGCAAGACTTAAGCTCCATGTTTTTAGTTGGGATAGGATCTGATAATATTTATAATGCCTCAATGTAAGGCCCATAGTCTATATTTTAAAAGACTAGTCAATGATATAATTGGATTTGGAGCTCCATTAGAACACTATAAAAAGTAAGAATTTCTTATTCCCAAGCAATGATGAATCTCATATACCATCTACCATTATCATTTATCAAAATGGGGTATCACAATCTCCCCCCTTATATTTCCGATGTCCTCATCATGCTAGTCTGTCATAGGTGGCAAGACTCAAGCTCCATGTTTCTAGTTGAGATAGGATCTAATAACATTTGTAATGCCTCAATATAAGGCCTATAGTCTATATTCTAAAAGATTAGTCAATGATATAATTGGAGCTCCATTAGAACACTATAAAGAGCAAGAACTTTTCATTCCCAAGCAATATGAGATCTCATACACCATCTACTCTTATCACTTATCAAAATGAGGTATCACAACTTGCTTAATTATATTATGTTTGAGAAATTTGTACCGATAAAAAAAAAAATTATGTTTGAGAAATTTGAGCATCTGAAAAGGCCATCAGGTTGTGGGCAACATATATACAAAGACTTTAAACTTCCTCATTTTGGATGAAAAATGAAATTGTTTTCAACTGCCTTTTGATTCATCCTACTACAAATTGAGTTTTCTTAATGTTTAGGCGGAAAGCTTAGAAAAATGTTGTTTCTGGACATAGATATACAAACGTTAGGATTTTCAGGAAGTTAGATAAGGAAATTTTATTCAAAGCATGAAGTAGCACAACCCAATTACATAGGAAGTGTACAATATGAAACACCTAACTATAGAGACAGAGAAAAAGAACACAATTCCATGGAATGTTACTTTAGAAATGAAGTTAAAATATTATAACAAGTTTCAACCTCTGTGCCATCTAATTACATACGTTTCAGAACCCTGATGATCTTAAGTCATCCTTTAATAGATTTCTTATGTCAGGCAAAATATTTTATGGATGGGAGCATCAACATGCTCTTCCTTAAGTAATTAAAATTTCCTTCTTGAAAATAATATTTGCACAACTGAAACCTTGTTGGTCATGACATCCCAGGTCTTTTTTATTTTTTTTTAATTTTTTTCAGGTATGACAAATATTATCAAACGCCTCGAGTATGGCTTACTGGATATGACGAGGTTTGTCTCTGTAATTATCTTTGTAGCTTATGTGTGTTGTATACTGAGTAGTGTAAATATGGCCCATTGATTTTTATTTTGGCTTGTGACTACCAGATTAGAATTAACTTTCGTCTTTCCACGTGATTATTTAGCCTAATAATTGAGCTCTTTCTGGTGTTTTTGTGACAGTCAAAGATGCTTTTGCAGCCTGAACTTGTACTTGAAGATATTAGTCAAGACCATGCACACAAAACGGTGCGATATGACATTACCATTGTTTGTTTATATATTTTAATAAATGCTTTAGTCTTATCTTGATTTCTACCAAATTGATATACCTTGGAGGTCTAAATTGACAAGAGTTGCTGGAACTTCTAAACTTTTTCTTCTTAATCTATGAGTGGTTTTCCAAGCGATCTAAATGTTGCCAGCCATTACACGATTAGAGCAGAAATGTCCTCTTTGGAAGCCATGCACTGAACTTATTGGATCATGTTATCTAAGGACTTTCGGTTCAGAAACAAGTGTTTGTGGTAGAATTTTTGGTGTTTATATCTCACTTTAGTCCATATTCTATTTTTATATTAGTCATTTTCCATACTTTATTTCTTCAGGCCTTTGCTATTGTTCTTAGTGGGGCTAGTTTTCATGATTTTCTTGCTCCTTTTCTAGTTCCTAACCTATAATCAGGTGCTCCCTCTTGAATAATACTCCTTGTGTAATTGAGCTATCCCTTATTACTTGATTTTATAAAAAATTATATTGCTTATGAAAAATATTGTAATTTCAGTTATCGTTTGACTCGGGTCGTAATTGCGGATGCTAGTTGGGATAAGTCAATCGAGAAGTCTCAATATTATTCTTATCCTTCTGAAAAGTATGCTCATCCGATTGGTTCTTCATCTTTTTCTTTTTTTATACGTCATTCAGTTGCTTCTTCATCATCCCGGTAGTGGTCCTGTTTCTTTTTTTGATGAGTAGTGGTCCTGTTTCAAAAATAGAATGTCTGTCTTACCATGATTTTGGCCTTATGTCATTACAGTGTTGTTCGAAATTACTTCACACAAATTGCTTTCCCAAATTTCTCTTCCAGCGAAGTATATGCTTTTGTATCACTATCTTTTATGTTTAATTTTTCTTTGTGTGACCGCTAGCAATATGTAACCATTTTAATTCATTTACTTATGGAGAAGTAAATGTTCTAATTCCTTAATGACAGGTAACCATTGAAGATCATCCTCACTTGCCTGGGAAGCATGCATCTGTTCATCCATGTCGACATGGAGCTGTTATGAAAAAAATTATCGATGTTCTAATGTCACGTGGGGTCGAGCCAGAAGTTGACAAGTTCAGTTCCTTCTTTCTGTCGGTCACTGACGCATTGAAAATCTTGATTGGTCCATTCTTCTGGAAATTAGTATTGTCTGTGAGTTCTATCACAAAATTCACGCAGACAAGTTGAGCCAACTAGTATGAAATCACTCACGACCTAACACCGTACCACTCTATAGTTTCTTTAGTCGAGCATTAAGAACTAAGAATTCTGGACCTTGACCTTGCTCCTGTCATCGTGTCAGTCATCAGCTCGTAGCTCCCTGATTCAACATTCCATGACTAATATCCTTGCTTCTTCAGTTCATTTCTAAGCGTATCAACTCAAACAGCTTTAGTTTA
Source organism: Platycarya longipes (assembly GCA_036559045.1). Taxonomy (NCBI): domain Eukaryota; kingdom Viridiplantae; phylum Streptophyta; class Magnoliopsida; order Fagales; family Juglandaceae; genus Platycarya; species Platycarya longipes. Next base: position 42,489,330 of record CM071795.1, on the reverse strand, counting down.
GTATTTGCATCTTCAAAACTAAAATCTACTCCTTCTTTCACCCAAGGTTGGTGAGTTCAAGAGAGGGCTAAAGCTAACCCATTGTGCAGCCTACCAAAGCAATTAGATTTAATATCATTCCCTTCATCCCAAACAAGTAATATTTATTAATTTTTTTAGTGAGTTATTTTTATATGAAAAGGGAAAACTTCAAATTTTAACTTTACATTGATACCCATCAAGTTGAACTTGTATAAAATTTCAAACACCAATGAGGTAATGGCAGTTATGGATAGAGGAAGGAATAACTGTAGTAATACTAACGTTAAGGGAATAGTATCTTGAATCCTGTAATATGATTCATTGCAATTAATTTGACAAAGATGTTTGCACACTAATGGTTAATTGAGGAAAGGAGATTCGGATGCTCATTTTGTCATGATAATTCTTTCCAGTGCATTGAAATTCATATAGACAAGAGAATGTGACATTTTGTAGGGCAGGTAGTTAAGAAGCTGTTTGTTAAACATGTAGATTCTCAGTTTCCAACCAATTCTTATTTTTAAGTTAATGGATGTCCATCTTTAGCTTGCCATTCATGTATGTTTTGGCTCTCAATCTTCCCAGTTTTTGCATTGGTTGTCTTTAATATATATCTCTCTCACCGTAGGTACCTTTTCTTATTCTTGAAATTTGTGGCCTCTGTAATTCCAACCATCGAATATGATTACACTATGGACTTTGATGTTGGCAGCTCAAGCAACCGATGAGAGGTAAATGCTGCCTTCTCCTTTTTACATAGTCCCTTACCCATGATTTCCTTCTTGCAATTCTTCTTGTCACCTGGTTTTCAATGTGTTTTGGGCTTTATTTTGTTTTCATTGTGTTTGGGAGTTTTGGTGGGTGTTCTGATTTTGTCGTAGGTCCTCCAATTCATTGACTAGTCTAGTCTTTTTTGGTGTCCAAGTATGCTTGGGCACGCATTCCATGTTGTCTATCAAATTATATATTAAAGTTAATGAAGAAGGTATTGGAGGTGCTTTCTGCTGTGATGTGTATCATGCATCTTCTATTGGAAATGATGCCAAACACCCGAGGTTGGATCCCTTAGTTCCCTATCTACACTTTCTTGATTTATTCCAATTTCCCTCTTCTTTTGACTTCTGTAATTTGCAGACAGTTTTTGACTAGAAGACACCTAAAGCCCTCACCTTTTAGCTATATTTCTGAGTCTGCAACCTCAATCCATAAACCAGTCCAAACATCCGTATTGTAGGGTCAATTTAGTAAGACCCTGCATTAGCATTTAGTCTTACAGCTGCCATTCCATTGTAGCCATTACCATGTCCAAAGTTTGATTTACTTATAAAAAAAAAATTCAAAGTTTGACTAGAATCTCAACTTTTGGCTATAGTATTAACTTTTGGCTAGGCGAATCCACATTGGACTAGTCATTATAAAGTTAAAATAATAATATAATATTATATATTTTAATAATATTTGACGATTTTTCTTTTTTAATATTTTGCAAATACACTTCATATAATTTTTTTCTCAACCTAATTATTCAACAAATACATTTTCCCAACCCTTCACACCCAACAATCACATATACACATGATGCCAACCTTTCTTCTATTCAACAATCATGCTAGAATTCTTTAAACTAACAAACACTTTACAAACCCTTCTTTCGCTACCCAACAATCACATCCATAATTCTAAAAGACTAACAAATAGAGGAATGCATAAGTTACAAATAGAAGATTTCAATGTCATAAATCAATAAGGAATAAGTTTTTATCCGCCATGAAGAATGCCAAAGACTGCCATATTTTCTATGATAAAGAAAGGGAGCATAGCTTTAGCACAATGCAAAGCAAGAAATTGGTAGCGTAAAAAAATTGACTCAAATATGCACCTCTTCCATCTCAGCAAAAAGAAAAAACAACCTATCTACAGAGCTGTACCTTCAGAGAGCAAAACGACATGTAGAGATTATCAAGCCGCCCAGAGAAAATGAATTCCTTTGTGGCACCAGCAATAGTAGTTGGTTGAGTATCACATGCTTGTAATTCAAAATCACATGTATCATCTGGTTTACAGCCAATCTGAATTGCAAGGAGCTAGAAAAAAATAATAATAATCACCAAAATGTATAACCAAAAATATAAAGCTGAGGTACTCAAGTGTAACAATTATGTGTGAGGGGTGGGAATGATTGTTGCGTTTTGTCTAAAGTTTTATTTTTTTAGCTTGTAAATAGGTATCCTCAATTGTATGCTCCCTGTGTCTTTGGGCTATGCCTATTTACTTGGAATAAAGTATTTCTTTGTACTTATAAAAAAAAAAACAATTATGTGTGATCAAACCTCTAACACATTCATGGAATCTGGACTCTACGAATAGAAGTAAATTCTCCTTGCCATCCCAACCCCAACCCCTGCAAAAGAAAAGATGAAAGAGAAAAAATTTACTTACCTGTAATAGGAGCATGTGATGCTTCGAGATATTAGTGGCTATTCTTTTTTCAGTTTCTTTTTTTATCAGTCTGAGCTCCACTTTCAACTCCCCCATTTTCAGAAACCAATTTACCGAGATCTGCCTGCAAAAGGTAGTTTATAGCAAAAAGCAAAAATATGATCAAAAGGCCAACATAATTCACTCTAACCTTAAACAAGACAAACTCATCTGGCTCAGTCTTTTCATTATATCAGACAAACACATAATCATGGCTAAACATCCTGCACTGGTTTTCTTAAACAGTTAAATGCGTATCTCAAATTGTAACCTCTGTAAAATGTAACATTGAGAAACATTCAATAGAATTTTCTTGAGTGGACTAAGTATAATGATGGCAGAACAGCACACTTCCTCATAATCATGTTCCACGAATGATAACCATCAACAGAAGAAATAACACTTCACAACAAAACAGATAGGAAAACTATGATTTGAAGTTAAACAAATAAATACGTAGATAGAAAGAAGCATAGAAATGTGTCTAAACCAAGTTTACCTTAATTGATGTTGCCAAGACAGGAAGAAGATGACTCTGTGAACATAACAGATTGTTCAATAGAAGGAAGGAGAGAACAATCACATAAAAAACTTGTAATTTAAAATTAATTTACATATTTCAATCCAAAGACAACCTGTCTAAGTGAATCGCCAGGGTGGGAATCTGCACTATGGGCTCCTCAATTCTAACAAGATGATGGGAGTACGAAACAGCACCATCTTTTTCTTGTCTGATTATCACCCTTCCTGCAACTGCTAAATCACGTTTAAACCAAGTTTGCCACAAGCCACCTTCGGATGTTTGGACACCAACCTCCAAATACCCACCTTTGGCTAACTCCGGAATGGTGATTTAATTGCTTGATGAAGAGAAAAGGAGAGAAGAGGGAGTATATCAGAATCAGAGAAAATAGAAAGAGAAGAGGGAGAAGAGAGACTCAGCGAAAATGCACAGAGTGAGGAAGAGAGACTTACCCTGGCCTGGAAGAAGATGGGGAAGAAGACCGATGGAGAGCAGAGGGACGAATGAGGAAGTTTGCAGGTTGAAGAGAGAGAAAAGAACGAGGGAAAGAGAGGGGGAGGTTAATGAAAATAATAAAATAGTCTGATGGAGGGTAAACAGTGACTTGCCAATAATGGAGAGCAATCAAGAATTACTGTAGCTCAAGTGTTCATGAGCTTTGGACTATTGGCTAGTCCAATGTGGAGGTTTTTTCTCACATATAGCTAAAGTTTAGACTTGCATTGGCATTTGGCTAGTCCAATGCCGATGCTCTAATGTTTCTTATATCAACTATAGCCCTCTATATGAGGCATTTAACATCTAGCCCTTCCATGGAATGACTACATTGGGATGATATTCTTAACAAGCTCATCCGGTTCCTGTGTCATGATATTTTATTCTGTTTGCTGTTAAAAGGCTTGCAACCCAATTAGTGGTGAGTTGCTCCTAGTTGCATTTGTTTCTTATGAGAGTATGTGTGGTACCCACCAGATGCAAGGATGTAATACTCTCCTTAAATTAGGCCACCTAGTGCTTATCAATAAGACGAAGAATATTTATTTATTAAGTAATGCTACAAACCATACATTCCACCTTCATTCTATTATGTACAATGTGGCATTTGAAAGACCATTTGATCGTCCTTTATTATTTTTTAAAGAAGAAACGTAAATGTTGTTTGGTAATGGCACCTCATCAAAGTAGGGATGAATGCGGGATAAGAGTGTGATTTGTAGAATTTTCCCTCTTTCATATATCCAGCACTATGTGATTTTGTTACTTCTGATTAGTTAAATGTGTCCTTATCAATGCTTGTAATGTGGCAAGGATTTGTTTTGCCAGATGGGGAAGCTACAGATTTCGTGAAAAAATCAAGCAACATGTCCTTACTCCTTAGTAGCTACAATCGTTCAAATGTACAACATCCTTACCCTTTGTAAATGATATCCAAAATGAAACTTTTAAATTAACAACTTGTGCTAGACCGAGCAGTTGTTAAATTTATATTGGTAAGTAATGTTGTGGAGTACTGTATATATGCTAAGACGGAGGCTTTATGTCGTAATAAGAACACCCCCTCCCTTCTCTCTGTATATTGTCATGATTTGATGATCTACATCTGGGGAAATTTTCAGTTGGTAACAGGCCACGATCTAGGCATATACCTTTTTATCAGTACTCGATAAATTAGAATGTCGCCGTTGGATTTAGAATTGCACTTAGCTTTTACATTTGGAAATGGAGGGGTCTAATGTGATTTATATCTGTTGGATTGAAAAGTACTACAGCCACTTCAGAAAAATAAACTCGTAAGTCATAAATGATTTCAATGATATGTTAAATCTTCTTTATTTTTTATTTTTCGTACCGTATCAATACGTCAGTTATTTACTTTCGTACAAAAAAAAAAAAAGACTAAAGCATTTCTCGTTGTTTTGCATTCTCCAATTGACATTGTATGATAAATGTTAAAAAATGCCTTTGGTCTTTAAAATTACTTTCTAAACTTTATTTCCTAGAGTAATGTTATACATTACACTATAATCATATTCTCATCCCACTATATAAGATGTATATTTTCACTATTGCTTTTATCATTCAATAAAGGATTATCAAATAGTGATAAATGTGTCACTATTATATAGTGAATGAAAATGGGATGGTGGTACAATGTATAGAATTTTCTTATATTCTACGCCTCAAGTTATTAAATTAATTATTTAAACTCAAATGCTTGTTATTTATTATACATTCTATATATATATATATAAATATATATTTATTCCCTCATGTTTGCTCTCTGTTGCCCTCCATGGATTGGTCACTACCATCATGGATGCAGGATGCAATGAATCCATTTGCGAGGGACAATTAAGAACTAACTGGAGGAGGTCACGTTCAACTAATCACAAGATTTCCTATTTACTAACTACTGCAGAGCGAATGTTAAAGAATGAGACTAGGTTTGGAAACAAAAATAAATGGATAAGTGATGCACGGAGATTCGAGTCAAATGATATTGAGTTGTTAAATTGTACGTTGATAATGTTGAGATATCATGAGTTGGCAAATTAGCATAAAAGTGGCAAGCGATCGTGATCTTTTCTTAATTTTGGCAATTTTGGGTGCGTTTCAATATTTAGGCCATAATTTTGGCTATGGGTATCAGAATCTCACATAAGACTCCAATTCAAATAGTTTTTTTCGGCATGCACGTGACAGACACCCAGCTATGCTCAATGTGAGTTTTTGACATCAAATTTTGTTGTTTTTCCTTTCGAATCTCTATTTTTAGTTTTTTTTCTCATTTTTAGTAATATTTCATTTATCGTTTAGGAAATGATTTGAATCCGATTTGTGCTAGATTTTTGACAAATTACTTATTTTATTCTGCATTTAATTTTGGTGTGATTATTAAGATTTTGCTAATTTTGGCAAAAAGATACGGATGATTTTGGTTATACAGTTTGGCTTGTGGACTAATTTTCGACAATTGCTTGATTTGATAATTTTAAATTGAACATCAAGAGTGTTTTCTCTGTGTTTTTGGGTGAAATTTTGTGTTCTTCCTTGTGAATCATCTGTTGGAACTAGTCTGCAAAATAATCATTATTCTGTCCGACATCAGTTGGCATTAAAGCTTCAACATCCTCCTAGGATAAGACTTCATCAATTTCAACGGTGGCTGGTGATCGTGGTCGTCGTAGACAGGGTCCAAATGAGGAGGTCTACCATCGTGATCGTAACATTCAGGATGCGATGATTGAAGATTTGCAAAGGCAAGTTGCAGAGATAACCCAGCATCTAGTAGCACAGGGTTTCGATGATCGTGACGTAGAAGATCATGATTTTGATTCTACTTTCAAAAACTCATATCACAATCGTGCTCTATTTCGAGAGCATTGTGGTCGGGAGGAGCATGATGGAAACTTTAGTTTTAGAGTGGATCTACCTAAGTTTTTTGGTACGTTATAGGGCGAGGGATTCATCGATTGGTTGAATGAATTGGAGAGTATTTTTTATTATAAGGAAGTTTTTGATCGTGTCAAAGTAAAACTGATTGCCATCAAACTCAAAGACAGAGCATCTGTGTGGTGGGAGCAGTTGAAGCGATCACGAAGTAGGCAAGGCAAGGCCAAGATCACTAATTGGGAGAGAATGAAAAAGAAGATGAAGGGTCACTTCCTTCCCTTTGGCTACACTCAAACCTTATTTCAGCAACTTCATTCGTTGAGGTAGGGTGCAAGATTGGTCGATGATTATACGGAGGAGTTCTACCAGTTAATAGATTGGAACATTTATCTAAGATGGAGGAGCAGATGGTGTGCGTAATTGGGGGGATTGTGATAGCCTCTGCAAGATGTCCTTAGCTTTCACTCACTATAGACCTTTTCGAAAGCATATCAGCGTGCACTTGCTGTGGAAAAATAACATAATAAGAGGTTAGTGATCAAGAGCGATCCAAATAGTCAACTAGTTCGCCCTTAGATTTTGGTCCTACCCAACAGCTACCGTAGAGTAATTCTAATCCTAATATCATATATTTTCGATGTGGTGAATATGGACATTGAGTGACTGATTGTAGGAAGTCTACTGGTCAAAAGGAAAAAAAATCTTCTAATTGAAGAGGATGTCATAGATGAAACTGAGGAGATTGGAGAGGCCATGTATGGCATTGATGAAGAGGGAGATGTGTTATATGGAAACAGCCATGTGAAATCGTTGATTCGCAAGAGTCTACTAACTTCCAAAGGCGATTCAAGGAACGATTGATTGAGAACCAACATTTTCCACACAACTTGCACAGTTGCAGATAAAGTCTGTAAGTTGATCATTGACAGTGACAGCTGTGAGAATGTAGTGTCTGAAGAGATTGTCCAAAAATTATAGTTGAAGACAAACCGTCATCCTAAGTCATACAAATTGTTGTGGTTAAATAAAAGTAGTAAGGTAACAATAGATAGGTGATGAATCATGTCTTTTTCGATAAGCAGGAAATATCTTGATAATGTTTTGTGTGATGTTGTGTCTATGGATGCTTGTCATATATTGTTGGGTAGACCTTGGCAGTATAATCACAGTGTTGTTCATGATGGACGGAAAAATACATATTCCCTTAGCATCAAAGGAAAGAAGATTGTGTTAGCACGTCATCGGGAAGGAACCACTCATTCCCTGGTAACCAATGATACTAACTTGCTTTCAATTTCCAAGTTTTTAGAAGAGAAGGAGCAAGTGAAACTGGTCGTTCATGGGTGCAAAGCCAAGTACAAGGCTCGGGCCGACAGTCGTCATCGTTAGCTTAAGGAGCGGAAAAGATTGACCCTGTGAGCACCTGAGTCTTTGTTTTGTAGATCCCGATGGCACTATTACGAACTTGAAGACGAGTTATTTTCAACCCGAGGTGACTGATGTAGGGGGATTCAAATCAAATGATGTTGAGTTGTCAGATTACATGTTGACGAAGTTGAGATACCATAAGTTGGCAGGTCATCGCAATGTGGCAAGTGATTATAATATTTTGTTAATTGAGACGATTTTGGGTGCGTTTCAATATTTTGGCCATAATTTTGGCCACGGATATTGAAATCGCGCATATGACCCCAATTCGAAAAGCTCTTTTTGGCATGCATGTCGTGTCCACCTAACTAAGCTCAATGTGCGAGTTTTCAACCTCAAATTTTGTTGTTTTTCATTTGCCAATCCCTATTTTTAGTTTTTTTTTTTTTTTTTTTTATCAATTTTGGTAATATTTTATCTATCGTTTAAAAAGTGATTTTGAATCCAATTTGGGTAAGATTTTTGACAGATTACTTCTTTTATTCTACATCTGATTTTGACATGTTATTGAGATTTTGCTAATTTGGGCAAAAATTTTGATACAAACGATTTTGGCTATACAGTCTAGCTTATGGACTGATTTTTAACAATTGCTTGATTTGATAATTTTGAATTGAACAACAAAGACATTTCTATGTGTTTTTGAATGAATTTTTTGTGTTATTATCTGTAAATTATCTCTTGAAACTAATCTATAGAATAATTACTATTCTATCCAACATAAGTAAGATTGCAAGAATTTTAAAGAACATAAAAGATCATTAATTGCAGAAGGCTACATTAATAGGCTTGGAAGAAAGAATACGGCAAATATGCTTTATTGGAGAGGAAGTAGAAACATGGCCTGCTATATATGCAGCATGCATGCAGTTGCAACTTATTTATAATATTCCTGGCTTCTTTGCTCATTATGGCTGCCTGCATAAAACGCAACATCATAATCAGTATTTCCAAGAAAACAAACAAAAAGTTGTGGGATCAGACGAAATAAGATATATGAATATATGGTATCATTACATATCTCATTAAGCCATGCCATCATGAGATTCGCGACTACATATATATCCAAGATATAACATCCCGCTTCTTCTAAGATTGAGTTGTGAAAACTGATGACAGAAAATTAAAGTAAAATAACAAAATCAATCACATGATATAAAAATTTACATGATTCAATAACATGTCTAATTTATAGAGCTGTAGAAGATTTTATTATCTTAAAAAATGACAAAATACACTTGGAATGAAATATATTGTTCCAGACGCAATATTATTTATAATAAAATAATATTATATATAAAATAATGATATAGTAATACTAATACAATTTTTTTTTAGCTAATAAATAATATTAGTTATAACTATCAATGATATAATTATAAAAAAATTAAACTTATTATGACAAATATTAATATATAATTATTTTAATCATTATAAATAATACTAATATATATATTAATAATTTAATAAATTAATATAGACTAATTTAAAACCAGAAAATTAGACTGAACCTGATCAGAATCGATAAAATAATACTACCGATTTTGAAGGATAACCAGTGCGTAATTGATTTTAATAAATAGAAAACCGGTGGTACCGGTTCAGTTTTAAATTTTATTCAAAACCGGACCGAATTGGATCGGTTATACCTCTACAAATCTGGTCGAAAGTGTGTCCTATCCGATTGGGTCGGAGGACTGCCCTAATTTAATATAATTAATTAGAGATGTGCTAGGGGGTGGCCCACACACCTACAGTCCCCTCACATGAATAGTACAATTATATTATAATTATACCGTTTATGTGATGGAACTATAAGTGAGTGAGCTAACTCCTATCATTTTTGTATTAATTATGGAGAAACAGGTGGAACATATGTGTTGGCCCTCCTGTTCCGCTGTTAACAGCATCTAAATCCCTCCTTGTCCTGATCTAAAGGAATCGGCCATCTTATATATTAAATATGCAACCTTAAGTACCTGCAGACAGAACAGCAGGTACGTTTAAATTAATTCGATGAGTATTTAGAATTAATATTGAAGTACCTGATCTCCGTATTTAGAATTAATGTTGGTCGAATAAGCATGCAGCTCCTAGCTAGCTCGCTTTCCATCTACAAATATATATGACATCCCGTATATAATATGTTTGAACCCCTCTTCCAACCTCCAGAAACTCCATATATTATTCACCAAATCAGTATTTCCAAATTAGCTTATATTCTTCCTAAATTTATGACTCTCATCACTCATCAGTTTATTGGTAACGGCCAATTGTCTCTGTATTAGTCTCTCAAACTCGATCCATCGGGGTGGGTACATAGGTTTCATATTAGTCGAGAAAGAGCAATGCTACATACAATCCAAAAAATTAGATTCATTTACAGTCCAAACAAGGACAAAACTAAAAAATCTAGTTTAGAGGGGTTAATTTACAAAACAAAATTTAGGAAGAAACAAATATTAATTTTTTATATAATCTATTTCATAAAAATACATTTCAAAATTTGATTTTTATCAAGTTTTAAAAATTCTAAGAGGGCTTAAGCCCCTCAAGCTAAAGGGTGGTTCCGCCCTTGAGTTCAAGTAATAAACAAATAGAGAAATCTCTATTTTAGAATAAAATTATTTAAAATAAAATTATTTAAAAACAAAAAACTTCCAAAATCTGAAAAATTCATTTCATTTAATTTTAAAATTGAAGCATTTCTACGTGGACTATAATGCAGTCCATATTTAATGGACTGTAAAAAGAATTATTCGTCGAGAAAAGATATCATTTAATTTTTATCTCAATAAAATTACAACCCTTTCAAAAATGGATAGCCACTCTCAGTTTTCTTGTAATTTCATGGAAATTATAAAAGAAAATGTCAAAGGCCATTCCAAAGCAAAAGCTTGAAAACCATATGGAAAGACAAACAAACAATACACATTGCGAGATGGGCATAATATATATCCCAAAAAACAATAGGCCAGTTACTCGGTTTTTTTTTTTTTTATATTTATTTATTTACATTCAAGTGGATTATCATCATGATGATCTGCTGTTGCTCGCTGCTGGGGAGGCAGCAGCAAATTCTACAATTATATCTTTCTCCTCATCAATTAATAGAGCTCACAACTTTCCAGTATTTGCATATATATATATATATATATATTATAGTCTCTTCTAATAAGCATATAATATAATTGGTTTTGCAGGTCCAGACAATTGAGGGGGCCAAGTTCATGAGACTCCTTGCTGAGTAACTTAAAACAAATTTAACTAGTGATCCATCCTGCTTTCTACCAATTATTCTCATCAAATATTCAGAATTTCCATAAATAGATACAATGTGCTATAATTTTTCAGTAACATGCATGCATCAATTTTTTTTTTTTTTTTTTTTTTTTCAACTTTCATCTTTTAAACAACTTGGAATTTCTTAAGCATGCACTCTTATCTCTCTCCTCTTTGCTCCGGCGTTAGCCCACCCTGCCCACAGCTAGGGCAACTCTTTAGCCCGAATCCTTGGCACTCAAAACATCTAAACCAATCCACATTAAAAACTAATAAACATTAATCTTCAATTCATAGATAAGCCAAAGCTAATTCCTTAAAATTAATACATGATTAATGAACTTACTTCCAGCGCTCAAAAATATTTCCATTCTTCTTATTTTTTCCTGTTCCCTACAGATGAAATAATAATAATTTAGCTTCAGAATATTGAAAATAAAACATAAACGGGAATATGAAGGTTCATTTTTCTCCCGATCGAGTTCAAGCACAAGTCGGCCCAGACCAAACAAATAAATAAAATCTTAACGATCTCCTGCAGAGCCTTGGCCCCCCTTGCGGTTTTACTTAAAGGTCCCAGATTCTTGTGGCCTGTGCGAATTATATATAAGAGGAATGTTACTCACCATTCTGATTTTCATCATAATTTTATGATGTGGTAATAAATGAATAGAGACTATTTATTGTATATTATTTTATGTGAACTTATCATCTAATACAACATCATGAGATGATAAATAGATATTTTCTATATATAAGATCATAAGCTACCTTGCAGCCTGGACATTCTATAGCACCTTTTCCTCTACATGCTTGACAACTTTTCGAGATCTGCACAACATTTGAAAAAAACAAAAACGATCGATTGCAAATATGCTTAATCTAAATTCAAAACTTACTTTATATTAATACGAGTAAAAGCAATGGAGATATAACTCGAAGGTACTCTATTTTTAGTAGTAGGGGTGTCGCTCCTAATTAGTGTTCAAGTAATTTATAATCCAGTCAATCAAGGCCAAGCTCCCGATTGAAAGGATTTTTTAGGTTCCAATGAGAGGTGTGCATCCAGATTCGGAATCGGATGCCAAAAATCGAGTGATTATCCATTCAGATTGATTCGGATTTAATTCGGGCGGATATCCGGATTAGATCTGGATATCCTGATTGTAACCAGATATTTGGATTTTAATTAAAAAACCGGATATCCGAATTTATAACCACATTTTTTGGGAACATTTTCTAGGCCATGCTTCAAATTTTCAGCTAAATTGTAAAGCATACCTATCTCTCTGCTCATTATGCTCAACAAAATCAAGATTTCATTCACTAAATCTTTGCATTGCAGCATATCCTCTAGTGGCGAAGGCCCTAAGAAGTTTGAGAGTCGCCATAGATTGGCAATAAGCCCTTATCAATCTCTGGGGATCCGAAATCTTTGATTTCTTATTGAAAGCATCTCTGGGGGTCCGGAATCCACCATTCTCCCAACCTAAAGCAGACCAACCCACCACGATTCTCAATCATAATTCAAAGGGAAGTGCTACTTATCCCTATCAAATGTATCCCGATTGCATCTCGTTTTGGGATTTTTTTTTCAGTTTTTTATTTTACATAATTTTTTAACATATTAAAAGATTTTTTAAAAATATAAAAAAAAAATCACAATATTATTTTAAAACACCTACTTTAAAATCATGTAAAAAAAACTGGAAAAAAAACTCAAAACGGGATGCAATCGGGATACATTTTAAAGGGAAGAGTAGCATTTTCCTAATTCAAAAACCCAAATATTCAAATCATCAAATCTAAAAAGAAATACAGATCATCCAGAGAAGCAATAATACAACCATCGTGACCTCAAGCCCTCCAACTCTGACCACCATCGCGATCGCAATCGAGATTGTGACCAACGAGACCGAGAACGTGAGCATGAGCGGGAACGTGATTTTGAGCAACGGATCCACTGTGAGAGGGAGCGAGAAGATGATGCTAAGGCTTTGGGAGACGAGAGTTGCGAGAAGACTAAAGACTATTCGAGAAAAAGTTGAGAGATACTTGAGTTTAGCCTATTGGATTCGACTCATTCGAGAGAGGCGCTAGGGTCTTTGTTTACTGGATGGTGTTGATAACTTGGGTTCGCCCATTGGATTTAATATGGGTTCAAGACCAGCTAAAGATAATCAGATTAAAATCTGAATCCGTAACCATATTCGGGTGGTTGTTTTAATTTTATATCCGTTCAGATTTAATCCGGACGGTTATCCGCCCGAACAGTCTGGTTTTCCAGATTTAAAATCAGATTCGAAAAAAATTTAGAATCGGATGAATACCCCTAGGTTCCATATTTTCATCAGCTCTCCTCTCATGATGACTTTCACACACAAGCAATATTGAGAGTGCCATGCACATATATAATTACTGTCAAACACATCCCAACCACACGCGCCAAGGATAAAATCAAACCTTTGTATAGCTATTTGATGGTTTGTGCTGATAATTATTGGGTGGTCGTGGGCCTCTCTTAACTTCAAAAGCTAGCTCAAGAGGTGAGGCTTTCCCTCACACTTATAAACTGACCACCAACCCTTTCCACAACCGATGTGGGACAACTCCAACAAATCTCTCCCTCACACATCGGACCCTGAGTCGGAGGAGCGACAACCCGTTTCTCCCGTAGACTGTTGGGCCAGAGAATGTTGGTGAACCGGGTTCTGATACTAGTGTTGGGTGGTCTTGGGCTTCTTTCAACCTCAAAAGTTAGCTCAAGAGATGAGGCTTTCCCTCACACTTATAAACTGACCACTAATCTCTTTTACAATCGATGTAGGACAACTCTAACAATGATGACATTATATATGAAGAACCCTAGACCCCAAGCTATGAAATGCCCGGGTATGCTTTTAGAATCATCATGTTCTGTAATTATGACTCGTTTTAATTTCTACACAGGCCCAAGCGATATTAATTAATGTTACTGTCTCTGCGCACTTCATATTAATATATATGACAAACTAGTTGGTTCGTCTTTGAAAGTAAGAGACGTGAGAGGAAAACAAACGTGGTTCAAGAATCGTCACGTAAACTAGTAAAGCTACAAATCAAAAGAGTAATACCGAATTGAGAGAAAATCCCCCAGGTTTTGCTGCAAACGCTGCTCTTGTTCCACGTCTTTGCTCTAAACCAACTGTAGGCATCCTTGGACTTGACCGAGGATGCTCAACTGGCGGTTGTAGTGCTCGGGCAGTCAAGCTATTGCAACACAAAGAGAGCTCGGCCATCTGTCTAATTAATTACCCCCCTCCCCTCCCCACCCCCAAAAAAAAAAGTATATGACGATCTTCTTAATGAAAAAGAGAGAATTTGTGAGATTGGCCTTGCACTAGTTGCCGGACCCCAAAGAATAATTATCGGGGTGAGTGGCTTCTCTTCCCTTACAATTAGTTGAAATTGGCACTAGCGGATAATAACAACCTCGTCACACCCACCATTCACCAATGCTAAAAACAGAACCACTCCTCTCTCTCTCTCTCTCTCTCTCTCTCTCTCTCTCTCTCTCTGTGACACGTGGACTTAACTAGATAGGAATTCAAAACTTTGATTTTGAGGTGTTGTTTTGTGGCATTGGCATTGGCAATGGCATATACAATACAAGCTTAGACAAAATCATTATTAATGAAGAGTGATATTTATGTTTTGATATTGGACTGCTAACATATCAATAATAATTCATCAATTAATTAATGCGTGTATAATTAAGCATTGTTCGGTGAATTTTCCAATTTATCAGAGAATGGGTCTTATATATTGTCATAATAATGCGCACGTTCAACAACTAAGAACTCATCCATCCGATCGGAATTAACTTAAATGTGTGCCTCCTCAGCTACCTAGTTAGCTTTCTGCATTCTCCATCTTCTTAATTGCCGATTGCTACAAATTAATGTTCCAACTATACTACGTACCCCTAGAGTGACTTGAAACAATTTTCTTTGAATGTAATATGTATCACTTTTTCCAGTCCAATATTCTTGTTTTTGCTAAAGCGCCCAATTCCCATTTAAAATCTACAAGAAAAATGAATAAAAATAATCAATCTGTTGCATTCAAAATAATTGTTTTCACTATAATTAATTTTGTGTGATATTCTTTCTTATTTTTTACGATGAAATCTGATGTCGCAAAAAATTTATTTTCTTGTAGTGAACATTATTAATTATTACTATAAAATTATAATCATCTCATAAAATTAAGTTGATAGGAAAAGGTAAATTTTATTATTTAATTTTTATCTTAATGTTTCGTTTTATGTGTGGGTTAAACTTCACTTTAACAAGTGAGCTCAACAAATTAAATATTTAATTAAATAAAATAAACTTATCTAAAATCAGAATTGAAATTCAGAATTTTTACTCTATATCATATAAAATATTACTTATTTTAAAATTTTAAAATAATAAATTTATATCTTTAATAATTATCAAATAATTAGTTGGAACGTTAATTAGAACAAAAGATCATCATATATATATATATAGTGCATGTTTGGGATTGTGGTGAGAAATATTACTTTTAACTTAAAGCTTATAGTTTAAAACTTAACGTAATAAGCTCTACAATTAAAAAGTCATTTACTATTTAGAATCGATATGTCTAAAGTACTTTTAGAGTTAGTTATGATAGTTTTTTAAAAATATATAATTATCTGCAGGAGCTTTTTGATAAAAACTCTAATTTTGTACTTATTGAAAAAATTAATTTTTAATTTTTTCAATCGACTAAAGCGCTTCTAATAAAGTTATCTAAACATAGTCATTTTTTTTTAAAAATATTTTTAAAAAAACGATTCGAAACAACGATTCGACACCCTACTGGCCGGTCCTATCAGAACAACTAGGACTTAAAGTAAGGCCCTGGCAAATTGGACACGGAGATAGACTACGTGTGCATGCAGGGATGCAGACCCACACCCGTCACTTGAACTCAACCGCAACGTGCTTTATATCTAACTCCCCATCACAAAATCTAGCAATTAACTCAGCCTCCACATAAATATACCATTATTACGTTACTACGTACCAAGCCTCTCTGATTCAAATTAAACCGGCCGAAGATCAATAGAAACAAATTAAGATCGATGACGAACCTCTTGTCCTTGTGTCTCCTTCTCACATCGCTGGCAGCAGCCGGAGTGTGGTCTCCAAGTCCAACCCCAGAGCAGCAGAAGCAGAAGCAGAGGCAAGGAGATGATCAGGACGTGATAGTGAAAGAAGGCCATAGAACGATTGTCGTCGAGTATGAACAAGATGGCCACCCTAACACCATAGTCTCTATCTCACCAGAGCAACACTACATACGCAAGCCCGATCATTCTATTGCCAGCGCTGAAGGGAGTATCTCATCCGCCGCATCGGGTATGGTAGAAGACGTTAAGGAAAAGATAAAAGAAGCCTCCTCTTTCCTACCGAATCTCGGCCAAGGCCTTTCACATGAGTCATCTGAAAACGATGAGAACAGAGATCAGAGCCATGTCACTAATCAGGAGCGCATATGCGACGCCTTAGGCAAATGCAAGCACAAGATAGCAAGTGCAATGGGTAAGGCTAAAGAGATGGTTTCTGAGACGGCACACGAGGCGATTGACAAGACGAAGGAAGTAGCAGATGAAGCAAAAGAAGAGGGAAAGGAGAAGGCACGCGAGGTTGGAGAGGCTGCAGGCCACACATTAAGTAAATCGAAAGAAACGGTATCCAGGAAAGCTCGCGAGGTTGAAGAACGCGTTAAAGAGTCTGTAAAGGATGCAAAGGACATTACCAACACGATTGGAGAGGATATAGCCAGGAACGTACAGTCAGATAAAGTGGAGATGGCTAAAGAAGAGGTGGTGGAGAAGGCCAAAGAAGCCAAACGGACGGCAGAGCACGCTGCGGACAAGTTAAAGACTGATGAGAGTAAGAAGAAATGGAGTTGGAAATTCAAGGGAGGACGAGAGGTTGCGCGTGATGCTGCCAAGTACGTGAAGACGTTCCCGGAGACAATCAGTTGGTTGATGTGTGTGATAAACTTACTGGGGTTGGCCACGGCTTACGGAATGTGCGTCTGGGTTACATTCATTTCGAGCTATATACTGGCCGGTGTCCTTCCGAGGCAGCAATTCGGGATAGTGCAGAGCAAGATATATCCTGTGTATTTCAGTGTCATGGCTGTTAGCATCGGGGCGGCTTTGACGGGGCTCTTGTTGGGCAATACAAAGAGTTTGTTCTCAAGTAAAGCCGAAATGCTTCAAGGCTATTATCTATTGGCCTCGCTTTTGATGGTTTTCTTCAATATGCTTTTCTTGGAGCCACGAGCCACTAAGGTATATATATATCTCAGATATCTAATTTACATCCCTTGCTAAATTTACTAGCAAAATTAGTTTGATTTCTCTCTGTTGGAAAATATAGGTCATGTTTGAGAGGATAAAGATGGAGAAGGAAGAAGGAAGAGGAAGAGAGGAACTGATGACTGCTGAACCTAACCGGGCCTCTGAGCGGCAACAAGATGCTCATGATCCTGCAGCTTCAACTACAACTACAACTGCACCCTCAATTGAAGGGGCAGAGCAGATAATTATAAGGATTCGTGTTGTTAGATTAAATGATAAGCTTAAGAAGCTAAACACCTACTCGTCTTTCCTCAACATCCTCACCTTAATGGCTCTCAGTTGGAATCTCGTTTACCTCGGCCAGCGTCTTCATGAGTACTTGACCTGCTAATGGAAGTGCTGATTCTATACATATATATGCTGCTGCTGCTGCTGCTGCTGCTGCTGTCTCTCTCTATTATATATGATCTGTTCGGCCTGTGTATATATATGTTATACTTGTTAAGTTGTGCTCTAGCTGGCTAGGTTGTGACACGGACGGAAATACATGAGAAACTATCTTAATATTGCATGTGAATGTTATAAAGAGATTTTGCACAGAAAATCCAAGGCAACGTTCGGCTTCTGATTTTTTATAATGTTACACCTGGATAGCAAATTCACGCTTTGGATTAGAAGGGGAGCTCAAAACTCTCCCGAGTCAGGGATCTTCAATATTTAAGCTTGGGATATCATGGGATTGTCAATGGCTCTTGGGCACTTGGAATTTCGTGTCGAGCTCAATGGGTTTATCTATCTTTATCGCACATTTCTTAATATGGATAACTATAATATATACATAAATATATATATATATATATATATTATCTTTATTGATAACCTTTCTGGGTAGGAACATCATTTCCCATTACATAAAACGTCGCCCTGTCAATAGAAGATTGCAAAACTATAAACTAGAAACAACATTTCACTTTGAATGGACAACGATGATCGTAAATATTTTCTTCTTTACTCTTTACGGAGGATCTTATCCACCCAATATATAGCTTCTAGCTTCTGGTAATTAGTAAACACAATGCAGGTTTCAGAAAATATAAATTTTCCACATCCACTTATTAAAGGAAAGACAAATTTTCCGTAAACATGGAAGTGACCATCTATGAAAGAAATACATCTTAAATAAGGAAGTTCCGGCAACCGCAATTGGGAAAAAAAAAATGCATTATTGCGTACATTATTTGCAAACTACAACATTATTTTCCAAGTCGGAATTACAAATAGAGACTCAATTATGGAACCTGAAATCTACATATCAAAGAGGAGTGTGCTTGATCTTCAATTACAAAGCGAATATTTGAGAGCACAGAGAATATTAATTAATGGCAAACAAATATGGCGAACCTTGACTGAAACCTCAAAAATCATATAATTACACGATTCTGCGTCCTATTTTGATACCTTCTTCTGCTTAATCCTTGGCTATGCATTTGCATTTCTGCTGATGATCAGAGAGTTCCTGCAATGCGAACAATATGCCTTCTGTTTTGTACTTAAGTCAAACACCATACACAATCAAAATCATTTTCCTAGAAGAAGGTAAAGAAAAAGAACATTTCGATTTTGTAGGATTTGCCAGTTACGCAATCCTACAAAATCTCACAATTTCATTCATCTGCCTGTATTTAATTTATTATAAACTCAAAAACTCTTTCCAAGTAGCTCAAAGCAGAGAGTACCTGAATCTGCTTTTGAAGAAGCTTAACATACTCTACCGCTTCTTCTAACATATCTGCAGTGTTTATTTGCTGCAAATTACAATCAACATGCCAAATAAATAATTGCTGCTAAATCCTAAAGAAGCATAAATTTATATCTCCTTTATTACCATGCTTGTTAACCAAGATGCAGCTAGTGATTTGAGAGAAACAACCCACCACTCCTTGAAATATTCACCCTTCAGTTTTTGTCCACATACTTTTTAACCTTCAGGCATGCATATTTAAAGAAAATTACAGATTTTCATGACTATGACAGGTTAAACATATTGCTTTGAAAACTCCATCTGTGCCATTTAACTTTTCTCTAGCCATGCAACTTACAGAGTGTGAATGGAAGGAGGAAGGACGTTGTCTCTAACATTGGATAGAAAACTAACTGCAGTGAGGTTTAGCACATTGGGGGGTGGGGTTAGGTAAAAACCATAGTCTTTGGCCATCCATAAAGTAAGAACCAATCCACCAATATGTCAGGTTTTGCACATTGAGGACCATTTAAAGCTCTCACTTTCCCTTTACCTGTATCGGACATGTTCATCATTCCCATCTTGTTTCAAATATTTTTGAAATGATTATTTTTTAAAATAAATTCTATTTGAAGGTCTTTACACCACATACCATCCATGTGGCATAATTTAATTTGGAATATTAATTTTAAAATTTGAATCTTACAAATCAAATTATGCCATGTGAATAGTGTGTGGTGTATGTAAATGCCTTTATATAGCACTACTCTATTTTTTTTTTATCGGTAAATAGCACTACACTATTTTTAATCACTTGCCATTCCTAATTGAACGTGACCTACCAATAACGTTTTAATTTCCACAGGAACGTGTTTGTTTTTCTTTCAAAAACACCAGTTCATGTACTCTGGCAAAGATCTTACCATGCATCTCATGTACTGTATTTGACATGACCCTGTACACACTACGCCACTTATGCACTATATCTTGCCACCGCATTATTGGCGGTTCCATTCCAAGCAACAACAAAGTTCATCCATGGACCTGCTATCAAGGCGATCACTAGCCTAGCCAAGATTTGAAGAAGCAACAGTGGGTTGTCCTTGTTAAGAAGTCCACACTTTCCACTTTGGTAGTAGCAATACTATGACCCAAGCAAGGAGCATCCTTTATATACATCAAGGTAGGACACACACAACATGCCAATTAGCTTGGATGAACTAACTACGAAAACAACCAAAATTTTGTCAGTCATCATCAAGTAACCATGATCCACTATTTCAGTTTCTGCGCACCTTGACTGCTGGTAATCTAAGCTTAAATTGTCTTATCCAGCAGAACTTGGGGGACGTACATATGTAAACACAGGTCCTTCAAATACAAACTTTACTAAGCAATGGGAATTTCTCATCCCACCAAGAGCTAACAGCAAATGCTCCTGAGGTCAAAATGCAGCCTAGACAGGAACTTGGAATTCCTCATTAGAAGCCAAAGGATGATACTGGTCAAAATCATGAAGCGTTCCCCCAAATCGACACTAATAAGGCCTAATCCTATTATTATCTCAAGTTTAAAATATTTCCTGAATTGTCCTCAGAGCATGACGATAACTCGCAGAAGGATCCATGATGATAGTGAACTATTGTTGAAATTTTTAATCTCATGATAAACATTGAATCAGGATTAACCTCTTCCTTTTTTCTTACATTAACGCATCATAAGCTTAAGCCACAATAAATAATGCACAGATCTGTTTCCGTTATCAAACTCAGAAATAGGACATATCGTGAGAACGCTACAAGAATCAGCCATCACAAACAGCATTATATATGCCATCCACATGACTAATAACCAACAAACAGCTTAGATAAAGAATAAACTAGCCACAACATAACACAAAAAGTCAACCGACTGTTTCAATTTTAAATTGCATTTGCAAACATTCACAAGATATTTTGAAATAAACAAAGGGTACAAATCAAGGCCTTGTAAGTTTTAAACACAATCAAAGATTAGAAAAAAATAAAACCACTGAGGTCATCACAATTGTGACCAAACAAACTAGATTCAAAACGAGATCAAGTGCTATACAACAGTTGGAAAAATAAGAGGTTTGGCATATCCATGACACAAAAACCTAAACTCGAATCACTGGGATATTATGTGAAGGAAGATGAATTAGGCCGTGCTAATGTATGTTAATGGGGCTGAAGCCTGCTGCAGATATAATAGTCCAGGAAGACGGCCTTAAGAGTCCTTAAAAATGATATGGGACCAAGAGCATCTGACTTTCTTTTGATCGACTGTTTTGAGTTCTTCCAGATGTTGGGGCTTGCTACCGTTATCTATAGAAGCGATGGACAAGTCCTCAGGCACTGGTTTGGGGTGGGGGGGCGGGAGATTACAATGAGAAAGATATAATGGGAGGGATGGTCACAACAAAGTTGTAACCAAGGTATTCCTCCACCATATATTATCAATAAACTTGGGATGGAGCCCTTATGTGTGGGGCTACCAGCTCTTTGATTAAAAAAAAAAAGTGCTTAGCTCTATATATCCATGGCCACCAAAACCACCTGATTAGAATTTTTAATTTGACATAGATTTATGGATTGGATTGGTGGACAATTTCTTCGGACCATTATAAAAATCTATTCTACATGGACTGTTGCCAAACAAACAGAATCCTTTGCTCTGGCTCCCTCATCTACAGTTTCCTGGATCAGTTGCTATGAACAACACTTAGTACAGTCCATTTGCTCAAATATGGTTTCCAGTTAGTTCAATTTACAATGCAACTTAGGATCACACTATTATTGATATGAAACATTATTTTCCCTTGAAATCAAGCATTTAAAGGTGTAGAATATAGTACAAAAAGACATTTCCGATTAGTTACAACTTTGAGAATTACCTTATCCATGTTGGGCACCAGTTCCTGAAGCTTCCTTATGCGATCACTTATTCGTGTTCTTCGAACCTAAGCCAAAAGAGATGGGGGAGGTAAAAAAACTTTATTTAAAGACTAAACATAAACACTCAAAAATCTTCGATAACATCGAATAATGCTGCAACAAAGTAATCAGTCTCACCCTCTCTGCAATGCTACGGGGATGTGTAGCACAACCGCGCTTTGCCCGGGCCCGGCAAGGAATCGAGTCCTCAAAAAGCTTTTCCATCTCCATATCTCTTAGGCCACCCACCCCAGCAGGTCCCTGACCGCTTTGCTCCCCTTTCTAACCCAAAATAAGATTGGAAAGAATAAGTCAAAATAGATTGTACAACCCAATATTAACAGTCAAATTAGCGTAGGTTTGATATTCAACTACCAAATGGTATATCAACATATTCTAAAATCTCATACAGACCACACTCACACTCTCCAATACAACCAAAAAAGACAACCAAGAAAAGCGAATAATACAAATCTTTTTTTTTTTTCTCTTATTATTAATCTTTTCTCGCATCATATTGCACTCAATAAAAAGAAACCCACATTTAGCTTCAAATAATAAACAAACAGCATACCGTCCGAGACGAAAACTTTGCTGCAGTCAAGTTCTGAGCTTCAACCTCCCTCGCTCGCTTACTACAGGGAGGAGTGTCGATATCGTGCGACACATAGTTGTAATTTTCTGGAATATTAAAGTTGGAGAAGTAGCCTTCAGACCCAAGACTGGAATTGTGAAGCAACTCAGCTGGAGAGCTATTCTGCCTGAAGATGCAGGGGGAGGAAACGGAGTCAAAGAGGCCGGGATTGGCGGAGGAAGAATCAAAGGTGGCGGAGTCTTCTCTGGAAGTGGGAGTGGGAGTGGGAGTGGGAGTGCAAGAGTTGGAAGCTGCAAGTAACTGAGTTAAACTCTGGTTGGGCTTTAAGGGGTCTTCTTCGTCGTCCTCGAGAAGTGCCTCTAACCAGCTGGCAGGAGCAGAGCGGAAGCGGGCGAGTCCACCACGACTCAGTTCACCACCACCACCAGTGCTGCCACTTGTACCGGCAGGCGTCGGTCGCATCTGGGTCGAGGGGGGTTTGTATTCTATTTCTGGCTTCGACGGAGCTTCTAAAATAAGAAAGCGAAGAAACCCTTCTTTTAATAGTACTTTTAATTTATTTATTTTTTCCTTCCCTGTTTCTTCTGTTTTTGGCAGTTCAGTTCACGGCCTTCCCTTTCTTTTGGTTTTGCTTTTATCAATGGCAGGCAGTAGTGTTTATTGCCTTTTCTTACCAAAAAAAATTCCGATATAACACAGGTGTCCAGATTACCCTTATTTTCAATCTTTTCCTAAAGAGGAAGGAAGAGTTACCTATTATTTTTTATATAAAAAATAAATAATTATTTAAAGATCATTGTTGAAATGTAGAATACAACATCATTGTTTTTTATTCAAATTGTAGGATCTAATGTGTTAAAACATGTGTCAAAAATATATATTGACAAGTGTTAAAAGAGAAGTAAGATTTGGACACGATTGAACTCTAGAAGTATATTAGGATTTTGTAAAGAGGGCTAAAGAATCTTATAAAGAAATTTTATAGATTGAGATAGCTTATTACTGGCACATTATATTTTTCTTTTATTTGTGTTTCTCTCCATCTCTCATTTCCCTTTCTTTTTTTCTTGCTAGCAATGTCTACTATCCTTGAGGTGGTTCCCAACCACGCTAGCCACCGAATGATGATCGTTAGCCACAATTGTGACCATCGCAACCACATCGTGACCACCACAACATAGTGCATAAAGTCTCTACTCGTGCCTCTCATCCTCCCATTTTTCTCGCTGGCGATATCTACCCTCTCAGGTGGCTCCCGACCACTTCAACCAATGGACGATAGGCATTAGCCATGCAAGACGCGCCACCCTAGTCATGCAAGTTGTGATCACATCACGACCACCAGAACACAATTCACAAAATGTGCATAGCAAGCTCACAACAATGTGATGGAAGCCTCACACGTGCTTACTAGAGAATATGTGTGTTAGGTGATGGAATCTAGGGTTACCTCAAGGCAACAGAAAGACTCAAGTGTATGATGGACGAAAATCAAGACTAACTCGAGCTAGCACTTAACTCTCAAATATGTGGAAGAGAAAAATCTCAATTCATTAAAGAAAGCATAATGAAAATTACAAATCAAAGTCCGAATATAAATATTAGGATTTCACTAGGGTTTTGGCATTCATTCCCCCCAATTACTCCATTTATTTCCTAACATAACTCAAACTCCTAAATTAAAGGAAACAATCTTATCAAATACCAAAATTAAAGGAAACAAATTAGGAAATAACTTAAATAAAAGATAATAAATAAATCCCTAAATTATAAGATATGTGGTTGGCGCCCCTTCCTTAAATTAAGGGATTTGTGATATTCTCATCCAATCTTTAAAATCAAGGAATTCGATCAACCATTGGATTCTTCTTGTTGCACTGGCCTTTGGCGCCCAGCTCCTCTTCGCCCGGTCTTGGGGGCCCAGCTCTTCTTCACCCGAACCATGCATGCACCCCAAGGCACTCCTCCTAGCCTCAGCACGCCTAGCTCGCCTAGTGGCATTGTGAATGGCTCTCCTTACATCTCCATCAATCCTTCCCCCTTCAAGACCGACCTTGTCCTCAAGGTCCAAATCTAGGAATTGTTCCTTGAGAACTCGAACCTCCCATGTAGCATCTTTGGTTGGAAGCCCCTTCCATTGAACCAAGACTTCTGTTCTTACTTAGCCACCCTTTCTCACGAGCCTATACCCGTGATCTTTTCAGGTTGGATTGCCATTCTTCCTTCTTCATCCACCATAGGCATCTTGCTTACTACTTTGGTTCGATCTCCAATCTTCATTTTTAGCCATGAGACATGAAAAATATGATAGATGTAAACTCCTTCCGGTAGGTCTAGCTTGTATGTAAGTGATCCGCACTTCTCTAACACTTGATAAGGGCCAAAATACTTAGCCCTTAACTTACTCAATGTTGTTTTGGATAGTGCCTTGTGCTCTCTTGGTAGGCATTTGAGAAATACCCACTCACCTGGTTCAAAAACTTCCATACTCCTTCCTTTGTTAAAGTACTTCTTCATTCGGTCTTGAGCACGGGTCAAGTTCTTCTTAAATTCCTTCAAGACTTCATCCCTCTCTCTTAGCTCCACATCCACCAAGTCATTTGGTGAACTACCCACTTCATAGGCTACAAGGACCGACGGTGGCCTTCCATAGAGTGCTTCAAATGGTGTCATCTTGATG
Source organism: Platycarya longipes (assembly GCA_036559045.1). NCBI lineage: Eukaryota > Viridiplantae > Streptophyta > Magnoliopsida > Fagales > Juglandaceae > Platycarya > Platycarya longipes. The sequence continues at coordinate 42,463,871 of CM071795.1, read as the reverse complement.
GACTAGTGGTATGATGTGTTGAACCAAAATTCAGCCCGTGCCAAATGCTCTTCCCACTTCCTTGGATATTGGTACACAAAGCATCTAAGATATTGCTCAAGAGTTCGATTGGTCACCTCCGTTTGGCCATTGGTTTGGAGATGATAAGTAGAACTTCGAGCCAACTCCGTCCTATGCATCTTGAAATACTCCCTCCAAAAGTTACTCATAAAGACACTGTCTCTATCAGTCATTATGCTTCTCGGCATCCCATGAACCTTCATCACTTGATCCACATAAAACGTAGCAATAGTCTTGGCCATGTATGGATGCACCATTGCAATGAAGTGTGCATACTTGGTCAATCGGTCGACCACTACAAGCACTCCATCACAACCATTTGAGAGTGGTAATTTCTCCACAAAGTCCATAGTAACATCTTCCTAAGTTTGAGAATAAATCGGCAAGGGTTGCATCAACCCCTTGGGCTTGCTACTTTCATTCTTGGCTCTTTGGCAAGTGACACACCCCCTCACATACTCCCTCACCTCTCCTTTCATGTCATTCCAATAAAACAATCTAGCCACCCTTACCCAAGTACGGTACACTCCCGAGTGTCCACCCTCCTTGAAATCATGAAATTGGCTCAAGATCTTCTTTCTAATCTCTCCTCCACTCGGCACCACCACTCTCCCCTTGTATTTTAAAAGCCCATCACTCAACTCATAATTTTCTATTCCCTTAGCATCCACATCTAGCTTCTCCATCACTTCCTTACACTTTAGATCATTTTTTACCCCATATCTAATCTCATCCCAAACCCCCCATGAATGACCCGAAAGGGCCTCCAACACCTCACCATCTTCCCTCATTGATAGGGCATCGGCAACCCTATTCTCCCTACCCGGCCTATACACCAATTCAAATTCAAAGCCAAGGAGTTTGGATACCGACCTTTGTTGATCCGATGTAGTGATCCGTTGCTCCAAGAGGTGCTTCAATGGTTGTTGATCCGTGACTATCAAGAATTTTCTTCCTAACAAGTAAGGTCTCCACACCCTCACGGCTTCCATGATGGCAAGTATCTCTCGCGCATACACACTCCACCCATTCTTTTGGAAACCAAGGGCTTTGCTAATAAAGGCTAGTGGCCTCCCTTCTTGTGTCAAAACAGCCCCTACTCCTACATTGCTTGCATCCGTCTGTAATTCGAACATCTTCTCAAAATTAGGCATGACAAGGACGGGTGTAGTTGTCATGGCTTTTTTCAAAGCTTCAAATGCCTCATCCCCTTCTTTACTCTACTTGAAATTATTTTTCTTGAGCATGTTGGTGAGTGGCCTTGCAATGGAAGCATAGTCTCTGACAAATTTCCTATAGTAACCCGTGAGGCCAAGGAAGCCTCTCAATTCGGTAATTGTTTTTGGTTTGGGCCAAGCCACCATGACTTCTACCTTCCTTGCATCCACCTTGACCCCATCGTGTGAGATCATGTACCCCAAGTACTCTTATCTCCTTTTGGCCAAATGCACACTTAGACAACTTAATGTAAAAAGAATTGTCAAGTAGCACTCCCAAAACAACCTCCAAATGCCTCAAGTGTTCCTCTCATGTCTTCGAATAAACAAGTATGTCATCAAAAAATATCAATACATACCTTCTCAAATACGGCTTGAAAATTTGGTTCATGCATACTTTAAAAGTTGAAGGAGCATTGCATAGACCAAACGGCATTACCAAATACTCAAAGTGGCCATTGTGAGTTCGAAAAGCCGTATTGTAGATGTCCCCTCCATGCACCAGGATTTGATGATATCCGGCCCTTAGATCAAGTTTTGATAAGAACATGGAACCCCCAAACTCATCTAGCATGTTGTCAATGGTGGGAATTGGAAAGCGATCTTTGATAGTAGCCTTATTCAAGGCTCTATAGTCGGTGCAAAATTGCCATGTGCCATCCTTCTTCTTCACCAAGAAAACTGGACTTGAGAATGGGTTTGTGCTTGGCCGAATGAGACCATTGGACAACATCTCATTAACTTGCTTCTCGATCTCGGTCTTTTGGTAATGAGCATACTAGTAGGAAGCAACATTAACCGGTTTGGCTTCCTCCTTCAAAGGAATGTGATGATCAAATTATCTTGATGGTGGAAGTATTTTTAGGTCTCCCAACACTCTAGAGAACCGCCCCAACAACTCCCTAAATTCACTAGGCACCTCGGCACCTAACTCCTTCTCCAAGTCTTCCTCATCCACTTCATGCCCCTCACTCAAGCCCCTTGGTTGGGAGGCCAATGTGATAGCAAAACATTGTCCCCCTTGTTTCAAGATTTTCTCCATCTCATTAGACCTCACGACTTTACATCATCCTCTTTCACTCATTTTCATGCTCACCCATTTACCCCCCATCATAAACTCCATAGTCATTTTTTTTGTAATCTGAAACTATCTTCCCCAACTCCTCTAGCCATTGAACACCCAACACCACATCCAACCCAACAATAGGTAGATAATACAAGTCTACCACAATCTCAAGATCTTGTGTTCTCAAACACATCTTCTTATAGACTTCTCTACACACCAACTTTTCTCCACTAGCTACCTTGATTTCAAATAGAGTGATAGAAGTCATAGGCAACCCCAAGCTCTCGGCCACCTTGGTGTTGATGAAGTTGAGAGATGAACCATTATCCACAAGGACCGTGATCTCCCTCTTGCCAATGTGTGCTTATGTCTTCATTGTTCTAGGCCCGGCAACCCCCACCAAATCATGGATGGAAATATGAGGGTCTCCCTCCTCGGTCTCCCCTTGTTCTTGCTCCTCTTGCCCTTGCTCGAGTTCCTCCTTCTCTTCCTCTTCCTCCAGCTCCACTTCTATGAGAAAGATTTGTTTGGCTTTGCATTTATGACCAACGGTGAACTTCTCATTGCAATTGAAATAAAACCCCTTCTCTCTCCTTTGTTGCATCCCCTCCCAAGATAGTCTCTTCACACCCACGGGCATGGGTTTGCTTCTACTTGGTGTGCTTCCACTAGGATCTGCCGATGATAAATCCTTGCTAAAAGATTTGTTTGCCACGAACTTGAAAACCGTTGGGGGTGGTTTCCTCACTTCAAACCGGCTGCTCTTCTTTAGGCCTTGAAGTTGATTATCTTTGATTCATGCCACCTCCAATGACTGCATCAAAGTTTTTTGCTTTTTGAGTTTCACTTCCGCCACTAGTTCACTCTTCAAGCTGCCCACAAAGATGCCAATAAAAGCCTTCTCCGACCACCCATGTGCTCTAATGGATAAGTACTCAAACTCATTTTGATAATCCCTTAAAGATCCAATTTGTTTGATCTTTGAGAGAGTCTCATGGTAGTCTATGTACTCGGTTGGCCCAAACCTCCTCAAAAGCTCCTTGACAAACTTCCTCCATCTCAACTCCCTTCTTCGAGCCCCACACGTCTGTCTCATCCATTGCCATCATTGATTGGCCTCCCCCTCGAGGAAGTAGGCGGCATAGGACACATTTGCATGGCCCTTCATGTGATTGTGCTCAAAGTATTGCTCGGCTCTACTAACCCAAGTGTTGAGGTCATCGCCATTGAACTTTGGAAAGTCCATCTTCGGCTTGAGAATTTCCCCCTACGTGCTTCTCTTCTCTCTTCACGATGCCCTTCTTCTCCTTCACTATCCCTGGTTGATCCCTCATGAGTGCTTGAGGAATCATGAGAAGATGAATCCGAGTCTTCCTTCCTCTCTTAATGTTGGTTTCTTTTGGATCCATGAGAACTTGCCGAACTATGGGCCTTTCTCATGTGGCGTCTCCTCTCTCCATTCCTCTTTTGGTCCACCAATTGGTGAAGCATCTCCTCCAACCTTACAAGCCGTTCATTGGTGGCGGTGTGTTGTGTCGCCAAGGTGGCTTCAATGATCTCAATCCGCTCTCTATGAGTTGGTTGTTGTTCGGCCATGGCTTCCTCTTCTTGGGTTGGATTCCTCTCAACGAGAGCACCAATAATGGAAGCCTCACACGTGCTTACTAGAGAATATGTATGTTGGGTGATGGCATCTAGGGTTACCTCAAGGCAACACAAAGACTCAAGTGTATGATGGGCGAAAATCAAGACTAACTCAGGCTAGCACTTAACTCTAAAATATGTGGAAGAGAAAAATCTCAATTCATTGAAGAAAGCATAATGAAAATTACAAAGCAAATGCCAAATATAAATATTAGGGTTTTACTAGAGTTTCGGAATTCCTTCCCCCCAATTACTCCTTTTGTTTCCTAACATAACTCAAACTCTTAAATTAAAGGAAATAATCTTATCAAATACCAAAATTAAAGGAAACACATTAGGAAATAACTTAAATAATCTTATCAAATGCCACCTCCTAGTCTCGACACGCCTAGCTCGCCTAATGGCATTGCGAATGGCTTTCCTTGCATCTCCATCACATTGTTATGAGCTCCCATGTCCCCATCAACAATGCTTCTTGGATCGACAACATCTTTTGTCTGCTTTTAAGTGATCCTTGACTAGCATGGCGAGTATGAGAAGGGAGGAGGAGAGAGGCACGAGGAGATTAGGTTGAGAGGAAAAAATGGGGGAGGATGTGATACAGTGGCTCATTTTATTATATTAATTAGTTAGTGATCCCTATTTAGTGAGTCTTTATTTACAATTGAGATTCATTTGTGTGATTTCTTTGTTTTATAATATTTTTCTTTTGTATATATTAGTGAAATATTTTGAATTAAGATATTTTTCTTTTATAAATGTAATTGTTATAAAATCATAAAATTGTTTAATATTATTTTTTAATATCATTTTTGTTTTAGGTTTTTGAAAAAAATTGTATTAATGTTTTTATTTTACTTTTTAAAAATTATAAGGATTAGTTTATAAATCTAAAACTTGAAACTGAAATTTATTTTATATTTAAATAATGTTTATGAAATAAATTATTCAAAGTTGAGTTAATTTATCAAACTATCCTTATAAATAAAATATTTTATTATTGAATAATGTTAAATAAAGTCATGTGTTTTTCATATAGATTTATTATTTTTTTTAAAAAAATTAACACTTACACTTTAATTTTATTTAAATTTTAAAAATGGGAATAAATGAAATTAGTTTAGATGAGAGGATGAAAAATTGAAATGGGTTCCGGAGGTCACGTGCCTTTTCCATCGTTGGAAATGGGAATCTACCACAGTTGTAATACATGTGTGCGCAATCCTACAGAGACTTACGAGCCAAAAGAAGACAAAAGAATTCTTGAGCGGCCCCTATGTACAAAACCACCCACTCATGTGGGAAACCAGCCTTTTCCACTCCCGACGACAACGTCCCCACCACACTCCTCCCCCCTCCAATTCCAAACCCTCCGCCTCCCAATGAAGAACAACCTCCCTGTCACCATCCCACTCCCTCCAACACCGAGCCGATCATGCTATCCTTCGCCGCCGTAGCGTCCTGGCTCGGCTCCCGCCGGATCCGCTACTTCTTGCTGCTCCTATGCTCGCCCCTTCTATTGCCATGCCTCTGCGCCGCGTTCCCTCTGATCTGCGCCGACGAGATCTGCCTCCGCCGCCGAGTCCAGAGACGGAAGGCTGCGCACGGATCCCAAGAGGAGGAGCCGCTTAGGCGATGCGAGGAGGGCTGTGGATGCGGCGTTGTAGAAGAGGACCAAGGAGTGGGGCTGTTGCAGCGGTACTTGGAGGATCAGATGCTTCTCGTTGGATCGGTATACGACTGTGGCGATGACGATGATGATGTTCCAAGTGGCGGGAGCAGGACGTCTTTACTGATCTGATTTTGGGGTTTTTGTAATTTTTTTTTTAGGTGTGTAAATGGCATGATGGAATTTCGTCATTAGAGATCAGTTATGTTCATATTTTGGATTGGTTAATTTGTTTGGTGAAATGAGGTTTTTTGAGAATACTTGAGAATTTCTTCAAAAATGCTCATTAGTTGGTTTGGAGGTTGGGGTGTATTTAATTTTAATTGCATGTCAACAATTTTCGCACTGTAGTGGGAGAAAGAGAGTATCCGTTTGAACATCAGAGTGGACTGTGATTGGCATCTCCGAAGCCCATGTCTTTCGTATAGCAATGGATTATGATTTGCTTTATTTGTATAATAAAAGCTTAAAAGCAAAGGAAGGAACAACAGAGTAGCAAGGGATGGGGATGAGTAATTGTTGTAAGCATTAAATTAGAAGCAGATGTCATCATTTTTCTTTCTAATGTTGAATGTGATATACATTCTCTAGTAGTATCCATTTTTGCAGGTCGATCTCTCAACTCAATGCCCCACCTAGTATGGCAAATGAGGGACCTTTCGGGCCTGGCTTCAAGAGAATTGTAAGTAAATGAACGGTCCTTAAAAGTATCAAAATACACCTTCAAAACTAGAGACATCATACATGCCTGCCTAAGTTACAACACTAATTTCTTTATATCTATATAACAAACTCAAAGAGAATACATCTCTCTCTATAACAAAAGAGGCAAAAAGTAAGGACCGACCGGAGAAATAGCTCTATAGACAGGGAATGTGGGTGGGCCGTCCAATCAATTATCAAATATGCTTCAATCCAGTTGCTTGGACATAACGTAGCAGCATTTTATCAAGAAAAAATCATAAAAAGAAAAAGGAAATCATATAAACCAGTGTGCAATTTTCATAGCCACATACAATACAAGCAAAGGATAGAATAGTGAAATTCAGTGTCTAAGAGTAATTATAGAGAATGGCCATCTCTTCCCTCTCCAACTCCGACTCTCTGGATGCCCATACTCCGCTTGTGCAAGGCGCCGTAGACTTCGCCGTCGACTACCATGGCAATCCCGCCCTTAAAGCCAGCTCCGGTGGTTGGAGGTCCGCATACTTTCTCATAGGTAAGAAACTTAACTACCTGCCCCAGACTCATCAACTACCTACCTAGACTCATCTTCTTAACTACGTTACAATCAACCATTTTAAGCTTCTTGTCAACTCTCGACGTTAGATTCTCATGGACATTGTATCTGAATTTTTCTTTGACATCCGCCAAGTATGATCCCCTTGCAAACAATAATTTTGTATTGACAAATTTCTTGAGGTACTTGGGGTCATGGTTTATTCACGTATGCATATCAGGTGCGGAAGTCGCGGAGAGGTTTGCGTATTTTGGGATAAGTTGTAACCTTATAACCTATTTGACGGGGCCACTAGGCCGGTCCACTGCCACTGCGGCCGAGAAAGTGAACGCGTGGTCCGGCGCGGCATAGCTGCTCCCTTTACTGGGTGCATTTTTGGCCGATTCTTTTCTAGGGCGCTACCGCACCATTATTATTGCTTCGGTCATCTACATCTTGGTGCGTACCTCTCTATCCCCCCCGCTTATGGGCAATTTTTAATATTTATTGTTAATGCATAAATTGGCACAAAATGTTGGACTCAAGTGTCATCCTCTATCTATGATGACGATCTGGGCGTCGGTATTCTTCACGTTGAGCTATGAAATAAATAATAATTAATTGTATAAAAATAAATAGAGAGATCAAGATTTACCTAATTCGGTATACAAATCTACTTTTACGAATTGTTTGAGGGTGAAACCCATTATAATAAACAATTTTACAATCTCTAATAAAGGAATTTAAGGTTTTAGGAAGTTGAAGATGATGAATCTTTTGGACTTGTCTTGTGTGGCAGAATTTGTGCACAGAAAAGTCGTTGGGACCTTTCAATCTATAGAGATCTCTTCCTTTTATAAAGATTTATTTATTTCATTTGAGGGATTGAGTTTTATTTGCCTTGCAAATCGTACCTTTTTCCTTTTAAAAGTCCTCGTCAATTTTGCCTTTTATCTTTGGCTAATATCTTGGATTTCTCTCTGAGCTAGATTAGTGGCCTCATATTTGATAGGTTGTGGCCTTATATCTTCCCTTTACTATTAGCGATAAATTTTGGAAGGACTCAATCCAGTTATGTTTTTTTTTTTTTTAAATGAATCGCAGGGGCTAGGTTTGTTGACTCTATCAGTTGGGTTGGTTAGTACAGAAAGTCATGGAAGAGGCAGGCCTATGGTTCCTTCTCTCAGCAATTCAGATTACACAGACCCAACCAAAAGAATGTCATCTTCTCCTCAGCTTGTAGAGATCTTATTCTTGTGCTCTCTATATCTAATAGCTGTTGGGCAAGGAGGACAGAAGCCCTGCGTTCAGGCATTTGGAGCTGATCAGTTCGATGGAGCAGATCCAAAGGAGTCCAAAGCCAAAAGCTCATTCTTTAATTGGTGGTTTTTCGCTGTATGTTCGGGTGCCGTTTTAACAGTTATAATCTCGAGTTACATACAAGACAACCTTAGCTGGAGTCTTGGATTCGGAACCCTGTGCATTATCATATCGTTGGACTGTGTCTCTTCTTGTTTGGAACCAGGACTTATCGGTACAGTGTAAGAAGGGAAGAGAAAAGTCCATTTCTGAGAATTGGTGGGGTCTTTGTTACTGCACTTAGAAATTGGCGGAAGACCCCCCTGCCAATACCTATTGATCAAGAGGAAGCTCACGGACCCTGGCAGTACCATAGCTCTAAAAGATTCAGGTAAGAGGAACCAACACTATTCACAAGTAGTGTCCCTTTAAGGGTAAACGAACACGACAAAAAAAAAATTCCAATTACTTGGATCAAAATTTATGTAGTGATTGGTTCCTTTAACGTGGCAGGTTCCTCAACAAAGCCTTGCTGTTCCGAGCAGCTGGTTCGGAAGGCAGCGGTGGCAGGGACAGGGACGTATTAGCATATACTGTGTCTGTGCATGATGTTGAAGAAGCAAAAGCAGCTCTTAGTCTTGTTCCTATATGGGGAACGAGCTTGGTGTATGCTATTGTATATGCGCAGTGCTCAACTTTCTTTACCAAGCAAGGGGCTACTATGGACAGAAGAATATCCTGGTTTTGAGATACCAGCGGCTTCACTACAATCCTTAATAGGCTTGGCCATTATACTTAGCATTCCCATATACGACCGCATTTTTGTTCCAATAGCAAGAGCTTTCACCAGGAAACCCTCTGGCATCACGATGCTGCAGAGAATTGGAAGTGGGATGTTTTTATCTGTGATTTGCATGGTAGTTGCTTCTCTTGTTGAAAACAAAAGGCTTGAAACTGCTCAAGAGTATGGGTTGGTGGATATGCCAAACGTGAGTATACCGATAAGTATATTGTGGTTGGTTCCTCAGTATGTGTTGTCTGGAATTGCTGATGTATTCGCTTTGGTTGGTCTGCAAGAGTTTTTCTATGATGAGGTCCCAATTGAATTGAGGAGTGTGGGTTTGGCACTCTACCTCAGTATTCTTGGCGTGGGCAGCTTTTTAAGCAGTTTTCTTGTCTCTGTCATTGAGTTAGCTACTGGCGGCATTGATGGCCAACTCCAAGCTAGTTGGTTCGCTGATAATCTTAACAGGGCGCATCTCGATTACTTTTATTGGTTACTTGCTGGACTCAGTGCGGCTGCATTTACTGCCTCTTAGTTTTTTCAAAATCTTACATTTACACTGGGTCGTGCAGCAGAATGTAATTGCAATTATTATTCTTATCATAATTATTATTATTATTATTATGGGTGTAACTGAGTAGGCACTAGGCAGACGGATATATAGGGTGTTAGAAGGAAAAATAAATAAAAATGCAGTTTCTCTCTCATAAGACCGCAACATAAGACTGCTACCCGCATGGTGCGGGGTGGGAGGTCCACCCCTGCCTCTTAGGGGCGGGGGGTGGGGTCAACATTGGAGTGCTACCCGCATGGTGCGGGGGGTAGGATTTTGACCCCGCCCCCTGCCCCTAGGAGGCGGGGGCGGGGCCCCCCGCCCCGCTGCGGGGGGGTGGGGTTGAATCTGCACCCCGCCCCGCACCCCGTGAATTGTTTTAGGTCTTTAATGTCTAATTTTTTTTTAAAATTATTTTTAGGTCTAATTTTTTTTAGACCTAAATTATAATATAATTTAAATAATAAATTAAAATTTATACATCCAAAAATAATGTAAACTCATTAGAGTTATATTTTGGATTGTTTTAGCCTCCAAAGCCAACCTTTATATAAAAGGTCAATGCAATACAATAGTAAAATTTAAGCAATGTGGGACTTGAACAAGTCTTACATTGCTTAAGTTTCACTATTGGATTGCCTTGGTCTCCTATATAAAGGTTGGCCTAGAAGGTCAAGACAATCTATTAACTTGAATTCCACTTCAAGTTTATCAGATTATAAATATTTGTATACAATTTATAGTTATACAAATTATTTATATAAATATATAAAATAATTTTTTTTTAAATAATGAAAGTATGGGGGGCGGGGGGCGGGACAGGGCCCCTTAGGGGTCATACCGCCCCCCGCCCCTGCTTGGATTTCTAATGTAGGGCAGGGGGCTCCGCCCCCGCATGGACGGAGCGGGTTATCCCGCTCCGCCTTGCAGAAGCGAGACGAACGAGACGGGTAAACGGGGTACGAATACCCTGCTGCCCACCTAGTGCAAGTGTCACTATCTTCCTAAAGTGCAACACATGGTATGCAAAAAGCTTTGTTCATTATTCAAAAAAAAAAAAGGTACGCAAAAAGCTGCAACACATGGGAAATGAGGCTTGTGTACAAAGATTGGCCCAGTCTCTCTTCTTGTAATTCAACGGTACTATGTTGTTGATGAAAAAAATTCGAAATTGTGTAAGATGTCACCTAGTGGGTAATATTGTGCGTGCGTTAAAATAATCAGTAATGCTACAAACGTACGGCTGACGTGATATATGCCAAAACAGAAACGAACCAAAAATAATAATAATAATAAGAGTTAACAAAAAGTGTAAGTTATGTCATAAAATTACTCATTTACGCATCATCAATTATAAAAACACAAACAAAATTCACAAATTCCCAAAAGTATTTTTGCCTTAAAAATGTTTTTAATGTAGGATTGCCTATGAAAGGGCGATCGGCTTCAACCCTAAGTCCCAAAGAGTCGGTTGGGCCCAAGGCACGTGATCTGAACCCAGATGACGGGGTGTCCGAATTCAACCAGGGATACTGGAATCAGAAACGATCCGAGTAACTAGTTATCCCGAATCAAGAAGAAGAAAATAAATCGACTTCCAGGATACGCTAAAGCCGAGAATGACGACTCATTTATTGACATATCTCTTGATCATTCCAGCATTTATGAGCAACCAGACAACAACCGGTCTATAGATTGTCCCTCTTAAGTGCGAAGATACCATAGACACGCATCATTAATTGCTGGATTGGAGGGGGGAAGAGCAGCATTTAATGTCCCTCTCGTGAAAGGTCTAATTGAGCATTAATTAAGGAGATACCAAATTAATGCGATAAGGCAGACAGAATCAAATCAGGTTTCTCCTTCTCAAGGATGACGATCGAGCGAGGCCCCAATTAATAGATCTTTTATCATCGAACCCCCCATTCAGGGGGAACACCTATAAATAAGACCGAACCAAAGACAAAAAGGGGTACATTCTGACAACTCTCTCAAACAAATTTCTATATATTTTTCCTCTCAAACTAACTTGATCGTTGAAATGATCCTGGACCCCGATCTTCCTTATTCTTGTTTTGCAGGTTTCGGTCAATCGGGATTTGATAGACCAGACTGCGGAATACGTCCTTAACAGCCTATTTCAAACATTATCAGCTTCCATCTTCACCACCTTTAGAATAACCATGAAATTCGTATTAATAAGAGAGGAAAGACCAATATGGGGTAGAAGGATGAGTATCAATCAAAAGATATTACGAAAATCAATCACTTCTGACTTAGAGAATGTATCATTTGTAATAAATCAAAATGCATCCACTTTCAGAGGGGTAATCTCTTCATACTTTTTACAAACTAAAATAGGAAAACTAAAAAATTGCAATTAAGAGGAAAGCCCATATTAATGAAACAGAATTTTCATATTGAAAATCACAAACATTTAAAAACTTATGAGCATTGAGCATCGAAGAAACTCCCAGCAGTTAAAGTTTCTACCTATTAAGAACATTCAAAGATAAGAATCTGTAAATGTATGAAACGGAAAGATACCGAGTGTCCAGTAAAATATCGTATTCCTCCATAACATCAACCATCCAATCTACCAATATTCCTCTCATATTGGCAATAACATCCTTTTGAACCTTCACAAGAGCAATCTAAAAAATCCTGTTGAAGACAGCTCGAGAATGTCAACGAAATATATGAGAGACACGACAACTATAGAGACCCATCTCGCCCTGAGCGACTGCAACAACCTAATGGAGAAGCACAACACGATGGCGACAACTTGACCCAATCCTCAAAGGTCCTGGTTTCCAGTGGAGGGTGGTTTTCGTGGGAGATGGAACGGAGAGGAGGAAGAGAGGAAGGGTTAGGATTTCGGGGCTTCAAGGGGGAAGGGGAGGAGAAAGGGAACTCTGGTTCGACTATGGAGGTGGAGGGCAGCAAGGGTTTGATGGAAAGGGTAAGGAAGCTCGAGGGAAAAGTCGAAATGGTGAATAGATTACCTGCAAAGCTTCAATTTTGAATCTTGATTTGCATTTTTTTTAAAATTAAAATAGCGGCTGACGTGGCATATACCACGTCATTTTTGTAAAATAATTTGACGAGTGATTGGATTTCCAAGAATTTGTTGTTAGGTTTATGTTTATGGAAGAAATGATAATTTGTCTAGAGAAGAAATTATATATTGATATAAAAGTATTTCAGACTTCAGTGTATTGTCTCCTATTATATATCGTAAATTGGTGTTCCTAACGTAACCTCCCTCTCCCCCAACCCGAGGACTACGAGGACAGTCTTGCCTCTCTAATTCACCTCCGGTATCCCCGTAGTAGTTTTATCGTTTCACTTAGAACTTCAATTTCTGATATGCGATTTAGCAAAAAGCCAGTAAAATCTCTATTAGCCCATAGGGTATACTCTCAACCATTACTTGCCATTTACTAGATTGTCTTAAACTTGTCTTATTGCTGCTTTGGACGTATAAGGAAATCGAGATGGGGAGTGGTGACCCCTATAAGTTTGAGACCCCTTCCACAGCTACGCCTATACTCGACAATGGCTCCATACGGTATCAAAAGCCCCATAAAAGCTTTCTCGTTGAACTCAAGACTTCAACTGTTTGGACGAATTTTTTCGGTACGCGTGCGCGGCGAGCACTTAACGCTTTCCCCTCGTTCGCTACGCTCCTGATACGAATGTAAGATAAATTACCAAATTAGTATACATATTTTCTTTCTAATAGTGCATAATAGTAGCAAGTCAAGGCAATTAGAAACAGTGTTTGTAAATCGCGTCAAGGAAGGCAACAAACAAGCAAAAAGGAGTTTCAACTCAAATTTGGATCAACATATTCCCATTCCCATTCCCCGGTGTACGGGTCGACCAGACGCGGTTTATCAGATCGAATACAAACAGATGGAGGAGTTGGTTAAAAAATTGTGCAGAGATATGAGATTTGGATTTGTAGAATAGGCAGTATCAAAAAAATGAGTTATAGATGGGGTTAGGACAAAAATGATTAATTTATTATTCAAAATGATTTTTATTTATTTATTAATTTCTGGTAGGTTAACAAAATGTGGCCAATATTCAATTGTAATTGTAATTATGATTTGACTACTCGTGTCGTGTTTGGTCATGTCTCATGTTGTATGTTGTGATATAATAATAATAAATAAATGCCAGATTTTGACAGAAAAACGTAAATGTATGTCTCACACGGAATCGTTCTGTCGTATTAAGGCATCACATACTGCAGCAATAAACTCTTCGATTAGAAGTGCAATAAGTCTGTAATATTCTAGAATCTCATCGTGTAATCAAATGTGAGAATATTGGACAGGTGTCATGTACTAAGTGGAAAGCTTATTCTAAGCTTGTTAGAGAAAGTTTCTATAAATATCAAAACATAATGTAATTGAAAGCATGAGGAAAATAGAGGATTATTTTACAGTGATCTTGACTTTGCATTTTCGTTATGGCCTTCATTCAAACGCTTGGTGTTCTGCTGTTTTCAAAACACAGAGAGAGAGAGAGAGAGAGACGCAAGTGATTTATATAAATATGTATTCGATCATCGATGGTAATTCTCTTTTTGTGGTTCCCCGTAACCAAATGAAATTACCATAAAAAGAACCTAGAAACGAAAAGAGATCTAGAGTAGCTGTAAAGGAAATCTGTTGTTTTCATATAGTCTACCCTTAACTGCTGTTTGGATAGTTAATTGAAATGAAATCAAGATACAAATTATTTATCAAAAACAAATGAAAATTAAAAATGAAATAAAATATTATTTTTTATATTATTAATATTTTGTGAATTCAAAAATTAAATTATTTTTTATGAAAATTTTAAAAGTTATAATTCATAAAATGAAATAAGTTAGAAATATTTTAGTACAGAGTTGATTATGTTTGAATGTTGAAAGTATTTGTGAGTGTTTATAAATAATAATAAAAAATAGGTAAAATATAATAATAAAATATTAAATAATAATAAATAATAATACAAATAAATAAATAATAATAATAAAATAGTAAATAATAATAGAAAATATGTGAAAAGATTTGAAAATTTTTTATTTCCAAACTTAGCCAATATTTGAATGTTGAGAAATATTGAAAAAAATTAATGTGAATAATAATAAAAAATAAGTAAATAAAATAATAATAAAATATTTTAAAAATACTTAAAAAAAAAAAACTTCCGCTTCTCAAACTTAGCCTTAAGTATTCTGGATGAGTAACTTTGGTAGCTGCGTTGCATGTGGACTATCGTGTAGTGTTGGTGGATCTCGTTTGGTATGTAGAAATGGTCATTCCTACAGTTGACACGCCACCGCTATTAGACACCGTCGATGGTGCCGTTGACTTCAAAGGCCGTCCAGTCCTCCGGTATGACTTCGGGCGCTGGAGATCCGCATCTTTCATCATAGGTAAGGCTAGACTAGTCACTACGCTCATCCTTCGCGGGATCGACTTGGACCAAATGAAAATTAGCTTGTTCATGGATTTTAATCGTTTCATTTTTGGCACCGTGGGTTTGTCGTAGGTGTGGAGGTAGCGGAGAGGTTCGCATATTATGGGATAAGCAGCAACCTGATAACCTATTTGACAGGGCCGCTGGGGCAGTCCACGGCCACTGCCGCCGAGAACGTGAACGCCTGGTCCGGAACGTCCCAGCTGTTGCCTTTATTGGGTGCATTTTTGGCCGATTCTTTTCTGGGGCGCTACCGCACTATTGTCCTTGCATCTCTCATCTACATCTTGGTATCCCTCTCTCACCCCCCGGCCCCGACTTGATTGCTTCTCAATTTCTTCCTGGAAAATATAAATTCTCTAGTTTTCTTTTAAAGCCAATGGGTTTTATTTAAGCTCAAAATATCATGCTTATGGTATTTCTTGTCTTTTTTAGCTTTTTGCCCCAAAACATGCACGTGTATCATCTCACAACTCCTGGTGTATGCTAATCCACAGACCGCAATTCACTACAACTTGGGGGGGAAAAAAAACTCGGATTCGCTCATCTTATTACACCCTTTTAGGACACCTCAAACTATTAATTTATTTCCATTTGCATCCTCCATCTATTTGACCCGTCAACTCTGATGAAATATTAAAATTAAGTTTGACGAATATTAAAATTTTCGAGTGAATTTTCTAATATATCTTCTCTGATATTTAATAAAAAAATTAAATAATTAAAAAAATAAAAGCAATAATGCCACCCACGATAAACGGCCCCCGCTAACAACCCTTGGCTCCTTGATCGGCCAGCCATGAGTGGTAAGGGATGTCCCTGGTTTTTTAAATCATTATAATGGTTTTTTTTTTTTTTTAAATTAGATCACTCAGGTAATATAAAATTTATAATGAAGCTATTTTAGACAATTTACTAATGATATTATGGTTCCGTTAAACTTAAGCTTTAGATGGATAGTAAAAATTGGAAAAATAAAAATTGTAGTTTGGAAAAATAAACTGTTGGTTTTGATAGTTTGGGGTGGAATTGAAAAAATGTTATTGGAAGCGTAAAATGAAAATAAAATTTCCCTTACAATAATAAGTCATTTTCTTGTTTATGGGAATTTCATTGCAGGTGAAACTCCAAAAGTTGCTTCTCTTATTCTTGAAACTCAACACTTGCAAAGTATTAGTACCTATTTAGGGTTGTGATAAGAAATATTATTTTTAGTTTAAAGTTTATAACTTAAAACTTAATGTAATAAAGTTATATTATTAAAAAGTCATTTATTGTTCGGTATCCATATGTCTAAAACATTTTTAGAGTTAGTTGTAATAGTTTTTTATATATATGTAGTTATCTGCAGGAATTTTTTAATAAAAACTCTAATTTGATGTTTTTTGAAAAAAAAATTGATGTTTAACTTTTTTAACCGACTAAAGCATTTTTTATAAATTTATCAAATCATGTCATTTTTTTTTTTAAAATTTTTTTACTGTTTAAAAACATTTTTTAAGACTCGAAACGCAACCCCAAATAAACTCTTAGTCTACTAACTGATTCTAATGAGATCCGCTGTTGTTTCACATTTGTGCACCGCCTTTAAGCCAAACATGGGTCATTTGGCCGCATCCCTACAACATATAACACCATAAATGAATAACACACTTGAGCTCAAACTGGATATCTATCATAAGTTTTAGGAAGTATGTGTTGTTTCAGTATCCGCTGTTTTGCAAGTTTTTACTTTTTATCATCTTTGACATGGATTGAGATGAATCACAGGGACTAGGCTTGTTGTCTGTGTCAGCTATGCTTTCTTCTACAAGCACCTCTGACTTTGCACGCACCAAAACTACATTAGATTCTTCGCATGAGCTCCAAACAATCCTTTTTTTCTTCTCTCTGTATCTAGTAGCAATTGGGGAAGGTGGGCATAAGCCTTGTGTTCAGGCTTTTGGAGCAGATCAGTTTGATGGACAAGATCCAGAGG
Organism: Platycarya longipes; assembly: GCA_036559045.1. Classification (NCBI taxonomy): domain Eukaryota; kingdom Viridiplantae; phylum Streptophyta; class Magnoliopsida; order Fagales; family Juglandaceae; genus Platycarya; species Platycarya longipes. The sequence goes on along the minus strand of CM071795.1, from coordinate 42,446,901 downwards.
AGTGCAAAGCCAAAAGCTCATTCTTCAATTGGTGGTACTTTGGTGTATGTGGGGCTGCTGCTGTAACAGTTTTGCTCTTGAGCTATATACAAGACAATCTTAGTTGGAGCTTGGGTTTTGGCATCCCTTGTATTGTGATGGTGTTTGCACTGGGTATTTTCTTGCTTGGTACCAGGACTTATCGGTATAGCGTTAAAGGACACGAAAAAAACCCATTTTTGAGGATTGGTCGTGTGTTTGTAAATGCAGTTAGAAATTGGCGGACTTCCCTGTCGGCAGTAGCTATTGAAGAGGAAGCTCTTGGAATTCTGCCCCATCATAGCTCTGGGCAATGTAGGTAAGAACAATGCATTTTATCTTACGCTTGTATTTTATGAGGAATATCCAAAAGCTACAAGGTAGCTCCAATGAAATACTTACGTGGAAGATCTCCAATAGTACTTTTATTTAAGTAGACTTGCCAGGTTCGTTACAGTTTCAAAACATTTTGGAAATAGTCTGTAAGTCATTTTCTCGTCCCATTAAAGCTATTTGGTCTATCACGAACTTGTGTGTACAGAAAGATGTAATTGCTGATCATGCCCGCCCCCCAAAAGAAAAAAAGGCGCTTATTTACAGTGTAAGTTACAGAGCCTTTTGAATCCTCCAATGTTGCAGGTTCCTCAACAAAGCCCTTCTGTCCCCACATGGTTCAAATGAAGAAGGCGAGGTTTGTACTTTAAGTGAGGTTGAAGAAGCAAAGGCAATTCTTAGGATCGCTCCAATATGGGTTACAAGCTTGGGATATGCCATTGTTTTTGCTCAGATCTCAACTTTCTTTACCAAGCAAGGGGCTACAATGGACAGAACAATTTTCCCCGGATTTGAGATACCGGCCGCTTCACTACAGTGTTTTGTCGGGCTGTCCATTATTATTTTGATTCCCATATATGACCGCATCTTTGTTCCTATAGCAAGAGCGTTCACCAGGAAACCTGCCGGCATCACAATGTTACAGAGAATTGGAACTGGGATGATTTTCTCTATCATTTGCATGGTAGTTGCTGCTCTAATCGAAAAGAAGAGGCTAAAAACTGCTGAAGAATACGGGCTGGTTAACATGCCTGATGCTACTGTTCCAATGAGTGTGTGGTGGTTGGTTCCTCAGTATGTATTGTCTGGAACTGCTGATGTTTTCACCATGGTTGGTCTGCAAGAGTTCTTCTACGACCAGGTCCCAGTGGAATTAAAGAGTGTGGGTCTCGCGCTCTACCTCAGTATATTCGGGGTGGGGAGCTTTTTGAGCAGCTTTCTTGTGTCTATAATCAACGAAGCAACTGGTGGGGATGGCCAAGATAGTTGGTTTGCTGATAATCTTAATCGGGCACATCTTGATTACTTTTATTGGCTACTGGCAGGAATCGAGGTGGTTGCCCTGGCTGCCTTCTTGTACTTTGCAAGATCATACATTTATAATAGGCGAATAACGATTTAGGTACTCATTTTACTTCCATTTCAATTGGACTTTATTTCTAGCTAGTCTCCTATATGTATGAAATTTGTACACTGATCGGAGGGTGGATTCGGAATTCCGGAGGGTGTGAAAGGGGAGAAGTAGAATAGTTTGATTGGATTGTGTCCTTGAGTTCAAAGAGAAAATGAAAGAAGGAAATAGAAAAGGGGACCACTTCGATTTCTTCTCCCATACAAACTTCAAATACCTGATAAATCAGCTGCATCTACAAACTTTTTCTTCAACTTTTTCTCCATTATTAATTCGCTTTAAGTTTTATATATCTTTTGTTTTTCTTTTCACTTAGTACCTCAATTTTTCTCCATTATTATTTTTTTTCTCACTTATTCATCTTATAAACAGAAGGTAACTAACTGCAAATGCTCCAAGATTCTTTATCCGTCTATCGCACCATTGTCTCGAAATCCTGGTCGTCTTTCTCTTTCCCTCTCTTCTTCTTCTGCTCTTTTTTATTTTTAATTAGCTATTATCAGAAAATGAAGGAAAATGTATTTTGAGCTAACTTACCATCAATTTGCGCAGAGTTAAAAGCCAAACTCTGATAAGACCCCAAATGGCAGCGTTTAGTAGATTAATAGATACGAGCTTGGGAAAGAAAAAACAATGAAATCATTCCAGGCTTCCAGCTGACTTGGGCTGTTGACTCTGTCCTCAATGCTTTCTTCTCTCAGCCTTTTGGGCTGGCCAAGCCCAAGGCACCAGTAAATATAATCCATGTTCTCCTCCTATTCTTCTTCTAAATCTATATATAGTAGCTCTTGGGCATGGGGCCACAAGTCTTGCGTTCAGGCATTTGGTATTTGGTATTCTCAAAAGGGGATGTGATGATTGGATGTCTGCAAAATGGTGTTTTGAAGACGTCCGGACTGTAGTGTTTCACGATATTACGTGCCTACCCTAGGTTGTTCCAACACTTTCAGCTACCTCAGCAGTCAGCAAAGCTACTTTTTTTAATATATTAATAACACTTGTTATTATCTAGCTATAAATCAAATTTAGTCAAAGTTTATGTTTATCTTATCTTTTTCTTAACCAAAGATTAAGTTAAAGTGAGCATAGATATTTTTACAAGTCTACTTAGATTAATACGATGTTGCACACAACTTATCGTTGCGACTTTTAGTCACAACCTAAAACCATCTCCAGACGGTCTCTCCCTTATTTGAGAATTGGACAGAAGCCATTCAGTCAGCTCCAAAGCCCTCTTTTCAAGAGTCATTCAATTGGTTTTTCTTTTTGTGTATCATTATGTATTAATTTTTTGGAACAACTGTAGGGGATTCTCACTCTATTTAAACTTGTGAGTTGTGTAAATTTTAATTTGCTCAAAAAATAAAAATAGTCAAAGTTTGATTAGCTAGCTCAAAACACGCCCCGTAGCAAACTAGGTAAATAAACAGTAATGTCACCCACTATTCACCTTTCTATCATTATTTTGTTTTTGTCTACCATCAACATCTACATCAATGTTTGCATCACATTTTTCATTTCGCGTTTTGCTCGCCTTCAACTCTTCCGGAGCTTAATAAAAAATAGAAAAGGCGACCATTTCGATTTCTTCTCCAATACGAACTTCAAATGCCTGATAAATGAGCTGCATCTACAAAGTTTTTCTCCATTATTAATTCCATTGCATAAGTTTATATTTATATATGTATATTTTTTTTTTCTCACTTGGTAGCTCTATTAATTTTCGTTAGAGGTTCCTGATTCATTTTTTTTTCCCTCGCTTATTCATCTTTAAAAAGTAAGTTAAACAAAATGCACTAATTGTCAGAAACAAAATACAAAAATAGAGATTAAAATTTGAAAGAGAAGAAAAGCGAGATGATTGTTAATGTCTCTCCAACAAATATTGTCTCCTATTTATATAAACACTACAAGAAATGAGGTTTTTTGTCGCAAAAAATCTTAAAATCGTAGCAAATAATCAAGACTGGCGTTTTACTCCGGCGCGCCGCTATAATCAAGCAGCTACAGCTCTCTCCCTGTCAAACAAGCGATGTTGTCAGGTTTTTGCGGCGAATTTTTCTCGCCGCAAAAATATGAAAAATGGCGGCAAATTGTATGTTAACCATGGTTAGATGTTTGTTGCGAGAGCATTTGCTGCGAGTTTCTACCCTATTTGCGGCGAGTTAAATTCGCCGCAAATAATGTTCTACACAAATAAAAAAAAAAAAAAATTACTAATGAACCATCTTCACCTGACTCACTAGTATTTTGTTAAAATACATTATCATAAACTCTGATCATTTTGGTCCCTCAAACACAATATTCTTCCCAAACAAATTAGGATTGGATGAGAAAAGATCAAACTAATCAAATAAAAATGATGAGGTTTAAATATGATGCACTAACCCTCTTGGTAACAAACAACCTGCAACAATATTCTTTTATGTATAATCTGTACCAACTTCCAAAAATAAGTATTGAGTTATGAATAAGTACAAAAAATACTGGTTTGGTTCTTTTTCCTGTATGTATAAACCCTTATGATCATCTAATTATTTGTAAAATAGTTAAAGAACCCCCTAATTAAGCAGAAAATTAAAAGCTTGAATGATGTAATAAAATTCATTCATCTCTCATTTCACATATATCCTACCACTTCAATAATATAAACTAGTAGTCTAGTTTGATACCTTTGCACAACGTTCGGTATATCAACAAACAGTGTCCAATATATAGATATATAACTTCAACCAACTATAAATTTATAAGATCACACGTGTAATATTTTACTGCAGTGTATGCACCAATATCAGAAACATAATTTCTACATCACTCCAAAAATAAAAACAGCAGTACCTGGAAAATGTTTAGCCAAACTCCAATGGTAGTGGCAGCACAAGGGACAGGGCCTTTGAAACATGGTAAGCAGCTTTAATGCATCAGTTTTGATTTCTGTAATGTTGTTCTGCATTGTGTGGAACTAATCACTCACTTTACTAAGAACCAAAACCAACTTAAAAAGGGAAAAAATGGTGGGAGTACCACTAAAAGCATTATATACAAAAGCAGCAAAAGCAAATGCGAGAGGGAATGCACAAGCACACATCATGATCATTCCAAATTGCAATGCCAACTCCAAAAAATCTGAGAGGGAATGCACAAGCACATACCATGCAAAGGCAAGATTTGCAAAGTAGAATTATATACAAAGTTGTTACTTTATAGCTCACCTCAAAGTATTCAATAAGCTTGCATGAATCTGAACCGAGCTCTCCATAATATGTTATTTGTCCTCCCCTTTTCATCAAAATAAGCTGTAAGAAATATAATTGATATGTAAAATGCATTAAGGGAAAATGGTTTAAAGTTAGAGACTTAAAAGTGCATGAGCAGCCCCTTCACTTCACAAAATAACAAACTTGAGATGCTGGCTGTATCAGGTGTCCCCTGATTCATAAACAACAGTTCACTATTAATACATCTCATTAAAATCATCAAATTCAGGTGCCTATGGGCTATGGGTCACCTGATCAAATAACTAACCAATATCACTTGCTTCAGAGCAGAGCAACCAACTCAATTGCTAGATTCAGGTGTATCAATCCACATCTTTTTCTTTTTGATAAGTTCACATTATTAGAAAATTAACCAATAACATTTTCTACAGAGCAGTTCAAATTACTCAAATAACCTGCTTCTCGCCACCCCTAAATATGTGTAGAGTTTATTTGAAACCTTTGGTGCGTAGAGAGTTTATCCCAAAAACAAAATGGTCCTCAAACCTACACATATATGTGCCTAAACCATGCACCACCAAGATTTCAAAATTGCCCCACAAGAATCCTAAACTGTTTTAAGCAACACACAAAAATGGCAAAGCCAAATCTCTTATTTCAATAGTCTATTCACAGCAAGACTTAAAACAACCATACAGAATATCAAATATAAGATAAGAGCGGATACACACAAATAATAGCACCAACTTTTTAAAGATATCAAAGAAGCAAGAGTGGATGACTATCATTAAGGTTGCAACTGTATTAGTTCATTAAAATACTGGTGTAAAGAGTTAATGCGTGGACAAATTTTAAACGGAATTGTACTATATTTTCTAAAGAATGAGTAATTAATGGAATATTGGCGTAAAGAGTTAGTTCATTATTATACTAAATCTTTTGAGTGAGATGTATTATGGAATGATCAAATGAACAAGGTCTTATGGAATGATTACTTATAGTCTTTCTTTATGGGTACATGCTTATGCCAAAAAACAACGCCAATTGACAAACCCAGAAATCAACACATATATATACATTATAGAGTACAGGTAGAAACCAGGTTTTGATATATTGCATTGCAAAATTAAAATGGTTAATCCCACTTCTTCTTTTTATGTAACTGGTTATTAAAGAATACTTATGCAATCTCTTTAAACAAGAAGCTAGCTAAGGAACACAAGAAGCTGGTCTAAGCTATTCTTTATATCATCAACAATAAATAAGAGATTGGTATCTAAATTTGAAACAATTTCTAGTGGGAGAAAGATTCAAGCTTAAAGTGGATCATACATTTATTTAAATGAATAATAAAATATTATATATGGACACTAATGAATATTTGTTAGCAACTTAGACTTGTGGGATTACTTTTTAACTTTTGAGCCTTTTTTTTTTTCCTGTTTTACTTAAGTTTCCTTGGCCACTAGCACCACAAAACGAGACCAACCAAGCCTAGCCAGTAAATAATCTCAGGCACCCTCACGGTTTCTCGGTTGCAGCGGAAAGTGAAAACCATGAACAAATATTATTGCAAGAGTTATATGAATATATAATCTAAGTAAAAGAGCGGTAATACGTACCAGAGCCGTATAGAACAGGGTAGGCAACTGCATCCAAATAAAAGTTTGGATTCAAATCGAAGATTTAATTTTCTTGTTTTTTTTTCTGTTGGGAAGAAAGAAAAATAAAGGAAGAAGATAGACTGAATCATGATATATTTTTCTCAGCCTCACACTCACCGTTGCAGGTTCCAAAAGGCAACCAACCAGATTAAAAACATCTCTGCATCAAGAAAAAAAAACATGGATATTATTTGAAAAACATGGTATTATGAAGAAAATTAAGGAAATAAAGAAAGGAAGAAAAGGTCTGTGCGGTTCTGTGTGTGTGTGTTAGGGCAGGTGTTTGTCGCTATAAGAAGGAAGGGAGAAGAGAACAAACCCAACAACCCAAGTGAGGAGAAAAGCAAGAGAAACGCCATGGCCAAACTTGGTCTGGAAATTGGTGATGATTTGAGGGATTTCTGCCACTCCCCAACATACTTGACTAATAAATGCAAAACTAAAAGATAACTCATCTCTCATATTGCAAAGGTAGTCTCTAAAATACTTCCCAACCCAACGCACACAGGATCTTGGGGGAAAATCGCAGGGGGGATCTCGTTGGCCACTGAGAGGAGGATAGATATATTAGGGATTTGGGGGAAAATGTTTTGGGGCGGGGAGGGTTAATCGCGCTACATAAATTTTTTAAAAGATTGTTGGCGGCACTACGGAAGCGCCGCAAATAGACTTAAAAATCGCCGCAAAAATAAAAACACTAGCTTCCGCCCAGTTAAATGTCAGCCAAACACAAAGTGCCGAAACAACATTATTTCCGTCGTTTTTAATTACGGCAAAAATAAAAACGCCTCTATAGATGTCTTTTCTTGTAGTGACGACCCCTACGTTATAAAGATGGAAGAGCCATCACTAATGAAGATTGAAAGTTTAATGGATATCTAATGGGCTGAAAACCAAATAATAAGCCTTCTACATATCAGGGCATTAACAGCAAAGTTTATATAAGATAGACAGCAAAGTTTTTTTAAGAGAGGCAGCAAAATAATCACCTACCTAGTTATTGTCAGGAAGAGGGCATTGAAACTCTTTTGGACCATAAATAATCAGCACCAAAAATAATTATATACCTCAAGTTTGGAGCCTCATAACCTGCATGTGCATTTATGTAATTCAATGGTTTTACCAACAAAAAATAATTCCTAGCATTTGTGAAAGAATGCATTCCTACACTCATCCAGGTTGGCACAAGTTTTATAAATAACATTTGCAAGTGGTAGTCAAATTCAAAGTCAATTCACAAAAACCTAACATTAATTATAATAGACAGCACTTTATACATGAATATTCCCTGTGCATTTGCGGAATAATGCATTTCTCCACCCATCCAATTTAATCAAACTTCAAAGTTAAGTGATGCAAATAAAAGAAAAGATTTTCAAAGGATTTTCTTGGTAAGTAATAACCAATCAGTAGTCATTAATGTCAAACAATTTAAATTAGTAACAGTTTAGTAATTACACAAAGTATAGTATTGATCCAAAGTTACAAGTTATTTATAAAACAGGATATTAAAAAGTATGAAATTATATAGTAAAACAGGATAAAGTAATTTACAAAACAGGATAGTAAAACAAGTTATTTATAAAACAGGATAGTAAAACAGGATAAAGTAATATTCATCTCAAGCCCAAAAGAATTTAAATCAACATATTAATGATCCTTGTCAATTACCTGCGGCTGGTGTAATATAGCATTTAGACATTTATCTCCAAACACTCTTCGCTTCAAATACAACTAGAGAACATTACACCATGAAATGAAAACACGGGCATTCTTCTAAGAGAAATAAACCACATAAAACAGGGGCATTCTAAGAGAAATATCAATGATTTTAATAAAGAAAACATACGAATCATGCTAAACTAAAATAAAAAAGTTGATAAACACACGAATCATGCTAAATAAAATAAAATAGGCTGATAAACACACGAATCATACTAAAATAAATTCCAACTAGTGAATAAACACACGCACCATGCTAAAATAATATAAAGTAAAGAAAACTTTCTCAATTTTAATACAAATTACTGCTGTAAAAACTTGCAAATCACAAGTGAATACGGAACAAGCAAGAAGATAATAATGGCTGTCATGCCCCAAGGCCGAATCCCTATCAAAAACTACAATTCACTGGTACAAACCCTAATCCTCTATTTTCATGAAAATCTAACAGAAAAATCTCCCAATCAAGATAAAATCGTACCGATAAACACACGAATTTATGAAAAAGTAATAGAGATAGAGGAATGGATAGAGAGGGAAAGAGCACGAGAGAGTTAGACGAACGGAGATGGAGAAAACGAGAGAGCCACTTACCTGCTAAGTGAGACGGAGACAACCCAATACGGTAGCGACGATGAAGGGGGAGCAATCAGAGAGAGAGAGAGAGATTTGGGGAAAAATCACTCGAAGGGGGGGGGGGCGAGGATTTATCGCGCAGAGAGAGAGAGGTAAAAGGGATTGGGGAAATTTGGGGGGTGGGGTGTTATTGTAACGTTTAAAATTTAAAAGAATATTTCCAGCGCTTTATTAGCAAATTCGCCACAAAAAATATTACTTTCGAATTCTCGCCCGGTTAAAATTGAAAATCGCCTTTTTGCATTTTAGTGCCGCTATAAGCATCCAGTCCCATCATTTCTAATTGTGGCAAACTTAAAAAGGCCTCTATAAGCGTTAATTCTTGTAGTGCGAGTTCTGCAAAAGAAAATCAAGCAATTCTATTCTCAAAATACAACATTATTTATATAATGTGCAGATTATAAATTTGAACACTAAGAGCACTCACAATAGAATAATTATTTTTCCTTCAAAATAGAGTACCAAAAACTCACTTTTTCTATTTAACTACTCACTTTTACAATACACCATTCATCAACTAATCTTTTTTTTTTTTATATATCATTTAAATATTATATTTTTACTGTTTGTTTATTCATTTAAAATAATTTCTCTAATATCCTCATATTTTTTTATATTTACAATATCTTCTCATATACAATGTCATATCTCTATGATTTATTTTGTATTAATTCAATTTTATAATTTAAACTAAAATATAAATAAATAAATAAATAAATAAAAATCTCCTCGCTTATATAATAAATTTTTTCTCAAAGTATTTATAAAAATATATAATTGTAAAAAAATATTTTTAAGATACTCTTCGGTATATTGTGAATATTCATCTTGATAATTGTAAAAGAATATTTTTAAGATATTCTTTGATATATTCCATGAATATTCCATGTTTATGTTCCATTTTAAATTGTCTCATTTTAAAATGCTTCCATCTGGTATAATTTCACTATATTTTAAATTGTCTCATTTTAGGAGTCAATTAAGCTAGTATATATGCTTCCGTCTTCCAACTTATATAGCTAATTCGGGTTATGTTCATGAGTTTCCACCACGTGATCTCTTAAATAATTTACAAAAGCAAAAGCCCATAACAATTTGTGTCACAAGTCGAGAGAGACTCAAAAATATAAAGTAATGTGACATGGCACAAAATAATTTGCAAGAAACATATTATTAACGTCTATTACCAAAGATGTAATTGCAAGAAACATAACAGTTACAGGTTGCTTATCCACAACACGGGTTTTAGATTAACTACCAATCCCCTGTCCTGTTGTAACTACTTATTGCAAATGACTACTCGATCTAATTTTGAGCTCTTCCACATATTATCACAAAATATATAGGAGCATATAGTGTCTGTCCAACTACAACACAACACATTCTGCCCACATATCTTATAAATATAATGAAAAATGAAAACCAGAAAATTTTCCTACATTCTGCCCAACACAACACAACACAACACATTCTGCCCACAACACATTCTGATCATGAATATTAAAACCCAGCCCCTTGCTTTCATTTTCCTGCATGATCATGAATATTAAACTCAGGAACTTCTTTGTTCTGTTTTACTAAGGATCCAGAGAAGAATATAAAACAGAAAGAAATTTTTCCTGGCTACCAAATTAAACAATAGATCTAACTTAAAAACAACCCCAAATTTTGAAGGATATAGTCCTTAAAACAATTTACAAATCGGAACCATTTCTTCCTATTTGTAAAGTGTTTTATACAAAAAAATTAGCTTGGTTGTGCTATGTTTTTTACAAAAGAACTAGTAAAAGGGGCATTCCACCCAGTCATGGCTGTGTAGACCTTCGCTTCTCCAGTATTTCCAATTGGAAACCACCCCAACGCCAATGTGATTATGCTACCTCATTGTTTCTTGAAATGATAGATGACATTGAGAAAAAAGAACTGGACGACCTATTCATATATGCAGAGAATGAGCGACTGAGCAAATTGTACACAGAATCTCTAAATAATCTTGTGTAGCAATTTTTGAGGTCTTGTTTATCTCTTTTTTACAGCACTACACCAACCCAGAAATCTCAATTATTGAAGACCCTATCACAATCAATGCTTCCTAATCCTCAACAAGAAGACAAAGTAGAGCCACAAAAGCAAAGAGCAAAAAAGCAGGGTTTTGGTATCGGGATTTAACCTAAATTGAACAACACCACATCCGAAAGTGAACAACACTACATCCGAAATTAAAATCACATGTAGATAAACCACAATATCACTATTAAAAACCTAAATCCAAGTCCAGAAAGAAAGTCCTAAATCGAGATGTCAAGAACCTTAAAAACCTAGTTTGAGATATTAAAAGCCTTAAAAACCTAAATCGAAATGCAGAAAACGAACCTCTGTTTCTTTACAACCTAGCTGCTTCCGCAACGATGCCGAGAAACTGGAAAAAGAGAAGGGGGAGCGATGGAGTCGATGATGCCAAGAAACTTGAGAGATTTCATGCGAAGGGAGCGATTTCGTTGCTTCGGGAAATGTTGTGGGTCTCAAAGTGCAAACAGGAGAAATAAACAAAGCAGGGTTTTGGTATCGGGAAACGTGTCAAACAATATAAAGGTCAGCCAGATCAGTTTTCTTTTTCTTTTTTTCTTTTGAGCAGCCAGATCAGTTGATCTCATCAATATTGGCTTTTCTGCACGAAAAATAATATTTTAACTATAATTAAAAAAATTATTTACAATAAAAACGGTTTGTTTTTATATGATAAGCTCTTAATTAGTAGTTATTGTTTGATCAGTGGGATTTACCTGAAATTTTTTATTTTTTTAATTCCACTTGAATTAAACATGGCCTTAATTAAATCTTAAATATGTAGAATTAAAATTTAATTTGTTCTATATTGTTAAACTTCTTTATTTAATAATTCATAGCATTAACTCGTTCGTGAGTGATACTCAAGTAGTAATACAAATAAATCGTCATGAAGTGTGTGGCTGATTTTAATCGTCGAGAAGATCAGCCACACAATCAATCATATATTTTGTTTATAAAATCATATACTGACGATTAGTGCCTTTCTGGCACTAATAATGAAGAATTTTATTTTATTTTATTTATTTTATTTATGTAGGAAACTTAAATTATCGATCAAAAGCATCAAATGAATGATCACAAATATTTATGAGATATATGTATGTTGAGTTAATGTTGACAATTGATGCGTATATGCAGAATTTATATATAGAATTAGGCTTTATTTAGATTAGAAGATGAGTTGAATTTATTTTTTAATTTTATTATTATTTTGATATTTAAAAAAATTGAATTAAAATTTAAAAAATGTGTATTTAAATTTGAAAATGTTGTATTAAGATTTGTGTTTTATATAAAAAGAAATTTTAAAAATATAATAATAAATTTGAGTTGAATTGGGTTCAGATAAACTCGTCTCGTCTACGAATTTAAATTAATTAGGATCGATCAAGGGTGCAAGCACGAGGTAAACAATATATAGAGGTACAGCTAGCTAGCTTGGATTAGCATGCAGCTATATTTTATATATATAGATATATATGAAACCATAATTCATGAATCCAGCTGGATCCTAGTGATCATGACGTTGATTTTATACAAAACGATGTTGCAAATGGTAGTAGTACTCCATCTTCTCTAATCTTATTTATATGTGAATTATAGGGCATCCGGCATATATGCTTGCTTGCACAAATGGCGCCGGTTTCAGTTGCTGTACGTTGCTGTTGGCAATTTTAAACGTTGGTTGGATCCAATATTGCAATGATTTTACGTACGTATGAGATGAGGTGTTAGTTGGACCTTACCTGTCTGCAACCAATTAAGGTAGACACCTCATTGCTTAATTCGGACATTACTTCAGCTATAGTTTAATCATTGCCCATTAATTCCAACCATTTCGCTCATAAAAATTATATAATTGTTATTTACCGATCGAATGCATATATAAATATATTTTTGTTCGATCTTTATAAATATATCATCATCATCATCATCATCATCATGTCCTCATGATATATATATTCTCGATCCACATAAAGTCATCATCATGTATCATTGTATATATGTGTATAAGATGAGGGTACCCTCATTTAATTAGATTAGTTCTATCTTTTACATAAAGTCATCATCATGTATCATTGTATATATGTGTATATGTATTACTATTAGTTGATCAAATACAGGAAGAGTACTGATCATGTTAATTGGATTGGGATGAACGAGAGGGTAATTAATTAATAGTAAGACTACGTACCAGCTGCTTGAATGATAGAAAAACGAGAGTTAATTTGAAGAAAAGCTTATTTATTTATTTATGTATGTATGTATGACGATATTCTTGACATTCGACAAATTAGTCGAAGATAATTATTAATATATACTATGATATTAATATTAATGGTAGTACATGATCGATGTAGTTTATATTCAATTAAGGTTAGATATATTATATAACTATATATGATATATATATATATATATATATGTTAAACCACGTACGTCAACCACTCCTTCAGGCTTATCATGACTGCGGATCATCCTACAAGCTGGGCCATTCAGTATTCACGAAGGCCCTTAATTGATGGCCTTTTTAATTATCCTTTATTTATTTATTTATTATCTTTATTCTGCGAGATCAGTACTCGAATTTTAGACTAATTTCAATATTTCAGAAATTTTTTGAGATGTTGCAAGAGAACTATTCTGCCATATCAGTACTTTCGGTTTGATTTGTTTTTAGAGATAAAGTTGAGATGAAATAAAAATTAAAAAAAGATTATTATAATATATTTTTTTAATATTAATTTTATTTAAAAATTTAAAAAATGATTTTGAAATTTAAAAAAATTAAAATTTTTTATTACATTTTGTATGAAAATTTAAAAAAATATAATAATAAATTTTTAAATAAATTAAAATTTTAAATTTTATCTCTCAAAACAAACCTAACAAAATGAAAGGATATTGAGATTTTGGGGTTTAAGTTAATGATTTTTGTAGTTTCGTGTGTTATTTTATAATGAGACGTAATTCGGGGGTGGAATTAGGAAAGTGAATTTGTTTTTTTTTTATTTTTGACGTTACATTTATAAAAGGTCAACAGAATTTGGCAGCCCCTGGATTCCAAGTCAGGCCGAAACCAGCAACATCCACTTGCTGACAGGATCCCATCCACATCCCAAATCTTTTGTTTTTTTTTTGTTAAAAAAAGAAGTAATGATAGACATCTAGCGTTTTTTACAATCTTTTATATAATTATATTAAAATAAAAATATTTATATAAATTGATATTATTTTTATAAATTATTTTATAAAACTACCCATCATTTAAAACATAATTATAGTAAACGTTCAAAAAAATTACTCTGGGACAAAGAGGATAAGTAGTTTGGAAAATTTTCTATCGACATCTCAATTATATATATATATATAGGTAAATTGCATTAAACTAAAAACAATGGTACAAAGGAAAGGTGGGTGCCTCAAATAAAACACTGCATTACAATGTTTGCATTAGCTAAAAGAAAATAAAAAGGAAATGAAGAAAGAAACAATTTAATTGGATCAATGAGTACTTCCTTGACTTTTAGGAGATTGTTTGAAGCAGTATTTTTTTTTTTTTTTTTTGTGGTTTGGTCTAACTAGTGGATCGAAACGTTTTGGTCAAAAGCCACAATTGAAGTATTGCACAACCATTTTGTTTAATTTTCCGTCGCCCTAATAGCACCCATGTAATATTACGTGGTTAGATTTCCGTCACCATCGCGTTTCGTTGAAAACTCCTGATTGCTTGTGTTTTTCAAAATTTTGTAAATGTTAGTCCATTCAAAGATCTGAAAGTCAGGCCGCCAGATATAAACATCCGAGAAAAAACGATATATGAGCCGTATTATATTATATATATTATGCATTAATAATATTTTAGAAGATCTTGAGTACCTTCTATCAAAATAAATAAATAGAAGACCAACAAACAATTAGCTGGCGTATCATATAGATTATTCTCTGATAAATATTGCTTATGACTTATATATTGGAGTAATCAATTATATAACTTACTTTTTATATAATACATACTTTTTATGATTATGACCATATGACGTGAGTGATATGTTCCTTCAATTTTTGTTGCTATATTTAAAATATATATATATATATATATATTACTTTTACCATTTTATAAACTCTTCCTTTATATATATATATATATATATATTAATTATTATGTTTTGATTAGAGAGGGATGCATATTTTTTTATATGACAAAATCATATATATATTTTTTTAAATCCGTCCATAACATCCCTTGTGAGTGAGGATCAAGATAAAATATCATTAAATCTCGCGCATGCGACAACATTAGCAAATTATTACCATATTTATTATATACCTATATATAATATAAATCTTCATAATTATGTATATATATATATAAATATATTATCTTATTATTGCCCTTATATGTGTGTGTGTGTGTGAAGAATGACCAATTAAGATAAATTATTGCCCTCATCATCGGCGGTCCGCTTGTATGGATTTAAGTACTTTATATAATTAGGATGCTACAATATTACTTACTTCCTTCCTTCTTCTATTTTATACATTAATCATGAACAATTTGAAGTTTGGTTTACAACAAAATTATAACTACTACTTTCTTGTAACTAATAATATATATGTTGTTGTTTGTTTGATTTCAACGAAGCCTTTATTATTTTTTCACTCCATGATCGTTGGGGTGTTCATCCGGGTTTCAGATTTCCAAATCTGGAACCCGGATTTAAAATTTTCTTCAATCTTTTTGAAAAAAAAAATTAAAATATTAACAAATATATTAAATTTTCAAACCGGGCCGGGTTGGATGAACAAGCCTACGTGATCGGATGCAACAGTAATAAATTAGTTCTCACGAGTTTATAATTAACATTCATGTTTTTGGCGTTGCTGTAGTTACAGTTCGATGACTCAACTCAACTCTTAGATTTATATATATATATATATATATATAGAAAGAACACTACAAGTGTGCATATATATTCGATATTGATTGAATCTCGCGACATTCATAATCATGGTACAATTATCTTCTGTTGTCTATATTTATTGGCATTAATGTGTTCCGCCTGTAACTTATAACAGCTAGCTCCTATTAAAATAATCCCATGTGCATGTAACCTCTATATATATAGTATACATATATGTTCATTTTCTATCATTATGTTTTTGTATTCTACTTATTATTTAATTTACACTGTCTTCTTCTTTAATCCAAATGGAGAAAGCTGGGACATCCATCTCAAGGAAAAAACAAAAAAAAAACAAAAAAAAGAAAGTTGAAAATTAACGGAAGGAAAAGTTCTGGATTGGTTTCCCAGGACAAGGAAGAAATTAGCAGAGCAGGCGGCCGTTGTTCCAATTTCTTATTCATTAATCCAAATACAGAAATGCAGAGCAATTTTAGATTAAAATATTAATAAAAATAAAAAATAAAATTTGTTAAAAGGAGGATAGATTTGGATTGCTCTCCATTGCACCATGGATAAGGAACTAGAAGGCTGAAATACACAAAAAAAAAAAAAAAAAAGTTATTTTCCTTAGATATCTGATACAAGTGGTCTGTCCCGGCCGGCCCCACCCTTTTTTTTTTTTTAATTTAAAATTGTTTCTTTTTCCCTTATAGTTCGGCGGACGATGAGTTCAAGGTAGCGGGTGTATTGACACGTGTGACACGAAGAGACCAATGGAACCATACTTCAATGGTTTTAATTTGTTCAATGGGATGGATGAGATTTGTGGAATAAAATCATACTTCAATGATTTCCCTCGCGAGAGTATTGGGCGGTGACTGGTGGGTGTTGTGTCGTCTATTGCCTAGCAGAAATGCAAATGCCTCTGCCGCCTATTGTTTTACCTTTTAAAGGATTTATTTATATATTTATTTAAGAAAATAAATAAAGACTGCACCCCAAAATAAATTACAAGGCAATAATTATTAAGGAGATCAGTAATAGACTATTTAATTTATCTACCAGGTTGTACTGGATCACAAATTACAATTGGACTGAGTCTGACTCACTGACTGACGTTCTCCCCCACCATTATTTTTAAGCACTATTTCATGAAATAATAGAGTGGTCATGTGCCATTTAATTATAACAATAATAGTACTCTTATGATTTTTGGGACAATTGAAGACTAATATTATCCCCCATCGTTTGACAGAGTTTTGAGTTCACACTTAATGTATGCTTTTATATCTAATTATTCATCTGGGCCTACAGCCTACTGTTCACATATTCTAAAGTTAAACGAACCTTTTTTTTTTTTTTTTGTAAACATATTCTAAACGAACTTGATACATCATGCAATATACAACACTTCTATATCTCTTTATAATTAATAACCCAAAAAAATGTACAAATTCTCTTTTTACAATTATTGTTCAATTACTTATTATTATTCTCCTTTGTATAGCTTTGACAATAAAATCTTGTTTTCCCACCTTTGGTGTGTAGCATAATGGAGGTCAACAATGATAGATGTTCTCGTACGCATTCCTGAGAAGCTCGATCGTGATTGACAAATTCTATATAGGCTGTTTTAGAATCCGAATTTGAACCAGACAACTCCATCTTTCTGATCCTATACATATTATTGGACAATTGAAAATAATATGAATAATGCTAGAAATAAATTTTAAATGTACGGACTTTTATATCTATAAAAAAAAATGACCTCACCATAAAACGGTGTATTTTATGATAAGATTTTTTTTTTTTTAATTTTATAAAAGACGTGAGCAGAACTTGTAAATTTAACTTGTATATATCATTATTCAAACTTAAATATGTCACGTTAGCACAACTATTAGTATTACTCACACACCATAACCTAATTTATACTAAAAGTGTGATTGGTTTTAACTCATAAAACATCAATTTCTTGGGGTTTGATATGCAAGTCATGGTATTAATTTTCATACATTAAAACGGGGTTTTGGAGTATAATTCATTTGTTAGTAAACACAAAAGGACGAAGGAAGCTCCCGTCCTGACTACCTAATTGCATATATTCTAACCTCTAAGGATCGAATCTCAATGATTACCTATATTTAACCTGATCTAAGGAAACTCGTGTCACTGTCCACAGCTAACTTTTACAATTAACTCACCTAATTGGAATCACATCGCTATGCTATAATTGGACAAGGAGACTAAATACAACATTTTCATTTTAATCTACCCCAACAATACTTAATTATTTCTCAGCCAAACTCATTATTTCAAAATATGGAGAAATAAAAAGGTAACTTTTATTACATCGAAAAGGAAAGGAAATCTTGAGTGCACAGCCAAATCATTTTTGGAATGGTAATGAACTCCCCACCGATGTTGGCGAGATTCCGCAGCAGTTTCACGTTTTAACTAAGGGAGTTACCAATTACCATATACAGGAATTGAATAGTAAAGTTGAAAGAAACTATTTTATTAGAAAAAATAAAAATAAAATCAGTTGAGGAGGAGGAAGGGAAAGTCAGGCAGGGCCATTTGTATTTGAAAATTACATAAGCTCGTCTTAATTTATTTTAAATTTTTATTATATTTTTTATATATTTTTTATATAAAATTTAATTTATTTTTAAATTTTATATAATTTATTTATTTTTTAAATTAAAATTTTTAAATATCAAAATAATAATAATATTTAAAAATAAACTCAACTAGTTCAAACCGGCGCTCAAACTCAAAAAGACGGAAAAGATG
Organism: Platycarya longipes; assembly: GCA_036559045.1. NCBI lineage: Eukaryota > Viridiplantae > Streptophyta > Magnoliopsida > Fagales > Juglandaceae > Platycarya > Platycarya longipes. The sequence continues at coordinate 42,428,405 of CM071795.1, read as the reverse complement.
GTATCAGTTGTTTCTATCTTGCACATTTATTTACCAAATATGGATTGGAGGGAGCTTCATAGTCATAGATGGGCGTTGGAATGGGTCCCACTAACGAAGTGGCGTACTGGCTGGCATTGCTACTCTGACAGACTGGTTCTTTTTCTTCTCTCTCTCCCAATCCCTTGTTTTAAGCCCTTCCACTGTCCCCCCAACAACCTCTGTTTCTTTATACGCATCTACGCTCCAACACACACACTGTCTTGCTCCTTCCTCTCCCTTCCCAACATTCACTACCAGCCCAGCGGATTGTTTTCTTGTCCATGGCTAAGGAGCACGAAAATCCCGGGCCTGAAGCCCCCCCATCCACCGAAGATGTCGTCGTCGAGAAACCCGTTGCTGACGAAGTTCCTCCTGTCCCCGTACCGGAAGTCGAGGCAACGGAACAGTTGACTACGGTTGAGGGAGAGGTGGAGACGGCCCAGAAGCCCAAGACTGAAGACGAGGAAGTGAAGATTGCCCAATCGGTCTCTTTCAAGGAAGAGACCTACGTAGTCGCAGAGCTACCGGAGCCGCAGAAGAAGGCACTTGAGGAGCTGAAGCTACTCATCCAGGAGGCCCTCAACAAGCACGAATTCACTGCTCCGCCGCCTCCTCCACCCTCTAAAGAAGAAGATAAGAAGGAGGAGGAGAAGGATAAGGAGACCGAACCTTCTGCTGAAGTACCCCCCAAAATAGAGGACCCTCCCAAAGTGGAATCGGACGAGGCTGTAGCAGCGCCGTCAACTGTGGAATCGAAAGAAGAAGTGACTTCCAAGGTGGAGACAGACGAATCTGTAACTGCACCACCACCGGTGGAAAAGAAAGAAGAGGTTGTTACTGAGGTGGTGGCCGCGGCGGAAACTGTGACTGAGACAACTCCACCGGTTGAAACGAAAGAAGAAGAGAAGGCTCCACCGGCACCAATGACTGAGGTTGTCGCTGAGGAGGTGGTGGAAAAAGTGACGGCTGCCGATGAGGACGGCGCGAAGACCGTGGAGGCGATCAAAGAGACCATAATACTCGAGGTCTCGGTTCCTCCGACAACAACTGAACCAGCGGAGACAGCTTCTGAGGCTGCCCCTCCTCCGCCTCCGCCTCCACCTGAGGAGGTCTCCATCTGGGGTATCCCGCTGCTTGAGGACGAGAGAAGCGATGTGATCCTCTTGAAATTCCTAAGAGCCAGGGATTTCAAGGTCAAGGACGCTTTTGCTATGATCAAGAACACTGTTCTCTGGCGCAAGGAGTTCAGAATCGATGCCCTTCTCGAGGAAGACCATGGAAATGACTGGGAAAAGGTGGTGTTCACACATGGGCATGACAAAGAAGGCCATCCAGTTTGCTACAACGTCTTCAGGGAGTTTCAGGACAAAGAATTGTATCAGAACACCTTTGCCACTGAGGAAAAGCGCCACAAGTTCCTCAAATGGAGAATTCAGTTCTTAGAGAAGAGCATCAGGAACCTTGATTTCAGTCCTACTGGCATCTCCAGTATTGTTCAGGTCAACGATTTCAAGAATTCATTTGGAATCGGCAAGTGGGAGCTCTGGCAGGCCATCAAGCAGGCCGTTCAACTGTTCCAGGATAACTACCCCGAGTTCCTGGCCAAGCAGGTACTTTATAACTTGTTGAAGTCCCAATGATTTTAAGATAACTGTTTATTTTTCTGTAGTAATTTTGTTTTGCGTTCTCATCGCAATTGAATGTGGAACTTCGGGGCTATTGATTGAAGGTATTTATCAACGTTCCATGGTGGTATATAGCCTATAATAGGATGATCAGTCCTTTCCTGACACAGAGAACCAAGAGCAAGTTTGTCTTTGCTGGCCCATCAAAGTCTGCCGAAACCCTTTTCAAGTGAGTCCAAATTTATTCATTTGTTTTTGTCTTTTTGATTCGCTTATGCTTCTGGAAGAAAATGGAATCACTAACATGACATATTCTAACCCTAGTCTCACTTGTTTTGGTCGGTGTTTTGATATTGGTAATTAAACAGATATATAGCTCCTGAACAAGTACCTGCACAGTACGGTGGGCTGAAGAGGGAAGAGGAAGAGGAATTCACAACTGCTGATCCTGTTACCGAGGTTACAATTAAACCGGCATCCAAACACACCATTGAATTTCCAGTTTCCGAGGTGGGCAGGCAGACAACAAACAAATTTCATTAAGATTGATGTTACGTTTATACTTGTATAATATAACAGGATGTGGGATTTGATGAATTTGCAGACCGTCCTGCTGGCTTGGGAAGTGAGAGTGGTGGGTTGGGATGTGAGTCATGGAGCTGAATTTGTGCCAACTGCCGAGGGCGGGTACACGGTGATTGTACAGAAGACAAGGAAGATTGCCGCTGCTGATGAAACTGTGATCTCAAACAGCTTCAAAGTTGGGGAGCAAGGGAAGGTGGTGCTTACTTTTCATAATCAAACCTCTAAGAAGAAGAAGCTCTTGTACAGGTCCAAGACCAAACCCTCTTCTGACTAAGCCCAAATCATCGACGACTTTTATGGCCTGTGGGCGAACTTTCCAGCCAATTCAATTGGGAGGCGTTGGAATTACAGAGCAGGGTTCTTAAATTTGTTTTTAGTACAAGGTTTTCTTTCTTTCTTTATTTCGTTCCGTTGGTTGAAAGTTAAGTTTGTTTGGAAATTTATAAAGGGGGGCGGGGGGGATTTATTTGTATTTCTTTGCCAGGTTTTATTGGTTATAATTATTGTTATATGTATTTTTTTTCTGGGTGTATTGGGTTTTGGATTACAAACAATTACTGGTGAAATATCGAACAACAGCCTGAGATGCACGAGATGGAGACACACTTGAGGTACATAGGTTTGGTGAATGGGCATGCATGTGTACGGTGGACAGAAACTGTTAGTATTCTTGATTCTCTCTCTCTCTCTCTCTGTGCCTGTAAAAATTCGTGTAAATTTTTTGTATCTATATATTTCTTGGTCTACGTCTGTCTATTTTAGCTGATCATTTGTTATCCTTCTTTTTCTTTTCTCCGCGGCCCCCCGTGTTTCCTCGAGTGGATGGCTTAATAAGCATGAGCATGGTTGAAGTTTTCATTTTACTATTGGGGAATCTCAAATTCTAACAGTTCTATTACGCTGTTGCTGAATTGTCCTTTTAGTATTGTGCTTTTATATATACAGCTTAAGTGGAAAAATCATCAAGAATCTGATGTTGCTACGAGTTTTTGGAGAGCTTACAAGAATTTAATGACGTTCTAGGAGACATTTCATGATTTTATTTATTTATTTATTTTGTAATTTTTTTCGTTTGTTCCAATCCCCCCATTACAGTTTTATGAGATTTCAAAAGCAAAACCAAAAAAATTTGAGATAGTTTCCAAAAGCCAAGTCCAAACCAAAGGATGGTTGATCAATACCTTGCTACACAGTTATGCAATTGCACTCTCACTCTGACCATACATACAGAACCTTGCGTTGTGTGTGATGGCCTAAGCTAAAGCCTTTTCGGACTTATTTATAAGCACTAACGAAAAATTATATATATATATATACAAGCAAGCACTTGCAGTTTTTCTCTTCCTTTTTCATAAGCACACTTGCGGATTGTTGATACTTAAAGTAGGTCTTATACTACTTTACCTTGGAATCGGTAAGGCAACAGTAAATCTATCCACATCCATACAATCACAAAAGTAAAAGGCATTGAGTTGGATTGATTCGATATTTGAGTCACATTCTGTAGTTTTGGTCTGGTTTTGTTGTTTTTAACATAATTTTGAGCTTGATGTTGAGGTTTTTCGACATTTCCCATGTAATGATAAATCATGGTTACATCTAATTATAAACTTAAGAGCGTTTAGAATATAAACTTGAATCCCTAGAGCTCCCTTGGTATAATGTTGCATATATTTTGACATGTTGAGGGGTGTAATGTAATCAGATAACCGTCTATTTTTTTCAAATCAAGTGTGATTGGTAATCAATCAAGTTTCCCACCAAGTTGATTAATTATGTGATTGATTATGGTCTTAAGCTCAATGAATTAGCAGAGTCGTAATTGATTATTGGGCTTTTAAAAAGTTTAATTGATGAAGGGCCCCTCCTCCAATAATGTGAGATATTCACATATATCAAGTGAGTCTGATTATTTCATTTTGGTGGACGTCTTCCACCATCAAAAGAACTTCCTATCATCAATCATGAGTGTGAGTGTGTGTGTGTGTTTTTGTTTTGTTTTATTCAATGACTACTCTAGCGGCCTCCCTCCTCATCAATTGCGTTTTTACCTGTTGTTGTCGTTTTCCTATTTATGATGCAAGATCCTCTGCTCCAGTTGCTATGATCAAAGGTTATATATATGGTAATGGTGCCGTTTTTTGCGTTTTTCTGTCCCATAATTTTATTTTCTCAGTTGGAGGGAGAGTAGAGGAGAGGATTTTCCCTATAATTCAGCAGAAGCAAACTAAGATCGAAGTTTTGTATAAAAAGGGTCCCTTCATGAAGTTAAGCTAAGCACGTGGGACATCAAAGCACAGCTAAGCTAAGCACGCCTCATGTCGTTGCTTTTTGAGTTTAGCGTGGACTTGACGAAACAAAAACTACTTGCCTGCTATTCAATAACTATATATGTCTTTTATAATTAGTATATTCACGAAATGAATAACATTGGTTAGTTGGCAATCAATAATGTTCAAATTAGCCATGCTCATCAAGTTTTAGCAAATTAATTAATTCGGATAGTATTTAGGGGCGGTTTGTTTTCAAAATTAAGTTTTACTATTACAACTCATTTCGTACTATTACAACTTATCTCAACCACTCATTTTAAATTTCAACTCATCTCAACCACTCATTTTATTATTATTCATAACTCATCTAATCTCTAAATTTAAACGAGCTCTTAAACTATTATATTTATGGGGTCCAATCCCATTTAACACACCAGTAAACAAACTATTTTACTTTTACTTTCACGAAATATGTTTAGGGGTCAAAACTCCAACAATATATATATATATATATAGAAAAAGTCTATATATAAGCCTACATACCACACACTATATATTTTTTTTCTTTTAGAACATATCTAGTTTATAAATAATGAGTAGAGAAAGAGTAGAGAATTTAATTATTTTTAAAAGAATAAATTCAGAAAAAATTTATAAAAAATTTTAAAAAAAATGTGATACGTAGAGTGTGAACTTATGTGTAGCAAAGCTCATATATATATATATATATATAACACTTATGTATGGCAGTATGGGAGTTTAAACAGCCCTTCTTGTTGTCTCAATTAGAAAATATAATAACAATCATTAAAAATTATAAGTGATGCAGGTATAGATAGAATAATTATATACATACAATTATTTTTATACTTATTTATATAATTATGTGTTAAAATGAGGATATTTGTGTAAAATAATAAATTTTTTAGAAATTATTTTATAAAAATACTCCTATTTAAAATATAATTATACAAATAATTATAAAACGTATTAGATTTCTATCATTTTTCGGTATTAGATAATAGAAGGCTGTTCTTTCTAATTTCCTTTTTTTTTTATTATTGAAAAAAAAAAACATGTCTTGTTAGTTAAGGAGCATCGTGTCAGGGTAATACAAGCATAAATGCGATGGAGTACAATATCGCAAACATCTGTACGCGACAGCGACCGTGAAAGGAATTTCAAATTTTTCAAGTTTCAACTTTTGGAATTTAGATGGGTACGGCTCGCCCACGCTGGACTTCTTTTTTATTCCTTCTTTCTCAATTCTCTTTCTGTTAGCTGCATTTATCAAACGATGCGTTGAGTTAATTTGAGTTAAATTTTTTTTTTTATAAATAATAATAAATTTAGATGATAGAATTAGGATCGATTTAGATTTGTAAACGAGACGGGTTTGTCTCAATTCATTTTAAACTCATTATTACATTTTTTTTTAATTTTTATATAAAACACAAATCTCAATTTAACTTTTTCAAATTCCAATATATTTTTTTCAAATCTCAATTTAATTTTTTTTAAATTATAAAACAATAATAATATTAAAAAATAAACTAAACTTATATCAACTCATCCCATCTCTAAATCTAAATCGGGCTTAAGATTTTGTGCATTTAACTTAAAATAAGTTTAAATGTATTTAAATATTAAGATAAATTTAGATATATTTATGAAAAGTTAAAAGAAATTATGAATTCTATATGTAAAGTAATGTTAAATTAAAAAAGATTGTAGATTTCATGTATAAAAAAATTTGGAATTGAAATAAGTATAGTAATTTAAGAGTTAGTTGTTTAAAGATGTTAAATTTAACTTAAAATTAGAATGAATTAAATTGAACTCAATTGAACTTGATAATCTAATCCAACTTATTGTTTTGGATAATTATAGGTTTACTATATTTTACTACTCTTTTAATTTTTTTTTAAATTTTTTTTACTTAATAATTAATAAAGTGATTATTAATGAAATTATATATTTTTAATTTTCTTTATTAATAATTAAGGATGTTAAAAAAATATATGAAAAAATAATAAAGAAATAGAATTTTTAAATACATTGAGAATAATAAATAGATGATAAGAGGGTAGCATAGTCTGTTTTATCCAACCATACAAAAATCGCTTCAAGCAACATTTTCTAATGGAAAATGATTGAGAGCCATTTACCTGGCTCTAGATTCTTTTTTTTTTTTTGTAATGTATTTGTTAATTTTGAGATAACTGTAGAAAACTTCTATCAAATTAAAACTTGTATAGTATAATTTATTAGTTTATCTATAAATGCTAAATATCCCTAGATTAAAAAAGAAGAAGAAGATAATAACCCAATTATTATCCTATTATTTTTTCTCTATACTGAATATATCAACTTAAATTCAAGCTAATAATTAGTAGTTATTTATTTATACATATAATATGCTGTATCACATGTCTTGCTTTCATTCACTTTGAAACTTTGAATATACCTTCATTCCATTTGATGCACTTCATTTTAAGCTGAGCATGTTTATAAAATAGAGAGTAATCATTAGATGGGGAACATCTTGTCTGTCATATGTACTAGGTGATATTGACATGGCAGCTAAGGGTTAAAACTTAAAACATGACTAAGGGATCAAGGGCCTGTATAATGTATATGTCCGACTTGAACAATTCTAGTACAATATTAGCCAATGAAAACAGACAGGGCATAGACTTTTTCAATGAAGAATAATGAATGAAAGGTAATCATTTCCTCTGATGAAATGAGTGTGTAAAGAGCCGCTTCATTTTTTGAAGGGTGATGCTAGAGTGAATCCACACTCAGCACACTCACCCTCACAGTGCACTGTGAGGGTGAGTGCTGAGTGTGGATTCACCCAATATTTTTCCTTTTATGAAACTTCTTGTTTCTTTGCTTCTTCATAAAAAATAAAAAATAAAAAATCAGAATTATTTGGTTAGAGTAAATATTTTATATTTTAGAAGTATAGGTGAGATTTGGATGGTGAGTTGAGATGAGAGGAGAATTTAATAAAATATTTTTAGAATATTATTTTCTAATATTATTATTATTATGAGATTTAAAAGTTTGAATTGTTTACTATATTTTATATAAAAAAAAATTAAAATAATTAGATGAGGAATCCAAACGGCTAGAATGTGAAAAATTACGTTTATTTTATATTTCCAAGTCGTTGTTCCCCCCCCAAATATACTAAAAGAGAAATGCATTAAATTGCAGCTACCGGTACCAAATGGATTTTTATTTTCTGAGTTTGGAAACAGTAAGATCAGTATAGACTATAGAGTCAGAAGGCTTCTAGCTAGGATCATTTTGAGAATTTATAACTATTTCAAATTAATTATTTTGGGGGTGCAATGCTCACGTACATAAAAGAATAAATAAATAAATAAATAAATAAATCAGAAATCAGGACATGCTTCATTGAACTGCTTCAGTCTGAATGTGTGAATGGAAAGTTGAGTTGAGAAGATGAGAAGGACAGATGTTAGGAGAGGATGAAGGCTAATTAGGACTAGGAGGCCATGTGCTTAAGCCCTCAATTTAAGTCTCTGATTCGAGGAATTAAGTCATTGCATTGCATTGCATTACATGAACATGTTACTATTGGTGTCTGAATTATGCCAATCAATTTGGATCGTACATTTATCCACCTAATTAATATCACTCAAATAATTCATGACATCTTAACACATTAATTCTGCTTCGACTTTATTTCAAGTTTATGGATAATGTCAACAACCATCGATATTAGAGCTCCAAATTAATTAGACATCTTTGAACTAGACATATTTTTTCATTTTTTTTTTTTTTTTTTGTTTCTTTCATGGGACAGTAGTTCATGTGGACCTACGTACTGGCACACACACATATATATATATATATATATGAAATATATAATAATTTTTTTTTTTTTTTTTTTAATTTTGTTTATAATCCGTAAAGCAGATGCCGACAGAGGAGATGGATTCTACATCATTAGCTGCGTTACATAATCTCGCAGATCCTCTAATCCCTGCGACAACATGCATTATTGGCCCTCCTGAGCCACGTACAGCACCAGCATGCAATTGCAAGCAATGATGCAGTAGGGCTGGCTGCTGCCGATCCACCACGTTTTACGCACAACATCATATAAATGGCTAGTACATCTTTATTTGCAAGATTAGGCCTAATCCGTAGGCCCAATAATCCCAGCCCAACAAAGAAAAGGAGCATTTTAAAGAATTACAAATTTACAATGCATTGGCATTGGCAATGGCATTGGCCACACTTTGATCTGTAAAAAGCTATTTGTTGTCCATAAACAGCTATCCAACTATGATTTGAAATAATTGATAAAAGGCCTCGCATCGCATGAAACAGGACATCAATGATCATAGGCTCTCCTCTGTTCGATTTATTACTTTCTAAAAGACGATGGAGGGAGGGAGGGAGGGAGGGAGGGAGGAAAAAGACGTGAAGATTCCTCACCCAATACTAATGATTTATGATTTATTTACGAGCAAGAAAAATAGTTTAGATGATAAAGGAAAGTTTGAATTTTATTGAGGAGCAGAGCAATCAATTCAAATGTTGTAACGATAAAATTAGTTGATAGGACGGTGTTATTTTTGAAAAAGAGGTGCATGCAAGGAAAAGAAAATGATTGTGGGAAGGGAAAAAGAGGGGGTTGGAGAAGACAAAAAAGGTATTTTATCATTTAAAAAAGGGTAAAGTCACCAACCAATGGACATATGAATTGAAGTTTCAACAAATTTCATTGAATAAGGGCCCTAAGGGGGGTTGGATATACAAATTACGAAGGGCAGGTGGTTCCAACTTCCAAATCTAAAGCATATAAAGCATTGCAACATTTCTGGATGATCTGATCTGATCTGATCTGATCTGATCAAATAATGACGAATAAGAATCACCGGATGGTTTTCAATTTCAGACAGCCGGGGCTTTCCAATAACAATATTCTTTTGTTTATCTATTAATTAGCATAAACTTCCAAAAACACATTCAAATCTAACATACAACAGAGAAATCATGTTCTTGTAACCAAAAAAATGATAGCTTGTAACCTAATAGTAATTGATGTGCCCTGAAAATATTTTTGAGGAAATACATCATTCAGAGATGGAGATTCTCGCTATTTTTTTTTTTTTTTTAACTTTATTTCGAACGATTAATTTTCATTCAACTCTTTCCTATCCTTGATCTGCGAGCACCATCTCATGATCTGATGCAACCCACAAGTCCTTGATAACTGCTCACTGCGCCGTCACCTAAGATGTCAAACACCAGCAAGCATGCACCACCTCCTGCAGTCGATCCTAAAAAAATACAGATGAATGGGGAAAAAAAATACATCCTCTCTCTCTCTCTCTCTCTCCCCCCCAAAAGGTACAAATTAAATATGCATATGACACAAGAATCAAGATTATTGCATAAAGAATTATGCTCTTAACAGAAGTATTAACTCTAATGATAGTGGCCATCCTCCCCCCATATCTGAAGACACTGATGTAACAAAGCCCCCATCCTCCATTTCAAATTATATTGATTTAACAGAGCCAAAACGTATAACCTACAATGACTTATTGGCCCAAAAGCTACAAAGAATCCTTCTCACATTCACAGGAGGAAACTACCAACTCTCTCTATTTTAGCTTATCCCAGATTTAAGATTTAAGATTATATTGCTACCTACTGTTCTAATTCACACCGCTAATAACCACCACTTACTGACTTTAAACCTTTTCAATCCTTTTATTCAGTAATACATTTGAACCTAATAACCACCACCTCAACAGAATCTCATCCCACGCCTGTCTGGACAATTTCAATTTCTCATTTTGTGCAATCTAACTCTAATTTCATCTTTTAATGCTTTTTCCCATGAAACATACCTTAATTGATACTTAGTAGCAGTATATATTTCACTCAATCCAGGTCTTCCTACTTTTTTAATTTTTTTTCCCAACTCTTTTCGACATGGTAACCCTACTTTCAAATACTAATGTTTGTTTTTGCTCTATCCCTCTCCCTCTCCCTTTTCTATTCTCAGTTTGCTCGTTTCCTCATATATGCTAATATACACGAGTTTCAACCAACACAAACAAATTTTTTTGAATTGAGAAGAACAAAGAGAAACACCAAGCATTCCATAACATGTTACATTTGGAGCACATCTCATAGACAGATTTTATGTTCAAAACCAATACAAGCAACATTAACAATGCTCGCAAATTACAACAGGTGGGTGTTGGATTGAATGAGAAATGCTATGAAAGAAATGAAGATTGACACGTGCAAACCACTAGTAGTTTTCTATATACTGATGACTGTACTTCCAATATACTACATATCAATTTGGTCATAACAGTCTCAGACCTCATCCATAAAACAAAACAGAGTGTCACACCTGAACACAAAATTTTACAACCATAATCACACTAACTGCCCTCAAATTTCTCCTTGTTTGCCAAACTGAAGTTATAGTGCTGGTATTAGAGTGACTCCAACATCTTACTCCCCAGGAACAAAAAACCCATATGAGAACAGACTCACCCAAAGACTAAAAGAGGAAATAATTATATATCCACGTTTAAATATTAAATTCCAAGCCTCAAGTAAACACCAATTTACAGCACAATGATCGAGCAGAAATCTTCAATCAGTATAAGGATCATCAATTAATGAAAACCGAAACTTCTTACTCTCAATTCATCCCGAGCACAGGAAATGTTTCGTGTGCTTTGAGTTGATTTGGTATCATCAATCTAAGAAGGATTTGATCTTGAACCTGTAAAGAACCTTCTTCTTTTTTGAGGTTGGGTTATCAACCGTGAGCAGTATTTTGCCTAATTCGGTAACTTTAAAGCTGTTGGACACCACTGGTTCATCAGTAGGCGCCTTCTTTGCAGGTTTATGTATAACAATGGTATATCCATCTTCGGCGTTGGGTACAAATTCAGCACCATAGGTCACCTCCCAGCCAACCACTCGAAGCTCCCAAACAATGATGCATTTCTACAGTTTACCCAATGTCCAATTAGTAAAAGGATGGCTCTTTCATTCATCATCAACGATACATATAAAACGATACTAAATAGCAATTTTATATTATAATTTGCAAAATAAATAGAGAGAAAAGAAAAACATATAAACCAATGTTAAAAATACAATTAGACCTCGTAAATTATGATTTCCACAGTTTGCTTAGTTGCTGGCTTAACCGTAACCTCCGTGAGTGGATCCGAAATGCTGAAATCTGGGTCGCAATCGCAATAGTCGACACTCAATCCACCATATTGAACTGGCACTTGCTCAGGAGATATGTATCTGATTTACCAAGAGCAATTTAACGTTAAAATCAGCAACAAAGAAAGAAGCAAAGTTGATAAAGCAAAGTAATAAGTTCAAAATTCAGCAGTCAAAATATAGAAAGTATCTACTAACTTGAAAAGGGTTTCAGCAGTCTTAGATGACCCAGTAAAGACAAACTTGCTCTTGGTCCTTTGGGTCAAGAATGGACTCATCATCATATTGAACGCAAGATACCACCAAGGAACGTTGATAAACACCTTAAGAGATCAATACCCAAGCGAAGCAATCAAATTCATCCATTTTGATGGATATAAAACATATTTGGCATAAAACAGAAACATCAAATACCAAAAAAAATAAAGCGGGATTATCATACCTGTTTAGCTACAAACTCGGGATAATTGTCCTGAAGCAACTGAAGAGCCTGCTTAGTGGCCAGCCTAAGCTCGCGCTTCGTGGGTCCTGGAGAGTTCTTTAGGTCATTGACCTGAAAGATAGTGCAAACGCCACCAGGACTAAAATCAAGCTTCCTGATACTCTTCTCCAAGAACTGTATCCTCCACCTCAAGAACTTGGCTCTCTTCTCCTCATCTGAAAATGCTTTTGCATACACCTCCTTGTTCTGAAACTCCCCATATACGTTGTAACACACGGGATGCTCCTCTCTGTCGCGCCCATGCATAAAGACCACCTTTTCCCACTCGTCCCCGAGATCCTGGTCGATAAGCGCATCGATCCCGAACTCCTTCCTCCATTTGATGGTGTTCCTGATCATGACGAAAGCGTCTTTGACTTTGAAATCCCTGGCTCGTAAAAACTTGAGCAGAATCACATCGGTCCTGTCGTCCTTAAGAAGAGGAACCCCCCAAATGGACACCTCCTCCACTTCTTTCGATACTTCTTGGGCTTCCTTTTCTGGGTTTTCTTCGATTCTCGGCGTGGATTCGGAGGGCATAGCTGGGGTATATTCTTGCTTTGTCTGTGCTTCTCCAGTTGAACTCTGTTTCTCTGCGTCTTTAGGTGGTGGTACGAAAGTAAATCGGTTACCGTCGAGAGCTTCCTGGACGAGCTGCTTGAGTTCTTGCAGAGCCTTCCGCTCGGAATCTGAGAGATCAGCCACTAAGTTGCTCTCCTCCTTGAACGAGACCAGAGACTGAGGAATCATTTTCTTCTCAGTCGGCTTCTGTTTCTCATCCTCAAACACACTAACCCCGTCTTGGGTAGCTGAAGTTTTCACCTCCACAACTGCAGCCACAGATGACGGCGTAAGCTCTTCTTTCTCCTCCAGCACCACCAGCGGACCGGACTCGGCCGCTGGAAGTGCGGTAGGCGGCTGCTCCTTTCTTTCAGCCATGGTGAGGGATTCAGACTCGCTCACCACCACAGACACTGGGGCTGGTGACTCCTCCATATAAGTTGGTTGGTCGGAGGATGGTGCCGGAGGTGGGGTAGGCGGTTGCTCTTCTTTCTGAGTGATAGCGAGTGATTCAGACTCCGTCACCACCACCGACACAGGGGCCGGTGACTCTGATTCCTCCTTCTCAGTTGGTTGATCGGAGGATGTTGCAGGAGGTGGCCTTGGAGTTTCGTCGGCCATTTTCTTATGAAAGTAGAGAGAGAGAGATGTGTCGGGTGAGAAGAGGATAGGGGGTTGGGACTGGGAGTGGGAGTGGGAGAACAGAACAACGGAAAGAGATTGTGACACTGAGCCAAGAAAAGGTAGGAAGTAGTACAACTCTACGCTACTATTCCTCTGTACCGTATTTACACAATTTTATGAAGACAGTCGTGCTAGGCTCCAACAGCGACACGCGGCAGTAAACTGAGGAGGTTGTGGGTGCACACAGAAACGGACGGGAATCCTAGGCATTGCAGTCCAAAACTTTGACCTCTTTATCATTCGAGGTCTAGTAATAATATATTATATATATATAATATTTCAAGATGAGAATATCTATGTTCCTATGTTTGTCAAAGTGTTTCGATTAGGACTGTTCATTTGGGTCGACTACAACAAATTAAAAGTTCATCTTTTTTTTTTTTAATTTTTTTTTATAGAAATAAATAAATAAATATTTTCTCAAGGAACACAGTCTTTATCACTTCTCCACGCGATCTGAATAATCCATGTCACTAAAAATGTCCTTGAAAAACATTTTTTGGAAAAATAAAACTTGATTTGAGAAAATGATGAATCAACTCTATTTATCTCGAAATTAAGCCGGAAAAAACGTAATGAAAAAGTTCATGGGCCTAAACAAAATCTTGGAGAAGGAATAGGGCCTGTTGGGGTTCGTGCAAAATGAACGAAAAAAAGCCCATGTGTCAAAATAAAATCTTGGAGAACGAATAGGGCCTAATAACCCCAAAGTTGCACTCGTACGGACGAAAGCCCACTATTCATTCAGAATCAGTATACCTTACCCTAAATTCTGAAATTGGTGAGCGAATCCAAGCCATTTAGCATCAGCACTGCAACGAAACAGAAACCCTCACAGTTCACTGATATACCAAACCAAACGAACCATACCCAAGCCAGCATCTAGCGCAAGGCAAGGAAAGGCAAGACATCCCCCATTATTTCGTATCGAGATACATAGCAACTCGATAGAAGAATCCATATCTTCCGAAATCATAGTGCTAGTAATCTAATAGAAACCTAGAAGTACAAGAAGAAGAAAAAGAAATGGCCGAGAAGAAAGAGATTGTGCCTCCCAAATACGACTTGGACGCCAAATGGGACGCCTGTCTCGACCTGTCCGTTCGCCGCTTCGTCTACTCCTCCTTGGCCGGCGCCTTTGGTGGCCTCCTCCTCTTCAGTCCGTTCTCTTTACCCTCTCTTTCTCTCCTTTTCTTATCTTAATTTCCCCCCTTGGCTGCTTCAAAAACTTTACTTCAAACATAAATGAAAGCTTACTATACAAATATGTTTTTTTCCTTTTTTGTTGTTTTCTTGCCCCATCACTTGTTCTTTACTGAAGATAATACATTTTCTCCCCGGACCAGCAGTTATATTGGGAGTAGCTTCTCGATTTCCGTGCTTTTACTGAAATTTCGGAGTATTTAAATGTGTGATTGCCTGCTGTTGGATTTCCTTACTGGCTCTGAATTTGAGTTAGACAAGAAATTAACTTTGAATTGGTTTTTATTGGTCAACTTCTTTAATCCTAAATTCTTCAATATTTCTCGCAAACGCAACGCCAATTGTTTCAATAGAAGTCTAGAATGCCTTCAGACTCTATTTTGGTGACACCCGAGAGGTTCGGGATTGAAAAATTATGATCATTTGTCATGTCAAAGAATCTATTAGAGGCCACGTGTCCCTAATAGCGCGGGCAGGCTGGCTCACTTATTTGGAGCAGCAAAGTGCCGGTGCTGAAAGCCCTTGGCCACATAGCGTAATGGAATCTACCGATTTATTGGATGAAGTTTAAGAGGTGTTGATGACAATCTGATTTTACAATGCAACTGTATATGCATTTATTAGGATCTATGTGTGTCTCATTTGATTCTAATATTACTTCCAATTACTAGAATGACATCTCTTGATTTGAGATAAGGAGTTGATACAAGGCACACCAATAAACGCTTAAATTGGTACCTGTAAAAGATCGGCTGTCTCTGTAGGTGTGAAATGTGTGCATTTAAAGAAGAGGGATGACACAGATTAAGTGCGTTTTACCGAGTAGGATAAGACCTCCTGAAAGTCAATTTTTATTCAAAACTGTGCTGCTGATCGATGGCTGAGTTAGTCAGACTGATGGGATTTAGCTCCACTATAAGCCCTTACCAAGATGACCATTCATTGTTATTGCTTGCTGCTGTTTTTCTTCTTTGTAACCTGAGCCCCCCTTTTCCCAGAGCCTTTATCCCAGACTTGCTACTAAGTTTTCTTCCTTTATGCTTGCTACAAGTTGCAAGTAAGGATATAGGAAGCACCTGAGCCCCCTTTTCGCAGAGCCTTTATCCCAGACTTGCTACTAAGTCTTCTTCCTTTATGCTGGCTACAAGTTGCAAGTAAGGATATAGGAAGCAACTATATGATGAGGCTATCAATCCTCGTATAATCTGCATTTGATGTTAGTTTTGTGAGTGCATTTTCTATTTCATGTTTTGTTGAACACTTAACCTATCATCACCAAGAGCCCATGGTCTGATGGCATATGACCCGGTTCTCCAAATGGAGAACCTGGGTTCAAAACCCCCCACCCCTTTATCGGAAAAAAACAAACAACCAACCTATCATCTTCAAGACTGTCTTTCTGTTGGAATATCTTTTACGTGCTATTACTGAATGCGGTGCATACTATTTAGATCTTTTTGCATAAAAAACTTCTTTTTAATAACTCGTGAAATTACTATAATATTTTCTATACATGTGTACTGCATTTTTCATACTTTTTTTTAGGTTGAAAAAAGAAAATACTAGGGGTATTGGATTTAGTATTATATGGTATATCTTCAGGTCACAGTCTCACTCTTTTAGGAGTACTGCCATTAGCTTAATCCAATCACCTCATTTCAATGAGATTTTTAGTACTAGATGTAGGTAGGTTGGGCTGTTGGGGTGGCCAAGTAAATCAGGTTGGTGCAACATGGTTTCTTTTCTGTCACTTCCAACAATCAAGTGGAGTTTATAGCATATCGAGAAAGAATCTTGTAGTGAGAGAATCACGTGGTAAGTATAGCTAGTTATTTATAAGCATTTGAAAGCAGTACCCTCTGTTTGGTTATTATGACTTTTCTCATTTGCACTTTCAATTATGCACAATAAATTTCTGCTCTATGTTCATTTATGAATGCATATTTGAATCATGGACAGTAAATTTCTACTCTATGCTCATTTATGATGTTGCTAAAGACTTCTATCCCTGGCATAATGATACACATTTTCTTCCCTGGTCCATGTATTCTGATATATCAACCCAGGGACTCCTGTTACTCGCTGGGCGTCGGTGGCTTTTGGTGCTGGGGTGGGCATTGGATCTGCTTACACAGACTGTTCTCGTTTATTTGATGGATCTTCAGCAAAGGTGACAGCTCCCAAGAGTGCAGAGACACCTGCTCCTGTGAGCGCAGAGACTCCTGGTCCTAAGATCACTGAGACTCCTGCAGTTCAGGTAGACACTTCTTTTGAAATAATGACTGGGTTAAGTTATATGAGAATGCAACACGACAACTTAGCTTTGATCAAGCCATTTTGTTGGCGTTTATGATGCTTTTTCAATGGGATCTGATTTTGAAAGCATAGGCATTTACATTTCACAAAGTCATCTTCTAAACAAAAAGAGCAAAATAGGAGTTCTTTTGAATGCAAAAAGAGTTTTAGTAGTCCGGTATAAGTTCAAAACAAGGATTTGTTCCTGGCTGGTCCTGTTCTATGCCACTCTTTCAATACGGGGTATCAAGACTGCGAAAATGACAGTTGGAAGTTAGTCAGTTAATTTATGACCCCAAAGGCTATGTATGATCTTATGAAAATGCTTGCACCACCGTGAATGATGCCCCCAAAAGTGACCTTTGTCTTTTTTTTTTTTTTTTTTTACTTAATGGTTAAAGAAGTATTTTTTAATGAGTTTGTGATTTTTTTTTTTTTATCACTTAATGGTTAAAGAAGTATTTGTTTTAATGAGTTTGTGAATTTTTTTAAAAATATTTAAAGGGGTCTAAAAAATGTTTGAAAAAATACAATTTGCACGATTGGTACAATGTAGGGTCACATTTCTCGATGGCCCTAACATGGTCCTTAATCTTATTATTGTTTGCGTACATTTAATGCATTTTCAAGAATAAACGTGTGTGCTTATTATGAACTCCTTTTCACCTTTCAGGAGGCCGGGACTGAGAATTGATTCTCTTGAAGTCAATCATAAGTTTGGCTGGAAAAAATCAGAATTGGATCGAGATTGTTTGTGGTTTTTCTCACCGTGAATGCTTTTTGAATATTTAGTACAAAACATTGTTTTTGATAGAAATGAGTAACCTGGTGTACGTCGAATTCCAGTATTTCTAGTTCTGTAATCCTACTACATTGGGTGGAGTGTACTTTGGGGAGGAAAAGGAAGAAATAATTTAAGTTCTTGCCCTGCTCGCAAGAAAGCGGTGTGACTTTTGCGGTAACGGAATTGCTGTCCCGATCAACATGTTTCGTTTGCATCTGTTGGTAATTTGGCATAGACATGTTTTAACACACTGACCTTTTTCATGGGACAATAACCTTGTTTAAGAAACAAAAAAAAGTATGTTTCTCGTCTAAACTTAGGCGCAGCGACTAAGATTACTTTTTGATGTTGCGATCAATTGAGATGCATAATATTTTGTAGGTCTCATCGAGATAAGTTTAATTTTTTTAAAATTGAGATGAATTTAATATTTTTAGATTGAAATATATAAATTAAGTTAAGATGAGTTTATTTTTTTATTTTTTATTTTTTTATCTTTATGAAAAGTAGAAGAAATAATAAGGATTAGTTTGAGATTGAGTTATCTTTACCATCGGCTGCAGCGCTAGAACATATGACATCCGGATAGAAATCTACCAACATCCGATCCATTGTTATGTCTTCGATCATACAAACGAAAGAAATACATTGATATAGAATGAGAAGTAACATAACCCTCGGCTGGGCTCCAGGAGCACTAGCATTAGCTTCGGCTCTAAAGATTCAAAAGAAAAGAAAATACAGAGGTGACTTTTGACATAATTATAAAATCAGTAATGCTAAGTACAGACGTTTGGTTGTTGCTACAGACAAAAGAAAATTACGAAGCCGTTTGGTTGTTGTTTACAACCAAGCCATCGTACAGAAAGTTTCTCATGATAGTGAAAGCCTGTTCTGCATCGCCATCTTCTTCAGGAGATGCAGGCCTGTGTGCAAACCCATGTCCTCTATCCCCGAAAAGCACTACCTTGGCTCCGCTACCTATGCTCTTCTCCATATCCCTCAAGACATTAACAGGACAAAGTGGATCATCGTCCCCAGATATAAACAGTACAGGAACCCTTATCTTAGAAGCTATAGATGGGTCCATCCTTGTACCATAAAAAGAGACCCCAATTCCAAAACATTCGCCCCCGTCTCTGCCCAGCACCTCTATCACCCGCCCTCCTCCATAGCAAAAACCAATTATCCCAAGCTTCTTTGATATTCCTGCAGCAACAAATTCATCCACCATCCATTTTGTTGATGATTCTATGTCTTTGGCCACCCTCTGTGGATCTTGTCTACCAATCCATTCTTCAAACATATCCTTTGGCCTGTCCCTTTTCCATGGATCTCCACGAAATATGTCTGGAACTAGAACACTGCAGTTGTTTAACAACCAAATGAAAATTATATATAGCAGTTTTAAAGAGTCTGTCAAAGAACAATAACCCCCTCACATGACAGAATGATATAGGCCTGGTTTATTTTTAGAGATGAGATGAGATGAGATAAGAATTTTAAAAAAAAATTAAAATCTATTTCTTTTAATATTAATTTTGTTTTGGGATTTAAAAAATTTGTTTTGAAATTTGAAAAAGTTAAATTGTTTATTTTATTTTGTATGAAAATTTGAAAAAGCATAATAATAAATTTGAAATGAGATGAGATATTTTGAAAAAACAAACAAGGCCATAAAGTTGAATGGAAATAGTAATGCTTCAAGGCCAAGCAACATACTTGTAGCCATTACAAGCAATGCGATATGCGAACTCTCTTGTGGAAGAATCTTCGAATCCAAAAACATCGGACAAGAGCAGTATGCCAGTCCCATTATTATTTTTAATTGCCTTGAAGAGATACGCTTGGATGTTATCAGCAGCCTCCCCAAGTGAAAGTTCCACTCCACTGACTAACTCGCATGCCTCATCGTTTATGTCATCTTCAACTTTCAATAGGCTACATGATACCTTTCTTACTCTATTCTCTGTAACTGATCTTCTAAAATTTAGAGTGCATCTTCTCTGAACCTAAACTGAAGCTTTACAGTCAAGAGTTGCAGACTTCTTCCATTATGCACAAGATAAACAGTTGCACTATGCAAAAATCAAGATGGCCACAGTTTGATATGCACAAGTAGTAGATCATATGAATTGCTTTACCCAAAAAATAAAGAAAGAAAAAAAAGAACGAATTTTGGTAAAACAAATTTAAATATCCACAAAAATGAATGAATACTTCATACCATAACTCAGACTTCATACCATAACTCGAACTTTAGAAATTAATATATTAGATCTCAAACTCTTGTAGAATTGCATATATCCACAAAAATGAATGAATACTCAAACAGTTGCACTATGGTTGTTTTCTACTTGAAGTGCATGGAATTGCATTAGAGTGAAGGGATCGGACTTCTCCTGGGCAAAATGGGTTTGGAACCTAGCTATTCCTAAGAAAATTTCGGTTACCATGTGGAAAGCTATGCACGAATGCCTCCCTTTTGATGATCACATTAGAAGGATTAATATTCAGGTTGTTTCAGGATGTGAGTGTTGTGTTAATCGGGCTTCTGAGGATATTAATCATATTTTTGCTACAAGTGATTTTGCAAAAGCCATTTGGCATTTGTGTTCTAATCATATTGGCATCCCGCACATGGAAGGTAGACCTTGGAAGGATAGAGTGGCTTGTTGGCATAGAAGAGCTAGTAGTGTTCAAGTACTGAACAATTGATTGGTTTATTGCCGTCAATTGCTATATGGCAATTATGGGTTCATAGATGCAAGGCAAGAATGGAGGATAAATCTGATTCGGTCGTCTCAGTTTGGCGTTCCATTCGTTACTGGATTTCTTGGGCAGCTTTGAAGTTAAATCCAGTTAAGAGCCTTAGTAGCAGGGACGAAGCAATTTTGAAAGGTTTAAATTTGCCACTTCCATCTATAAGAAATTCAGTCTCTTTGTTGATTAAGTGGAAGCCTCCTCGAGTTGGCTGGGTAAGCTCAATATTGATGGGTGTTCTTTGGGTAACCTGGGTGCAGCAGGGCAGGAAGGGTTCTTAGGAATCAGTATGGTGATTTCATAAGTGGTTTTGCCGTTTCTTCAGGCCGTCATATGAATAACTTTGCAGAATTATTGGACCTCCTTCATGGTCTGAGAATGGTTGGTAAGTTGTGTTTGTCCAATATTGAGATTGAGCTTGATTCCATGCTTGTTATTCATTGGCTCAAGGTAAAAATATGTGACCTGTGGTATTTGAAAGATTACTAGAATGAAATCCAGAGGAGTCTTGAGGGGCTTAACTTCAAGATTTCTCACTCATTCAGAGAGGCAAACTCGATGGCAGATGGTTTAGCTAAGCATGGTGCACGTAATTGTAGTGGGACTTGGTTTTCAATTTGGGAGCTTCCGGTAACTGTTAGAGGACTCTATTGACTAGATCGGGGGTGTTTTCCTTATGTTCAGCAACAAAAGTGATATCTCAGTTTATGATTTTTTGGTTTTCCATTGAGCTTTATCGTTTGATTTTTTGTATAGGATTTATTGCTTCCTGTTAGAATTTTTGTTGAATTGGGTTTTGAATAAGTTGGTTGTGTCTTTTCTAGATGCTTGGGTTTTGGTTTCTTTGTAACCCTCAAGTATCAGATTGTAACTACGGTATTCCTCCGCCACAAGTGAGGGTTCGTTAAAAAACTTGGGGAATGACCACTCTTAAACATATGGCCCTAACTCTTTGCCCAAAAACAAAACTCTTGTAGATATCATGTAGAATATCTTTTAGGATTAACTTTTGGTTTTTGCTTATCATATCAGCAAGATTCAAAATTCACATTTCTAGTTTCAGTTCAAACAGATTTGGTTTCAGGTTTAACAATCTTGGAACAAACCTCAAAATAACAAATCACCAAACGTGTGTTTGAGGCATCTAAAGATCAGCATTTTTGGAGGGAGCGAAAATCAGACTCTTAAGACAATTGCTAAAAGAAATAGGTCGTGCTTAAAGAGTTAGCTAGCTACGGAAGGGGAAGAAATACTGCCCAAATGAATTGCGAATGAGCTCTCTTTCTTACTGAAGATTTATCCTTGCTGGACGAATTGATACTCTTGCTGCAGCAGCGCAAGCAAAAATTCCATCGTATCGAACTCTAGTGGCCAAATCTTACCAAACACACCTTTCTATAGTTTGTAAAAAAAGTAAGCAAATAAACTGGGGTCTAAAATTTCATTTTCACAATATATACATAAATCATAAAAAGTTTATAAGAAAGATTGCAAGTGATAGAGCACAAGATGCATACACATACACACATATTACACCACTTTGGCCATCAACCCAAAATGTAAAAGCAACCAAAGATTGTATAAACGAAGAAAATTAAAGAGGAATGAGAGTGAACGTACAGAGAGTAGAGCAGAGGATACGCAGACGTTGCGAGAGGGTGATATTGGTACTGAGAGTGGGCTTTTAGGAGACAAAAGGCTGAAAGTGCTGGAGCTCATTGAAGTACGAAACCAAGGGGCTCCTGTCGAAGCTAAACCCATATCCCTCTTCACTTGTTAACTCCGTATCTCTGTCACCAACACAGACTGTCAGATATTTTTTTCTTCC
This sequence comes from Platycarya longipes, assembly GCA_036559045.1. Taxonomy (NCBI): domain Eukaryota; kingdom Viridiplantae; phylum Streptophyta; class Magnoliopsida; order Fagales; family Juglandaceae; genus Platycarya; species Platycarya longipes. Next base: position 42,406,045 of record CM071795.1, on the reverse strand, counting down.
AATCGACGCCAGCCCCTTATTAGTGGATATACGGACCCACAATTTTGGGCATTGTTTTGAATCTTTGGTCCTCGAGAGGATTTGGCTAGCGTTTGATGATTGGAAAATTTCTCACTATTTATTTATTTTTTATTTTTTATTTTTTTTACTTAATTATTAAGAAAATGATTAATAATAAAGTTAAATATTTTTTAAATTATTTCTTAATGATTAAAAATATTAAAATCATACTTAAAAGAAAATAATAAAAAAGTAAATACACTTAAAAATAGTAAATAAATAACAATTAGATTGTAAAGGTATTACTACTCTTAATGATTATATGTGAATCCAAAATATTATACGAAAATCAGTAAATTTGTGTTTGGATATGATTTAATTAGATTGTGAAATTGATATTTTTTAATATGCTAATATTTTTATTATTGAGATTATAATTTTGAATCTATACTCATATTTGCTATTGTAGAATTTGTAATATTGATTTTATTATAAATTAAGACTTAAAAAATATTGATTTTTTTGTTAGTAAGTAGTATTTTTTTTTTTAGATACTGTATCTACTAATAAATATACATTTTAGTTTTTAAGTAAAATTATATTAAGCATGCCAAATGGGATATGAGTGTTAGTTCAACACATGTATATGGAACGTGAAAAATGCTATTTACCCCGTTCCCAAACTTCCCCATCCCTTCCTGATTTTATTTGTTTAATATATTTTTTTACATGATTTTTTTAATATTTTAAAATATTTTTTAAAAATATAAGAAAATTACAATATTATTTAAAAACATTTATTTAAAAATTCTGTAGAAAAAACAAAAACTGAAAAAAAAAAAAAAAAGTGAACAGGATGGGATCGGGACGTTTGGGATGGGGATAACTAACACTGCCCTATGGAACCTATAAAACGAATCAAAATGGGTGACATGACCCTTATTTAAATGAATCAAGTAATAAGTTAAAAATTTGTCATATTTAGCTTAACAGATCGGATCCAGATGAATCCATATAGTAGAATATGTATGATTTGACAAGATACAAATAATTCCTACAAACATGATTATCACCCCTAATTTTGGTGGACATAGAAGAGATACAGCCCTTATACAACTTGAAACCATATTTTTTTATTGAAAAATAATTAAGAGCAACCACACTCAAGCACACACACTCACATGAACAGTAATATAAACAGTAACATATTACTGTTCATGTGAGTGTGTGTGCTTGAGTGTGGTTGCTCTATAGTGTTGCTCTTTTTTATTAGTCAACTGAAACTTAGCAAGTGCTTGAGAAAAATAGTAATTTGTGCTTTGAAAAAAAAGATAAATCAAATTGATATAAAGATCTATTTTATAATATAATAACTTTATAATCTACGGTAGTATATTAAGCCACGTCAGTTATAAGTTTATTTTTGTAAAATCTCTTCTTAGTTAAAATATTTCTCAAATAGAAAATCTCTTGATGCAAATTCAATGATACTTTTATTTGTACCATTCTGCATATAATAAATCATATATAATTTGTAATAAACGAATCTCACGATAAAAGCAGATAAAAGTAACCTCTATGTTCCTTACATAGCAGCCGAAACTTCGAACATGGGGGTGGAGAAATTACGATTAGGATGGTTAACAAGGCATGCGTTAGCCGAAAGCCACATCTATGACCAACCAAATACGCAGACTTCCCAAGCAATGCACCAAGGTAATCTTACAAGAAAAGGATATATTGGCGTCCAGAATCCGCCAAATCAATCACAGTACACTCTCTCTCTGTACGTAACTATTACTGTTAAATTCGACAGCCAAAATCAAAATAATCAGAGTTTCCCTTCGCTTTGGTAGGCAGCAGAAGCTGCAATATGAAGTTACGTAGTCTATTGTATCTCCAATGACTGTATAGCGAGCTTGGCTGCAACCATGGAAATATTCTCTCTAACTATTTCTAGGGAATCTTCTAGCCTTCTATACGTGTCTTTAAGATCCATGGCCTTTAGCTTCAGTCGTTGTAACTTCAGCAGTTCTGCTTCAGTTGATCCTGTCAAAGTAGCAAATCCATATAATTCATCATGCCAAGCTAAGATAGAAGGCTCCATAAGAACATCACTATAACACTAGTAATTATTTTAGTTAGTGCTAAGGTTTTCTAACAGCCCTCAAGAGCATAATATGGGCTATCTCTATTTCAGATATGAACAAAACAGATAAGTTAGTGTGTCGTGATCGTGCATATTGTTCTGAATTTGACAAGGGAGTTTCACTTTCATGAGCTTGCAGGATAATCAGTCGCCACAAGTTAAGAGAACTGACTATTTTGCTACTGAAAAGCTAAAGAGTGTTGAATAATGGATTGAGAGACATTTGCCTGTAATAGGCTGGAGTGCTGCAAAGGATACACGCTCTGCCAGGGACGGAATGAAATCTTCATCACACTCAAAGGATGGCTCCTTTTCAGCCCACAACAAAGAGTTTGTGATGTGAGTCTGCAACGATGCTTCATTTGGGGTCTGCTGTCACAAGATGGTATACAGACAACTCTTACACATCGAAAAATGCAACCGACTTTTTTTTTTTTCTTAAAAGAAGTATCATGCCTTTTAATGCACAATAGCACTACAAAGAGTCTCTCAATGACATTAATCTACAAAAATGAGCAACTCAGGAATCGTACTATCATCAATAAAATGTTAATTCACACACAAATGATTGATTTTCCATCTCAGAGATTTTTACCAGAAAGTTGACCTCTCAAAATGTCTACTATGTGACTAACAAACCATCTAACCAACAGTCTTTATCAGAAAGGTGGTATTGTGAGAGAGATTATCTTTTAGAATAAATTGAAGTGACAAGGAAATAAGAGCTGCACTCGGATGTGATAGATGCAAGACACAGCATCTGTGATCAGTTAATCAGTATCCTGATCAAAACAATAATAACATACGAATGCTAGTTATGATGCCAGATGTCTACGTCAGACACCATCATGACTCCCTCTTTGTGCATTTTTGAGGCATCATCTCCATCAAATATACTCACTAATGGATTTCTAATTTCTAGATGAAAAGCTTGACTTCCAAACAACTGTGACATAAGAACCTGATTTTCCCTTTGGAATCATAGGTGCCAGAGATGCAAGTAATATTCTCAGAAATACCGTTGCTATTGGTTGGATGACAATAACCAAAGCACATGCTTTGGCTATCCCTGGCAATTGCACTCATGCTCAACATTTTTACTTCTGATAGAAGTTAGCAAATTGATAGAAAAGGTGCCAGAGGATGCATCTGTTATGAATACTTTATTCTAAAAACTATCATTATTCAGAAAGTGGAAAAAGAAAAAGAAAAAGAAAGCAAACATATTTAATATACAGAACTTCTTTTTCCACTTTCTGAAGCTTCATTTGGTGTAAGTAATAAGGATAGCGGTTTAAGCATTTCCTCATGCTGAGGAGTATCTCCATTTCTTTGTGAACAAATGCATGTGTGCACATTTTCATGAGTGTTTATTTGCACGCAACACATGCACACTAACACAGTGATACCTTCAGTTTGATCTCCAAACTATTCAAATTGTAGATAGCTTCTCTTACTTCCATAACTTTTGAGCTCAGTTTACTTGAACTTTCAGGAATCTCATCCTGCATTGGTATGATTACACCTAATAAGTATGGATCTGCCTGCACATTACAATTGCAAGCATGGAAATAAGTGAAGGTTAAAAGAGCAACTAAGGTGAAAGATTGAAACTTGTTAAATGCACTAAAACCCCCTCACGCACACACATTGAACGATGAAATTGAAAGGCGTTTAAGAGATTTAACCACATGAAATATTAACAGAAAGTTCATCAACAGGAATTTAGAGGCTTGAGGTTCAGTGTTCGCTGACCTTAACAAAATTCAGAATCTTGGTTCGACCAATGCCCTGTATAGTGACCAATGCTCCAACATCTAAGCGTTCAACCTACACAGAGCTGAGTCTTATATTGGGTCATTAAAGAGAAATCTCACATTACTTAAGCAAGAGATTGTCTTGAGTTTTATATGAAGCATCCACTCCCCTTCCTAATAAGGCCTTTTAATGAAGGGTACATGAGTTTCTTTATGGTATCAGAGCCAAATCTTCCAGCAATACGCTTCACCTAGTGATCCAATGAGGTCCACTTGTAGGAGTACGATAAAGATCAGCCCACAAGTGAGGGGGAGTAAAGAAAAATCTCACATTGTTTAAGAAGGAGATTGTCTTGGCCTTTATATGAGACATCCACTCCCCTTCTTAATAAGGCATTTTAAAGAAGAGTGCATGTGCTTTTTTAGTCATAACCTAATATTTTTATTAAGTGAAAATCCTGGAAAATTCTGAAGCTTACGTTTTCTATAAGAATCAAACAGCCATATCTAGCAGCAAATGATGCTTCGCCGGTTGAATCACTAATTGAAATTGGGTCCAACACAAAATGCACAAAAAGCTTCTTCTTCCTTAATAACGACTGCAACCAAAATAATTAAGAGATGCATTACGAAGTATAATCAAAATCGATAAGAAAAACAAAGAGAGATATATTCAGTACCTCATCCAGCAGGGATAAATATCTTGCTTCATATAAATGTAGCGTCTTACGCTCGGTTGGAACAAGAACCTGGTATTAAAAAAAAAACGAAAAGAGACAAAAAAAGATTTTCACGTCGTAACAAATTCAATAGTAGGCGTAAAGAAGATGAACCGCAAAACATAGAACTGGTGAAACGTAAATTTTATCAAACTCAATAATCTGGTGAAAACAAAGAGGCGATTACAATTATACCTCGTTGATGTTAAAGGGAAGAAGCGGAAGCTCAAGAGAGCTGGCAATAGGAAGCAGACGGCGCCGTTTGATAAGAGGAAGTCCGGAATTGTGAAAAATATTGGTAGCTATGGCAGAAAAAGAATGGAAAGGAAGGAAATGAGAGGAGTGGGGGCTGAGCCGGAGCGGGTTTCGGTTAGGGAGAAGGCGAAGTGGAGTTGTACTACATGTAGTGGTAGCAACAGAGTTGAGGATAAGGGTGGTAGGAGTAGTCGTACAAGTCATGGAGACCCTCACTGGAGGTACTACTACCACTTATTCCACTTTTGCTTCACTTTTTATTTATTTTAGTCCGTCCCTCGGTGCAGTCTCTGCTTGTAACTACCGAAATCGCCGGAGAAAAATGCTCCTCTCATCTTAATTTGTTATCGTTCTTTGATAATTCACAATTAAAATTTAATAATGTAATTTTTTATTTTATTTGATATCACATAAACTAATATATATATATATATATGAACTAAGGGTTTTGGATGAATAAAATTTGTACACTGATGCTTTTCTTTTTTATTTTTTCTTTTAACTACACAACTTGTTTACAAACTTGTATTTTGTTGCATATGAACTAACTTGTTTAAAAATATGAATTTTATATGAAGTCGTTATCATTTTTAATTGTTTATAAGACACGATACTTAATTTGACATATATGTGAATTCAGCAATGCCAACATGAATATGAGCCTTGAAGATCTTGCTCCCAACATAATCGTTTGTATTTTATAATTGTAATATCCGAATTCCAAGTGGAGGATTCATGAGAGTAGTATTCATTTAGCATTAAATATGAGATGTTTTTATCATGATGTTGTTAAGAAGGATTAAATTGAACAACGAAAAAACCAATGCATGAATACTATTCACTATTACATAATATTTCTGTCCTGTAGTTCTTAATGTCATGGCATTACAAATTATCATAACATGTTCTAAATGTCATGTTAAAATCAACCACAAAATTAATCACGTGTCAGAGCTAATTATGTTTTTTTTTTTTTTTTTAAATTAGATTTGCGTCTAAAATAACCGTGGAAGATAGTTACCAAACTAACTGGTCATAAGGGAAACCCAGGATTATTAAACTTACAAGTTACAAACCCCAGTTTGTCACAAGGCCTGGAACTGAATTAAAACAAAAACAAAAACAAAAACACAAATTTTAAAACCACGCCACAATGTTCAGAAAGACCAAAATCGAGTAGCAGAGATACGTATGCAGAATGAGAGAATCCCTTTCACGGAGAGAAAAACAAGAGAAAATTAAGAAACAGAGTGGGGCGTCGGATTAACTTGACCAGAGGTTGGAAAGAGGCTTGCCTTTCTGGCATATCGTGACACAATCCAACACAATCTCTTGGAGCTGTTTCTCAATGTCTTCCATTGGTTGGCACGCATCGATTATCTGCAGTCAATCGGTGATAAAATTCAATACATGGATGGTTAGAGAGGAAATCAATCGACAACAAGATTCTAGTTAAGCTGTGTTACCATCGTCTGGTACAAGTGCATTATTTTTTAACTACAAGTTAAAGAAAAACTAAATGGTAATATCTGTTCATGAACGGCTTTATACCAAGTAGTGGCAGGCTCCAAGGTAGAAGAACCACAACCAACATAAAATTACCTTCCAGGAAGCATCACGAAGGACCTCATAGCATCGGGCAACTTTCCTCTGAAACTCAAGCTGTTCATATCTCTCACCTCCATATCCTGCTCTCTCTGCAGCTTTCTGAAGATTTTGAAAAGACTTCTCAGTCCTGGAAATATGCAAGTCTGCATGTATGAATGTATTTGTGCACGTGTTGTGTGTGCACACCATAAAAGGGTGTGAATTTGTGTATGTGAGGAGCCCATAAGCGTGTCTATGTGTGCATCAGGTTCATCTTCCACCAGTATTATACTTTCATTAACAGAAGCACTATGCTATCTCTACAATGTAAGGCACATCAAATGATATACCGACAGATATCTATCATTCATTACATTCATTTTCATCATCAACAATATTTTATAAATGCAAAACCTGTCTTTAATAATTTATCAGTGGTGCAATGGATAGTTGTCCAATTTCAAAGTACTTTTTTTTTAAGAACCAATTTTGTAGAAACATCAAAGTCAGTTGATTTGGGTTATAGTTCCCTGCATACAAGGGCATATAATCCAGCTTGCTTCCCCCCCTCCCCCTCTATTCTTCTTTAAATTTGTTTTAAGATGGCTCAAGTGATCTCGAGTCTTGACAACCTAGAATCTGTCAGCATCCATGTATGAAGCATATTACTGCAAGTGGGGTATGCGTGTCTCAAAATACAGGTTAGAAAAGTAACACATCTAACCATTTTGAATGCAAACTAAACTAGCTCTCAGGCAAGACAGTTTCATGCCCCAAAATACATTTGAAGAAAGCAAGTTGCCAGTATAACTTGACAGGACACTATAAAGCCTTTCAATGCTTAATTTCATTGATATAACAGTCTAAACAGTGGTGCCTACAACTTACCTCTGGCTGTATGTCAAGGTACAGCACCAGATCTGGAGCCAGCAACCCAACCTCTGGTGCCTTCAAAAGAAGACCTCATTTGTAACAAGAATAAAAGAAACATAAACTTCATTATAGAACAGTCTGAACCATGTCTTCACCTTACACCATTCAATGCCAATTCCCTTGGCAGACGAGAAAGCCACCCCAGAGAAGGAATAACGGTCAACAATAAGGGTGGTTCCAGATTTCAGTTTATTTTCCATCAACGATCTGCGTATGCATTAAAGCGACTGAGTACAAGTCCAACCATTGTCAAAATTTTGCTTGTGCACAGCCACTAAGTTCTGTGTCTCAAGAGATAATGTTTCAAAATAGAAAACAAAACCCATTGTCAAAATCATTTGAGCTGTAATTACAAATAATATGATATGATCCGTTCAAGCTAAAGAAAAACTATCAAAATTTATATGAAACTAGGCTATGTCAAATGATACTCCAACAAATCAATTTAATATGTAGATTGATAACAAAGAAACTGCAACCAGGAAAAATACTTCAGGCATTGAATTTTTTATTCTCAAATGCCAAGATTTCTCATTTTCCTCCCCTTTCTATATATGCATAAGAAATAGAATAAGCAAGAAACTACAATAGAACAAACAGGGTATTTCATCTTATACAAAAAAATCCTGCAAAGGAAAAAAAAAATAATATAAATTGAAAATCCAACAAACCAGAACACAGCAAGTTGAACAAAAACAACAAATAACAAACCTCTTCTCCCAACGATTTGCACTAAAGAGTATATGGACTGTATGATCATCCAATTGCGATTTGTTGGTAAGATATGATGATATCATTTGCCCAACATCTGTACTTCTGTCAGGAAACCGCCATAATTCAGCTGAATGTCCCAGTCCTTCCAAGTATTTGAGTAGGTTACTAGACTGTGATGTCTTCCCACTACGATCCAGGCCTTCTAGAACAATCAAGGCACCTCTCGACTCACTGTTGCTTTCACTTAGGATAGAATTGTGGGCAGCCATTCGAATCTGCCTAACTGGACACTCGCAAGGAAAGTTCAATTGAGATTTCAGTAACTTCCCTAGTGCTGATCCTCCGAAAATCCTGGAGACCCAAAAATATTCCCTATAAAAGAGGCTGTAGATAATAGAAAATTAGTAGTGCAAAATACTAATAAATAAATTGTAAGTTTTTCATTATAGTATGCTTGGAAAAATAACAATCCCCACTCGACCAAACCTAACACACCTACTGTCCAAGTTGGGTTTCTCATTCTTCAGGCGAGATAAATAAATGAAATTAAAAAACAAAAACCCACGATTCAAAGTGGGATTTTCTTCTCTTTTCCACCACTCCCTCATCAATTAAACAGAGATTTGGAATTTACGACTATAGCCAAAAAAACTTCACTATATTTGAGTAATTCTACATAGCGTAACTGCCGTATAACCATTTTAAAAAATAATTTGATCCATTATTAAAAAATTAACTTTTTTTTATGTGAGATTCATGTTTTATTCACTTTTCTCAAAACGGTTATGCAAAAATGTCTCAATTCATGGATGCATATATATTTTCTCAAAAAATTAAATATGAAAGAAAAAATGAAGGCAGATGTAAAGGATTCTTACTTAGGCCCTGAAGAGTGTGAGATAACAGACATTGGTCATGTCCCTCCCAAATCTAGAAACTGCAATCAGAAGTGTAAGAATCAAACAACTTCAGATCCAACTCACTGAAACACACTAAGAAAAAAGCACCTCTTCATAGAGGTGGAATAGGCATTGATATCAATGTCATCGCTTGTAATAGTTGGGAGTAACTATTTCTAACTAAATTCTCAACACTTATCTGCCATAGCTACTACGTAAAAGAATTAGCCCCGAATACAACAAAAAACGTGACTGATTCTAAAATAAATAAAGAAAAAAACAGTACGCTTACGTTTCACAAAAGGAAAAGGAATAGAAAATCTGTTTTCAAAAGGAGAATAAAAAAGTTGTTTTCTCTTGTTTTCTCAGTAAAATTCGTCCTCATAAAGCTGCAATTCAGAGAACTATGTTGTGGCGATAGAAATCGGAAAAGCCATAGGACTGCATTCTACTAGATGGAACCCAGAATCAGAGTGACGAAATATAAAAAGGACATTCTACAAAATCCGATTAATTAATAAATAAAGAATGGTGAAATTAAAACAAAAATAAGAAGAAAAATCAATTAGATACGCCGATTACCGCATCATTTTGTTTTTTCTTTGAAATTCCTTTCAATTTCTGATGTAGGAGCACACAGTCCACTGCATTCGGTGTCCTTTTTCTTCTTTCCTTTTCGTTTCTGGGTTTCGGGGAAGCCCTATAGTCTATAAAGACTTCGATTCTATCTCGAAATCGGGAGGGCGCGGCAATTTAACATATGATTATTCTGTTCTTCTTTTTTTTTTTAAGTCATGATTGTTCTATTCTTTATAAAATTTTATTTTTTAAATTAGATTTTATAATTTATGTATAACACATCATTCACATCATTAAATAATAATATTTGATACATAAAATTATTTATAATTTATAATTTTGAAATTTCTTTCAAATAAAATTATATTATATAAACATTTTATTTTATATACCATACATATTAATTGAATGATAGAAGAGTAATTCTATAAAAAGTCGATTTTAAAAAATTAATGAAGAGTCAACTTTAATTTTTATAAAAATCATCATCTTCAACCTCACTTTCATATATATAATGAGTTTTCATTAATTTGTTCTTTATATAAGAATTAAAATGAGGTTAAAAATAAAGAAATTTTTTAAAAAAATAAATTAAAAATTGAATCCTTAAAATCGACACTTTATATTGACATGTCGTGCAGTTTTATTTATTGAGCAATGCTATAAATATAAAGATATTTTATAAAACTAAAATTAGAAAGTGATGTGTTTTTATGTGATATATTAAATTTATTTTATAATAAAAATAATTTTATAATTTAATGGATCATATCACAAATATACTAATTATTATATAATAGCATTCAAAAGAAATGACCATTAAAGTTGCAGTTCAATAGGTACAAATTAGTATTCTATAATTTTAAAATCATGAGTTTCGAAGAAGGATATAAGTTTAAACCATTAGTAATAATAAAGTCTACTTTTAAGCCATGAAATGAGTTTTAGAATAGATAACACTTTGGTGATATTGTGATAACAGACTCTCTATCCAGACAATAATTATGATTTAAATTAAACATTTTACAGCGTGAAAAAGCTCTTATAGAAAAGATTGCTATATAAATTACCCAACGCTCCTTTTTTTTTAAAAGAAAATTAAAAAAAAAAAGATATGAGGAATGAATATTGTTCAAGAAAAAAAATGAGAGAAATAACTTTTTTGAAGCGCATGTTATTAATATATTCAAACATTGACAGAGATTTTAAAAAAATGTATGGGTGGCCAACCATCGGCCTTGGTCCAAGTTTCGGATTCGTGAAATTTATGTCTTGTTTAATTACACAGGTGATATAAAAAATTTATAAATAATAATAAAATAATTTTAATTCAGATATATTATTAGATTTTATGAAATTGATTAAAAAATAATAAATTTAAATAATATTATTTATCAATATTACTTTTATTCTGAGATTTTAAAAACTATTGAATTGTTTTTTTTTTAAGTTTGAGAAAATTTTAATAATTAAATAATAATTATATAAAAGATTTTAAAAACTTGAAATTAGAAAGTGTTTATGTTTGAATGGTATTTGATATTTGGGCAATGCTACATACAGTTTAAAAAATTAGACTCTTTTGCAGTTCAAGCAATGGCAAAATTAAAAAATTTAGTTTAAGAGTGTTAATTTACAAAACAAAATTTTGAGAGAGACAAATATTAATTTTTTATATAATCTATTTCATAAAATTACCTTTCAAAATTTGATTTTTATCAAGTTTTAAGAATTTTTAGAGGGGCCAAAGCTCCTCAAACTAAAGGGTGGTTCCGTCCCTGAGTCCAAGTAATAAACAAATAGAGAAATTTTTATTTTAGAATAAAATTAATTAAAATAAATTTATTTACAAATAAAAAATTTTAAAATTTTGAAAAATTCATTTCATTTAGTCATAAAATTGAAGTATGTTTATGTGGACTGCAATACAATCTATATTTAATGGATTATAAAAAAAATTATTCTTGATGTTAATATGAGATGGATTAAAACCATATTTAAAACTAAACGGGGTATTAGATATTCTAAAATGTCACTCTAATTTCAATCATATGTATATTTACCTAACTTATTGTTCATCTAAGTCAACTTTTTTTAATAGTCTGATCCAAAACCTGGATAATCGAATTCCAAATGCCTATATAAATCTGGATTTTAGCCAAATTGATAATCAAATTATCCATCAGTTCATTTCTAGGGGTGAGTGGCACAGGGGGCGAGTACCGAGATTAAAATCTGGTACCCGTAATCCAGGTTTACTTTCTAACAAAATAAATTATGTCTAACCTGTTTTATGGATTATATCTATTTTTAATATGGGTTCCGGATCTAGTTTAATATGGATTGAAAACGGGAACTGGGTATCCGGATATCCGGATTCCGAATCGGACCGGAAAAAAAATGGGCCTGGATGAACACCCCTAACCATAAATGCTATATTAATTACTGCCCATTGTACCTCCGAGTGCACACATTGATTTTGGAATTGATCTTTTTTTTTTAAAAAAGCTTCAATCTTTATGAATCGACCACACATGGACAATTTCTTTAATGGTGGGGAAGATTTGCCAAAGGTTTCGCCTAAAATTGATGAGATTACTAACTAAGAATCTCCTTGTATAATTTGCTGATGAAATTTGTAAATGTTTTGTTATTTTTATATATTTTTATATCTAGTTTTATTACTTGTGCTTTTGCAACAGCAGGGATTGTTGTAGTACTTTTCTCTGTCCAAATCTTTAAGGCATTCCCCTCTGAATCTCGATTCACAGTAGAGACCATTAAGAACGAGTTTCTTACTACTGCATTGAATGATATGCTGATTTGATTTATGGTTGGATTCTTCCATTTCATTTATTGCTTTTGATTCCTCTTTTATTTCCGTGCTCGTAAATTTTCTTGATAGGAAAAATCCAATTATGCCTTTATTTTGAGTAGGGATATGATTGTTTGGTTATGGACTATATGTTGAAATTCAACAGTCAAACAGATAATTTATTTGAAAAGAAAGTATTCATAGGACACGTTGATGAAGCTGGCTACGTATTCTATGGAAATGTGGAGAAGGTCAGTAATGATAAAAGGACAACTGGCATCCGATCAAGGCAGTTACGTATTCTTCAAGAAGAAAAAAGTTATGGTCGGTCGATACGTGGAGGGACATGTCGATGGGCAGCCGAAATAGTTGAAGAAATTCACCGACTTTGTACACCTAGAAATATATGTAATGCATGTGTGCAATGCGGTGCGGTGTGTGAGCAGTGATTCAAAGATGTGCACCAAGTGGGGCGTGTAGAGTACTGTGAGAGTTGAGAGAAATATTATAATTCCAGTTTGTGTTTAAATTAAATATTCTCTATGTGTGGACATAGGCCAAATTGGCCGAACCACATTAAATTTCATATTATTTGTGAGTTTTCGCCGATCCCAACAAGTGGTATCAGAGCCTGTAAGAGATCGGAATTGTGAATTTTCGAATCAGACCCATTTTAAAACTTGCTCGAAATCAAGTTTAGAGGGTACCACTAGATTTCCCACGTTGAGACGAGAATTTTGGTGAAAATTTAGTCTCGAACAGACATTGGTATGCACTTCCCGCACCCTACGTGCCGGCCAGTTTCCCGTGAGTATCTCCACGCGCTAGCAACGCGCTGCACGTGCCAATTAAGGGTAGGAGACGAGATCCGACCCAATTTATCGAGCGATCTGAACCATACCCGTTCTGACCCGGTTTGTGACTCGCCTAACATCGATCCGGACGGGTATATTCTGACAAGCATATTTTGGCTAGGCAAGAAATTCCGGTTCCAACGGATTATTCTTGTGACCCGGCCCGCTTCTTGACCCTTTGAGTTGTCCTACTATAGGAGAATATTTCGGTGGTCGTAGAGAATATTCCGGTGACGTCTTGGGAATATTCCAGCAATAACAAGGGAATATTCTGTTTCTGAATGAGAATATTCTGTTTTCATATTTGGCATGTTTTAGGCTCAATTTTGATCGTTTTGGAATGAGACCAAAGTTGTTTCCAAGGTTTTTCACCGTTCCTGATGCAACGGTGAGCTCCATTTGTTCAGATTCAACTCCGAACATTGAGAAAGAGTCATTCAAAGTGGAGGTTAAGGTCGAATCAGTGAATGATTTAGACCTGGGTGTGATGATCATGCTACCAACAACAAAACTATGCACTATGGAAATCTTGAATGGAAGATCTTCTGAATAGTGAAGATTTGTTCGAGCCAATTGAAGAAAAATGTGAAAAATCAATTGATATGGTGAAAAAGGATTGGCAGATGATGCACAGAAAATAGATGTTTGTCAGCTATGACAAAAGTCTTGGAAAACTTCTCGAAATAAGGCATGAGAAGCTTTGTCAAATGGCATCTGTGTGGCCAAAGCATACCAATGAGTTCCAGGAAATCGAAAAAGGAATAGGAGTAAAAGCAGGTATAGATCCCAAAATCGTGGTAGTCAGCAATTCAATAAGGGAATGTGCTTTTACTGTAGTATTAAGAGCCACTTTACTTCAAGATACTGGCAGCGGAATCAGTCCAGTGGTCAGACAAAGTAGGAAAAATGTGACGCCTCAGTGGCGCTTCTTGGAGATTGTGCATTTCCTTCTACAGGTGAAGAATCTTGCCTACATGATGCAAGTTATGATTTGGGATGGGTGATAGCCTCGTATCACACCACTCCTGGTAGAGATTTCTTCATACCTGATATGCGACTTAGTTTGATATCCCGAATAACCCTTGATCAATAGGGTTACAAGAGTATGTTCAGCAACCAATACCTGAAAGCTGAAAAAGGAACTAAGAGTGTTTCTGAAGTAGTCATTAATCCCCTGCCACCGTAATCTGCCTCAAATTCCGAAGATAGGCAGGATAAATCCCAGAAGAAAAAGAGAAAGCTAACAATGGAGGAACGAGCATTGAGCAAGGGGGAACAGTTATCTCCTCCATCAGAACCTACGTAGTTAGCAGGTGATCCTCCAGTTAATGAGTTTCAACAGGACAGAACGTCTAGAGGATGATTGTTGATTCCGTCTCGAAGATATTCGGAATCAAATAATTTTCTTCTTACAAATGAGGCGGAGTCAATAAAGGTTCAAGAGATGGTTGCAGTTCATACTCTTCAACAGTAGGAAGTCCTATGTACACTGTGGTGTGTACGAGATCTGACATCACTCACGTTATGAGAATTGTGAGTAATGTTCTTTCAAATTCAGGGAAAGAACACTGGAGAGCAGTAAAATGGATTCTTAGGTATCGCAGGGGTACGTCATCTTTGTATTACAGGGGAGTTGACCCAATCTTGGAAGGTTAAGCTGGTACAGCTGCTGATCTTAATGGAAAATCTACATCAAAATTCATTTACACATTTGCAAAGGAGATGTAGTATGACAGTCCAGGCTGCGGGAATGTGTGGCTTTATTCACAACGGAAGTTTTTGTGGTTAAAGCGATTTTTTCAAGAGACGGGAATCAACTAGGGAGTACAAAGTGCATTGTGCTTGTCAAAAGAGTTTTGACTTGAGTCATAATGTGGTTTGCTATTATTGGATACGTGAGATGATGGATCAGTAGCTATTGAAACTTGTGAAGATTCATACTAAATGAGAATCCGACAACATGCAAACAAGGTAGTCTCACAAGAGTTATGTGGAGACATATTTGAATTAGACACCTTGAATTGAAAGATGTCAGGACATCTTCCGTTTGATATTGAGGGGGAGAATTTTTGGAATTTAACAGTCAAACAGATGATTTGTTTGAAGAAAAAGTATTCATAGGACACGCTGATGAAGTTGGCTACGTGTTCTTGTAGAAAATGGAAACGTGGAGAAGGCTGGTGATGATAAAGGGACAACTTGCAGCAGATCAAGGCAGTTACGTATTCTTCAAGAAGAAGAAAGCTATGGTCGGTGGATGCGTGGAGGGACATGTCGATGGGCAGCCGAAAAAGTTGAAGAAATTCACCGACTTTGTGCATCTATAATATATGCAATGCATGTGTGCAGTGCGGTGCGGTGTGTGGGCAGTGGTGCAAAGTTGTGCACCAAGTAGGGTGTGTAGAGTGCTGTGAGAGTTGAGAGAAACACTGTAATTCCGGTTTGTGTTTAAATCAACTCTCCTTTCTATGTGGACGTAGATCAAATTGGCCAAACCACGTTAAATTTCGGTCTCTATATTATTTATGAGCTTCCGTTGATCCCAACACTATATTATTCCTCATCCTCCAAATAAAGCGTGGTATTAGAACTGCAAATAGTTTAAATGGATGTTGTTCCTAAAAGCTTAGTCCCAACTTTGATTTGGGATTAATAATAATCTATATCCAAACCTGCATTGTAGTGATGGCTAGTGAAGAAAATTTTAATGGCCAACTGCTTTGACTCTATAGGATTATTGTGATTGGGTGTCCAAATAAAAATGTGGAGCAAAGTTTATTCTTGTTCTTCACACAAAGGGCAGCTAAAGTATGACATATTTGGTATGAAACTCTTTAGTCATCCCTTTGTTGGTACTAATTTCTGGAAGAATTTTCAATTTAGAAGCTTATGGCTATCATGGGGTTTTAATTTTTAAATTCTACCCATCGAAAAGTTAGGAATATTTGCCTGGAGTGTGTTATCGATATTTGCTGTAAGGTGGTAGGCTGTTTTGAATGAGAATTTTTCACTTGAATTATTATTCCAAATCATACGATCCTCTCTTATGTTGGTGTAAGGTAGAGAGATTCTCTGAATTTCCTTTATGCCATTTTGTAGGAAAAGAGTTAGCATTTTCTTCATATTTTAGGAATGGGCAGTTTGGTTGATCAAGTCTAAGACTCTGAGCGATGAAAACAAATTTGATTATGTGGTTTTGGTTTGAATTTTTCTAAGGTTGATATCCATGGGTCTAACCATGCTGTTACTGATATTCCATTGAAAATATGAAAGTACGTACATTATTCTATAAGTTTTTTTAATTTTTAATTTTTAAGAAAACTTTCCATTTTGAAATTGTCTGCCAAAATGAGTATGTGTTCAAATATTTCTTCGACGATAACGAGTGCCAAGCACTTGAGTTTGGCTGGCTCATTTCTCATCCCATCTTTTTTAAAAGTGTTATGTTCATATTTCTCACCAGTCTTAATTCCAAACCTCGTTTCTCTTTTTGATTGGCATATTGACATTCAAGATTTCAAATATTAAGCCACCCACTTGTGTTTTTGATTGGCTCATTTCCCATCTCGACGATCTCGTATTTGCTAGGAGTACAAAATAATTTTAGATGTGTTGACATTTATGAGGGAATTGAATTTGCCACTTTTCTGATGCACATTGTCCTCTTTACCCTTCCAATTCTCATGCTTTTTGTTTTATTTTTTTCAATAGCTTGTTGTAGCTTTCTTTCTTTGATCTATCAACAGAAGTCGGGATCCCTACGTACTTTATTTTGAATGTTTTTTTTTTTGTATGCAAGGCCAGCTCTAAAGATTTTAAGACCGTATATAAAAAGTTCAAATGAGACATATTATTTATATCAAATTAAATTAAATTATATCTAATTATTTTTTATTTAAAAATTATTTTTCTTGCTATTCTTCTTTTTTTGAAATTTTTTATATTTAGATGTATATTTTCTATTAAACATATTTTATAATAAAAAAAGAACAATATCTATTCTATAAATTCTACTATACTTATAAATATTCTAGAAGAAAATAAATATTAATTAAGATAATTGAATCTGATTTAATAAATGGATTTCACTTTAATATAATAAATGAGCTTCACTTTTATATGAAACTGTTAATCTGCATAATAAAATAAATATATTAATATTAATAGACAAAATCAAATATATAAATAAATAT
This sequence comes from Platycarya longipes, assembly GCA_036559045.1. NCBI lineage: Eukaryota > Viridiplantae > Streptophyta > Magnoliopsida > Fagales > Juglandaceae > Platycarya > Platycarya longipes. Next base: position 42,388,591 of record CM071795.1, on the reverse strand, counting down.
TAAGAAAACTGACAAATAAAAAAACAAACCAAAGGCCATGTGGCTATGAGCATGTATAAATCAATTAAACATTAACGTATTGCGTATTGCGTATTGCGTATTGCGTATTGCGTACTACGTACGCATGACAAAAAATAAAAAAAATAATTAAATTTCAGAACTTCTTCAGGACTTCGTTACTCAATGGTATAATACGGTAATAGACAACAGTGCATCACTGATGTGGCTGTTTTTTTACCACACAAGACATATAAAAGTAAAACTGAAAAATAAAATAATATAAAAATAGGTAAAAATGTTAAAACTTTACTTCCTTCGATTTTTTCTCTTCTGACTGCTCACAGTCATTGTCTTTTTTGATATTCGACGCCTTAAGTGCAGCGATTAAGGGTGAAGATTCGACCTGAACCGACCCGTTAATGTAACTTTCGATCTGACTCGACAATGTAATGTGCCGTTAAGCCGATAACCGTTTGGCCTATTACTCGTTTCAATATCCTTATCGGGTATTTATTTATTTATTCATTTATTTTCCTTTAGGTTTGGCTATCTCATTCGATGATTTTGGTGTCTTAGGTTTTCTTCAGAGCTCGAGTTTGGCTTGGGTCTTTGATTACTGGAGCTGTCTGGCTCGATTGCTTGGAATTATTGTGATTTTCGACACATTATGAGTGCCCCCTAGTAACTTTCGACGTCGGCTGAGTGCTTTCCTATGATTCCGTGAATTTTCGAAGGTTGAAGAAAGGCGTAGGCTTTTCACGGATCCAATTTAAAAAGTTGGCAGATTTTCGATTTTTTTATGGGGCTTTGGATTGCTTCGAGGTTTTAGAACTCTCTCGAATCTAAAGGTAGCTACGAATCTGTTTGCACTGGTATTGCGGGGATTGCTTCGAGGTTTTTGAATTCTCTTGGCTTGGATTGCTTCACGGATTTGAAGGTAGCTACGTCCTGTTTGCACTAGTTGTAGAGCTCTCGAAGAAGATTCAGGAATTAGCACTCCGATTCAACCTTGCTGGCGACGATGAAGATAATTGTACTGCCATGGATGATATCGAGAAAGAGGAGTGTTGCATACGTTTGGAATGATTGTGGATATCGGATATTTACTTGTTTGAAAATGGGTATCGGTTATGGATATCGGTTACGGGTATCGGAAGCAAAGACTTCTGTTAACAACCTTATCGGGTCGAGATTTTTGAGTCGGGTCAGGTCGGCATAACGGTTGGTAATCGGTAGCAGATTTTTTGTTCACCCCTAGCAGCGATGATAACAATCTCAAGAGCAAATACAAGCAAGATAAATTAAAATGTAAGAGATTAGAGTTCGAAATTTAAAATTGAAGTTGAGAGAGATGAAATAAATTTGTTAGGTATAAAACAAGAGTTTTTATGTTCTGTATTTTTTTAATAGATAAATTGTAATGTTAATTTTTGGTTGTAGAGTTGTAATAATTTATTGTGATTTTTTATTTGTTCAAGTGAAATTGTAATGTGCAGAATTTATTTAAAATCTATTGGTTGTGGTTAACGTTATTTTTTTTTACAGAATGCATAATTGATTTTTTAAAAATTTTTAAGACTAATCTGTTTAATTTAGATATATATATTTTAAAATTTAATAACAAACTTTTTAATATTTTAAAATTTTTTTTTTTATTATAAGACCTTAGGCAACCACTTATTTCGTTTAATGGATCAGCCGACCCTGTTTGTATGGCTTCGTGGTCAAGATTAGGGGAGAGCATTGGCCGGTCCAGACCGGCCAAACCGACTGGATCGAACCAAACTAAGACTGGTCTTGGTCTGCCCCTGTCCAAAATTCTTGGACCGGGTAGGTTCGGTCCCAGTCCCTGTCTCGGTCTAGGTCTTTTCCACTCCAGACCAAACCAGACTTACCTTATATATATTTTAAATATATTATATATTATTTAATTAACTTATATATTAAGAATAATAATAATACATTAAAATTAATTTACTAAACATATCATATTAATAATTCAGTATATATTATATTAATTTAATTTATTAACATATTATAAGAGTTAATAGTTATAAACTTATAGTATAAATATAGTATATTGTATATATATATATTTATAATAATATAATATATTTTGGAATGGATCGAATAGACCGATCGGACCGGACCAGACCAAAATGGATCGGTTTGGTCCGATCCTAAAGGTTATTGGTCCGGTTCGGTCCAGGGTGGAAAAATCCTAAACCGAATCGGCAAAGTCCCCTAGGACCGACCGAACTAGACCGAGCTCTCCCCTAGCCAAGACTCAAGATTGCCGTTTTTGTAGCTTGATTGGTGTTTTCTGGTAATGAAAATTGATGATGTAGCACCCGTATTATGCGGGAATGAGAATAGAATTGATATTTATTAAAAGAGTGAAACATAATGAATCAAACGCAACCTAATAACACTCTCAGATTCTCAATGGCTTATTTATTTTGCAAATTGATGTAAAATGACTAACAATATGTCAAAAGCTTCATCGGATTAGGTAAAACAAATGTAAAATTCACCTGAGCTAAAGTGTTTTTCTAACATTCACTATTCATCTATACAATTTTGTTGTTATTATTGATTTATTCTTCCTAATCGTACTTTATATTTCTAACATTTACATTTTTATTTATATAACATGAAAAAGTAACAATATTATTAGCATATTTTTATTTTAATAAAAAAATACTCATGTTAAACTTTTTGCAAAACATGATAAAATGTTCACAAAAAAGGATGGTGAATTTTCTCATTTTTATTTAATTTTTAATTTTTCTTGGGTTATACTGATGTCATTTTGAAATTAGATATATTGTATTCGTATAAATTAAAAATATTAAAATATTTTGTGAATAGTGAATGTTATTTAAAATATTCGTATAGATATTGTTATTTGACGGTAATTAGAAAAATATTTAAAATGAATAAAAGGAAGAAAGAAATGATATTTAAAATAATATTGAGAAAATAAAATATTTAAATGATATTAAAAAAAATAGACAACTTGATATATAGTGCATTGCAAAAATAATTAATTAAAATAAAAAAGTAGATTCTTATGATGCATAAGAAAATATTTAAAAATCATAGATAATGCTAGAAATCTCGCTAGTCTATTTTAATTTTTTTATATCATTTTTTAATACTTTTAAGTATTGTTAAAAAAAGAAAAATTAAAATATTATTAAACGATAAATTTTTAATTATTAAATAAAAACATTAAAAAAAATCCCTATCCTTTTCCAAAAACCATTAGAGTGCTCTTAATAATTTACATATGTACTGTCCCTTTTTTAAAAAATATTTGGTATGTTTTATTTGATTTTGATTTAAGAATAATTTTTTTTTGTAATACATATTTGATGAATTGCATTGTAATTTATATGGAAATGTTCTTATTTTATGATTAAATAAAATAAATTTTTAAAATTTTTTATTTATAAATAAAGATATTTTAATTAATTTTATTTTAAAATAGATTTTATTTATTTATTTATTATTTAAACTATAAAAAATTTAATTTTTTAAATTGTATCTAGAATTGTCCTTGATTTAATATGCGCAATATTTTGATTTAAGAGCTTGCTGCCGGTTCCATATATCCAGATCTACCTCAGTGGCCCACTCGGTACAGGGCCCAGATTCACAACGTGCCTGAGAGATGGACGGTCCTCCGGCGAACGATTTCTGTTCGGTGTGCCATAGCAGCTTCAACATCCCATGTCAAGCCAACTGCTCTCACTGGTTCTGCGGTGCCCTTCTTCTTCTTCTTCTTCTTCTTCTTCTTCTTCTGCTTCTTCTTCTCCTCTGTTTGATTTCTGGGAAAATATTGGAGACTCAATTTGCCTTTTTCGTTGCCTAACCGTTGCCAATTCTAGAAAACTATAATGCCCTCTGATAAAACAACTGTTGGAGTATTAATCACAAAAGACCCCGCATTCTCATTCTTTTCCTCCATTTATCGGCTGCCAAACATAGCGCTTGCCATTAACAAGCTTACACAGGATTCGAGTGTCATTTTATTAGATTATTACTTCAGATGACATCCCCCGACGTGATGTCTATTTCATTTCCTGAATGAAGTTGGTAATAATTTCCCTAGATACAGTTGAACAATAGAAATAGGGGTTCGTATGGTTGTCTCAGGCTCTAATATTCAAGGCTGTGCTACAGTTGAGTTTTTTTTTTTTTTTTTAAAAGATAAATATCATTTGCTATGTGAAACATCTTTAGGCCACATAAGATTTAATCTCTCCACTATCTTGATTGTAGGCAAAACTCTCCATTTGCATATGATAATTTCTGTCTCCGGTTGAGGATCATGCAAATGTTTTATTTTTTTTTTCTGAATGAAGTTGCTTATATGTTTACTCGAGAGATCCATCTGCAAATATTGTATCGCGAATATTAATCTTTGATTTCTTACCATAAAAATAGCTTTGTTGAACGAATTGTTTTATGTTATTCACTTCAACTACACTCATGTCTAACCATATTAGTATAGGAATATATTTATTTATTTTTGAAAAACATAAATAAATAAATGTAATGACTAGGGCTAAGGCTATTGTATTAGAGGGGTTTTATTTAAAACATATTTATATAAAAGGTTGTAAAGAGGATTGTATATCTATCAATTTCCTAATTTTAAGGGCTTGTATGCTTCTTTTTTTGTTGGTAGGCTGTAATTAGATATCTCTCTCGGGTACAACCTGCTTACTTGAGTTATACCTAATTACGAGAGTCATTGATTTTTCTTATAAAAAGAGTTATTTATTTTTGAAAAACAGTTTCCCTATGAAATTATAAAACTTATTCCAAAACATTTCTACTGTACAGATCTATAAAAGCATATCTTCTTTCTAAGTAATTACAAGTTACTTACCTGAAATGATTGAACACACTAGCTGCATACTCACAGTACATCATTGCATTTCTCTTGTATTTATTAGTCTTTGAATTCTCATTGTAAATATGTATGCCCTCCATTATTTTTTATGTAATAAGGAAAAGAATTTTGCTTGAAGGGCCATTGATAATAACGTATTTTTCTAAAAGCATTAGGATAATCACGTGGTTAAATTGTTGTCTCTTCACGTTCAGGCAATTGCATTATGCTTGTTTGGCATCATGGATCAGCACTCCAGCCATGTAGATGTCCTCTATGTCGCCGTCAAATTACCTTGTTGATTCCTGGAGAAGCTTCATTAAGGGAGCGACATGACCCTGAGGCTGCTGAGATTCTAGAAAAGGTTGGAACATACAATCGGCTTTTTGGTGGGGGTGCCAATGGTCTTGTTCAGGTAATATATTTGTGGCCATAATATATATATTTATAAAATATGCTAGCAACATTTCTTGCAGTAAAGATGTTTAATTCAATTTTTTATTTTTTTTGCAATAGAGAATGTGGGATCTTCCATTTCTCCTCCGAAGGTTGTTACGAGAACTGCTTGATCCTCGGAGATCCCTTCCTCTTGTTATCAGAGCCCGTGTCTACATAGCAGTTAAGTGAACAATATGGATATGCAGACAAGTGTGTTAGCATCTCTCATTTATGATAGATTCGTGCTATTATTATCATCAGCATCCAATTCATATATTTATGGGATACCAGTTTGTTTTTTTAATCAAATAAAGGCGTATATCTTTCCAGCCTTAGCTGCATGGTCTGTTACAATGTCTATGGTGGCATTTTTTACTTCATGGCATCAATCTGGATCTATGAAGTCCTAGAGCCCTTTATAAACTATCCAACGTTTTTTTGCGATTCGTACTATCAAAGTTGTGGAAACTCCATCAATTTGAGTAACTTGTACTTGTCGAAATAGGTGACTTAGCTTAAGACCCGTACCTGTATAATGGTTAAGGACGTTGCCTTTGTCATGCTGGATGTCTAGATGAACATCCCTCTTTTGTTTTCCATTTTGCCTGCTGCCCAAAAATTATATGAATAAATTTATCCTTTAGTGGTATTTGAGGGACAATTCTTATTCTGTTTCTTACGTACAGATGTTTCTAAGTGCTGTCTACATAGTCAGCCCGGTTGACTTCATTCCAGAAGGTATCTTGCTGCTTGTACACCAATTTTGTTTTTATATTGTTGTGGTGGACATGTTTTGGTAACTGGAGATGATATAATCTTATACACAAAACTGCAGGAATATTGGGAATAGTTGGCCTCTTGGATGATCTTCTTATAGTGCTCATTTGCTTCCTCCATGTTGCTGCCATTTACCGATCTGTACTCTATTGCCGTCATGGAGGTTCATAAGCTCACCCACTGACATATTTGAAACCCAAGAGAGGAGAGAGAGCAGAGAAAAATGCAAGTATTCTCAAGAGTATATGCTGGTTTTCTTCTTTTTTCTCTTATCCATTTTGTTGGTGGTGGAGGCAGAACTTGGATACACATGATTTGTATATAAGCTAAAAGCTTTGCCCCGTCGTCTCTAGTTTCTCTGCTTTCCCCCTTTTCCCTCCCTCACCCTTCTCCAACCAAAACGGTACTTTCGTAAGAAGACGGCCCACGGGGGTATGTCTTGTGTTACTGTCTACCGTGGTTGTTGGGGGGAATTTAATTGTTTTGTCGTCAATAATGTCGTGTACATAATGGTTTGTATCAGACAGCAAATCAAGAAACATTATTACTACAACACCACGGCAATCTAATAACAACATTTAAACGGTGGTACGATAGAGTTACATAAACACTTGATTTTGATTCTCCAAGTAGCCAAAAAAAGTATTGATAAACTATTTATCCGCGTTTTCGTTCTGGCTGCTGATTCTTGCTTTGCCCCAAAGCTTAATTCCACAGTTTCCGTTGGCAACCGCAACGGTCCGCAAGGCTGGCTGGTGGCCAGGCATCCTCGTTTTCGTCTAAGCCTAAGAGAATTTTTAATGGAGTAACTAATTTTTTTTTTTAATTATACTTTTTGCATAATTTTTTAAAAAATCTGATCATATTTAATTAGAAGTTATTAAAAAAATCGTAGAGAAAAGTCAAAAAGCGTACTTTATTATAAAACAAATAATAAATTAAATTTTTTTCTACATTTTTCTCTTTATATTAAGGGCTGCGTTTTGGGTTGGGCCGATTTGTCTTTTGGTGGGCTACACCTAGGATGTCATGTGTATTTCACATCCATATTTTTATGAGAAATGTTATTTGCATGCTATATGTGTATTTTTTTTTTTTATATATGTCATATATAAATATTATTTTTATATATTTTTTAATCTAATCATTCATATTTTTCTCTTATTATATTTTTAATTTTTAAATATTTTTTTAGATATTTTGACTAATGTGATGTTTTTATTCGATTCTATAAAATATATATCGAGTTGTGTATTTTTATTAATGTTGAATAATTTTATATACAATAGTAAGATAAGTAAATATGATAGGATTATTAAAAAACAAAATTTCTTATTAAAAAATTAATTTCTTGTACGTAAATTCCATATTTTTTTTCACTTTTCTTAAAATAGTTACGGATTATATAATTTATATATTTTCCCCTATCATTATTATTCACACTAAAAGGAATTGAGGAGTGCTCTCTGTTCCCTCCCTCCCTCCCTCTCTAGTCTGAAGTTTTAGTTCACTCATGGAAACCCAACCCGGCGATTGCGACGCTGGGCCTCTCCCGATGGAAATGAACGAAGCGACGCAACCAAAAGATCCTCCCAAAATTTCCCGCCTCGATGAGTCCGTGGTCAACCGAATCGCGGCAGGAGAGGTGATCCAACGGCCGGTATCCGCCGTTAAAGAGCTGGTGGAGAACAGCCTCGACGCCCACTCCACCTCCATAAGCATAGTTGTCAAGGACGGAGGCCTCAAACTCATCCAAGTCTCCGATGACGGTCACGGAATCCGAGTCTGTTACTTCGCCCTCTGTCTTCAATCGCTTATCTTGGCTTCTATGTTCCCCTTTTTTTTTTGTCTGGAAAATAAGAGAAAGGAAGCAAAATCGAAATGATAATGCTCTGTTTGGATGCTGAGATACTGCAGGAAAATAAATTGAAAGGAAATTAGCCTGCCTCGTTGTTTCACATGATATTGTTTATTTTCTTCTTCTATTGGACTCGCAGTTTTAGTTGGTTGTATTTTCTTTGAGCCTTTCTGTTTCTTTTCCTCCGCGTATCTGCAATTTCCTTGGCAACCAAACAGAAACTTTGGTAGCACTCCACGTTTTTTGATAAGTAGAATTCCTCGTTAATGCTTGACATGCAGTTTCCTTTGTTCGTTTTATAAGAAAGTTTATAAGAAATTCGCTTTCTTTCGTCCTAAATTTTCTTTCTCCAAAACCGAACAGAAACAGAGTCACTTATCTTTTGCTTCCGCTTTATTTTCCTTCTCCTCAATTATCTTGGCAACCTGGCTGAGCCTTAAGAGTTAAGATGGCAGCGGTTAATGCTTTTAGAATATAATTTTTTTTTCAAAGGAAAAAAAGCTTCAATTTCATAAAATCTTGAGCATTTTGGTTTGATTTTCGCTTAAGTTTCTCGACAACCAAACAGAAATGGATTTTGTCAATGATTCATTTCATTCTTTCTTGCTTTCTTCATTTGATAATAATGTGGCCAATGTCTTTGGTGCTGGCACTATAGTATGACGACTTGCCGATATTATGCGAGAGGCACACAACGTCAAAGCTTTCTACGTTTGAAGATTTACAAACGATAACGTCAATGGGGTTCCGAGGAGAAGCTCTGGCAAGCATGACTTATGTCGGTCATGTTACTGTCACCACCATTACCAAAGGGCAGCTGCATGGTTACAGGTGGCTATGCAGAGCTGGTTGTTTTGAGTAAATGCATCTTACAAAGCTTTAATGATTTTTTTTTTCAACTTTTTGGCCAAGACATCTTATTCAAAGGAAACGGAAAGGAAATAAGAGTCTAAGACTTTCGAATCTTATGTTTCATGTAAAGTGAGAAATTGGGGTGCTGGATAGCGAGATAATTGAGATTAAAGAATAAGCTCGTTTTCTTTGAATGTTTGTTTGGTAGTGATGGAGTGTGAATTAATTTTAATTTGATATTTTGAGCTTATTTTTCAGAGTATCTTATAGAGATGGTGTCATGGAGCATGAGCCTAAGGCATGTGCTGCTGTAAAAGGAACTCAGATAATGGTATGAAGCAGACATTTGGACGGAATGTGAAAGCTTTGAGTATTTTACGAAATTAAACTTATTTGCTAATATAAAATCCAGGATTTGCTGATATTTTCAGTTTTATGCACGAACACGTAGGATGTGCTCATGCAGAAAATTAGGGCCTTGTTTGTTTTGGGGGATGAGACAAAAAACTTAAAATACATCTCAAACTTATCATTATACTTTTTCAAATTCACATACAAAATATAATAAAAAATTCAACTTTTTAAAATTCTCATACTACTTTTTCAAATCTCCATACAAAATTAATATTAAAAAATATCTTATAATAATATTTTATTCTTTTTTTTTTTTTTAAATTTTTTATCTCATCTCATCTCCTTTCTGAAAACAAATAGGGCCTAGATTTCCATTTTCTTTCTCGAAGGATTTGAATTTTGCTTCCTGTGCCATCAGGTTGAGAATCTATTCTATAACATGATTGCCCGGAGGAAGACTCTACAAAATTCTGCTGATGATTATGCGAAGATTGTAGACTTGCTAAGCCGGTTTGCCATTCATCACATACATGTTGGTTTCTCATGCCGAAAGGTTTGTTGCTTCAAAAACGGGACTTGTCTTTTTATGTGGTCTTGAAATCTAGGGCTGACCTAGTGATGCATGATGTATGTTTGTGATAAAGAACATACCAATATTAAAAGACTGCTGAAATCCAAGTTATGTATGCACATAAATATGGTAACTGTATATAAGTTAAGACTAAAAATTTAAGCAAATATCATGACATTCAGGCAGGAGGTTTCCAAAGATGGTGGATCAATCTTCCTTACTTTATTATTATGAGCCACAGCTATAGATCTTAATGGTCTTCACTTTCATGATTTCCTTATATCATACTTACCACCTACGACTTAGATAGGTCCTGTCTCTTGTATACCATTTTGTGTACTTGGGCTTTGCCTATTCTATTAATACAATTGTTTTATCTATAAAAAAAAATCTTCACTTTAAAACAAGCAAATACTGTTACTCTAGCACAGTGTTGAAGACTCAAAAAGCTTGAGCTTCTACACAATCATGGATGAAGAAATACAGCATTCAACAAACAATATAAAAGAGACTATGATTATCAATAACAAAAGTAAAAGTAAAAATGTATTATAATATTATGTATTTTAGAAGATACGGGCACATGACTTCAATTCTTTAGCCAACCAAAGTTCACGATTTTTAGTTTTATCATAAAATTTCTTACTTCAACCAACCAAAGTGAATGGAGATTATAAGTTTATTGTTGCATGATTGGAACTTGCTTTTGCACCATAGTGAAGCTTTTTCTACCTTCGTTTAATCAGCATGGAGCTGGCAGAGCAGACGTTCATACAGTTGCTGCATCATCTAGGCTTGATGCTATACGATCAGTTTATGGGGTGTCAGTTGCTCGATCGCTTATCAAAATTGAAACTTCCAACCATAAGCCATCTAGTTCACTTTTCAAGATGGATGGGTTCATCTCGAATTCAAATTATGTTGCAAAGAAGATAATTATGGTACTTTATATCAATGGTATGTGCAGATAAAATATGTTTTGTGGATGCAAAATTTTGTTTATCTAGATGCTCTCCCTTAATAAGCACATTGTGTGTGAGAAAATTGAGTAGGGACACCTAATTATAAAAAAAAAAAGAGAGTAGGGACACCTAATTTTGTATTTGTTCAATCTTCTACCGAAAGTCCCGAAACTCTTTTTATTTATTTATAGTTTTTATGTACTTGCATTGGTAGAGTATAAAAATGGTATGCACAATCTTAATTATCTCACACTCCTTCCCATCCTTATTCAGATAGATTGGTGGAATGCACTGCATTGAAGAGAGCTGTTGAAATTGTTTATGCTGCAACCTTGCCCAAAGCATCTAAACCCTTCATATACATGTCAATCGTATTGCCACCTGAACATGTTGATGTGAATGTGCACCCAACAAAGAGAGAGGTACATGACTCCAAGAGTATTTAATATTTGTTTGTTTCTCACGGAGTCCAACCTAAAAATGAAAAAGATCATGACGCTACCTAAGAGGAGAAGAAAGAAAAAAGAAAAAAAAAATGCAAACAATGTTTCTCTAGGTACACGTTTAAAGTTTTATGATGCATTTGCACTCACCAGAATGCCAACTGTAGCCAATAGCCAACTTCAAACCTTGGAGGTACAAAAAAAACTCAGTGAATCTCATCAGGACCCTTGACATTATGAGATTTTATTCCATTTTTTCTTACATCCTTGTGATTGCTCATCTTATGCGTGATTCATAGTTGAGCTTCTACAAAATGTCAGTATTTTACTTTTTAAGGTGGTTGTTTTTGCTTTCCTTTCAAGAAATACTAGTTGAACACCATGGGTAAATATATTTCAATCCTTTGTTTTTTTTTTTTTTTTGTCTACATATGGTGTTGTGTAATTTAAAGCAATGAATCAACAATTGATAAATAAGTTGTATCAGGGCGAGTAATTTGATTCAACCTAGGCAGCTTTGCGGATTATCTAGGGATTCGTCATTGCTAACTTTTGTGTATAATGGCTTTGTCGTTGCTATTTACAAGAGAACATTCATTTGAAAAAATAGGAGGATTCTGGTTGCCTGGAGAGTAGTTATTTACTTTTCACCTTTAACTAATAGGTTCTTTACATTTTGCACCCAAAACAACCAACATTGACACATTACAGGCTCAAACTACTGAAAAGTTACAATATGCATTCTCTATTAAAGATCTGATGATCAAGATTGTGCAACACTACCGATATCACATCCTTTTTATTCATTTATATATATTTTTTTGATAAGTAATTGATTTTATTGAAAGAAACTAGGCAATGCCCAAGTACATAGGGAGAATACAAAGTAAGAAGCTTAGTTACATTCTAACTACATACTAGCAAGCTGGAAAGAAGATAAAAACTCATGTACATTCCCACCCTTCAATACAATTGCTGAAAACCATTGTAAAAGGGAAAATACAAAAAAATTCCAGAATTTCCCTATGGTGCGCTCCTTGTTGTTGAAGCACCTATCATTTTTTTGACCATAGACACCACATTAGGCACAAAGGTATCATCCGCCACACCGTTGTCAGATGAGCGCTAGAGTTAGGCCTATTCCAACATGCAAGTAACTCCACCACACTCTTAGGCATAACCCAACTCAGCCCGACTCTATTAAGGATGCCCACCTACATCTCCACAGCCACCTCACAATATAGAAGCAAGTGATCTATCGATTCCCCGCTCCTTTTTCACATAAAGCACCACTCTATAACTACCATACCTCGCTTTCTCCATCGTTAAAATCTTTCCAAGTGAGGCTGTCCAAACAAAAAAAGGGACTTTAAGCGGCACTGAGACTTTCCATATGCTCTTCCACGGGAAAAAGCTGGGCTGTTGTACAGTTAGGGCCTTATAGAATGATTTAATAGAGAACTTCTTTCTTTCCATTTTGTTCCACACTTACGATATTCGTTTATATATATATAAATAAATGTTTTTTTATTCATCTTAATGGTCAGAACTCATAATTGGATGAACATGCTATTTGTCTTTTTTTTTTTTTTTGAGTTGGAGGGTGTAATGTATGGTGTTGGTAGTTTGGGGTATAAAGTGTATAATGCAGACTATTATCTGGAGGTGAAAGGTATATTTTCCCCTTTTTTCTTGTTTAATGCAGGGTTGGATAGCAACAGGCTGCAGTTGTACAATTTGATTTTTTCTTAGTCCATTACATGTCATACTAAGAACTATTTCCTATTTACTATTGTAGTTTATCTGGGAACAGAAAACTGTTTTTTTTTTTTATAAGTAAGAGAGAATACAAAAGAGCACCTAAATATTTTCTAAGTACTGTAAATTAAAGATAAGAACTCATGGGCACTGTTCCCATCTAATATAATAACTGAAAACCATAGCATTAGAGTGTGAAGGAAAAAATACTGAAGCTTCGCCATTGTGCATTCCCTATCTTCAAAACAATGTTCATTCCTTTTTGACCAAATACGCCACATGATGCACACCAAATCATCTTCCATACTGCTACCATTTGAGGACAACCTTGCATCCTCTTCCAATAGCCTAATAAATCCACCACCCTTGATGGCATTACCCAAGCAATTTCAACCCTTCGAAGATCTCATTCCACAACACCCTTGTTACCTCACAATGCAATAAGAGGTGATCCATTGATTTGCCATTATTTTTACACATATAACACCACTCCATTACAACGCACTCCCTCTTTCTCAATTTGTTTGTGGTCAAAACTTCCCAAGAGCCGCATTCCTACAAAAAACTCCACTTTAGAAGGCATACGGGACCTCCAAATGTCCTTCTAAGGGAAATGAGTGTTATAATGTGTAGTCAATATCTTGTAGTATGCCCTGATTGAACATTACTTATATAAAAAAAAAAGTATGCCTTGATCGAACATTTCTTATTGGATCTCCACTAGATTCTATCCCCCTATGCCGTTATGTGTCCCATGTAGCATATCAATTTGAAAAAATCTGAAATAATGGGTAATTCCTAGAATCCCACTCATGAATGTCCCTATTAAATAAGACATTCCACTGGTGAGAGCCATGGGAGAATACTCGCAGATTTGCCACTGAAGCATCCTTGTCAGCTGCAATACGATAAAGAACTGGGAAGGCCCTATCAAGATTGCAATCTCCACACTACACATCCTGCCAAAACCTGATTCTATTACTCTTACCGGCCACAAACCGGATATGTTTTTCAAAAAAAGGCCAACCCTTCCTTATAAATTTCCATAATCCCACACCTTACCCCCCTCACTTTATTGGAATACCACCCCCCAAGCACTTCCGTATCTAGCGACGATAATTTCCTTCCAAAATTGTGTTTTAAAATAGGGATGAAATAAGCATAATTATGTAGCTGCAAGATTTAGAGATTCAATGCAAGAGTAACGGAATTTGGGATGCTCCATTCTATATGCTTTGTACTTCGTCAGTTATGTAAACATGCAGACGTTTAACAATATGTGTCCATACCTTGAGTTTACCATTTCTGCCTTGTTTATCTTGAGTTTACAATAGCTGAAAACTAGAGCATTAGAGTGTGAACAAAAAAATACTGAAGCTTCGCCATTGTGCATTCCCTATCTTCAAAATAACGTTCATTCTTTTTTGACCAAATACACCACATGATGCACAATGAATCTTCTTCCACACTGCCGCCACTTGAGGACAGTCTTGCATCCTCTCCTAGTAGCCTAATAAACCCACCAACCTTAATGGCATTATTCAAGCAATATCAACCCTTCGAAGAGCTCATTCCACAACACCCTTGTTACCTCACAATGCAATAAGAGGTGATCCACTGATTTGTCATTCTTTTTACACATGACACCACTTCATTACTACGCACCCCTTATTTCTCAAGTTGTCTGTGGTCAAAATCTTTTCAAGAGCCGCATTCCTACAAAAATCTCCACTTTAGAAGGCACACGAGACCTCCAAATATTCTTCCAAGGGAAATAATTGTTAGAATGTGTAGTCAATATCTTGTAGTATGCCTTGATTGAACATTACTTATATACAAAAAAAAGGTATGCCTTGATTGAGCATTTCTTGTGGTTATTGGATCTCCACTGCATCCTATCCCTCTATGTTGTTATGTGTCCCATGTGGTATATCAATCTGAAAAAATCTGAAACAATGGGTCATTCCCAGAGTCCCAGTCATGAATGTCCCTATTAAATAAGACATTCCATTGGTGAGAGCCATGGGAGAATACTCTCAGATTTGCAACTGAAGCATCCTTGTTAGTTGCAATACGATAAAGAATTGGGAAGGCCCTATCAAGACTCAAGAGTGCAATCTCCACACCATACATCTTGCCAAAACCTGATTCTATCATTCTCCTTGGCCACAAACTGGATATGTTTTTCAAAGCAAGGCCAACCCTTCCTTATAAATTTCCATAATCCCATACCATACCCCCCTCACTTCATTGGAATACCACCCCCAAGCACTTCTGTATCTAGTGACGATAACTTCCTTCCAAAACTGTGTTTTAAAACAGGGATGAAATAAGTGTAATTATGTAGCTGCAAGATTTGGAAATTCAATGCAAGAGTAACGGAATTTGGGATGCTCCATTCTGTATGCTTTGTACTTTGTCAATCATGTAAACTTGCAAACGTTTAACAATATGTATCCATATCTTGAGTTTACTATTTATGCGTTGTTTATTTGATGTTTTATGGAGTCATGTATTTTTGTTATTATCTAGGAGTCATGTATAACCTTGAGTAGTCCAGAGTCCCTTTTGACTTATAAAGTGAAAAAGCCGAAACATCTTGAGTTGTTCTAGCTTCTTTGATTGTTTCTTATCAATACGATTGGATCAAAGAGTGGTATGCTCCCTCAGGGTGACTAGGTCCAAGGTTTGAACCCTTGGGTGCAGACGATGTTTAGGAGACATGTCCCATTGATGAAAAGTCGATGATTTACTGAATCCATATAATTGCGTTCCATGCATCTGAGGTTTACTAGGTAAAAGGCATGTTTCGTTTGCATGGCCACCGGATTTCCTCGTCATTAAAAAAACCCTTGTTAGAACACTATATTGGTAGGTTTGAATAAAAAAGACACTGTTTGTTGGTATGCAGGTAAGTCTTTTAAATCAAGAAGTTATTATTGAGAAGATACAGTCACTGGTTGAATCAAAATTGAGGAACTCAAATGAGTCACGGACATTTCGGGAGCAGGTATTTCCTGACAACTTGGGCCTAAACTGCAAACCAGATGTCTTCTGGTGTTTGATAAGAAAAATATCTGCTTCTTTGAACCATGTACATATTTGGACTGTCCTACGGCCAGTTTAAGAAGAATTGAACACAAATTTTAGTGAGCTTATGCTTCATAACATTTAAAAATCATCAAAATTTTCTTACTGGGATTTGAACCATTGACAAATGATATGCAATCCCCCCCCCCACCTCAGGGCTTGGCCATGCCACCAAAAATTTGCGTATGAAACTTTAACTTCGTTTCTTTTATAATGGTTATAGTTTCTGTATTTGATCTGTGTTCTAAAGTTCATCTAGTCTGACCAGCATGTGGCGCTTTCAATATTTTCCACTTTTATGTCTTGATACTGCTGATTGATGTTGTTGTCTAACTTGTAAACTTTTTTTGGCATCTTTTGTTGCATGGTGTGGTAGATAGTTGAACAATCTCCATCAGGTAATATTGCTATGGACAAGGACCCTAATTTCAGCCCCTCGCCATCTGGTATGCAAGATTTTTTCCCACTGAATTGTTTTGCATGTCCTCGTTTGGCCTAATGTTTGGTAGTCTATTGATCGTACTTGCTCACAATCTGGGAGTTTTTGCAGTATTTAACTGCCTCAGACTCTTATAAATTGATAGGATCAAAGTCACAAAAGGTTCCAGTGCATAAAATGGTTAGAACAGATTCATTAGATCCTGCTGGAAGGTTGCATGCTTACTTGCAAGTTAAGCCTGGTGGACCACTTGAAAATAATCCGAGTTTGACTGCTGTGAGGTATACCCATTTTGGTTTATATGCCTTTGGTTTATGTGGATAACTTTAAGAAGGATACTTTGGAGAGATGGATTTCTGCATTGTTTCTTATGAGTGTGAAATGTGCATGGTAACTCTGTTAGAAAAAGATGGTTTATCTTCAGATTTTCATGGCCTTTTGTTTTGATGCTATAAGCAGATGAAATTTCATTTGAACCCAACAAATGCCGAATCCTAGTACACAGTAGGCCTGTTCATCTGGGCCAGGTTTTACCCCGCTCGGTGTTGAAATTGTATTTATTTTTCAATAAGTTTGAAATTTTTATTTAAAGGTTTAATAAAATTTTGGATCCGGAACCCGGATGAACACCCCTAGTACACAGGGAGTATATGAGAAATACACCTAAGTGTTAACTATTTTGATATACTGTTTTTGTTGGCCTTGTTATGTATTTATCTCGTTAATATATATTTTTTTAAATATTTCTATGGTAATTTTTGTCATTATGATTATCAGGGTTCAGTTATAATAGGACACAGCTTCATCAAGATTGATAGGACCTTCTAGTTTTTTGTATGATGGTGAATATATATTACAGGATTGATAATAGAGCAAAAACTAGCAATTAGGCACTTCTATTTGTTAGAATTCAAAATGTTATTTATGTCATCATGATACGCTCTCTATTTCCTTATTTATTTCTTATCAGTTGTACATATATACTTCCTTATTTAGTCAGAATCTGTATATAGACGTAGTTTCCTTTTGTATAAACAGATTTGATAGCTGTAATTTAGGCTTGATTCTAGCCTTGTATATTGCACATTTGTGCCTACATAATGAGAGGAAATTCTCACAGATGAGGTATTCAATCCATTTGATATGGTATCAAGAGCTCTAGGTTTCCTGGGCTAATTTTTTTTCTCTCTCGGCAAACAGCTTCTTGGTTGTGTCGGCACTGTCTGCCATCACTGCTCTCGGTTTTTTTTTTTCTTTCTGGGCTGTTCTTTTCTACCATTTTCGGCAGTTTCTGTTTACAGAGGAGTGATTTTCCTCTCAGTTTCTTGGCACCCTCTGTTTTAGAGGAGTTCTTGGGCTTCGTTTGGTGCTTATCGGCACTCTGTTTTCAGAGAAGTGTCTTGTGGCTTTGTGTGGTGATTTCAGCGCTTTCTGTTTTCTCAGAGGAGTCTATTGGTACTGTCTGAGTGTGCTTTGGAGTCGTTCGGCACTTTCTGAGTGCTTCTTGGGGTTGTTCGGTACTGTCTAGGTACGTTTTGGAGAGTTCGGCATTTTCTGCATGCTTTTCTCGGGCTGCCTCTCTCGGTTCTTATTCTTGTGGTTGTTGTGCATCTCTTTGAACCTGTCGGCAGTGCTGGTGGTGACCGTGTGGTGATAGACCACTTCTGCTGTGGCTGTCGGCAGTCCTTGGTTTGGGGTCTATAATTTATTCCTTGAATGCAGTGTGTTTCTCCATAAAAAGGGGTTTGAGAGGGATTGCATGTGACTGGGTCTAGGCAAGTCTGTTGGTTAGGAATTTCATTATTCTGAAGGTACAAGTGAGTTTTTTTTTAAATGCAAGGGGTAGGCTCCTCAATTTCTCTCTGTCAGCGGAATCCTCTGACATGGATTGAAGAGTAGTTCCGGAAACATGTGATATCCATGTGCTTTTACTTGGGGGAGGTTGGAGTATTTTCTTTTTGTTTGAAATAGAACTAACGTGCTTTGTATGCATAGCTTAAGGAAAATATAATTTTCACTTGTAGATCTTCTGTTAGACAAAGAAGAAACCCAAAGGAGGGGGCAGATCTGACTAGTATTCAGGAGCTCATTGATGAAATTGACCGTAATTGTCATTCTGGTGAGGTTTTTGCTTGCTCATTTGAATGTTAAGCAGAGGTGCTTTGTTTGAGTTTAGCAGATGCAGCTGTTCATACAGAAATATGTTTTTACAGGTCTGCTGGAAGTTGTAAGACACTGTACGTATGTTGGAATGGCAGACGACATCTTTGCAGTGCTTCAGCACAACACTCATCTCTATCTTGCAAATGTGGTGAACCTGAGGTACTAATTATGTTGTTGTAGTTTTATTGAAATTCCATTAATGACTATCTATAGAACTGTAGAAAAATTAAATTTGCAAGCTAGTAAGGAGGATACACCCTCCATACTACTGACGTAGGCAAGATATAAAATGAAATTGTGACGAAGATCCAACACTAAATAATTGGCCTCGAAAGAAGTAGGTGCTGGATATATAATTCTCATACCTCCCTGAATTTTTGACTACTTGTACGACTTGATTGTTTCTTTTTCTGTTTTAATGCAATTACAGCAAAGAGCTCATGTATCAGCAAGTTCTGCGCCGATTTGCCCATTTTAATGCTATGCAATTAAGTGACCCAGCTCCAATTTTTGAGTTGATTATGATGGCTTTGAATGAAGACAATTCAGATCTGGGATGCCATGACAATGATGGCCTAATGGGGAAAATCGCAGAAGTAACTTTGGCTTCCTTGGAGTGATCTCCTTTCTTATATTTGCTATATCTCTCTTCTTAAGGCTGTAGTTTACTTGCTTTCAGCAATATTCTTCTCTTTTGTAGATTCTATTGCTTTATGTAAGTTGTAAATTTAGTTGAACCTTTTCTACACTGCCTGTGTACGCAAGCATCATAAGAATTTTCTTTTTCCGTTTGTTTATTTAAGATGTGTGGTGGGAACATGGAATGGCTGGAAACGGGGCATGTGAAGGTTGATGCATATTCACATGCCAAGTAGCAGAAAAACTTAGTATTGATAGCTAAGGTCTATGTAATATGTATCTAAGGTCTACACGTGCTCATCTACTGATACACTCCTTATACAGTAGCAGAAAACTTAATATCGATAACTTTTGGTAATAGGTAAATAATTCTACGGTGACTATAGAGATTACCCAATCATGATGCAAGAATATTTGATGGATCTGAGCTGTCTTCCAGGTTGATGAAAACACAAGCATAAGGGATCTGGAACCATTTCAATTTACTAGAATTTTTTAATTCTCTTCTCATTGTACCTCGATAATCAATTTGAAACTGTTTACGTTAAGTTCTCAAGATATCTATTCTGTTTTGAAATCCTTTGATAAGTAATTATAATAGAGTTGAGGTTGTATGTCAGAAAATTGCCCGCACCTATACACCTTTTTAATTTCATTAGCCACATTTGATTGATTCTTTAACTAACATCATATTTTGATGTTTCTCCAGATGAATACCAAATTGCTCAAGCAAAAGGCTGGACTGTTAGAGGATTATTTCTGCATTCATATTGATATACGTGGAAATTTGTCTAGACTTCCAGTCATACTTGAGCAGTACACACCTGACATGGATCATGTCCCTGATTTTGTACTTTGTTTGGGCAATGATGTACGCATTCAAGTTTATATAACTTATTCCTTTATGCCTTTTTTGTTCCCCATCAATATAATAACAAGTTTTATGATTGTTGGCATCATCAGTTATTACGACTCGAGCTTATATGACATGACCAATCAATAGAAATACTCTTAAACTCCACTTTTGATATATTTCATACATCACACTAGATAGATATTATATTCATGGAATACGAGTGACTTTCAAGATGCCTTGGTGGGAAAATCAGAGAATTTTTCTTTAAATTTTTGGGTTAAGAATCTTGTAAGGAATGAA
The DNA here is from genome assembly GCA_036559045.1 of Platycarya longipes. Lineage (NCBI taxonomy): Eukaryota > Viridiplantae > Streptophyta > Magnoliopsida > Fagales > Juglandaceae > Platycarya > Platycarya longipes. The sequence continues at coordinate 42,368,188 of CM071795.1, read as the reverse complement.
ATTAATTGTATTACTTTGCTGTAGCTTACTAGCTTTGCTTTCTTTTAGCTTGTATTTTGATACTCGTTCTTGTATACCTCCTGTGTACTTGGCAATGCCTATTTACATGGAATAAGATTTCTCATTACCTATCCAAAAAAAAAAGATTGTTTCCTTGTTGTTACTCACATCTGAAAAGATATATTAACACGTACATTCAAACACATGAAGCCACGCCTATGCTACTATTTTACTTGATCAATGTCTAAAACCTTTGTATTGTGTTGTATATTGGCATTTATTTGGGACTAGAATGCAAATGGGCAAGAGAAATTATGCTACTGTGCTATAAACAACTGGTTTCAACTTCCACTCCATCTGAGAGTCTGATGTTAATTATGAGAGATGTGTGTCCCTTTTGTGCTAATACATTTGCATAAAGAACACGTGAACATTGAAAGTAATTTCAACTCTTAGGATTTAATCATGTAGGAAACTGATGGGAGAAACATGAGGAGTCTGGTATCAGCGCTCACATTCTTTTTCCTTGGCTGAGATGTGTACTTTATTTTCTGTGAACTTTGATTTGGTCTTTGTCATAGGTTGACTGGGAGGATGAGAAAAATTGCTTCCAATCAATTTCAGCTGCTCTTGGAAACTTTTATGCTATGCATCCTCCCATGTTACCCAACCCATCAGGTGATGGTTTGCAGTTCTACAAAAAGAGAAAACCTCTCAGGAATCCAGAAGATGAAGAAAATACTCCTGAGAATATAGGTATGGTGTTTATGCTTGCGTTTTCATTCTGGCCATAATATTTGTTTGCTAGGTTACCTAAAGTTTCATGTCTCTATGCTCTTTCCTTTTCAATGAACTTACTTTAAATGCCCAAAAAAGGTATACATTTGATTTCATCACTTTTCTCGACCTTTGAGTACACATTTAGACAGTATGAGAATTCAAGTTTTAAAATTGTTACATCTAAAACTCCAGGTGGTTAAAATGTCTTTATGTTTGCAAGTCAGGCATTTTTGTATTCACATGTTAACTCTAACATAATTTCCCAGAAGGGAAAGGAGGGTGGGGATGCAATATTTGATGCACTGTTAAACTGTATAAGCATCTGGCTTTCTTGTTGCAATTAAAATTTAGAACCTTTTGTTGTCATCAATCCAATCATAATCAAAAAGCTACATCCTCATGTCAGATTATGGCCGGAGTACCTCTTTGAGGTGTTTCCTTCTCATTAAAATAAACAAGTTTTCCTTTGATACCTCAACCCCTTATGGGGGAACATTGCACTTCTTTTTTTGGTCGGGTTCCAACCTCAGAGTGCTATTTGGTGTTCCAGAGGATGATACCACAGGAGAGAATGAAATTGAGCAGGAACTACTTTCAGAGGCAGAGACTGTGTGGGCCCAGCGTGAATGGTCAATCCAACACGTCTTGTTTCCATCCATGAGACTCTTTTTCAAGCCACCTACTTCTATGGCTACTAATGGAACCTTTGTCCGGGTGAGTCTTATTTCATTGAGGCTCTAATGAAATCTTGGTTTATAAGAAGAAAAAATAATAACATCTTGAGCTATAACCTAGGCTGGAAATTATTTTGTCACATGCATCTTGTGTGGGAAGCTTCACACTCTGACAACGCTATCAGTTGACCAGCATTAAGAAGAAGCCCCATAATTGGGTGTTTTCTTAGTGCTTGATCGTTTAGATATAAGGCTCCTCTCTTTCCCTCCCTCCCTTACTCACTCTGTGTTCTTTAGGGGTTTTTTTTTCTTCTTCTTTTTGTCGATTTTGGGATGGTCCAAAGGTGGGAAGGGCGTTATATGCCTTCACATTTTAGGATTGGGAACTTACTTGGGTGGCCGCTTTCTACAGGTCGCTTCACTGGAGAAGCTTTACAAGATCTTTGAAAGATGTTAACATAGTTGTTCTGTTCAGATCTAGTGACAGGAGAATGGGGCTATTGTCTGATGCAATTGTGTTCATTGATAGTGTAATTCAGTTTATTAACTTTTTAGCTTTGCTTTGTAAAGGGATCTGGGTTCAGTGTCAATGGATTATGGTTTTGTGGGTTTCGGTTGCCATAGTCCACTATTTGGGAACCCTCAATCATCCCCTCTGGTAGTTTATACCCCCATACAAAATTAAACTCCTCATGGTAGATCTGGATTTGGGGCTAACTTGATTATTCGATCTGCTACTTGAATGGGAACTGAGGATGACGATAAGGTGGCTTGGACAGTATGGTTAACAAATATCTTGTTTCTTGTGTGGGAGAACATAATTTTGATATTAGGAAAGATGAATTGATAGATTATAACTGGAGTTAAATGGTAACTTTTTTAGAGTTTCTTTTTTGCTTTTTGTATGCATTCGGGAAAATGATTTGAGTTGCTCGTTTCTAATGTCTTTAAGATCATTGTTGTATAATATTTATTACGATTGGAGGAGAAATAAGTGTGATAAGAATAAATTAAAAGGAACGTATTATATTATACTTATGTAGTGAAACTCTAGAGGAAAGCCAATGAAAATTTTCGTGTAAAGGCAGCATAATTCTGAGGAGTATTTTTTTTTTTTTAAACAAAGAATTATTGGTGTATTTGTTGATGAGAAAATATAAGTAGAAAGGTCTGTTTGTTTTTAGAGATAAGATAAGATAAGATAAGATAAAAGTGAAAAAAAAAAAAAAAATATTATTGTAAGATATTTTTTTAATATTAATTTTGTATAGAGATTTGAAAAAGTGGTATGAGAATTTGAAAAAGTTGAATTTTTTATTATATTTTGTATGAAAATTTGAAAAAGTGTAATAATGAATTTGAGATATATTTTGAATTTTTGATCTTATCTCCCAAAACAAACAAGGTTAAGGTGGAAATTGATTCTCGAATGGTTGTTGAAAGATGGAAAATGATAACCTTCTTATTCTTCTACAATCTTTTTATTACTCATTTTATTTTTTTAATTTTTTATTTATTTAATGATTAAGGAATTGATTATTAATAAAATTATATATTTTTTAATGATTAAATATGTTAAAAAAGTATTTAAAAGAAAATAATAAAAAAATAAAAATATTATGAACACTGAACAAGTAGGAAGAGAATTGTAAGGGTGTTATTACCTTGAGAGGTTGCATCGAGGAAAGTGGAGGAGGACCGAGTGTGTATGAAAGACGTCATTGCTTACAAAAACAAAACCTTTCCGTACGTGGACCGGCTTTTAAATTATATCTATATGATAGAGGTATATATTTGCCTTTCTGTGCTCGTATTGTATTCATGCAGAACAGGGCGCTCTGACTTTGTATTTTCAGCACCAAAAATGAAAGGATATAATCCAAACGCAAAACAGAATCACACATTATTTGTCTAACAAGTATCAACAGCTGGGCCAACATGCATGGTGACTTCCCCAATCCCATCGCCAGTCTATATCTTCATTTTTTTTTTTAATTTTCTTCCGTCTTCCACTTGTCGTTTTAATATTTTGGAGTTTTTTCTCCAAGCTTGAATCTTCGTCGCTATTAAGTACCATTTGTTGAATACTACTTATCCAATGTAAAGGAACCATTTCTTCAACATCTCTTCAGTCAGTCTTACTTTTCATCAAGTAATATATATTTTCAGAATATTTTCTCGAGTCTTGAATAGGATTATATACCAATGGTTTTTTAACTACTGATCCAAGTTAAAGGAGTGTTTAGCGGAATAAGTACCAAGGGCTGTTGTTTTATTAAATAACTCCATATTAAATCTGTTTTGCCACAAAAATAATGTATTTAAATCATGCGTTGTCGTCTTCTAGTCTCCTTTTTTGAAAAAAAAAAAAGTAAAAGAAAAGAAAAACACAAATTGATAACCCATTTCATATATTACGAAGACATTTGATCTTCCAAGGTTTTTTTTCCCCTATCCGAACCAAGCACGATAAAAGATTCCACGATTGCGAAGGCGTTGAAATCTTCAAGTTTTTGAGTTAGCTGCCTAACTAAATTGAATAAATTCACAAAAATGTGGTCATCTTTCTATATATTAATTAATATAATTGGATCCTATCTTTTCCGAGAAATTGTTATGGAATCTCGAGACTTAATTATATGTCAATTAATTAATATAATATAATTGGATCCCACGTGATATATATATATATATATATATATATATATTATGTATATATAGTACGTGGAAACAAAATTACTATCCGGCCGTCATCAACGTGTAGATAAAAAAATCTTAAAGAAAACAAAAAGCCTCCGACCCACCCAAAAAGAAACAAGAAAACAGCCGAGGGGGCTTGAAAGGCAGAAAAAGATGGCGAAGAAAAATATATCCATGTTTGTAGCGTGCTCGGTATCATCCATGGTTTTGAATCTCTTGTTTATAATCAATCTGTACGTGGGTGAAGATTGGAAGCACGGCCTCAGTTGGAGCAAAAAAGCTGCAGCAGATGCAGAGGCTGTGGCTGCTATATCATGCTCAGGCCATGGCAGAGCCTACTTGGATGGTTTGGTTCTTAACGAAAAGGGATCTCCGGTCTGTGAGTGCAATTCTTGCTATGGAGGTCCTGACTGCTCTGAGTTTTCACCTGCTTGTGCTGTAAATGCTGATGGGTACGTACCTCTCTCTCTCTCTCTCTGATATGTGCATATCATGGTTTGAGATCTAATATTGTTTTCATCTTTAAGAAAACTTTTCGTATCCAGTTGAAACGGTTCAGTGAAAAAGTCATCCTAAAGTAAGCAATCATTAGTTGTGGCAACACATCCTCTACCAATACGATGATCTGGTCAAAGTCGATGTCCAGTTGATATCCACTGTTCTGATTACAGTCGACAACATGTTCTCAACTAGTATCCAAAAATCTGATATGCATGAAGATTAAGATTTCATGTTATAATATCTTATCAAGATTTAACAGAAGTTTAGATATTTCATATTAGTTAGGGAGACCCTTAGGAACAGAGCATCTGCACTTAGCAGAATAACAGCCCACCAATTAGAGTAAAACACATAGGATAAAGGCTTAGATTTACAATAAATGTAAAACACAGAAACTAACCAACTCCCCTTTCATAAATTCAATCCCTCTCTCCCCACGTCTCTCTCTTCACTCCCTCTCCCTTTCCGAAACGAAAACTCGATCAACAATCTCTCTTCACTCTCTATTAGGGGATTATTGATACTACAATGAATATTTGGCATTATATTTGCAACGCTAAAAGGTGAAAAAAATGGTTATAAAAAGTAACAGGTGCATTAATGGTGGAACTATATATATATATATATATATATATATATATGCATCTTCCTGCGCATGATGATCTACACTAGTACTCCTATATAGATTACTCACCAAAAATTCATCTGAGAGACGGCCATGATGCAACCTCAATGTTGGTGGGGTGCTCAAATGACAGAGGTGTTATGAGAATCTCCAAAAGGGGCTTTTAAATATTCTTCATGAATAAAAGAAACGCCTTAAAAGGGTTTTAGCAACAATTTATTTATTTATTTATTATTATTATTTTTTTATAGGAGCAACAATTTCTTATTTAAAAAAAAAGGCATGGGATCATATTCCCAGTACTTTATCGATATCATCGTTCCGTTATCTCTTTTTCAAGAAGGAAAATTCATGAGCACAACTGTATGTTACATATAATCAGTAGCAATAATATTGCATATATAGTCGATCCCTACAGTTACATTAATATATAAATTAATGTTATATATTGTACTAGGGGAGATCCATATTTTTTGGAGCCATTCTGGAGGCAACATGCTGCAAGCAGTGCAGTTGTAGTGGCGGGATGGCATCGAATGGGGTATTCATACAGTGACAAGACTTTCATATCTCAAGAGCTAGAGAAGCACGTCCGCATCCTACATTCCATTGTTGGAAATGCAGTCACTGCCGGAAGGTACATCGTCTTTGGTGCCGGCTCCACTCAACTCCTTAATGCTGCTGTTAACGCATTGTCCCTTGATAATTCCTCTATGCCCACACCGATAGTTGCATCAATTCCTTATTATCCGGTTGGGATTAATTCATTCTCATAAATATTTATTAGTACTCTCGATATATAATTTCTTTAGGATGCGTAGTACAGTTTACATTTTAGATATTATCTGTGATTGAATGATTTAGATTCGTCCTGATCTCGATATGATCAGATACAAATGAAGAAAGGATTAAATTCATCATCTTAGTTATAATTGGAAAATAATAATAATAATAATAATAATAATAGCAGTTAAAGAGTTAATTTATTTCTCCATTATATTGATCAAGAGTACTTGTCCTAAAACTAATTGGAGATTTTTATTCCTAGTTCATTCTTACGGCCTCTTGAGTTCTTTTTTTAAATTATGATGGATGTGAAGCTCATGGAATCAAAATACTGCAACAGGTTTATAAAATGCAAACGGACATTTTTCAATCAACTAACTTTAAGTTTGAAGGAGATGCATCCTTATGGAGCAACAGTAGTTCAGATGCTAGTGTGAATAATGTCATTGAGTTCGTAACTTCACCAAACAATCCGGATGGACAGCCGAACAAGGCAGTTCTTAGTGGTCCAAATGCCAAAGCAATTCATGATCGTGCCTATTATTGGCCCCACTTCTCACCCATTCCAGCTCCAGCAGATGAAGATGTTATGGTGTTCACAATTTCTAAATTGACGGGTCATGCCAGCACTAGATTCGGGTAAGAAAATCAGAACCCTTTTATCACTATATTATATATCTAGAACACATTAAGACGTACATGACTCACGTATTAGCTAGCTAGTACTTAAATCCTAAACCGTTGTAGATAATTTAATTGTTAATAAGTGCAAATTAATATCCATGGGCTGCATTTGGGTAATCACATTAATGTTGGGACGTTCCACGCATGCAGGTGGGCAATAATAAAGGATAAGGCTGTGTACGAACGAATGGTGCTGTATATGAGCCTAAACACTTTTGGTGTTTCTCGAGATGCTCAATTAAGAGCTTTAAAGCTCTTAAAAGTAGTGATTGAAGGGGGAGGAAGGGAAATCTTTGAATTTGGGTACAAGACCATGAGAGATCGATGGCAAAAATTGAGTGAGACTCTATCCAAATCGAAACGCTTCTCTCTACAGAAAATTGCACCTCAATATTGCAGTTTTCTGCATGAAGTTAGGGAATCTTCACCAGGTAAACAAACATGCATGGTTTAATTTACACATAGATGATAGATAGTACGTACTACTATACGTTCCATTAATTTTGGAAGTAAAGATTACAAATGAAAAAAGACCTTCAGCTTGAATTAATCCAACAATATTCTTATATATATATATATATATATTTTTTAACAGTTGATTTTGAACTCAAATTAATGAATTAAAATGACGTACAGCTTATGCATGGGTGAAGTGTGAGAGGGAAGAGGACAGAGATTGTAAGGCGGTGCTCCAAGGAGCCAATATTAATGGCCGCGAAGGCAGTATGTATAGTGATGAAGATCGTTATGTACGTCTGAGCCTCATACGAAGCCAAGACGATTTCGATTTACTGCTTCAAAATTTGAACAAGCTGTTGGGGGAGGAAGGGCCAAAGACTTTCTAATTATTAATGCCATCAATCATCACTAGGTTTAAATTGTATTTACCATGATTATCATTATCTCCATGTATACTAGTTCTTGTATACTTGGGGTTAATTTGACTACTTTTTATGAATATACTTTTCCGATAAAAGAAAATTATGATTAATTCTCATTATCTTTCAGTAGAAAAATAAGACGATAATGATTTTATTATACCTGCATGCATCTTGTAAAGGAAGTTTTCACCTTGTCCGTTGTGGATATTGTCAAGGGCGGCGCTTGGAATAGGATGGGTGTAAAAATGACTTTTACACCCACCAATAGAAATATGCAGCCACTTAGACATTTATTGAAGAAATACAATATACTTGATTGTACTAAATCAATACATTAAAATTGATGTATTTGGCTTTATTTGGGATGCTACATTAATCTATCCATTTTTTTTTTGTCGTTTTCTTAATCCTGGTTTAAGAAATATCAGCCCAAGTGCTACCTCAAAATAAGTTGAAAAGTATAACTTATACACGCCAACCTAAACCACAAAATCAACCTATCAATATATATATATATATATATATATATATATCATTTTCTTAATCCTGGCTCAAGAAATATCAAGAAACATCAGCTATCAACTATAAAGAAACATCAACCTATCCATGATCCACGCTAACTTGTCCACAAGATCAACCCATCCATATTAATATATATATATATATATATATATACATATTTCATTTTCTTAATTCTGGATCAAGAAACATCAGCTCATACACAAAATATACTAAAATATCAAATATCATTACAGCTTGCCGAAATATACTAAAATATTAAAGATCATTACATCTTGTCAAAATATACTAAAATATCAAAAATCATCACAATTTCTCAAATTACCTTGCTTTAGGTGGGGGTCGTGCCTTGTAGTGTTGAAAAGCCACCTAAGTATACTTCTCCTATAAAAAAAGAATTCTAATGTGTGTAGTTAGTGCGGTGGTATTAAAAGTAGTAGGGGTGTATTACGTGAGAGAGAGACGTGAAATATATTTTGCGTGTTTGTAATCTCATGCCAAACATATTGAATATTGGCTCCAGTGGATGTAGGCAAATTGCTGAACCACTTAAATATCATCTTGTATAATTTTAAACAATTTTATGCATAACATGCAGGAGGGGGCTAGAAGGTAGAACACGATAGAGAAGTGAAATCAGGTAAGGTTAGATTGGTTTATGGTGTAATCAAGTCTATTGCATTTCTTCGTGAAATGTTTATGTGACACATTTTTATTGATGGTGTAAAAGTTAATTAATTAAATTTATAGAAATGAGCTGCCGAATCTTCGCCCGGAGGCGTATTTAGCTATTCTTGCTGGCCGAATGGAATATTTATTTAAAAAAAAAAAAAAAAACAAAGGGGCACAAAAACGAAACCCCTGAAGGATTCCCTTGCTATAGATAGCATTAGCAACAAGACAGATGAAAATAAAAATACGACGCAACTCACTTTTTAGGGCCCAAAATTAAGCTCAATACGGTCCACTCCTTATAAGGCGAGGCCTAATTCTGTACACCCGGACCCAGTAACAGAAAGACCCGACGTGAGTCCCAAGCCCAACTCACTCAAAATGGAGCAGTACCGTGCGAAGTTCGAGAGTTTCATTTTATTTTTGGGTTGAAGAAGAATGCGGACGTTGAATGAGTAAAGTGGTGATAGATTCGTTATTAATGGAGCAGAGTGTTATATCGCTCTCATTTTGAAAGAGATCTGCACCATTCCCTCCGCCACACAGCATTAATCTTTTCTTTATTTTAACATTTCTTGCTTGGATATAATTGGTTACGTTTTGATCAACACGGCGTACTGAATTAATATAAAGTATAAAGTACATGATGGTCGCCAAAACATTAGTAGAATTGATGTGTCATACGTACATTAGTACTTGGGATTACATCGCATCATATATAGATTCATATGATTTCACAACAATATAGTATTCATGTTATGTGATAATTGGTAGGGATCGGAGTAAGTTGACTGAATATAAACTTGATCAAAATATACTTTTCTTTTTTTTTTTTTCTTTATTTATTAAGAATTATGGAAGAGAGTGAGACGTGCGAGTGAAATAGTATTCTACATGAGTTGGTAAGTAAAAGTTGAGTCCGTTCATGATGAAAAATTTCCATTTTAGAGATAGAGCCTGATCTCCTTATTTTAGCATTTCCATTCGATTCCATTTATACTTTTATCTCTATATTTTGGAGAAAAGCTTTGAGTTTGCACTCCAAACTTACATCCAATATCCGTATTTTCATTTTATAAAAAAAGTTTTAAGAGATCAAGTACGGTAGTTTCTTAAATACAAAAAATCACTATTTATCCTTTAAATATTATTTTTTTTAATCAATATTTTATTCTAACAAATAAAACAAATTCTTCTTCCAATAATACTATATACTTTCTCTCGTGCTTATATTAATTTAAAAATTAATTTAAATAATTACCAAAATGTAGAAAAATTAATTTTAAAATTAAATATTATCGTACCTACAAAAGAATAATTTAAATTTTTGTTTAAGATATACATACACAAGAGAGTAAAAGTTAAGAAAAAAAAGAAAAAAATATATATATAAATATTGAGTATATAGGAAAAATTGTAAATAGAGATCATGAGAGAAAAAAATAGTAAAAAAGAATAAAAAAGAATAATATTTTAGTAGAATAAAAAAGATAATATTATTTTGAGTCTTGAATAGGATTTTATATATATATATATATATATATATATATATATATCAATGTTTTTTGAATACTGATCCAAGTTAAAGGAGTTTTTGCAGACTAAGTACAAGGGTTCATGAACGTCTAAGGATTAGATTATTCAATTTGGTAATTTTGAACTAATCTTAAACTATCAATAACTCCATATTAAATCTGTTTTGCCACAAAAATGATGTATTTAAATCATTCGTTATCGTCTTCTAGTCTCCTCTTTTGAAAAAAACCAAAAAAAGAAGAAAAACACAAATTGATAACCCATTTCATATATTACGAAGACATTTGATCTTCCCACGTTTTTTTCCCCTATCCCAACCAAACACGAGAAATATTTAAAAAAATAAAATATTTTAAATAATTTAAAAATAAGTAATAATAAAAAAAAGGAAAAAGCTGGGGGTACCGACCCCTATTAAAAGCAGCCTGTCGTCGAGGGCAGCAGTGGGCAACACCGTTGATACCATCGGGACCAGCGGTCTCCGGCGAATCTACCCCTGCGACGGCAACCCACGGCGGCCTTAAACCCGAAATGAGTCTTTCCTGCAGCTCCGTTCGACTGAGAGCCGAATCTTCCTAAAATTCATCTTCATATTATTTTTTTATTGTATTTTTATTATATTTTATTATGTTTTTTATTATATTTTTTATTGTATTTATTTTATTATATTTTCTATTGTATTTTTGTTTATTTATTTTATTTATTTATTGTGTTTTATTTTATTTTAATACATTTATCATCAAAAAACAACCCAACTACTTTTGACGCTAGAATCAGCCCGACCAACCTAGCATCTCTGTAAAAAAAAAATGTGGAAATAGATTTAGAATGTTGTTTCAAAGACTGATGACGGGCCGATGAAATTTGACCGATAGATTTAAACTTCTTAATTTTTTTTTCTTTTATTTCAATTATTATTTTTTATATATCTTTAAATTTTTTATAAAAATAAAATATACTAATATACTAATAATTACTTCTTTAATTATTAATTAAAAAAATACAAAATATAATTGGTCACTTCTATTCTTCTTTTTTTTTTTTTTTTTGGGTAGGCACTTCTATCAGTTGAAATAGCATTTTCCACAGGATTTATATCTAGCCGGCATCACCCTGTAAATTCAAAATCATCAAGAAAACAACGACCCTTCCAAGCCGCCCAAAAAGTAAGAAGAAAACAGTCGAGAAGACTTGAAAAAGCAGAAAAACATGGCGAAGAAGAATGTGTCCGTGTATGCAGCGTGCTTGGTATCTTCCATGGTTCTCAATCTCTTCCTTATAATCAAACTGTACGTGGGTGAAGATTGGAAGCTCAGCCTCAGTTGGAGCAAAAAAGCTGCAGCAGAGGCCGAGGCTGTGGCAGCTATATCATGCTCAGGCCATGGCAGAGCCTACTTGGATGGCTTGCTTCTTAACGAAAAGGGATCTCCGGTTTGTGAGTGCAATTCTTGCTATGGAGGCCCTGACTGCTCTGAGTTTTCACCTGCTTGTGCTGTAAACGCTGATGGGTACACCTCTCTCTCTCTCTCTCTCTCTCTCTCTGATATATGGATATGGGTTTTTATATATATTTTTTCAATAATTAGACAGACTTGCCAATCTTAAATTGTAGACTTCTTCATAATTGCTTGTATGGTGAATTGAGAATCTTCTTTAATACGGATGTTTAGATATTAGTTTTTATTATTTTCTTGGCAGATGTTTAGATATTAGTTATTGATAGTACAATGAATATTTGGCACTATATTATAGAATTTGCAACAAGCTATAAAAGCTAATAAAAAATGATTATAAAAAGTAACACGTGCATTAATGGTTGAACCACGTCATCTTCCATGATGATCTACACTACTCCTATATATATAGATTACTCACGAACATTCATCTGAGAGACCATGAATATGATGCAATGCAACCTCAATGTTGGCGGGGGTGCTTAAATGAAAGAGGTGCTATGAGAATCTACAATAGTGGCTTTTAAATATTCTTCATGAATAAAATAAATGCCTTAAAAGGGGTTTTAACTTTTGTCAACAATTTCTTTTTTAAAAAAGGCATGGGATCATATTCCCAGTACTTTCTCTATATCACCGTTCCTAATTTATCTCTTTTTTTAAAGAAGGAAATTAAATTAAAATACATGATCACAAGTCTATGTTACATATAATCAGTAGCAATATTAATTAATGCATCCTCGATCCTTATAACATTAATATATAAATTAATGTTATACATATATTGTAGTGGAGATCCATTGTTTTTGGAGCCATTCTGGAGGCAACATGCAGAAAGCAGTGCAGTTGTAGTGGCGGGATGGCATCGAATGGGGTATTCATACAGTGACCACACTTACATCTGCCAAGAGCTAGAGAGGCACGTCCGCATCTTACATTCCATTGTTAAAAATGCAGTCACTGCCGGAAGATACATCGTCTTTGGTGCCGGCTCCACTCAACTCCTTAATGCCGCTGTTAATGCATTATCCGCCCCTCATAATTCCTCTATGCCCGCATCGATAGTTGCATCAATTCCTTATTATCCGGTTGGTATTAATTCATTAGATCTCATAATATTATATATTCTTTAGGGTCATGCGTGCGTAATACAGTTTATATTTTAAATGATGGAGTACATGAATTAGCTCATGGAATCAATTAAATACTGCAACAGGTTTATAAAAAGCAAACGGACATTTTTCAATCAATTAACTACAAGTTTGAAGGAGATGCATCCCTATGGAAGAACAGTAGTTCAGGGGCTACTGTGAATCATGTGATTGAGTTCGTAACTTCACCAAACAATCCGGATGGACAGCCGAACGAGGCAGTTGTTAGTGGTCCAAATGCCAAAGCAATTCATGATCATGCCTATTATTGGCCACACTTTTCACCCATTCCAACTCCAGCAGATGAAGATGTTATGTTGTTCACAATTTCTAAATTGACCGGTCATGCCAGCACTAGATTCGGGTAAGAAGAGAACCCTTTATCACTATATATCTAGAGCAGTACATTAACAAGACTCATGTTATGTATTAGTGCTTAAATTCTAAACCGATGTCCTTATAACCAAAAAATAAAAAAATAAAATCTAAACCGATGTATATAATTTAACTGTTAATAACAAATTAATATGGGCTGAATTTGGGTAATCACATGATTGTTGGGTTCCATGCATGCAGGTGGGCAATAATTAAGGATAAGGCTGTGTACGAACGAATGATACAGTATATGAACCTAAACAGTTACGGTGTTTCTCGAGATTCTCAATTAAGAGCTTTAAAGCTCTTAAAAGTAGTGATTGAAGGGGGAGGAAGAGAAATATTTGAATTTGGGTACAAGACCATGAGAGATCGATGGCAAAAACTGAGTGAGATTCTATCAATGTCGAAACGCTTCTCTCTCCAGAAAATTGCACCTCAGTACTGCAGTTTTCTCCATCAAGTTAGAGAATCTTCACCAGGTAATTAAACAAACATGAAGGTTACACACAAATGGTGTTTCATTTTGGAAAGCAAAGATATTTTTTTTTTTTTTTTTTAAAAAGAAAGAAAAAAGAGACGAGCTTGAATTAATCCAGCATGCATTCTTATTTTTAACAGTTAATTTTGAACTCAAATTAATTAATTAATTAAAATGACAGCTTATGCATGGGTGAAGTGTGAGAGGGAAGAGGACAGAGATTGTCATGCGGTCCTCCAAGGAGGCAATATTAATAGCCGTAAAGGCAGCGTGTATAGTGCTGAAGATCGTTACGTGCGCCTGAGCCTCATACGACGCCAAGATGATTTTGATTTACTGCTTCAACATTTGAACAAACTCATGTTGGGGGAAGATGGGGCAAAGCCTTTGTAATTAATGCCGTCAATCATCATTAAGTTTGTCTTTATATCATCATATGATCATTTATCTCATGTATGCTTCGTGTATATTTGGGCTTTGACTACTTTTATGAATAAATTACTTTTTTTAAGTACCGATTAAAAAAACAAAATTGTATTGGGTACACCAACATGATGAAAACAGAGAAAAATATGCTTATGAGTAGAAGAGTATCTCTAGATTTTTGTTTGAATTTGAGAATTTTAAGTAGGAGAGGGATAGAGATAAAATATTATAAAGTAAGGCTCATACCATTTATTAGTCGTTTATACAGATAACAAAAAATATCTTAGAAATCAACTTTTATCATGTATGTATCAATCAGCCTCTTGTTTACTTGAGACCCTCAAATTCAAGCAAAAATTTGAGAGGAACTCGATCCCTTGTTAATGTGTGTGGCAACAGGCCGTACCCGGCCGTAGCTTTGGCATTACCTTTTCCGAGTTTAGCCAGAGAGAAAAGGATCACGTTTAGTCAGGGGAATAGATCCCCAGCCATTTTGTAGTTTGATTAGTTTCAAAAACTGGTGTCTACCTGCCTGATATTGCGATCTTCAACATGCATAATTGAAAGTACTTGACACACTAGAGCAAAGAAAATATTTTGCCAAATGAAATTGAAGTACTTAATTAAATTCTCTCTCAAATACAACATGATCTGTAAAACAACGTAAACTTAATACGATAGAAATCAAAACATTGATTTTGAAGATGGATCACAATGGTAAGTATATGTTAACAGCTGCTGGTACAAGCTTTATTTAACATAATCGATGGAGTCACGTACCAACTTTTGATACAAGTTAATTGGTAGGGTGGAGACGAACCAGAAGACCATTGACAGGAGTAGGTGATGGACTGTATGTAATCTTTTCATATGGATCTACTTTCTCCAATTTGAATTTGGTGACCACATTATGCATGAAAGCCAGAATTTCCAATCGTGCATATTCTTTCCCCGGGCACATTCTAGGTCCTCCTCCAAAAGGTACAAAAGTGTATGGTGCAGGCCCCTTTCCTTCGAATCTTGAAGGATCAAACTTTTCTGGGTCAGGAAAATATTTTGGATTTTTGTGTGTTGAACTTACCGTCCAGTAGGTCTGCAACAAAATAGAATTTGATCAGAAAGACAAATTCCAACTTGTTTAATAAATGATTGATACCCTCAATTCATAGATACTTAAAAAAGCTGCATACCTTCCATCCCTTTGCAACTGTAAAACCAGCATAACTGAATTCAGAGGTGACCTCTCTGAATGCCCCTTGACCAGGTGGTGCTAACCTCATCGCTTCACATGCCACATTCCAAGAATACTTCATCTTTTTAATATCATCCCAATTCAACAACTCACCAGGACCTTTGGATTCCGCAATCTGCATTTGTTCTATTAAAAACAAACCAAACAAACAACAGATCTAATTATTCCTAATTAGAGCTGCAGCATAAAGAAAGGAATGCCTTTGGACTTGAAATATGCAGAGGAGATCATAGTCTTACTGATAAAAAAATGTTACCTTTCAAGACCTCGCTATAGACATGGGGGAACTCTGCAATGTAATTCAGGACGAATGTAATTTGCAGTGCTTGCCGTATCGTGGCTGGCAATGAAGAAACCTACAATCTTATTAGCAATGTCCTTTTCCTCCATTCCCCTCCCAGTACTTTCATCTCTTATAAGGAGCATGCGAGTCAACAAGTCTACTTGTGTCGACGTCCCTTTATTCTCTGAGAGCTCCGTCTTTCTCTTTCTAATGATTGATAAAAGCTCCTCGCGAATGAGTTTGCCTCCTTTGATGGCACGCCTAAAAGCTGTACCTGGAAAGTTGATGGGAATGGATATGAGGCCTGCCGTTACAAGACTGAAGGGATTCCCGAATCTGGTCACATAGTCGGGATCTTTGATATTCATAAACAACCGACAAGCCAATGCAAAGGTGTACTTCCTCGTCAATGGGAAAACCTTAACTTGTTTATGAGGAAACCAGTCTGTCTCCAAATGTTGTAGAGCTTCTGGCTTGAGAAACTCGGGGAGATAGCTACGCATTTTGGCGGTTTCTACTCTGGTAGAATACTCGACGTCGAGGGGAAAAAGCAAAATTCGTTCCATCGATTTTGGCCACCAGGTGGTAACATGCTTGTTCTCACTTGAGAACAAGAACTTGTTCCCAGAAGGGCCACAGAACACGGCAAAGCTCTCTCCAAGCAAGGAGGTTCGGAACAGTTCTGGGGAGTATTTGGTCATTCTATCAGCAATGAACTTGTCTGGATAATCATTTTTATTCGCCATGGCATATTCCAGGGTTTCACCTATGATGGGCCATCCTTTTCTACCTGGCGGAAGATTGCGGGAAGAAGATTTGCTTCCAAAAATGCGGATGATGAGAGGAAGAGAGATGCCCAGTACGATTACAATCTGAAGTAGATACGAAAGATAGAGATCCATATCTTTCTGCTTAACAACAACTGACTAGTGAACAACTTTTAAGGCAGTGTTTTTGTGTCTGATGAGGAACAGCAAAACACGACTGGAATTTAAATAGGCAGAGAGGGTGGGTATGTATCTTTGATTCTTCTTGTTGTTTTGACGAGTAGATAAGGGGCAATGTTTATGGTAATTTTTTAAAGTTAAAAAAATTAATTGATTATTCTTTCTTGTTTCGATAATCAAAAAGAAAATTCTGTTGTTTGTTGGACGTGATCATGATGTCCGTTTGGAGTGTACAAAACATATATAAATTTATAACACAACTCCTTTTAATTTGAGTTCTTATAAGTGCAGTAGATTGTAGTGTGTGTTATACCGCTCTCATTTCGAAGCGGAAGGAGATAACCATTCCAAATTCCATTTCCTTCCTCCACACAGCAAACCTTTTTTTTTTTTTTAAATAAATAAAAAAATCCATGGATATAATAATTAGTACATTTTGAACATGACATTAATTAATTAATAAAGGAAGAGAAAGGTTAGAGAGAGAGAGAGAGAGAGAGAGAGAGAGGAAAAATATAAATTCCATATTTTGTTTTAGTATGTCATGATCGTGACCCGACCCGGTGCTAACTATTAATTTAAGTTAAAACAGCTGCAGCTCACATTGGAAAAAGGCCCAAAACAGTAGGAGCGAGTTTTGAAGTAAATTAGAATAAAAAGACAGATAAAAGAATTTTGGTAGATTTTATATTCCACCGGCTGGCTGTGTTCTTTCTTTATTTAATTAATTAATTAATTTATGAAAATAAGTTGGCCGAATCAGGAGGCGTATTTAACTAATTCTTGCAGGCGGCAGGGAAGATTTATCTAGAGCTATAGTATTAGCAACAAGACAGATGCCAAAGAAAAAAACTACGCAACTCACTTTTAAGGGCCCAAAATTAAGCCCAATATGGTCCACTCCTTATAAGCCGAGGCCGAATGCATTACACCCCCGACCCACCGACCCAGTAACAGAAAGACCCGTGTGTCCCAAGCCCAACTCACTCAAAATGGAGCACTACCGTGGGAAGTATGAGAGTTTCATTTTATTTTAGAAACCGAAATAAATAAGAATGCGGACAGGCAGAGGATCATGCGACGTCACAGGCTACCTTTTATTTTTTATTTTTTCTTAGTTCCATGATTCCATCGTTGAATAAGTCAACTCGTGCTAGATATTCAAATTCCTATTATTGCAGCGGTGTTATATCGCTCTCATTTTGACAGAGATCTGCACCATTCCCTCCTCCACACAGCAAATTTTTTATTTTTAAATATTTCTTCCTTGGATAAAATTAGTTACATTTTGAACATGGCATTAATCAAAAATCTAAGATAAACATGGCCAAAGCATTCGTAGAATTGATGTGTATGAGGCAATATTATATGTACTGTTTGTGTTTTTTAATAAATAATCCTTTTTTACCGTTGCCTTTATGGTAGCTTTTAAGGGTTAGGACCGTTGCTCTTCAATGTTGATTTTATCCTGGATTATAAGTGACCGTTTGGTATAAATGATGTTGTCAACGTTGGGAGTTAACGTTGGGTTAAGTGAGTTCTTTTAATTGTATTCCCCGTTAGTCCTTTTAAGTCCAAGTTTCTCTCTCTCTCTCTCTCACACACACATATATGTATGTGTATATATATATATATATATGTATATATCTGTATTTGGGTTTAGTCGGTAAGTGTACGCAAGAGAATAAAAAAGATTTTGGTTATTTTTAGAGTATTTCCATATAAATGAAAAGTATTTTTTTGGTGGAACTTTGAGCTCATTCATTTGTGTAGAGTTGGTTTGAACCATACGACAATCAGTTAGGTTGCTGTATCTTGGGAGAGTTAGGTCAAGAGATGTTCTGTTGCACTGGTTTAATCTAAGAAATTGTAAATCGCAGAGAGTTTGAATCTCTTTAAAGAGAGTAAGATAGCTATGCCTCAACCTAATTTGAGATCGTTCGAATATTATTATGTTGAAATTCTTATTACATTGCTATGTATTTGATGCATTTCTTATTATATTATTGTGTATTTCACTAACAATTTTAAAGAAAAACCAGTTGAAGGCTACAATCAAAAAGTGCACGAAAAGTGGGGACATGTCAATAAGCCTTCATTAATTTGTTGAAGGGTTGTGGGTAGATTTCGATGCCAATAAGCATATTTGCTATGATAAAAGATTGTTTAAAAATTGTACTCCTTTTGAAGTAGAGAAAGCAATTACACTTGATGATTATAGTAAAATCAAGGCTCTTGGTAGTGGTGAGGTTGAATTGAAATTCACATCTGGGTGTATATTAACACTTAAAAATGTGCTTTATACACCGTATATGAGAGAGAATTTGGTGTCGAATTTTTTACTCAACAAGGCAAGTTTTAAACAAATTATCAAATCTGATAAATTTGTTATAACGAAAAATGGAGTTTTTATGAGTGATGGCTATGTTTGTGATGATATGATGTTGAGCGTAAAGCATCAAACATTTTTGTTTATATGCTTTCTTCTTTATATTTTTGGCATGCACGTTTATGTCATGTGGATAGTAGATATGTTGCTATACGAGTAGTTTAGGATTAATTTCCAAACTGACAAAGGATTTTCAAAATGTGAAACGTGTGATCAAGTTTATAAAAGTGTTGATGAGGAAAATATCAAATTGTTAGATTGAATTTTACAGTACCGTTCCTTGTGAATTTGAATTTTTTTGTTTTTTTTAATCTTGTGGAGGAAATGGATATTTGATTATTTTAATTTTCAAAAAAAACGTGTGTTTATTCAAATACTATATTTGATGATGTTGAAAAAATAAAAATTCCTCCATGAAGTTAAAAAAATAATTTGAGTGCAATGAGTTTAATTAATTTGTTTAGTTATTGGGAATTATCCATAAAAACTACAGCTTGTGTTCTTTCTAGATATGAAAGGAAAAGTCGTTGTTTATATTTCTTCTTTCATAATGAAAAAAGTTATTTTTTTGAGTAAGATGCATTTTTTTTAATGAAAAGAAATTTTCTTTATCCAAGAATTAGGAATTAGTTTTTTTTTTTAAGTATTTACATCAAATATATTTTTTTTAATCGTTTGCTGTCTTCTTTCTCTAAAATTTGCATGGTGTTAATTTTGGAGAAAGCCTTTAAATTTTGGGTACATGCATTATTATTGATTTAAGCCGTTTTAAGAGCTTTATTGTATGTTTTGGCGCCGTATTTTGCACAAGTCAACTATGGAGTTGAGCTGCTTTGGCTTCGATAAGGAAGCAAACTGGTTGAAAGATTTATTATATGAGATTTTCTTATGGGAAAAATCAGTTTTATCTATTTTAATTCGTTGTGATAAGTACTGCTACAATTGGTAGAGTACAAAATCATTATTATAATGGTAAATCCAAATCCATATGAAGAGAAAATTACAGTATTGTGAGATCATATTTGCTTGATGATATTATTAACATGGATTATATTAAGTCTTGTGATAAGCTTGTAGATCTACTAATCAAGGCTTTGATAAGAAAGATAATTTGGAATACATCGAAGGGAATGAAATTAAAATCCAAAAAAATTCTTGAGTCATGTATGAGGATACCCAACTTGGAGACGAGAGATCCTGAGAACCAAATTTAATGAAAAAGATAAATAATATGATGATGGTAAGAAATGTACTATTTAGTTTATTTTCCATTCCTATGGTGTGAGTGCATTTATCCTATAATGTCGAGGAAAATGAGTTGTTGAAAAAACTCTTAATCAAATTCTGTAACTCTTATAAGTGAGGTGTAAGAAGTATAGGAAAAGATTTCATCGTGAGTTTGAGAGTAGGGCCGCTCTCTATGAGAATTGAGTTTGTTCTCAAATGCACTTATGAAATTGAGAATATCACAAGACTATAATGTGCTGGCCAATAAAACTTAATGTAAACATCTGAATTTTTATGTGTGAGTAATAATTTTTTATCTTCTTTAAATAATTATAATTCAAGTCTGTAACCACTACTCACTCTAAAATAAAGATTATTATTTCATTGAGTGAAAATTCAATGCAGAGTATACTTTCATGATATATAATAATTTTTCTTTGTTTGGAAATATCTATTTATTTTTTATTGAAAATAGTGGGGAAATGTTGGTATATCCTTTTTAACCGTTGCCTTTGTGATAGCTTTTAAGGGTTAGGACGGTTGCTCTTCAATGTTGCTTGAGCAGTAATAGACTTACGATGCTTTTACATTTATTTTACAACTTATGTGTATTTAGATTTTTTTTTTATTTTTTATCATTTATTTTTAACTATTTTTTAAATATTTTTAATCATTAAGAAAAAATAAAAATATAAACATATTTTTATTTATATTCACATCTTTAATCATTAAGTAAAATTAAAAAATAAATAAATACAAAAAAAAAATTGTAAATAAATTATAAAAATGGTGGTAACTGTATCATTTCTGATGTTGATTTTATCTTGGATTATAAGTAGCTGTTTTGTGTAATGATATTGTTAACGTTGGGAGTTAACGTTGGTTTAAGTGAGCTCTTTTAATTGTATTTCCTGTTAGTCCTTAAAGTCCAAGTTTGTCTCACATAAATGTGTATTTGGGTTTAGTCGGTAAGAGTACGAGGTGTACTTAAGAGAATAAAAATATTTTTGATTATTTTTAGAGTATTTCTAGATTAAAAAAAAAATAAAGTGTTTTTTTTATTTATAAAATTTTAAGCTCATTCACTTATGCAGAGTTAAGTTGAGCTATATAAAGATCAGTTAGATTATTATATCTTGAAAAAGTCAGATCAAGAAATATTCTACTGTACCAATTTAATATGAGAGATTATAAATTACAAATGACTTAAATCTTCTTACAAAAAATGAAATATTCGTAATTCAGCTTAATTTAAGATTATTCGAATATTATTATGTTGTAATTTTTAGTATATTATTGTGTATTTGATAGATTTCTTATTATATTATTGTATATTTCATTAACATATATATATTTTTAAGGAATATTCTATATACATTAGTTAGGATAACATCGTATCATAGATTCATATGATTTTACACTGAAATATATATAGTAGTGTTATGTGATTGGTAGGGACTAGAGTGAATAAAAATTTCAAATCTGATTATTGTCGACTTTCAATGCATGCAAAAGATCCATTATTATCATGCTTGATTAGAAAAAATAAAAACCCTTTATTTATTTTTTGAGAAATGTTACTTATTATTCTGTACTACATTCTTTATTTATTTTTTAAGAATTAAATGGTATTATACAATTGGTATGTTGACGTCTTTGAGTAAAAAGTTTCTATTTTCAGCTTCTTATCGAAGTCTAGTACTGAATGTATCAAATATAAATTTGATAATTTTATTTAAAATAATTATATATTTAATTTATCAAAATTTATCAATTCAAATTTTAAGTTAGAATACTTGTACACCATCTTTTATATTGGAATATTTACTATTTATTCATTAAAATATTTTTTATTATTTTTTAATATATTTATTAGATAAATAAATTATAAATATATTTATTAGTTTTATAAATTATAAATTATATTATTATTTTAATAAATCTAATGGATAAATTTAATATTAAATTATAAATATTAAATATTAAATCTTTTTATCAAATTTAGACTCGGTTTAGATTAGAAAATGAGATAAGTTGAGATGAATTTAATTTATTTTTTAATATTATTATTATTTTGAAATTTAAAAAAGTTGAATTGAGATTTGAAAAAATTATATTAGATTTTGAAAAAACTATATTGAAATTTATGTTTTGTATAAAAATTTTAAAAAATATAATAATAAATTTGAAATAAATTAAGAAAAATTCGTCTTATTTTTTAATTCAAACCGACTCTTTACTTTTTTAATATATATTCAATACCAATATTTTTATTGGAAAACGATAAAGTTACAATTCTATTATTATCTGTTAATTATCTATTTTGTATTTGAGTTTTTTTAATTTTTAATTTTATTTAATGATTAAAGAAATGATTATTAATAAAATTATAAATTTTTTAAATTTTTTTAATAATTAAATACGTGAAAAAGTATTTAAAAAGTAATAATAAAAAAATAAAAACTTGAATACAAAGAAGAGTAATAAACGGCAATCCCATCATAGTTTTGTATTTTTTCAAAAACTAAAAAAAAAAAAGGCGCATGGTAGTTGGTCAGAGATGGATGCCTAACACCGCCAGTGTCGGTTGCAGATAGACTCGAAATGGATGAAAGACAGAGAGATATAGAGGGGTCATGTCGGCCTTCAAATCTGCCACTTTTTATCAAGTTTCTGTTCTCACATGAACCCTTATTTTAATTTCCCTTTATATATATATATATAATTTTATTTTTTTGTGTTAAATTTTTTTTCCTCTATTTTATATTAAAATATTTTTATTAGATTGTTTAAAATTATTTTTTTAAAATATAAATTTATACATCTATCAAAAAAATTTAATTATATTTGATAAAAAATGAGAAGATAAAAATAAATAAAAAAGGATAAAAGTATTTTTTATAAATAATATAGATAATTTTTTATTTAACAAAAGTCAAATTTATACTTTTTAAAAATATTATTTACAAAACATATTTTTATTAATTTTTTTCATTTTTATTTTCTTACTTTTAATTAAATATGATCATATTTTTCTAATAAATATATAAATTTATATTTTTTAAAAAATCATTTTAAATAATCTAATAAAAATACTCTTAGACCGTGAATTGGCCCCCATCCCTCTCTTTGCATTAATGCGATTGCTTGTAGGAGGGTCCCAAATTCTGGATATTCAAACGCCAACCATTGGGTCGGAAAATAATAATAATAATAAACTATAGTATTTCACGGTAATTAATTGGAACAAACAGAGTCATGTGAACTTTTAATTCCCCCAATCCTAATAGTAAGCATACATATTTCTTAATATCCCACTATATTTTAAACATCTTTATATATATATGAACCATAATCTTAATTCTTACTACATATAACACATACTAATTATCTGATTAAAAAGACACATTACTAAATATAATGAAAAATAATAAATTGAAGATTAAAAATAGATATGAATAAGGTTTATTCTTATAGTCTGTTAGTCCATATCAATTTGCTCATTCATAATTATTATTGTTGCGATATGATGTGGTACTTCCTCTCTCACGCCCTCACACAAATATTTTAACCAAACTTTAATCCTAATTCCTTTGGCCAACACTTGAAGTAATATGAGTGGACGGTACAACTACCGTACCACTGTTTTTTTTAATGTTAAAAGATAAACAAAAATAATTAAGAATTGTTTTAAGCAATTCTCCGCCTTCTACTTCTGCCTCACTTCCCAACATGATGTTGTGGGAAAATATTGTTTCTAATTTTTATATAATAGCATGTGTTAATGTGTTAGTTATTAATATAGTATATATTAATAAATCCAAAACTTGAATTAAAAATATAATAATATAAATTTTTATTTACTACATATGGGCAATGATATAAACAATTTATAAAATTAGATTTTTTTTTTTTTTACAGTCTAAATAATAAATAGATAAAAAAGATTTCTATTTTAAAATAAGTTTGATCAAAATATTCTTATTTATAAAATAAAAACTTTTAAAATTTGTAAAATTTATTTCATTTATGCATGAAATAAAAGCGTTTTAATTAAGTTTATCATGCAGTTTACTAATAATATAGATTGTAAAAAGAGTTCTTCAATACATATAATATATTATATTAAAATTATAAATATATATTAAGGAATATAAATAGCGTGGAAAAAAATCCAAGATATATATTGTTCTCCACCCAAAGTAACCGAAAATTGTTTATAGAAACAGAAAGGATGTTTAATTTGTTGGCTTTTCGCTGTTAACGAGGTGGTAGGGATGGTAAGTAAAACTCCAGGAAACGTTACCAAAGCAAATTTGTCTTCACTCCATCGTTTCGTGGTCCTATGGCCTACACCCCACTGGCCACTGCTTAGCTCACGAACCATTCTCTGCTCACTACCTCTCTTTCTTCTTCCACGTTTTGTTTGTTTTTATATTCCTTACAGATTTATCGGCTTCCACATCGTCCTCCATTGTGAAAGTTCTGGCCTGGAGCTGTACTTCACAGAGTTTCCCACCCCAGATCGGGGAGCTCTGCTTTATCTTCTACTTTATAAACTAACTCTGTTTTGAGTAATTAGTTTATATTTTCAGGAGGAATCTCTTTCCATTGAATTGTGAAACCCAAGGCAGCAAATCATTTGGACTTGGGAAACATGCATGGAGCACATCAGATTTGAGCTGCGCCCTTTCGGTTCTCGCATCTATCAAATTTCAGCTTCAATGGTAAACATACATACATACATAATCAGCTTTCTAATTCCTTCCAACTTCTTCGCAGATATCTGCTTCTTTTCTCTTTCCTTGTTTTTCTCTCTCCCCTCGAATATTTGATTCAAGTTGTTTGGTTTTGTAAGTTTTCTTTCTAAATGGTATAGTTCATGAAGTACACTAAACTTTCTTTTGGTAATTCACAAAGTGTTGGGTGTTGGTGGTTTTGGAAAATGTTGGATTTAGAATTGGTAATTAGTTGGGTATCAATAGGAATATGGATCTGTTTTACTTGACTTTAAATTACTCACTTTATGCAAATGTAAAAGATATGAGTAACTTTGAAGTACGCTTTGAATGGTTCTTTCATTACCACGTACGCTACTCATCCACAGGCTACAGCTACAAACAAAATTGACGTTTTAACGTAACCTTCCTTTCGTTCTTTCTTTCTTTCTTTCTTTCTTTCTTAATCCTCGCTCTTTATAATCAACCTGTTGATTAACTTCAATGCTCTAAACAGTTTTTATTTTTATTTTATAGCTGCTTTTATCATAAATATTATAATAATCGGTTCAATTATTTCATTTGTGAACGTTTGTTTGATGCCCAGCTGTTCCCAGGATGGTGACCAATTGGGTACTAATGGCGTTTCATGCTCACATCCCCCCACTACGGATAGATTAGATCCATCTCCCTTTTTGATTTAATTGCCATTAGGCCCCTGCTCTTTTCCCCAATGGCCACAACTACCCCCTTTCCCTCCCTCCGGTTCCCAACCCTCCTGTTCTTCCTCTTCTTTTCCATTTTCCCGCCCTGTACGCCCCTAACGGCCGAATCCGAAGCCCTCCTCCACTGGAAAAACCAGCTCAAGGACCCCCACCATTCCTTGCAATCCTGGAAGCCTTCAGACTCTCCCTGTGAGTTCTCCGGCATTAAGTGCCACCCGGTTTCCGGTAGAGTCACCGAAATCTCTCTTGAAAACAGGTCTCTTTCGGGGGTAATCCCGCCGTTTATTTTTGTCCTCGAGAGCCTGATTGTACTCTCGTTGCCGTCCAACAACATCTCCGGAAAGCTTCCTTTGGAACTGAGTTATTGCAGCAACCTTAGAGTGTTAAATCTCACAGAAAACAACATGATCGGACGGATTCCCGACCTCTCCGGGCTGAGAAGCTTGGAGATTCTCGATCTTTCATTAAACTACTTTTCGGGTTCCTTGCCAAGTTGGGTGGGGAATTTAACCGGATTGCTTGCCCTGGGGCTTGGTGAGAATGAATTCGACGAGGGTGAAATTCCTGAGACTCTTGGGAATTTGAAGAACTTGACTTGGTTATATCTGGGAGGTGCTAACTTGAAGGGAGACATTCCAGAGTCTATTTTCGAGCTCAAGGAGCTGGAGACACTTGATATATCGAGTAACAAAATCTCCGGTAACTTCCCCGAGTCGATTGTCAAATTAAAGAAACTGACCAAGATCGAGCTCTTCGATAACAATTTGGCCGGAGAAATCCCGCGAGAGCTTGCCAACCTGACATTTCTGAGGGAATTCGATGCTTCTGCCAACAGGATGCATGGGAAGTTGCCCAATGACATTGGGAGTCTGAAGAATTTGGTGGTTTTCCATATTTATAAGAACAACTTTTCCGGCGAATTCCCTGCAGGATTTGGAGATATGCAGCATCTTGTTGGGTTCTCAATCTATGGTAACAGCTTTACCGGGGAGTTTCCTGTGAATCTCGGCCGGTTTTCGCCGTTGGACAGCATCGACATATCTGAGAATAAGTTTTCGGGTGGTTTCCCCAAGTTCTTGTGTGAAAACAGAAAGCTAACGTTCTTACTTGCTTTGGGAAATGAATTTTCTGGAGAATTGCCAGAGTCTTATGCTGAGTGCAAGTCTCTACAGAGGTTGAGAATCAATATGAACCGCTTGTCTGGGAAAGTTCCCGATGGGGTTTGGGCACTTCCATACGTAAGAATGATTGATTTTGGTGATAACAATTTTAGTGGAGGCATGTCCGCCGAGATCAGGTTTTCTTCTAGCTTGAGTCAGTTGGTTTTATTGAACAATAACTTTTCAGGTGAGCTTCCACCAGAACTTGGCAAGCTGAGGAACTTAGAGAGGCTTCATTTGAGCAGTAATAACTTCACTGGTAAAATACCTTCTGAAATTGGTGCTCTGGTGCAATTATCATCTTTGCACTTGGAAAAGAATTCTTTGACAGGATCAATACCCCCTGAACTGGGTAACTGTGTGAGGCTTGTTGACTTGAATCTTGCCTTAAATGCTTTCTCAGGAAATATACCAGAAACATTTTCTTCAATGACCTCGTTGAACTCTCTGAATCTTTCGAGAAATGAACTTACAGGTTTGATTCCTGAAAACTTGAAGAAACTGAGGTTAAGCTCCGTTGATTTGTCTGAAAACCAGCTATCGGGAAGGATTCCATCTGATCTTTTGACAATGGGTGGAGACATAGCATATCTTGGAAACAAGGGACTCTGTGTTAACCAAAATTCTAAAATCAGTTCAAGGATAAATGTTTGTTCTAAAAACCATAGTCAAAGAGGGATCTTTGCAGGTAAATTCGTTCTGTTATGTGTTATAGGATCCACCTTGGTTGCCCTATTAGCTGGATTATTGCTTGTGAGTTACAAGAACTTCAAGCTTAGTGAGGCTGATATGGAAAATGAGTTGGAAAGGGAGAAGAAAGTAGATCCTAAATGGAAACTTGCATCTTTCCACCAAGTAGATATCAATGCTGATGAAATATGTGATTTGGAAGAAGAAAATGTGATTGGAAGTGGTGCTACTGGAAAAGTTTATCGACTGGATTTGAAGAAAAATGGAAGTACAGTGGCTGTAAAGCAACTATGGAAAGGAGATGGCGTGAAGATTGTGGAAGCAGAAATGGAGATTCTGGGAAAAATCCGACACAGAAATATACTGAAGCTTTATGCATCTCTACTAAAAGGAGGCTCAAGTTTTCTGGTATTTGAGTACATGGAAAATGGTAATCTGTTTCAAGCTCTTCACAGAGACATCAAAGTTGGGCAGCCAGAATTGGATTGGTACCAGCGGTATCAAATTTGTTTGGGAGCTGCAAAGGGGATTGCATATCTGCACCATGATTGTTCACCACCTATCATTCATAGGGACATAAAATCAAGCAACATTTTACTTAATGAGGATTATGAGCCAAAAATTGCTGACTTTGGGGTTGCAAAGGTTGCTGAGAAGTCTCATAAAGGGTCTGATTATAGCTGTTTTGCTGGCACTCACGGCTATATTGCTCCTGGTGAGTTTCGAAACTTCTTTTCTTTCTTCATGCATGGATAAGTAAACCGTGAATGATATTCATTAAGCCCTCATGTTGGCGGTTATCTGTCTCCCAGCCATAGGACCTTAATATTTCACGAAAGGATCATGTGTGGTTTTGGCAGGAAACGTGGATATAATAAATCTTAGGTAACATTTTCAGAACTAGTTTGTATTAGATGCTCTTTGTTGAGAATGTAATGTTGATGGTTGCTTCTTATAGCGCGTGTGCTTGAAAACCCGCACTGAGATTTGAGATATGACCCACTGGAATATGGTTTCTGAAGTGTAACTGAAATGTAGAGCTAGGTGTCTGCTTAAGTTAAAAGAATGTTTGATTCCTTCAAGTTATCTATTGTTATGTCTATATTACCCCCTGCCCCCGCCCCCCAATAAAATGGAAAAAAGTTATTAACCAAGGGAAAATAGTTATTATAACCTGATGAAAATTCTAATTTTGTAAAACTTGCGTGGCTGAGGTTTCCTTTGTGACTAATGAAGAGATTTTTATATAAAATCCATTTTCCATTAGGGAATTGCGATTATCATTGTTACTAATGTCTAGACTCCAATTTGACTATGCAGAGCTGGCATATAGTCTTAAAGTAAATGAAAAGAGTGATGTATATAGCTTTGGCGTGGTGCTGCTAGAACTAGTTACAGGTAGAAGACCTGTTGAAGAGGAATATGGAGAAGGAAAAGATATTGTTTATTGGGTTTTAAATCATCTGAATGACCGTGAAAGTGTTCTCAGGATTCTGGATGATAAAGTGGCAACTCACTCTGTCCAAGATGACATGATTAAGGTGTTGAGGGTTGCAGTCCTTTGTACTACTAAGCTTCCATCCGTTCGCCCTTCTATGAGGGAGGTGGTCAAAATGCTTATTGATGCCGATCCTTGCGCTTTCAAGTCCCCAAAAAAGAATTCTGACAAAAACAGCAAGTTTTTCCTCTAGTCATATTATATGCTTTCAGGAATAGTTGAGGTTCTAAAACTTGATGCAAATTTTTGGACTTCGGCAAGTGTTGGCCAAATTGTAGTTCCTATGATCATGATAAGAGCTCCAAGAGTAAGTATCAGACGAAATGGTGTTGGTTTGGTCTTTGGTTGCTGTAATCTGATGCGGAGCCTATTACTGGGTATTGTATATGCAATACATACATATATATATATATATATTATTGATTGGAATAATATGAAAGGCACAAGAAACATTTCAAGCAGATTTGAATGCAATATTACTTTGAAATCAACTACTTGATATTTAAAATTAAATACCTAAATTCCCCCGTCATCAGATTTTATCATCACTATCATGTGAACGGTAATTGGTGATGTGGAATGTACAAATTATGTAGTTCTTACAATTAAGCATATTTTAATGAGATGAGTCTACTTATTTATTGGGTTGTTACAAACTTACAAGAGTACTTTGAAATCCAGAGAGAAGACAAAGTTTATGGAACTAAAAATGTGGTACTCGGGTTCATAAAAATATCGTTTTAATGAGATGAGTCTACTTATTTATTAAATAAAGTAGTTCTTACTTGGGCAAAAAAATAAAACATATAGATGGTTGCTCTTATGGCGATGATTACCAATTTGTGATAGCACCTCCAGTTATATTACAGCATACGTGGATGATGGACTTTAGATGTATCTATCATGACTGCATAATGGATTCAGCTGACTTCAACTTGTATTTTGGTGTAGGTTAAAAAAATGACTAAGAAGACTCGAATATATCTGAAAGTCGCTAATCAGTGATGATGCAATTGCAGAGAAATTACACAAAGCATAGGATGAGATTTATTTTAGACTACATGGTTCTGCTTGGAGTAACGACTAAACGGTCCACTTCTCAAAACCATAAACTTTTCAAATGAGTTTACTTGGTCTTTGGTCCTCAAAAACCTTCCCTAGAGAAACCGCGTTTTCCTTCACTCTCTCTTCGAAACTCCTATACACCCTTCAAATTGGCCCAAAACCTCATGCTCCTCCCATCAAATTTTCTCAGTTCCCATCTCGCCTCCTCCTTACCCACCATGATATATATTATCAAAACTTGCCCCCATCATTTCTATGGCTTTCATCTTTAACAACTCCAACTTTATCCTCCCCTTAGTCGTCTCCTTATCCTTGGTTTCTTCTATTCCGTTCGTTTATTCACTCTCCACTGTATCTATTTCTGAGACTTCTGATCAAATATTAATCTGTGCAATAACTACGCCCCCTAATCAGCCAGATTTCCTTCTTAACTGCACTAGTTTCCCTCATGGTTCCCCTCAAGGAATACAAAAGCCCGTGATTCCGCCCAACACGTCATTTTCTGGGATAGTCGCTGGAGAGGGGTTTTTCTGCGCGTTGTGGCCGCCATCTTCCTCATCCATATCGATCGTGCGTTGTTGGAGGTTCCCTACCGATGGTACTGGGCCCCCCAAGCGTATCTATCGTGGCCCGGCTCTCAACGAACTTGATGCTGGGAATTCTCACATTTGTGGCCTTGTAAACGAGAACGGTAGCCTAAAATGCTGGCCGACGCACGGATCTCCGATTACCGATCATAACCATAACTTTTCAAGAATTGCAGTGGGTGAGAATTTTGTATGTGGGTTATCGCGAATTGGAAAGATTAAGTGCTTGGGGAGCAATAATACTCAAGTTGTTGGCATGGAGCCTAGCGGGAACTATAGCGTGGTTTCTGCTGGGTTCAGGCATGCTTGTGCCATCCATTTGGACAACGGTAGCTTGGATTGCTGGGGAGATATGATGGGCGAGAAACCTTGTGGGGAGTTCACATCATTGGCTTTGGGAGATAACCGTAGTTGCGCTCTGAATTTTGATGGAAAAGTTGTTTGCTGGGGCGAAGAAAATTTCAGTCTGCCAGAAAACTTGCAGGAGACATATTTCACCGCGATTGAAGCAAAGCGCAGCGTTTTCTGTGGAGTTGCGTTACCCGACTACTCCCTTTATTGTTGGGGTAATAATACTCTTAACTCAAACTCGACGGTGTTTGAGGATGTCTTGCCAGGGCCGTGTAGAAGAAGTACTGAATGTCCATGCGGTCTGTTGGGATGGTCTTACAAAATTTGTGGTCATGAACAAATCATCTGCAAGCCTTGTCCAAGGAGTACTTCACCACAAATCATCTGCAAGCCTTCATCATCTGGTTGGGATGACAAGATGGTGGCTTTCCTAGTGGTGGGGTGCGTGGGGTCTTCGGCTCTTTTACTAGTCTGTTCTTTCTTTCTCTTCAGATATTGCAAAGGTAAAGGCTGCCGCGTCCATGACTCAGGCCCCTTGGACGAGACAGGAACCGCAGCTGATCAGGCTGATCAGGATGGAGCAGCTGCACCACCAGTCGTTCTGGAAAGGCGGCTGAGCCACTTGATTAGCTTGGGAAATGGTGGAGGCGGCCAATTGGAGGAATTCTCTTTGCAAACACTACTCGATGCCACAAATAACTTCTCTGAAGACCACAAGATTGGAAAGGGGAGCTTCGGTTGTGTGTACCACGCGACTCTAGATGATGGCCGAGAAGTGGCTATCAAGCGCGCTGAGATATCAAAGTGTTCAACGTCTTCACCATATGCCACAAAGCGCGAGGACGACAAAGACAATGCTTTCCTAAACGAGCTCGAAGCTTTGTCCCGCCTCCACCACAAGAACCTCGTCCGCCTATATGGCTTTTGTGAAGATAGCAACGAGCGAGTATTGGTCTATGAGCACGTGCACAATGGAAGTCTCAATGACCATCTCCACAGGCTCGACAACTCTCCGCTCCTCTCGTGGGCTGCACGCCTTAAGGTCGCATTAGATGCAGCTAGGGGGATTGAGTATTTACACGTGTATGCGGTTCCATCAATCATACACCGCGACATCAAGTCCTCCAACATATTGTTGGATGCCACGTGGACTGCCAAGGTGTCCGATTTTGGCCTATCATTAATGGGCCCTGGAGATGAGGATGAGGAGTCGCACCTTTCGCTTCGCGCGGCTGGCACAGTTGGGTATATGGACCCCGAGTATTATAGACTTCAAAAACTGACTACCAAGAGTGATGTCTATAGCTTTGGAGTGGTATTGCTAGAAATGTTGACGGGGTACAAGGCAATTCATAGAAACGAGAATAGAATGCCACGCAATGTAGTTGATTTTGTAGTACCCTACATTGCTCAAGATGAAATTCATAGGGTTTTGGACCCAAGAGTGCCTCCCCCTACACCATATGAAATCGAGGCAGTGGCATATGTTGGGTATCTAGCGGCAGATTGCGTTCAATTAGAAGGTCGAGAGCGACCATCAATGACCGAGATTGTAAGCATATTAGAAAGAGCCCTGGCTGCATGTTTAGCGCAGCCAGCTGTGTCTCGATCTACAACTGGCTCTTCTACGTAATACTTTTGCACCTATACCCACGAAATAGTCCCATTTTGTAGAGCAACACATTTTTTTTTTTTGTAAAAAAAAAAAAAAAGAGGAGAGATTATTTGGTTGTTTACTTTTCTGATACATGATATTCAACTTTTTTCCATCTTAAATGTTAATTGGACTGAGATTAAAGTGCATTTGGATAATGAGTTAAGATAAAGCGTTGAATAATATATTATTAGAATTTTATCTTTTAATATTATTATTTTTTAGATTTAAAAATTTTGAATTACTTATTATATTTTATAAAAAAAAAATTAAGAAAATTCTAATAATGAAAAGAGATAGAGTGTGTGATAAAGTAACTAAGACGAAAGGAGAGTTGAATGTGCTTGCTTTTCAACCCACTGGCACTGATTGTTTCTTGGTTTGTTTAACCAAGACTTTTTTTCATTTTATTTTATTTTATATCCTCTTTCAAATTAAGCTTTGAATTTCATTATTCAAAAAGAAGGTCAAATAGGTGGAAAATTCTTGAAATGGAAGTCTCCGGATGGACCAAATCATATGGTGGAACCTTTCCAAGAAGCTAACCTCAAGGCTCAGGCCCAACCACTAGAAGCGTAGGACTTTCAACCAAAAATATGAGGACAAGGTATCTCTTTGTTGCGTTTGCGAAGGTCTTTCTTTGTAAAGTTTTCCTTTGTTAAGACTTTTTGACCATCGCTAATAATGTTTTAAGGCAAGACTTTTTATTCGCCATGTGGTGTTGGAGATTTTTATAGACTTTTTATTTATTGTACAAGAGAATTCAAACATCACGAAATTTAAGTTTGAGCTACACGCTACCTATATATTGCAAGTTGCGAATTTCCTCGGGATTGATATATTTTGCTCCAAGGGCCGTTATACCAATGTTTCAGACACAATTATAAGAGTATCAGTTTGAGATTACAAGACAAAATGAGAGGATAGAGACCCTAATAACACCTCTCTGAAACAATTAGAGCCCATAGATTTAACAACATATATTAATAGGAAATGGAGGGTTTTTAACTTTTTTCATAATCAAACACAGCCTTTTTGCCACCTGTATTTCTCATGATGGAGTTTCTCAAAAGCTTCAACTTCATGTGACCAAGCAGCAGGGGTCTACTGTTTCTAGTATTTTCTTTATTTAACCAAAACTAGATTTAGCTTTCTGAACTAAACCACCAGCAGCAGCCACACCAGACCCTTTAAGTACTTCTACCATCACTTGCTCTTTGTCGAGCCGAGCAAGCTGCAATTTAGCTTTTGCTTTGACCATCAACAATGAAGGTTACAAAATACCCAAGTTATTGAGAGCGAATCATATGTTAAAAGTGCTAAGCAGCTTAACTCATTAACTCGCTTAATCATTTAATAAAGAGTTGAATCCAATAATATCGCGTTGAGCTGGAATGGAAAGCTTATAGATGGCTCTTGTTGTACATTTCATATTCTTTGGACCAAGAAAACAAACATAAAAAAAAAAATACTCGTGCTTATTAAAGCACTAATATTCATCCAATCAGCTTTATCGCATTATTCCTTTCCAAAAGCCTTTATGATTTAATTCCTTCAAAGTACAAGCCATTTTACAGAACCTGCCCAAGTGTGGCCCGACTATTCTGCTTCTATGCCTTGTTTGCCGCCAAAGATCCTGAACCAGCCTTCCTTTGCTCAAGAAGTTCATCCAGTACACTATCAATTTTGGCAAAAACATCATTCTTGGAAAGGTTACCATTGACCTGGAACAAAACAAAAACGCCAAGGCCTCCCAGTTGGATTCTATTGAATAAAAATACTATGTACTACATGATAAGCACACCGTTAATAAAAATTTTCCTTCATAAAAATTCACACAAACATTTGTTTTCCAGCTGGAGGATTTCTTGGACAGCAGACCATCATCCAAAGAAAATTACCACCTACTTTGTCTTGCAGGGAATGACAATCCAAGCAGGGCACTTTATTGGCTCCAGTTTGGCATACTGGGGAGTAAAATGAAAAGGGAACTGTCTGCTCTCAGTGGATAGCAGTATGCAAAAAGAAAGGAAGGATAGCCAAACTACCTGCAAACTAAGAAGTCACCAAAAGCTTGGTAAGACCTTTCATAAATCGGATATTGTTGACTTTCCATGAGATTGAGGCCAGGGGGCAATCCCTAAATTTAACTAGATGAATCCATACTAATGGTAGCACCAAGCCTTTCGGGCGCTCAACTCTATCTTGCAAATTCATAGCAGTTTATGTATGTAATTGTCCCTTATGTCTCCTTTTTCTTTTGTCGCTTGGCTTTCAACTTCTTGGGTGAAAACATCTCTTTTGGGAAATACATATGTTGTTGAGTATCTCAGCATTGACAACCCAATCACATTCCCCGCACACAAACACACACACACACACACACGGACACTTACAAACACAAAGAACTATGATACATAACAAGGTAACTAAGAACCGCAATGGAGGAGAAGCAAAAATGTCATTCAAGATAAGGAGCAGTCAACCATTGCTACTACCATTGATATAAAATCGCTACTTCATATCCTACTTGCTTTGCCCTCATACTGTCCTATATGCAATGTAAGCACATTATGCCACACACACACACACACACGAGAAAGAAGGGGCAGAGGCTTTATCACATGCCTTCACTGTTTTGTCTTTATACATTGAAAGTACTGCCTCAACATTCTGATGATGAGTGCGCAACCGCAATTTTACCTAAATCAGGCAACAAAACAAATGGTCATTAAACACTCACACCTATCCAAAATGCCGGAAGATGAGCACAAACCAATATTGCGGATAACAACTTAAAAAATGAAGATAAATAATAAAATAGAAGCAAACAACTCCAGAAGAACCCACAATTTCTTTGAAGTTGAAGTGCTAAACTAGGTAGATAGTTTATAATATACCTTTTCTTCGGTATCATCAAATCGCTGGGTAAGCCTGGCAGCAATTTCTTCAGTTTCAGGGGGAGAATACTTCAAGTGGTAAATCTTCCCAGTAACAGGATCTAATCTTCGTCCAACTACTCTCTCAACAAGAGTATCTTCAGCAACCTGAAGATACAGGTAGGCATGTTTAATTAGCAATGTGGAAAGCACCCACTTAAATTCCAAATCAACCAAATATCAATTTGAAAAGGGAGTTAAAGGACTAGCACCACAAGATTTCGATCAAACTTCACATTGGCATATTGTATCATTATACAGAATCCCAAAGCCAATAAAAACATATGTAAACCAAAAACATCAGCTAAAACAAGTATCAAGTTCATCTTTATCCTTGTTATTTATATTAATTGCTCATTGTCCATCTCAACAGCAATAATAATAAATTCTTACGTCTAGGAGAATGAAAAGATCTGGCTCAAACCCAAATTCTTTAAGAGCAGTTGCTTGTGATGAGCTCCTTGGGTAACCATCCAAAAGCCAGCCATTTTCGTGAGCATCTGGCTGTGATAGACGCTCCTTCACCATCTACAGGATCAAAATTCAGGAATCACCAATGAGATCAGGATCATATGTCAAGCTGAAATTCATCTCCCTACCATGACAACAATTTCATCAGGGACTAGTTGTCCCTTTTCCATGAATTGCTTAGCTCGCCTTCCATTTTCACTACCAGCCGCAACTTCTGCCCTGAGTAAATCGCCAGCAGCAACATGCACCAAGCCATACTGCATATAGGAGGATGACTTGATTCAATCTGTTCTTCTTCACGGGCAATTCCGAAATGAGAAATTCATGAAATATAACACTATTTACATGGAAAAGGACACTCAGTGATTGGGAGAAATAATAAAAATACAATGACCTAAAAACAGAATGTCAAGCAGATGGGTGTCTTAAATTGCCTAGATAACGAATAATCAAATGTAATGTAGATGAGGTAAGTATCTCTTTCCCCATGAACCATTTGCTTTGAGCGTGTATCTTGATGGAGAAAGGGCATAACTGTATTTGAAACATTGAATCTAAAGTCTGTGAGCTAATCTTCTGGCTACAGATACTATTAACATAGACTGACAGACGGTTCAAACTATACAGCAGAACAATCTGACATGTTTAATTCTAGACAATTAATACACCTAACAAAGCAACCACTTTCACCCCAAAACAATCGGTATTCTATTTAGACATGGCTAGTTACCATCAAACAGATCTCTATGGGAAAACTTAAGGATCTGTTTGCCTTCAGAAAATTTAAAACTTCAATCAAGACATCTTTCAAAGACCCAAAAAAAAAAAACTTTTTTCAAGAAAAGCTAATCATTTGCCTAATAATCCATGAAATAATATACCCCAAAAATTAAAATCTTAGTTACCAAATAAACAAAATTTGAGGAAAAAGAGAGTATACTGTCTAGGATGTAGAATTTAAAAAAAAACAAAAAAAACAAAAGCTTACTTTTTGTGTGATGAGCTCGCATTGGGTTCCTTTGCCAGAAGCTGGAGCCCCAGATATCATAATTTTGAGAGGCTCTGGCTTATTAGCAGCTGCTACTATCTGCTCATGGTCACTAAAACACTATATCATTCCCACCTCAAGTCCATACAAATACGCAGTTGCTACCGAGCCACAATCGTATCAATTAAACCATAAACACCACAAAAAATCACAGAATAAATATCAAGTAGAACGTACCATGAAATTAGGAGTTTTTGACAACAAGGTTTCCCTAAAAGGAGAGACCGCTAGGGTTCTATTGTAACGGAGGGAGATGCATGAACTGTTCGAGGCGAATGACAAGTGTGAAGTTTGAAGCTTGGGGGACTTCGAGCGATGGGAAGAAGTGGAGGCTGGGAGTGAAGCAAAGCAAGGCTGAGGCTTTGGCGGCGTTATCGCCGAGAAATTTACGATGCACGCCATTCTTTGACCGCTGCCTCGCTCGTCGCTCTCTTGCCCGCTACGTCAGTGTTTGTCCTACCCTAGCATAATACTCTTTTTTACTTTCCCAAGCAACAATTTCTTTTCATAAATTGAAATTTGAAAATAGAAAGATACATTAATCGTTTACAATTAACCAAAAAAAAAAAAAAAAACCTAGAAAAAATAAATAAATAATGGATTTTTGAGTATAAAAATCAAGTCTTGGTTGATCCTTACCTTCAAAGATTTAAAAGAAGAGTTGCTTTTTTAATTGATGGTCTTCTATATTTTTGTCTTTGATATTTCAATGATCCATACTTCAGTCTTGCTTTGAATATTCTAGACTTCAAAGTTATCGCCCCGAGCAGACACAATAAGATTGGATTCATTCATTAAGAGAGAGCATGGTCCAGGAGTGAAGTGAAGAGAGTATAAAAATATAATATAAACAAATAAATCTATATTTTTGCTACGTGTGGCAATGAAAATATTTTAAATATTTTTAGAATATTTTACTGTTATTTATTATTTTATTATTATTTTTTATCTTTATTTTACTACTAATTATTATTTTTTATTTATTTTTATTATTATTCATGACTTTTTATTATTATTCAATATTCTATTTTTTTTTTTTACCTATCTTTTATTACAATTCACAATATTTCTCGCTACCAAAACATAACCAAATAAAATCAAGAGAAAAAAAAAAGAAACACACACACACACACACACACACACACACACACACATATATATATATAAGAAAGATGCAAAATACTTGAAGCCACCCACATTCATTGATTGAATACTTTTCAATCAATATAAACAGTACATGCATAACATTACGGAAGTCGCAAAAGCATAGAGAAAACATCGAGAAAAGGGGGGAGATTTGTCCAATTGTAGTGATTATAAGGAATACACGCCATGAACTTTGGTAATACAAATGCCGAGGAACAAATCAATTGCACAAATCCTGACATCCCTCTCGTCTAGACCAAGAAACAAGACTATTGGCATGAGGCAGAAACGAACATGACAATGGGAGGCGTCCATTTTCCATCTCAATTCTTGACATCACTTGAAGCTGGAAGTCATAAGCATAAAATGATCCATCTTCTTCCCTCTTAAAAATCAAATCTCCTTTCATCCTCAAACTGAAAAAGGGAACCATATCCAATATACATCCCGTAGTGATACTATGTTGCTTTGTCCAGGCTTCACCTAAGCCCTTCAAGATCCAAATGTCTATTTGGTTCAATTCTTCATGAGTCACAAAACTTAAGAAACCACCCATCTCCACAATCCCATCATGAGTCCTGCAACTTTTTGGGAGTGGTGTTATATGAAACTTTTCCTCATCCACATCCATAGACACTACATAATCACTATGATCAATATGAGGAACCCAGTGCATAGCTCCAATTGCGGAAACAGGCTCCCAACCAAACCAGCTAACAAGTCCAAAAGAAGGTCCATTCACCTCACGCCATGATCTCGTACCAACAATTAAGGTCTCACAACTGATATAACGTAGCTCATCCTGAAACAAGTGTATTACTTTATATTCACCAGTAGCACTGCTTAATGCCATGCCATAAGATTCATCATGAGCAGGATATAAAGTACCCAGAGGAAGTGCAATCAACTTCCTAGTCACGGGATTCATTACTATTAGTCCTCCTTTCTTCAGTTCGTTATCAAGCAAGATTAGACCATTGCAAGTAGCCCTGATATTTCCCAAGCAACTTATCTTATATTCTCCTATTTTGCTCTTTCCATCATTAATTTCCAAGAACTGAATATAAGACTTTAAGGCGGGGCTCAAGTTTGGCAGCCCAAGAACAGGGACACATTCTGACTGAAGAGATTTCACCTCAACTGAAATCGTATTTGGTTTCTCTGGTGGGATCAATGCCATAGGAGAACTGTACAAGATCTCTCTTTTAAATAGAAAAATCAAAACAGACTCAGATCGAAGTAGATAGGCATCAATAAAGATGGGGCTGTTAATAATGGTATACCATGTCTTGCAAACAAATCTTGACCTCTGAAGAGAGTCAATAGGAAGTCGAACAAGAATGTTTGAGATGCAGTCTTTAGGAAGATAGGGGACTAGAGCCTCTTGTTGCTTCTTTTTCTCTTCCATTGATAATGCTCTCTCCTCCACTAACTTTAAAAAGATTGCGTTTTTGTTGCCTATTGCTTTGGCCATCGTGCCTTCTTAATCATCAAAACATGAGAAAAAGGGGGAGGGGGAGAGGGGGAGAGGGGGAGAGGGGGAGAGGGGGGGGGGGTGTTCAACATACAGTATCAGTACCTTAACCTTACAGGAAATTATATTAAATAACGCTTTCCATTCATTTTTCTTATTGGCAGGTAAATCTCTTAACTAGCCTACAGCAAAAAGAGTGCTATTAGTCATTCAGCACTAACTAAATGTGACCTACGGCTACGGTATTGATTTCCATAGGTTCAAGCAAGACATTTACAGTCATGATAAAGAAAAGGATAGAAAACATGATACATAAGAGAATCAACAGAGTGGTTCTCATCATAAATTATCAACAATAAGAAGTCACGTGATAAAAATCACCTTTCCTTTACTAAGTTCATGACAAACGCAGCAATGCAAGAATATTAAGTACATTTGACAGAGTCAAAACAGTAATGAATATGTGGAAGACTGCAAAAAACAAAGGCAATTTTATTCATAGATCTCAACTGTGAAATAGAGAAATCAATAAATGTTGAGTAATTGAGTTAGTCTTTTCTGATAATATTAGATTTTAATAAATGAAAGGGCATACCTTAGTAAAATGCAAGGATAGAATAGAAATGTAGGAAAACAAAAGTGATTGAAAATAGAGATCTAAAGTTACACAGAACTTCAAGGAGTGAAAGTGATGATACACTACCAGTAGTAATCAACTAGTACCCAGCATGCAACTAATAATTTATCTATATTGAGCCTAATTACTTGGCAACTGTATGGCATGAAATACTCTAGCTCTATGATTAACTTTGTTTGAGATATGCTGCCAATAGAGAGAAAGGGGGGAGGGGGAGTTTTATCTAAGGGTGGGTCAGAGAAAATTATGAAACAAATATACTAGAAGTGACATAACCGAACTCATCCAAGTGGGAACCTTTAGTCATCATTGTATGGGACACTTTTACATGAGATTTAGAATGCTTCAGGATACAAGAAGGTCTTACCCTCTTTCACCCCTTTGTGACAAGTACTCATTGAGGAGGGAGTCTCAATTAATTTGGGATGAGTAAACCTCAAGTGACACCAGATCTAGCCTTCTTTTGGGAAGCCCCTCACCTGCTCCAGCCCAAAAAATAAAAGTACAACTATCAGATGAGGGTAGACAAATGTCACATGGGCGTCGTTAGAAGAAGTGTGCAGGTGTGAGTATGCGTGGGATTTTCCTGGTTTCCATTATAAAGTGTCCAGCAGAAATATCAATACCAATTCATATGGAACAACCATAATGATGGGAAAAAAAGAAAAAAGAAGAAGAGAAAAACAAAACGTAGTACCAAAAGCTTAAATTGCAAGAGTACTCCTAATGGAAACTACCGCCTAAAATGCAATAAAAAGTTACAATTTAAGATTACAAAATTCAAAGTCATCTCTTTTTACCTATCAAAAATAAAAATAAAAAACAATTTAAGATTACAAAAGACATAGAAGTTCACCCATTCTGAGAAGACAAATGGTATCAGCAGCTGAAGATCAATTTTTTTAAAATCAATTCTAGTAGCGGTCTTGACTAAGGTTAATAGGGAAGGGGAATGGACTGTTCATACATGTGCAGAAATGTATGCACGAACATTTGTGCAGTGTTAGGGGAATGATCAAGCAGGCGCAAACGCCGATCATTGTAAAAACTAAAAAGGGCGTCTGTGTTCCAAGGCAACCGCGATGTCTGAAAATTACTAGTGACTACAAACGTAATCTCCCTGCAAAAGCAGATAGCATGGAGCCTGGTATTTGTCACAAATCCTTAGGAGTTTTTAAGTAAAAAAATTTAGACATTTTAAACTTACGGATACATATGTAAAAGAAATCAAATTTTAACCCTCACAAAAATCTACAACGAGAAACTCTAATATTCAAATATCCAGAATAGTTCAAAATGAATCAGAACTTCATAATTGTGATAGTTGCAGTGATAACCTCTGATGACTAGAATTAGAATGATTAGCAATAAAAACTAAACAGCAGAGAAGATTTTGGAGGCTTGGAGCAGAACTTAACCGAAGCTCAATCACAACCTCAATCTAAAGTTGGCAGATCCGAAATGCATGCCTAAAGATTAGACATAATCCCGAAAGAAACAGGACAAAGGAGTGCATTGACTTAAGATATCACTACCAGGATACACAAAGTTTCTTTTATCGGAATTACATGACTTGTGTCAGAAAAATTTACTAGGCTACAATCAAAAGGAAAAGGTGTGAACTTGGAAAGTTTTGGCTACCCACAAGTTAACAGCACAGTTTCTGCCGAGACACACAGGTTTAATGAAAGTCAAACTTTTTCTAGTCATCCTTCAATGTTGCTATACATATCTTGTGCTTCTAGTCAATCAACCCACACCATTCGCATATAAGCAAACAGTTCTGTGACACGGCCCATATAAAAGTTTCCCCTTCACAGTGGCTTGAACTTTGTTCCGCACTTGACAGAGACTAGGTTCAGTTAAAGATCTAGTTTAGCCACCCTATAGTCTACAGATATTGAACCTGATATTTTGATAAATTTTTGTTCATTCTAATTCTTCTAATTTAAAAAGGCCAAAAACCGCGTAGCTGCATAACAGACTCAATGAAATCTACTTTCTATGAGAGAGAGAGAGAGAGAGAGAGAGAGAGAGAGAGAGAGAGAATCGATAAAAAAATGAAAAGTACGAAACCTAAGTGATTGTCTGCTCAAACTTGAAGGATACGATCGAGCATGTTCATGTTCTACCTGATGATGTCCTCTGCCTTCTTTGCCTTGAATTCTGAGACTATGCGATGAATAAAGCAAACAAACAAGAAGCTCCGTCATTGTCCTAAGGCGATCCGTCCAATAACAAGGAGCATTGTTTATTCATTGTTGGAGTATAATTCTTAGGACATGGGAGAGAAGAGAGAGGACACGGAAGAAGCGTGACGAGGTTGACCTTGTAATTGTATTGACCGCCGTGCAATACAGTCTATATATATAGATATGCTTTGTCTGAGCTATCGGTCTCTGTCGGATTGAAATTTGAGAGCTCCTTTGATTCAATTCGGGTTTGCGGCAATATCGGGCCCATTTCAATTTTCAGTCCATTAAAGTCCCTGAAATATATATTTGCTTTGGGCCCAACTAACATAGACAATTTTTTTTTTTTTGGGGGGGGGGTTGAAATTTGAGAGCTCCTTTGATTCAATTCGGGTTTGGGGCAATATCGGGCCCATTTCAATTTTCAGTCCATTAAAGTCCCTGAAATATATATTTGCTTTGGGCCCAACTAACATAGACAAATTTTTTTTTTTTGGGGGGCAGAGAAAACATGCATCCCAGCATCATTGATCATTGCAGTCCACTTTCTAAACTCTTATAATTTTATAAAAATACAATAAAAAATAATAAAAAAATATAATAAAAAATACAATAAAAAATAAAATTTAGAAAACACAATAAAAATAAAATAAAAAACATAATAAAAAATACAATAAAAAAATAAAATGAAGATGAGTTTTTAAGAGAGATTCGGCCTTAGCCCAACCCTTGCTGTTGCCGGTGGCGGTAGGCGACACCTCCCATCCTATCGGGATCGGAGGGAGCCGACGACTTCACCGTTGCAACGGCGAGCCCCGGCGACCTGTCAGAACCTATGTTTTGAATTCCGTTCCATTCCGGCCGAAACGGCCGGAATGTTCCGTTCCGGTGCCTCAACCGGAACGGGATACCACCTTATTCCGTTCTGGTCCAAATTCTGGCCGTTCCGGTCAAATTCCGGCCATTCCGGTCAAATTCCGGCCATTCCGGCCGTTCCGGTACAAATTCCGGCCGTTTCAGTCTCTATTCCGGTTTAGATTATTTTTGTAATTTTTTTGTATTTGAATGATATTTTTTTTTAATTTTAAA
Source organism: Platycarya longipes (assembly GCA_036559045.1). NCBI lineage: Eukaryota > Viridiplantae > Streptophyta > Magnoliopsida > Fagales > Juglandaceae > Platycarya > Platycarya longipes. The sequence goes on along the minus strand of CM071795.1, from coordinate 42,324,401 downwards.
TTTAGATGGTATTTAATTAATTTTAGAATATAAAATATATTTATATGCTTTATAATTTTAAATACGTTTTTTTTTTAAATATCATTATTTTTAATATTTTATCTATTTATTTATTTTTGTATTTCAACTCAAATTTGTATTTTTTCAACTTCCAATCATTTTATAAATTTTTAATTCTTCTAATATGTATACATATATATGATACACACTTACATATATATATGTTTTTATTCTATTAATTGTTAGTTTATATATATAAAAATATTTATTATAATATATAATTAATCTCGAAACGGAACACCGGAACGAAACGGAACCGAAATATTCCGTTCCAGTGCCTCAACCGGAACGGCCACCGGAACGGAATTCAAAACTTTGGTCAGAACCCCTAGAAGGATTGTCCGAGATCATGCCTCAACTCAGCCACCTGAGGGCCAGGACAGTCCCTTAGTTAGCCTGCATGCATGCCTTGGCTTAGACTTTGACACGCAACAGGCACCCAGCAAGGCTACTGGCCGTGCGCACAGCCATGCACGCACCCTTGCGCGCCCCTTAGCGCATCTACTTGCGTGCGCACTTGCATGTGCGCATGCGCCCCATCACCCGCACGCCCCATCACACCTTAGCGAGGCCAGTGGCTTGTCTTCACAGGCACCAGCCCGTGCCTTGTAGAGCAGGCCAGTGGCATGCACACCGTGCATGCCATCCAGCGCATGGCTCCAACCCATGCCTTGAAGAGTAGGCCAGTGGCATGCACACCATGCATGTCATCCAGCATGCAGTACCAGCCCGTGCCATGCAGCCCGTGCCCAGACCATCAGCTTGGACTGTACATATACATCACCCCAGCACCCAGCCCGGGACATGCAGGACCATCGCCCGAGCGCCTTGAATGGGTTACCCCAGAGCGACGTGGCTTGACCCTGTGTCTACCACCAGAACCATACATGGCACACCGCCATGACCACATCAATTGGTCCTGCACAGAGCCATGCCCGCACACCACAGCATCATGTAGACATGCCCACCCGTGGTCATTGCAGCACCATAACCCACTATGGGCCCATGCAACCCGCGTCCACACCACTACTTGGGCGCCTATCACTTTATTTATTTTAATTACTTTTGAACGTGTTAGTCATTTACTTATTTTTAGTAGGGACCTATTAGGGGTTTCCAAGTTGTAAACTCTATAAATAGGACCCTTAGGCTTTCTTTTCATAATCTTTGGACAATTGAAAAACTTGAACTCTGCTCTTGAGAGGGTTAGGCCGGCCACTATAGAGTGGTTTAGATTTCATTCGGTGCTTTGAGTACTTGGGTTTCTTAAGGGTGCAATTCGTGAATCCCTTTTGAAGATGATCAAACCATGCAATTCGTGAATCGGTTTGTTCCACATCTATCTTTATTTTTCATTTGATTATTAATAAGATTTTAAGATTTGTTCATTTGGTATTTTCGGTTTTGAGTTGTTCTTGGTGTTCTTGGAGTTGTGTATTTGTGTTATTGAGTGAGTGTTCTTGGTGAGGCTAAATCCACACCACTTGTGGATTTGAGAAAAAGTGTGAGAGTGTTCAAGAGGATTTCTTAATTCACATCCATTGTAAATTTCGAAATTCCCCTAGAGAGTTGAGTGTGAGAGTGTCTTGAAAAACAAGTGAAGAAAGAGTGGTGTTGTTGAGTGAGTGAAGGCCGAACCACTTGGAGCTTGAAATGGTTGGCGTGTTCTTATTCTCCTTTGAGTGTTCATCCATTTTCTTGGATGTTCATTCTATTTTTTTAAAAATTCCTTTGCCCTAAACACAAAACCTAGCAGCCCCATCAACCCCACATAGCCCACGGCAACAAGCACCAAATCCTAGTTGGTGTGTTGCCTATTTCGCCCCTCTTGCCTTTCCCACCAACCAGCCACTAAACCTTAACTCTTATTACCATATTTCCCTCACCAAACCATACCTAAACCTTCCTAAAACACCCCTGGTCGAGCTCTGGTCAGCCCCCACATAGCAGCCACATCATTTCCCTCCAAACACACAAGACTTATCAAAACAGATTTCCTACTTTTTAGATTTGCACCATTTCGTGTAAGGCAACTTGCTTATCACGAAATTGCCTTATTTACCTTACCAAATCAGACCTAAACCTTCTTCAAACATCCCTGGACATGGTCTGCAAAGATCCGCCAAGGCAGCCACCTCATTCCCCTCCAAACTTACCTAAACCGATCACCCACTTTCCATAATAGGACCCATTCAGCTAAGGCAACTTGCCTAGCTTGAAATTTCCTTATTCCACCTCATCAATTCAGATTATTCTCACCTTATTTGATTAATCAATCATTCCTCTATTGATTTAATCAAACCCCCCATAGTCCAAGTCAAACCAAATCAAATCCCACACAATATCCAAAACTGGCCACACATATCCCCACCAGAATTTCCAGATTTCCTCCACCAAATATTCTTCATTCAATATCCAAACCCTAAACCTAATTACTCTCTCTTACCTTGGTTGAAACCCTCATCTCTCCCTCAACCCTATTCGGCCATCTTAACCCCAAACACAAGCCAATTTCGCCCAAGCCATTTATACCCCATTGCCGTCACATTCCCCATAGCCAAACCATTTCATCTCATAAACAATTAACCTTTTGCTCCATATATCTTAACCTCACTTCACCCATATCACCATTCACGTGATTATTACCAAGTTATGAGTCCTTATCGGTCATTGAGGAGCAACCCGAAATAAGGAGGAACCTTTAGGTGTATGGTGTCTTGACCGAGGACCTCATCACGACCTCCGGTGTGCCTCACGGCGGCCTTAAACCCAAAATGGGTCCATTTCGATGGGATGAGTGGTATCGCCCACCGCCGCCGGGGATGGCGAGAGCTACATTTGGGGGATTTCGATCGACCGAACTGCAGGAAATCTCTAAGAACATAGACATCTTTAAATGGCTTCAAAGTTGACATATTTTTGCTTCTTTTTCTTTTAAGACAATTATCCGTTAATCGATAAATTTGTTAAAAGCGTGATACATTATAAGCGGGACATATGTAAAGGCTGGAAAATAATAAAAAATCTTTTTTTTTTATAAGTAAAAGATAATTATTATTAACGAGAATAAAATAAGCATAATCCAAAGAGAGTACTTATAAAAAAAAATAAGCATAATCCAAATATACAAGAAGTATATAAAAGAACTCGTAAATATATTCTAGGAAGTGGAGTAAATAATAAAAATTCTAATGAAGAATATCATTATTTTCAATTTTAAAATTGTATTCTTCACATTCTTTCTAGATGTGTTTATAGTTATAATTATAAAGAACAGTTAAAATACTAATATTTTATAATAGTAATTGATGTATCAAGTTTTATATCAATTATATATTTTTTTTATCAAAAAAAGATATATTTGATAAGTGAATAATGACAATTTATTTTTCTTATGCTAAAGATTTTACTGTTTTTAAAGAAACTGGAGTTATATTTCTTTTAATTTTCATTCGAGAGTTTTTATGTGTTTCTTTTTTTTTTGTTTGTCTAAAGCGAATAAAGACGTTTTTTTTTTCTAGCAAATGGTATTTATATTAATAACAAAACCTAATACAAATATCTAAAGTGTCATCAAAAGTTATTACAAAACTGAGAAGATTTTTACCACTATGAAAATTCAACAGACATTGTAGAATAAGGATTGGTGGAATACAATCAAAGACTTGCTTGGAAGCTGCCCATTGCACTATGTTCTCCAATTCTCTACTTTTTGCTTTTTGGATGGCCATTATGCTGCATATGCTTCACCTGTGTTAGGCTGGATGCTATGTATGAAATCAGTATTTACAAAGATGATCTTCTCATGATGGTCACGACAAATAGCTGAGATGAAACTACCATTGTCTCTAACTGCAATATCAAAATAAAGAATATTGTCTTATAGATTAAACAAAGGTGTAGCTGCATTTTGTTCTCTGGTGTCCAACTTTCCTGTCCAAGCAAGAAAGTGTTCCTAAAATCTTTTGTTAATATAATGTACAAAGTTTGTGGGTTTGACCTGGACTTGCTCATGGATGATCTTGTTTCTAATAAACCAAATGGAATCTATGAGCACAGTTGCAAAGATTTGGAAATTGTGTTGTTCATCAATAGGAATATTGAGGGAATAACTATGATTAATGATATTATTGATCGAGGTAGTAATAGGTTGATTTGCAAATAAGGAAATATCAATTGGCCAAGTGGATGCCCTCCAGACAATTTTTGAATAAGCACGATTGAAGAATAAATACGAGAGATCTTCCGATTCAGTAAGATAAAGAGGACATTTGATTTGGTCATCATACAGATGATAGAATTTTTTGAGATGAATTTTTGTGGAAAGCATGTTATTAGAAATTTTCTACATAAAAAGTTTGAGCCTAACTTGAATTTTGAGCTTTCACAATTTTTTGCAATTAATATTCAAAGAAGGATTAACAGGAACATTTTGAGTATGCACTAAAGCAACGTAGGGAGAATTAACAGAGAAATTTCCAAAAGAGTGATGAAGTCATTTTATTTGATCTAGAATGGAATTGAAATTATGGATGGTTAGAAGGATATTTTGAATTTCTTTTGTAGAAAATGGAGCGAACAAAGTATTAAGGAGAAACGTATTCCATCTTTGAGGTTTCTCAAGAATTAGTTTCGAGATCGTTATGGAATTATCAATGAAATTATGCTCAGTATTTGGTTGAGGTCTATGAGAAGAGATGGTAGGTATCCAGGGGTCATTCCAGACATTTATAGTGATACCATTGTTAATTTGAAAACAAACACTTGACTTGATGAAGTCTTTAAACTTGAGGATGGATTTTCAAAAACCAGAATCTGTGCGTTTTTGTGTAACATTGAGGAACGAAGTATAGACAAGACATTTCTTTGACAAGATCTCTTTCCAAAGACTAGTGTTATCATTTAAAACAGCATAAGCAAATTTAGAAAGGAGAGCAAAGTTGAAAATTTTTATTTGCTTTATGCCAAAACTCCCATAATTTTTGAAGTATAGATGATTTTTCAAGATTTAGGAGTGAATTCTTTTTTTGATTAATGTCAACACCCCATCAAAATCTTCTAAACAACAAGTCAAGTCGATGGCTAAGAGTTTTTGAAAAGGAAATAGTAGACATAGCATAACTTGGAATTATACTAACCACCAATCTATAAGAATAGTAGTGAGATAAAATTTTGGCTTTCTAACCTTAAAACTTATTTTTAATCTTCTTGATGATAGAATTAAAGAAAATTTGAAATCTCTACCTCTTGAGAGAGAAAGACCAAGGTAGTTAGTATTTGGTGGCAAAATTTTGAAATGGCAAAAAGAATTGATGCTAGCTTTTATACTCGAAGAGGTATAATTAAATCACGTCCTTTTTGCAGATAGTCTGTTTTTCTTTAGCTCTGCGGATCTTTCAACAGCTCAAACTTTCTTCAATCGTCGTAATTTGTATTAAAAGAATAAAGAGGTTTTAATATTTAAAAGTGTTATAAAACTAAAAAGAAAACTACTACTATTGCAAGAGAAATATAAAAGAAACTATCTGAAACTTTCTTCATTCTCTATATTTTCTTATGAATTTCATAACAACTGAAACCCATATTTATAGGCGTTGAAATTACTATGTAAGTTACTGTGCAAGACTTAAAATAATGGTGGTGGAGTCATTCACAAAATAATTAAGGGGGCGGGGACCGCCCCCAATAATTTATAACACTCCCCATTGAATGACTACCCATAAAAAATTTGTCTCGTTAAAACCTTGCCAAGGAAAAATCCTGTGAGAAGAAAAATCAATGGTGAAGGAAAAAAAGTACAGTCTTTTTATGTATCCACAAGTGCTTTAAGATTGTCTCATTAAAACTTTGCAAAGGAAAACCCAGTGGGACAAAACATTAGCGAAGGAAAAAGAGTACAATCAGCACAAGTCTTCAGGACTTTTACTCCCCCTGGAAAGTGTATGACGATAGATTTTTGAGTCTTCACATTTTAATATTCTGCACAATTTTCTTGAATGTCGCAGTTGGTGATGCCTTCGTGAATAAATCTGCCAGATTATCACTTGATCGTATCTTTGATATATCCTCCTTTGATTTGAATGATAAGTAGTATTATTTTCGTATAAAATTGTTGGACTATCATTGATCATGGGAAAACTGCACTTTTCTTGAATATGTAGAATCATTGATCTCAATCAAAATACACTTTAAACTTGTTTTCATGAATTGCAATAATCTCTGAATGATTTGAATATGTAGAAGATAATATCTGGTTGACAGATTTAGTAGAAATCTGATACCTGCAGTAACACTTAAATTCCCCCTGATAATATGCATTAGTGTTTCAAGTAATAAGCAAAAATTATTTCAGCATATATAACAGATTACGAATTCAAATATGATTTCCATATAAATAATGCATTAGAGAGAACATGATAATATTTTCATCTAAAAGTTTTCTCCCCCTCATTCGGCGTTATTAGGAAGAACTTGTTTATATACGGCGGAAATAACATTGGAAACCATCTATGTATGATAAAAGCTGTAAAAGTTTGGGGTCTAATATTATCAGTTCGGCGGAAAATCAAATCTGCTTGATATTGTTGACAAACGAGATCTTGAAGAGATTTGAAGGCTTCGGGTTGTTGTTTAAATATAACAAATTTTACCATTGGTTACTCCAACAAAAAGATATTGCATTCTTCATAGATTCAATTGTTGTTCATCCAGAACGATATTATGTCTGATAGAAATTCTAATGTCCCAAATTTGAACCATGAACCTTTTATACCTCAACCACTTATATTTTCTCCTGAGGCCGTAAATACCATGATAAAAGCAGAGATATATCTTTCTAGTAAATCTGATCCTGAAAATGTTGCAGCATCAAGAACCCTCAATGCTCAATATGCAGCCTCTCTTACAACCATGTCTCAGAGGCTACTGACGAGAACGAATGAGGTTGATCATCTTAAAAATCAAATATCTGAGTTGCATCAGACGCTTGCAACTAAAGATAGAAAAAATAAAGATTTAAAGAAAGAAAACAAAGAGCTGAAGAAATTTGTAGACTGATATTCTCATGACCTGAAAACACGAGTAGAAGAGCTAGAACGAGAGAGAGCTCAGATACAAAGTCAACAACAGAAGCTAATGGCAGAAGTTCAGCGTTTACAAGAAAATAAGGATAGCTGTAATTAATCTCGCTGGCTTTTGAAATTATGCATCCAGCATATCTTGTAAAGTGAGATTTAAAGAGATGATGGTTTGTCTTATTTTTATTTCCATTTCTATAAGAACTGTTTTTAGTTTCATTTAGTACGCATCAAATCTTCTTCTCATATCTATAATTCATCTGTATTTGCATTATTATTCTACAAATTTTCAATAGCTCATCAATTTCCTTTCAATATTTCTCATGATCAAGATATGAGGTATCATGCACCTCAATTACAAATTATTCCTGCATCTTCCGCAGGTGCCATGTTGCAGCAAGCGAATGATTTGGCTAATAAGTCAGATCGTGAAACCGTTTATGAGCTGGTGACTCTCGGCACCCGATACTCCTCCTCTATTGTCGGATTTTCTAACCGATTATAATCCAAAAATCGTGAGATTGAGGAGCTTAACGAGAAGGTTTCCTTACTTCAACGACTCGTTCAAGAGTCTGACAGAAAAATTGCAAGACTTAAAGCAAGAGAATAAGAATTTAAAATCCTTACTTGCCTCTTCATTTCGACTGCCTAATCCTTTAGATAATGATGATATGTTGCTTTATGAAGAGCAAATGCATTTGAGAGATGAGGGTAGAAGTTTCAAATTCTTGTAACTCATCTATCAATTGAATAATAAGATCTTTCTTTTTCAAATGCATTCCTTAAATTTATAGCAGCCATTGTGATCTTTTCAGGAGTTCTAATAAGGTAAATCATCAACGTAAACTGCAATAATGAAAAATCCGGATTCTGATAAAACACATGGGCATATAAGATTATTCTTAAATCCTTCTTTTAATAGATACTTGTTGATTCAATTATACCACATGTGTCCGAATTGCTTTAACCCATATAAAGATCTTTGAAACTTTATAAAGTACATACTCCTAAATGTACTTGGATTAGATGCTTCAAGTAACGTATATCTTTATATATATGTAATGATCTAATGATCCTTATAAATATGCAGTGACTGCATTCATTAACTGCATATCTAATTCTTTCGTAATAGCCAAATCGATTAAAAATATGAATGTGATTGCATTCATAACAAAGAAATATGTTTCCTCATAACTGCTCTCGGGTTTCTGCAGGAAACCTTGTGCGACAAATTATACCACACAATTTCATTTCGCATTACGCTTTCGTATAAATACTCACTTATATCTTATAGGCATTACACATTTTGTTGTTTGGACAACAGATTCAAATACCTCTCGCTTTGCTAGCGATTTTAATTCAGCTTCTAGCTGTTTTTCATTTTGGCCAATCATTTCTATGTCGACATTCTTGGACGGTTTTTGGATCACTTTCTTTATTACTTCTGGTAATGTCAAGGGCTATCATATATGAAAATATGTTGTCGATAACAGTTTTATTTCTATTCATAAATTTTTCAGTACTCATGAAATGTATTGAGATCTCATTGTTTCTCTCCAGGGGAAAACATTTCATGAAACACCTCTACAGGAGGTTCTTCTTCAGAAGGTTTATACTCTTCAGGAGTTTTCTCTTCAGGAGGTTTCCTCTTCAGGAGCTTTGTATTCAGGAGTTTTGTATTCTTCAGAAGTTTTGTATTTTATATAGAAATTATGGATAAATCTTATTTTATAGGTACGGTCTTTTCAGGAGCACCGATTTATTTTCATTTTTTTCTTTTGTATCAATACGTCTTCAACACTTCAGGTGTATCTTAGATTCATCTATTGCTGTTTTAACAACTTGTCATTCAGGGACTTCAATTCTTGCTTAAGCATTAATAGCAGTAATATATGATTTTACAACACCTTTAGTGTCAGTAAATACATCATGTAATTGATTTGCAACACTTTGCAGATAGATAATCCTCTGAACTTCTGGTTCACATTTATTTGTAAGAGGATCAAATTTAAACAGGGCTTTATTATCTCAAGTAATTTTTTGTCGTGCTTCAAGCACTGATATTTCATTATTTCAAAACATGATGAAATATTAATAAGCTTATATATAAAAGTTTAGTATAAGCAAATCAAGTGCTTGGCCATACAACAGGTACGTGACTACTGTTTAATCATACCACATCTATGACAAACATCTTCATCTTTCTATGAAGAATTATTCTGATGGCTTTTACCCTTCTCTGAGTTGGATCATTTCTGGTGATACGATATATTTTTATCATCTTTAGTGTTGTCGTTTTTGGGACCAACACTTCTATAATTTTTTTACCACGTCTACGCCCTTAATTCCTTTGAAAGGATGCACCGTTCACTTCTGGGAATGATGTAAATTCAATATCATTAATAGGACGTAACTGGTGATTTATTAACAAAAACTCATTATTTAGCTCAATTACTGGAAGACAAAATAAAAGTTCAGAATATTTGTTGAACTTTCGCTCTCGATATTGCTACTGCAGGAGCACATTCGAGGTATGAAAAATAATATGTCTTCTTTTATATATCATCATCAGTGACATTTTCATTGCATAATTTTAATATTAAGCTGATTTTAAAGAGTGTAGAATATTCAATACCACTCTTAAAATCTTGCAACTTCAGGTGCAATAAGTTATAATGATCTATTGAGAGGATTACATCTTCTGGTGTTCATATATTTCTCTTAATTTATTTCATAGAGTAAGATGATTTTTCATCACGAGATACACAGCACGGTCCTTCAGAGACACATGATTTTCTTCTATGATTGTATCTCCCAAGTTCATTATCATATCCAAATGGATCTCATCAAGGATCCTGGAAGGATCCTGGATAAATAATATTTTTTTTTTAGAAATATCAATAGTAATAAATCTCAATATTTGATATTATAAATTACAAAAATAAATATGTGAATTTAAGAAATATATTCATATTATCATGAGAATAAAAGTAAAATTTTATCAAGTAATATTTAGCAATATTACCTTTAATATTTATCTCGAGGACTGCAAATAATATATTGAAAATTTTACTTGAAGTAGAAGACCACTAATTTCAATATCGGTAGAAACTCTTGCTGATAACGTGTTATAAAACTAAAAAGAAAACTACTACTATTGCAAGAGAAATATAAATGAAACTCTTTGAAATTTTCTTCTTTCTCTATATTTTCTTATGAATTTCATAATAACTGAAACCCATATTTATAGACGTTGAAATTACTATACAAATTATTATGCAAGATTTAAAATAATAATAATAAAATCATTCACAAAATAATTAAGGGGTGAGATGCCAATAATTCATTACAAAAAGTTAATTTTTTGAATTATAAAATTATAAATGAGCCATAAGTCTAAAAGCTGGCATTTTTTTCCATTTTAAATTATAAATACCGAGACCACGAAAACGCCTTTCCGCGATGTTGGGTAGACAGCATATTCGAAATCTTGCTTCGTCTTCCTTTCGGCAGCTTCACAGGTAAATAGTACTCTCCAATGTCTCCATTCCCCTCTTCCTTTCTTTCTTCTTTTACTTCTGTAGGTGCCAATTTCATTTCTTCTTCTTCTTCATCTTCTTCTTTTAATTCGTTTTTATTCCATTTAATATTTGTACCCAAGTTTTCCTCCCTAGGAGATTGAATACCTCTTTTTATTGTCGGTTTTCTTAAAAAAAAGAGAAAAAAGAAAAGGAGGACCCATGGCTAATGGCTATCTGTATCAGTGTATCGTAATATCTTGTTCCAGGTCTTCGGTGTTTGCTTGCCAGAATCCTTTTATATATGTCAGACACCGACACTCTTGCTTGTGTTCTTGTTAATTGTTATATAGAGAGCGACATATGTACAGCCTAAACATGGATACTTCTTGGCTACGTTTATCACATTTTATTTTTCACGATTCGTGGATGTTAAATCTTCTCCCGAAAATTAAACCAAGGGAAAAAGGTGATTTAATCATATAGTTAACTGAGATATTTCTAACCTAAACGGCAGGTATATTATGGACACAAGTTCGAACTCAGTATGTATCTCTAACATCAAGTTAAATTTAACTACTTAGTAATTACTTTTAACATCGGTTTTGTTATGAGTGAACGATGCATATTACAATTATAATTTTGTACATTTAAATAGTGTCCTTTTATGTATTTTTTCATCTTTAGTAAGTTTGTTGCTTTCCTAAGTCGGTCATGTATTTTCTATAAATAGTCCTTTATTTGTATTAGTTAGTATCTTCAATTGAATAAAATCTGAGACATTATTCACATATTTGATATGGTATCAGAGCTATTTCCGCAAGTCGCTTTCGTCATCTTCCACTTTCCCCTTTTGTAAAGTCATTTCCTCTTTTGTCATTTGGTAAAGTCGCACCAGACCTCGCGATCTCATCGTTCTCAAAATCGCATCTTCGTTCGATTCCATCGTCATTCAATTTTCGTGTTTTTCGTGATATTTGTTCGTTTCGATTCGTCATTCGATTTGAGATAATTCTCATTTGCTTTCTCTCGATTCCGATTTGCTTTCGGATTCGTCTTTCACAGTTTTGCCTAAATCGCAAACCCTAGCTTTTATATTTCATCAATTCTCTTGGATTTGTTCTTCGATTTCATTTCTTTTTCAAGATTCATGACTAAGAATACATTTTCGTCAACCTTCGAGTCCAGTCCATTCTTTCTCCACCCCGGAGATAGCCCCGGCACTGTGCTCGTCAATCAACTCCTTACCGGTGAGAATTATCACTCGTGGTCCCGTTCAATGCATATGGCTTTGTCTGCGAAGAATAAATTAGGATTTGCTGATGGTTTGATCCGCAAACCTACAACAGATGATTCGACTCTTGCATCTTGGACACGGTGCAACAATAGGGTAATTTCCTGGATCTTAAACTCTGTTTCTTTAGAGATTGCAGCTAGTATTCTTTACATAAACACTGCAAATGAGATCTGGAATGATCTCAAAGAGCGGTTTTCTCAAAAGAATGGACCGCGTATCTTTCAACTTCAGAAGTCTATTTCGACTCTTTCTCAAGGCCAAATGAGTATTAGTGCCTTCTTTACTAAATTGAAAGGTCTTTGGAACGAATTGATCAACTATAAGCCACTTCCAGTTTGTAGTTGTGGTGCTGTTCAAACACTGAACAAGTATGTTCAACAGGAACGTATTATTCAGTTTCTTGTTGGATTAAATGAGTCGTATGCATCTGTTAGGGCTCAGATATTATTAATGGAGCCGTTGCCTCCTCTTAATAAGGTGTTTAGCCTTGTTTTACAAGAGGAACAGCAGCGTGAGATTTCTATTCTCCCTGCTTTAGTCCCTACTTCTTATGAGAATTATGCATTTGTTGTAAATATTGATGCTAACCGATATGTGAAGCCTGTTTCTAAGAAAGAGAGACCTGTTTGTAAGCACTGTGGTGTTGTTGGACATGTCATGGAAAAATGCTTCAAGCTTCACGGATATCCTCCTGGTTACAAGTTCAAACCAAGGCAGCAGTCCATGGCCAATCAAGTTGTCTCAGACAATATTTCTTCGGCTGCATCTCCAATTTCTTTAACTGAGGTTCAATACCAGCAGCTTTTGGCTATGCTTCAGTCCTCTGATCATGCAATTTCTCCTGCCATTCCTCAACACACTGCCAATGCAGCCTCTGTTTCAAATGCTGGTATAGGTTCCTCAAATTTTCACATTTCTTCTGTTTTTTCTACAAATCGTCTTATGCCTACTAATATTGATTCCTTATCTTGGATTTTGGACTCTGGAGCCACAGATCATATGGTTCCATCTACTTCTTTTTTTTCATCATATAATCCAGTCCACAATACCACTGTCAAGCTGCCAAATGGCCAAAGTGTAATTGTTACACATATCAGCACTGTCTTCATCTCTAAGGATTTGATACTTAGAGATGTCCTTTGTGTTCCAGTATTCTCTTTCAAGTTAATTTCAGTTAGCAAGTTAACATCAAATCTGACTTGTTGTTTGTCCTTTTTTCCTGATCATGTGCTTATTCAGGACCTGAAAACTTGGAAGCTGATTGGAGTGGGTAGGCACACGAGAGGATTATACTTCCTGCAGCAATCGGTCTCCCCCCCTAGTGATTTACATCACTCTTTGACTGTATCTTCTTTACCTTTACCTAAAAAGTCAAAACATGCTTTATTTCAATTGTGGCATCATAGGTTAGGTCATCCTTCAGTTTCAAGGATGAAATTACTTAATAAATTTGTTCCCATCATTTCAGATAATGAATGTCCTTGCTATGTTTGTCCATTGGCTAAACAAAAAAAATTGCCTTTTCCTAGTAACCCTCATTTTTCATCATTTCCTTTTGATTTAATTCATTGTGATCTGTGGGGCCCCTTTTCTACTCCTACATTAGAAGGTCACAAGTTTTTTCTCACAATTGTTGATGATTGTACACGGGCAACATGGATATATTTGTTAAAATGCAAATCTGAAGTTTCTGTCATTATTCCTCAGTTTTTCAAACTTGTTTAAAACCCAATTCAGCACTAAAGTTAAGAAAATTCGTACCGATAATGGTACTGAATTTTTCTTAAATTCCTTTCTTAAGTCTAAAGGTGTTTTACATCATTTAAGTTGTGTTGAAACTCCTCAACAAAATTCTGTTGTTGAGCGTAAACATCAACATATCCTTAACACCTCTCGGGCTTTAATGTTTCAGTCAAATTTACCTCTTATTTTTTGGGGTGATGCCATTCTCACAGCCACTCATCTTATAAACAGATTACCTACACCTCTTTTAGGGAATAAATCCCCTTGTGAGTTGCTTTTTCAAACTCCTCCCACTTATGATCATCTTAGAACTTTTGGATGTCTTTGTTTTGCCTCTTCTTTTTCTAGATCAAGATCTAAATTTGATTCTAGGTCACGACAATGCATATTTCTTGGTTATCCCTTTGGAATGAAAGGATACAAGTTATTTGATCTTACCTCAAATACTTCTTTTGTTTCAAGGCATGTTATTTTCCATGAACATGTTTTTCCATATAAAACTCCTTTCTCTTTACCTTTTGTACTGCCTAATAACTCCACTTCAGTGCATTTTAAATCTTTAAATGGACATGTGCCTTCAAACTCAATCTCAACAAATAATAATATTAATGTGCCTTCAAATGTAGTTTTTCCTATTGCTGAAATTTCTGCACATTCAGATTCACCTAATCATACTGAACCTGTAAATTCAGCAGCACCAGAAATTTCTTTTAACTGTCCTGAACCTCTCACAAATTCAGATTCACCATTTTCAGAACCTCCCACAGATTCTACATCACTTATACCATCCACAAATTCTCAATCATCGTCCCTCCCTATTCGTAGGTCCTCTAGGTCTCGGGGAGCTCCTGGTTACTTGCAGAGTTATTATTGCTACTCTCTTGCCACACACTCTTCATCAAATTCCACAGGTTCTATTCCTATACCAGCAGGTATTCCTTATGATCTTCATAATTTTCTTTCATATCATCGTTTATCTTCTAAACATAAATCTTTTGCATTAGCCATAACTGCTGATATAGAACCTGAGTTTTATCATCAGGCAGTCAAACACTCTCATTGGAGAGATGCTATGGCTGCTGAGATTGTAGCCTTAGAAAATAATAATACATGGACTGTTACTCCTTTACCCCCTGGACAACAACCCATTGGATGTAAATGGGTTTACAAGATCAAATATAGAGCTGATGGTTCTATTGAGCGCTACAAAGCAAGATTAGTTGCTAAGAGGTACACTCAGCGTGAGGGCTTGGATTATTCTGAGACTTTTTCACCCGTGGCAAAAATGGTAACAGTTTGTGCCTTACTTGCCATAGCTGCTGTAAAAAATTGGTCCTTGATTCAATTAGATGTGAATAATGCATTCCTACATGGTGATTTACTAGAGGAAGTTTATATGAAACTTCCTCCCGGTTTTCATACTAAGGGGGAGTCTCAAGTGTGCAAATTGAACAAGTCACTTTATGGTTTGAAACAAGCCTCTCGCCAATGGTTTTCTAAATTCTCAAGTGCTATTCTTGAACTTGGTTTTAATCAATCTAAGGCTGATTACTCCTTGTTTACTCGTTCCATTGGGGATTCTTTCATTGCACTTCTTGTGTATGTTGATGATATTCTCATTGCCAGTAATGATGTACATGCTGTTGATGATTTAAAGTCTTTACTGGACAATAAGTTTAAGGTGAAAGACCTTGGGCAGCTTAAATTTTTTCTTGGATTGGAGGTTGCAAGATCATCTCAAGGAATTTCCTTATGTCAAAGGAAATATGCACTTGAAATATTACAAGATGCTGGTTTTCTTGGTGCTAAACCATCATCCTTCCCTATGGAACAAAATTTGAAACTATCAAAGGATCAAGGTGATTTGTTAAAAGATCCTACCATTTTTAGAAGATTGATTGGTCGGTTATTGTATCTTACAATAACTCGGCCAGATTTAACATACTCTGTTCATCGGCTTAGCCAATACATGGATAAACCTCATGATCCACATTTACAAGCAGCCTACCGTATTTTACAGTATGTTAAATCTACTCCAGGCCATGGCTTATTTTTTTCAGCAAATTCTTCTCTTCACATCAAGGCCTTCACAGATTCAGATTGGGGTTCTTGTCCTGACACTAGAAGATCTACAACTGGTTATTGTGTTTTTCTTGGAGATTCCTTGGTATCCTGGAAGTCTAAGAAACAACAAACAGTTTCTCGGTCATCAGCAGAAGCCGAATATCGTTCCATGGCTACTACTACTTGTGAAATTGTTTGGCTTCTAACATTACTCTCAGATTTTCGAGTTTCTCATCCTCATAGTGCTCATTTGTTTTGTGATAGTACAGCTGCTCTTCATATTGCTGCTAACCCTATTTTTCATGAACGCACAAAACATATTGAGCTTGATTGCCATTTTGTGCGGGACAAACTTCAAGCTGGAATCATCAAGACCTTTCATGTAGCTTCACATCATCAAATTGCTGATATACTTACTAAAGCTTTGGGACTTCAACAATTTTCTACATTGTTATCCAAGATGGGAGTTCACTCTATTTACTCTCCATCTTGAGGGGGAGTATTACAATTATAATTTTGTACATTTAAATAGTGTCCTTTTATGTATTTTTTCATCTTTAGTAAGTTTGTTGCTTTCCTAAGTCGGTCATGTATTTTCTATAAATAGTCCTTTATTTGTATTAGTTAGTATCTTCAATTGAATAAAATCTGAGGCATTATTCACATATTTGATAATGCATCTAAGAAATTTATCAATAAACGCGATTAGGCATAGCCCAAATGTACAGGAAGTGTACATAGAGAGATCCCTAATTACAAGCTAGAGAGATACCTGATGGTGACATCCACTTGAGGAGGAACCAATTACAAACAACTCTAATTTAATTTTGTTGTGCGCATTCCATTCCTTGGTGGAGTTATGTTTTGTTTTTCTCTTTCATGTCACCCGTTAAATCTTTAAATGTGCACAATGGTATTTCATAGGACTTTCAGTTTCAACATACAGTTTTGCGTTGTTTTATCAACTATAAATAGCATTTTTCTTTCTTTTCCTAATTCCAATGTTATTGGTGCAGATTGTCAGGCAAGGTTGAGAGTATGAATGGGAATAGCGAAGAACGAATAACCCGTGTTCTTTTCTGTGGGCCACATTTTTCGGCTGCTCTTAACTACACAAGAGAATACTTGCAAAAGTACCCCTTCATCCAGGTACTTCTCCTTGGTACTTCTTCTTGCTGCATTTGTTTCTTCCATCTGTTTTGTGTGCCTTTCTTTTATTTATACATTTGTTTTGAATATATCGAGTTTGTGAGTATTGTAAGCTTTGATTTTTCTTTTGATATGTCCTTTTGGTAACCTTACAAGGAAATGAGATTCCGACCAAGAACAAAAGTCATTTGTGTTGAAGCATGGACACATATCATAGAAACGGCTTTTTTCTCTGATGTTTGATAGTTGTGTCCCCCTATCTCATAAGGTAAGTGGCCCCCATGTTAGTTGGGGGCCGTTTCCATCATGGTTTTTATTATCAACTCCCTTCCTATGTGTTTGGCAACATTACCTCCATGTAAATATGCTTATCCAAATCACCGCGAAGGAAAGCTATATTTACATCTAGTTGCTCCAATTCTAGATTAAAACCGGTCACTAATGCCAACACTATCCTGACGGAAGTGTGCCTGATAACCAGGGAGATCACCTCATCATAATCCACCCCTTTGGATAATTTTTAAATAACCCAAAAGAGTACCTTAGGCATTTTGTTTATTGAGAGGTCTCTAACCATGTATGGTGATAAATTTTTGAAGAAGAGGGGGTTCTTCTAAATTATAATCACGCCTAAAAGAAACTCGTGATGCTTTTATTAGGAAGACTACTTTAACAAAGTGGGGTCAAGTAATGTGCTTTTATACTCAAAGTAACTCATAAAACAATAGTTTTTTTTATTAAAAAAAAGTGAGTGAAAGAATTAAGAAACCAAGCTTGGGTATGCTATGCACTATGCCAAAAGCCTAGGTTTAGCCTTTTAGCTATCATATATCCTTGTTTAATTTAGCATATTTGAGACTATAGGGTGGTAATTTTATGGACTAGGGAACTTATCAAAAAAAGGTTTTATGGACTAGGGAAGGCTAATTGGCTGAATAATGTATCCCATCCACTTTTATGCTTTGTAAACAGGTATGGTGGATAGATATTTGAATGAATATTAAATAAGGGATGGACTAATTTGTTACAAAATCTCATATCTTCAATACTTGACAGTGAACATTCCACAATTATCTGTATCTATATTTCAGGTGTATATTGCTCATAAAAAATATTTCAGGTGTATATTTCAAGCAAGGTTATTTATTTTAGTCACTTCTAAGTCTTGAGAATACACAATGCTTATGCGGTGGTCTTCTATCCTTAAGTCTGGCATGTGTAATTTGATGATCTTACTGTTGGTTTTTATAGCAACATATAAGAAAAATACTCTCATTTTCTAATTTTGTCCGTTACTCACATAGTGATGACCTTACTGTTGGTTTCTCATTTTCTCTGTTCTTCTCATTTGTTTCTTTCCACTTCTTTTCTCTTGAAATTAGACAACAGAATCTAATGAATAAAATTGTTATTAGAGTATATATGCAATTATGGACTGGACTTTGTATTAGCATTTTCATTTTTAATCATCTCCTGGCATCCCATAGGTGATGTTTAAGAACTTCTTGAGTTTATTTTTCACATTGATTTTTATAAAATGACCCTAGTATTGGTGCTAAGCAGCCATTCAGCAGCTATATTTCAAATGTTGTAGGTTGATGAGGTTCCCACTGATGATGTGCCTAATTCTATATCAAAGTATCACATGTGTATTGCGAAACTCATGAAGCTGGACTCAAATGTTATCTCTCTTGCAACTGAAATGAAGCTTATAATGCAGTATGGTGTTGGTCTGGAAGGTAATTGTAATTTCTGTTATTTACCATCATTTAACACATTTATTTTTGTTCTTACGAGTAATTTACCTATATTACCATAATAAAGGTGTTGATATTGATGCTGCTACAAAGTATGGAGTCAGAGTTGCTAGGATCCCAAGTCATGTAACTGGAAATGCAGCATCATGTGCAGAGATGGCTATATATCTGATTTTGGGCCTTCTTCGAAAGCAAGTATGTTAGTTCAAAACTAATGTAAAGATCATTACAACTTGTTCACAGTACAAGCCAATTGATACACATATTGTATCATGACACCCGGGGGGATAGAGAGAGGAGAAGAGAAGAAATAAAGGTTTTCTTGAAATTTTTTGTGGACTTTTTCTGCAATACATGAGTGACGAGTGGAAACACTTTTGGAGTGAGAAATTGGAAACTCAATTTAATTGCATTTGGCGATTGTGATTAGTTATTCCATGTAAGATTAGAGACTGCGTTTCTATTAAATTTGAAGATAAAAATTGTGTGTTGGGGATTTTGTTTTTATGTTGGTTGGGATGGCCTTTTACATGCATGTATATACACTCCTAAGTCTGGCTTTGCTTCTTTTCTATGAGGTCCTAGTGCTTTAATATTATGTGAGTAGCCTCACACGCAAAGTTTATCCTTGCTCCCACAGTCTGAATTTCTTGTATGTTCATTTTGTCTGTAATTTACATTATTTTTGCAGAATGAGATGCAAATTGCAGTAAAGCAGAGAAGGCTTGGAGAACCAGTTGGTGAAACACTACTTGGAAAAACCGTGAGTTGTGGCTATAATCTTCCACCACCCAGTTAAATGCATTAATTTTAAAGCTTTTTTTTCCTGAATTCTGTTCTTTAGAAATCAATTGTGATATCCAAATATATATATATATATATATAGAGGAATTTCATATGTTGCCTAAAGGAATATGAAAGAACATTTTGGGGTGTTTTGACAGGGATTTCACTTGTAATTAAAAAAAATACTGTTAATGTTCAGCAACAAGGATTCTTGAATATATTAGCATTTTGCAAATCAAGCTATACTGGAGGGATTCAGCCATCCTTTTAAATTTTGTTTTAACATCAAGATTACATATCATAATTTTTCTCTATACCATGATATCCTGCATGTTTATTCTGATATTTAATTTTTCATTTGCAAAGTGTGTTGAGACTAAGATTTAGGCTTTTAAGACCAATATATGATCCAGTTCTGGTGCATTATGAAGCCATTTTAGATCAACACGGTTCTCTTTTTTGGAAACTCAATAAGGTGGTCCTAAAAAATTATCGGCCATGAGCTACTGATAAATTAGAGGTCACAAAGTTTTTGTGTTTAAAGATAATTGTATTCCATGTCTCTTTTGGTGATTTTTACTTATGTTTGGCGAAATGAAGAAACAAAGCTTGATATTTTTTTAAAAGTTGAGGTAACAAAACCTCTTACAGCTTCTGGGATGATGTGGTTCAAGTTACGTTTACAGGGGTCATCTATTGCATAATTACTCGTTCATATAGACGTCTATTGACAGGTTGATGATCAGATATGCTTGTTAACCTAATAGATTGGCATTAACTGTCTTAATTTTTAAAATCATGATATTGAGGGGCAAGGAGCAACAAGGTTCATTACCCCACTTAAGATTAGCGAAACAATTTTGATTTTTACGAAGTTTTTTACTGGGAATAATCGGTTTGATGGAAATTGCTAGGAAGATGGTCTTTTAAATAACAGCAGCTTAATCTTGCTCTGGCTACTGTATCAAACCAAGTCTCTGTAATTTGTCCTGCAACCTGTGCAGAAGGGATGCAGGTGTGACTTGGTTTGATAAAAAAAATGACTTGTCCAACATCAGTCCCATTATACATCAACACCAGTGGTACTATCAAGTCTTGACCTACACCAGTGTTAATGTAATGTTGACTACAAATAGCTTTCGGTGTGCACATGTTAGTGGTGTGATGTTCACCATTATGAATTGGGCTATAGGATAATGTTTTCTCTGACAATACAGGTCTTCATTATGGGATTTGGAAATATCGGCATTGAACTGGCAAAGCGTTTGCGACCTTTTGGTGTGAAAATTATTGCTACAAAACGGAGCTGGGTGGCACGATCACAAGATTCTTGCCAGTCTAATGGTATGCAAGGGCATAAGCGAGAAAGGGTAAAATTTGTTACCGGATAAAGCTTTATTTTTATGTTTCATTTTAACATACAGATGTTCCAGGTCCAAATAGTACTGCAGATGATTTGATTGATGAAAAAGGTGTTCATGAAGATATTCACGAGTTTGCAAGCAATGCGGATATCGTCGTTTGTTGCCTAAGTTTAAATAGTGAAACGGTAAGATTGGTCATTTTGTTAGTAGTTTTTCCCATATACTCCTGCCTTGAATGTTACTTTTGTGTTACACAAACTCCTGCATCAAGATCAATTGGAAATGCTGGAAAGACAATTATTATTGTTGTTGTATTATTTTTTTTTGATAAGTTTTATTGTTGTTGTATTATTATATATGAAAAGAACAGACTTGTGATGCAGAAATGGCACTAGATGCTTATTAATCTCACTTTCTAATCCCCGTCAGACACATGAGGGCAATGTCCTTCGATAAGGAAGTTTCATTCAAATTCTATGTGGAAGTGTCCAATATTTCACTTTCTAAAATGTTCTTATATTTTGTCTACTTTGAATTTCAGGCTGGCACTGTAAACAAGAAATTCATATCTTCAATGAGAAAGGTTTGTTTTTTATGCACTGGTGGTATATTGAGAAACATCATTTTTAGTGATGACATTCAATCAACCAGCATTTTTGAGAAAGCATAACGTGTAAAGAAGGTAGAGAAAATATTGACCAAAAAAGCTCAACCAGCAGTTTCTGAAGTTGGACTGAGGGTTTCCTTCATCTTATTCACATTTTAACTTAACAAATGCCTGAAGTTTGGGGAACTGATTGTAAAATATCATAGGTAAAAACGTTCTTGTCCGAACATTAGCATTATAAAATATCTCACATCAAGTTCTGATAAGTGGAGTCTTAGGCTCATGTCGTTGTCATTTTATTGCTTATTCAGGGTGCCCTTTTAGTAAATATTGCTCGAGGAGGTGTTCTGGACTATGAGGCTGTTCTTGATCACCTCAAGTCTGGCCACTTGGGAGGCTTAGGCATTGATGTTGCTTGGACCGAGCCATTTGATCCTGATGATCCAATTTTGAAATTCAAGAATGTTCTAATCACACCTCACGTTGGTGGAGTTACAGAAGTTTCTTACAGATCCATGGCTAAGGTATGCACCTTACTAAATTTACTGGATCACTTGCTTAGATAAGGATTTCCTACCCAAAAAGAAGAAGTAGACAGCTGTTGTTTCCATGCCTTTCCCTAGTTTCTATTTAACAGTCCAACAAACAGATGACTTTGAGCATTCTGTTAGTAATGCGCATATTTCACCATGGACCTGACCACCTTTATGCTTTGCTAATTTTAAAACAGGTTGTCGGAGATGTTGCTCTACAACTTCATTCAGGCATTCCTTTGACGGGGATAGAAATTGTTAACTGATAACAGTCAAGAGAATTAGGGCTTGAGGGGATTTCTGAAAGGACACACAATCTCTCTCTCTCTCTCTCTCTCTCTCTCTCTCTCTCTTTTTATTTTTTTGGAATAACCAAAACAACCTTCTGATCTTCTTGGCGCTTCTTGTAAGCCTGATCCAAGAACAACTCCATTATTATTGCTGTCATTCTTGTGTGCTTCTTCACGCAAAACGCCTCGTCTTCATCAACTTCCTTGAATTTCATCAAGTTTGTCGTATGTCCAAATTATAGTCGAGTAAAAAGTCTTACCCAAGCTGTACCATCCCCACCATGTGATCTCTCTCTCTCTCTCTCTCTCTCTCTCTCTCTCTCTCTCTCTCACGTGACGAAGCCAGCAACAGCCAACAGAGGTGTACAATGATCAGTTTGAGGTACATACTACATATTTGACTTTGACGAAATTTCCAAAACCATTAGATTACATCAAGCACAGTGCGTTTGGCACGAAAAACTTGTGCCAGTTGCTTTATAGATCCTTATTTTTAGGAAAAATAAAACAAATTTTATCAAATATCATATCGTATAAATTTTTTACTAAGATCTCGTTACGTGTCTTATCCTAAAACGCAACTATCCAATTTAATGTATCAATTCGAAAGAAGGTCTATATTCAATAAAGTAATACGAATAACTTAGAAATTTATATGAATTAAATTAACTCTTTAGTCATTTTCATGTTAGCTATTTGAACAAGGCTTACTACTCGATGAGAAGGTATTTTATTTTCATAATTATTACTATCTTCTCTCTCTCTCTCTCTCTCACCTGTGTTCCATGTATCTTTTTGTCAACACTTCATAATCAAACACTAACTACTTCCGACTCTGATGAACCTCTGGAGCTTTGTTTCAACAAAAAGATACTCAACGCAGGATAAAAAGTCCTCTTTCTTTAATCACTTCCTCCCGACTTTGAATTTACGACACAATTGTCGTCAGTTATATGTCTCTTTATCGTTTTCAGATTTTCTCATACTGTTCTTAAAGCAATCTTAACTATAGTTTCTTTAATATATAGTTTATATCCGCCAAATTTTCTACCCAAAGTAATAAAATCGAAACCGCTTAATTGAAAAAATATATATAAATATATATATATATATATAACCATCACTCTATCTTATCTTTGCAGACACTATCTGACCTCATCTCTCTGTACCATCTCTACTTCTCTGTCCTCCTATTAAGACCCGCACCGTCGAGTGCTACATATCACACTCCCTCTCCACTCTCCATCTCTGATCTCTGTCCCCCTAAAGTTTCGTACTATACGGTACAATTCCAAGATTAGCAGAGTAAAAGATGAATGGTTACGCAAAGGTTAGCATCCCAAAGTCGAGGTCCGTAGATTTCTCGGACCTCGACTCTCCCCTTCAAACACCCAAACTCATTTCAAACATCAACTCTAAAAACCAAGAGATGGCAGCAGCACAAAACCAAAACATGAGAAAAACCCTGACCCATGTCCCGTTTCCTGAGCAACAAGTGCATGAAGATGGTTCGGGAGAGATATTTGGGGTGATTTTGAGCAGAACCTGTTCTGTTTCATCTGCTTCTTCCAAGGCGTTGAGGACTGAGAAATTAGAAAAGAATTCGTCGTTGGAGAGGGCAGTGAGGAGGGCATTATCAATGAGTAGGTCGCCTTCGGTTTCAGAAGGTTATCGTAGGATGCACCACCAATGTGATCCACTCATTGATGACGATTCGTGCGCAAAGCATGCAAGAAGATCAAAGAACAAGAGATCAGGCAAGATCATTAAAGCCTGTAGGCGTCTCTTTGGGTTTTAGTCTAATTCCCTCTTCCTACTTGTTGCAGGTTATATATATATATATATATATAATCATGTTTTGTTCTTAATAAAGCCAAAAATACGTTTAAAGATTGCTTTTTTTTTTTCTTTTTCCTTTTTTTTTTTTAATATATATATGAGTAAAGAGCTCAAATATTCACTCCTCAGAAATATGAAAAGGCAATGATCCATAACATTCTGCTTTGCTTGTAAAATTTTATCCAAGTGGTTCTTAAACTTTAGCTCGTCTCAAAGGTCCCTACTTCTTTTGGAATTGTGGCTATATATATTAATAATTATATTGTATATACACGTACACGGAGATTCCAATTTGTTGAAATTTTACATTTGAGCTTTGTCTGAGACCAAGAACACTGCCCAGTTCCAATGTTATTATATGGAAGTTCTAGATTTCTTTGATGGTGAAGTTTCAAAGGTCATAGTTAGGTGAGCAACCGTTTTTGTCACTTTACCCTTTGATTTCCCTAGTTAGATCAAGTCGGAGGCATAAACTAAATGTTCAAGAAGTAAAGTCTTAATCATATATTCACTACTAAATTTCGCCATTATCTCAGTATATTCTTGGAAGTATTTATTAAATATTAGAGACTAAGATCGATTAATTTATATGATTTCAGTGACACCTGATCCTGACTCTTCCTTAAAAAAAAAAATATATATATATATATATATTATACGATTTCAGTACAAGAGTTAAGTGAGTTACGCTAACGATTCCAAGAGTTTATGCCATCTTTTAACAATAACTAATTTTATCCCTTCTCTAAAATCACGTCGGTCATTAGATCGTACGAACAGGATAGCCAGGAGTCACGATATTGAACATCACACCTAAGCAAAATCACATTCACATCCCACATAGCCTGTACAGAACAACATAAAATATGCAAGTTCCCGTTGTCACCCAACAGCAAACAATATTATTTCAATTACTTGGTATCAGTGAAATCCGCGTCGATTACTTCCCCATCAACAGATTTCCCGGCGGAGCCAGATGAGCCACGCTGAGTGCCAGATGCTTGCCCGGCTCCCGGTTGGTCGGGCTGGTTATAGAGGAACTGCCCCAGCTGCATAACTTCTTGATTCAGTGCAGTCATTGCATTTTTAATGGATTGGGTT
Source organism: Platycarya longipes (assembly GCA_036559045.1). Lineage (NCBI taxonomy): Eukaryota > Viridiplantae > Streptophyta > Magnoliopsida > Fagales > Juglandaceae > Platycarya > Platycarya longipes. The sequence goes on along the minus strand of CM071795.1, from coordinate 42,299,217 downwards.
AATCCAGCAGAGATGGCATCCTTGAGCTCTTTCAGTTTAGCTTCCACCTTCCCCTTGACTGCGGCAGGGACTTTGTCTCCCAGCTCTTTAAGCTGCTTCTCAGTTTGGTACACAACAGAATCTGCTTGGTTCTTTGTGTCTATGGCATCCCTCTTCTCCTTATCTTCCTTTGCAAACTTCTCTGCTTCTTTAACCATTCTATCCACCTACATCATTTATCATTTGTACATCCAAAAATAAGGTCTAACACGATCAGGTTGTTTTTAAATTTTTTTCAAACAGTTGTTTTGAATGCATACCTCATCGCTGGGCAAGGTGCTAGCACCGGTTATGGTAATGTCTTGCTTCTTTCCAGTTCCCTTATCAATAGCAGTGACAGAAAGGATGCCATTTGCATCAATATCAAATTTCACCTCAATTTGAGGAACTCCACGCGGGGCAGGTGGGATGCCATCTAAGCGAAAACTTCCTAGGGATTTGTTGTCCCTAATAAGCTCTCGCTCACCTTGACAGACATTAATCTCTACACTGGTCTGTCCATCTGCTGCCGTGGAGAACACCTCAGATTTGGAAGTTGGTAAAGTTGTGTTCCGTGGGATAATCTTTGTCATTACACCACCCAAAGTTTCGAGGCCGAGAGACAAAGGTGTGACATCCAAGAGCACAATGTCACTAACTTCTCCAGCTAAAACACCAGCCTGTTAATGAAGGCCATAGACACAAGCATCAATATATCAACATTTGGTGCGAGTTTCACCAAACATCATAGCAAACTTTACCAGACTAAAAAGTTCTGTTCTTTGTTGTATTTTGAAAAGGAAACATCAGAAGCACAAGAAATGAACAAACCTGAACTGCGGCACCTAGGGCTACAACTTCATCAGGATTTACTGTGGCATTGGGTTCTTTTCCAGTTATCTTCCTCACAAGCTCCTGAACGGCTGGGATACGAATTGAGCCACCGACAAGGATTACTTCATCTATATCTTTGAATGAAATCTTTGCATCTCTCAAGGCAGATTCCACTGGTCCTCGTATCCTTGGGAAAAGTAGATTGGTTTTAACTTAAGCAGGCAAGTAGACACCCGGATTGCAGAAATTGATAATCATAAAATGGAAAGTTCAATAAATGGAAATCAAACAAACTGATATTTGGATATGAGAATTACTCTATTCTCGAACACAAACAGGGAAAGCATAGAGTGGTAGTTGACAAAAGGCAATACCTGTCTAGCAAATCTGAACACAATTCTTCGAATTGAGCCTTTGTCAGGGTGGCTTCAATGTGTTTAGGGCCATCAGCAGTGGCAGTAATGAAAGGTAAACTGGAAAAACGAAAGGCTTTCTTAGGGATCATGCCTAAGATACAGATTCACTTATAGAAAGAAGGCCCAGAAATAGCCAGCCATATCTACGTATATATATATATATATATAAGAAAAAGTGAAAAACATCCATATACTTTATATTGGTCTGAGTCACAGATGACAGCTCTATCTTTGCTTTCTCAGCAGCCTCTGTCAGGCGTTGTAGAGCTTGCTTATCTTTCCGAAGATCTATGCCTTCATCTCTTTTAAAATTTTCGGCAAGCCAATCAACTATTCTCTGTTTCAAGTTTTTGTAGAAAAAAAAAAAATACAAATGATTTAACGTAATAGAGTCACTATAACTCAGAAAACAAAGATTATGAGCTAAGAGCTACTCGAGGTCTTGTTCCAACCTTATCAAAATCATCACCTCCCAGATGCGTATCACCAGAGGTAGAAAGTACCTCAAATACTCCATCACCAACCTCAAGAACTGCACACGAAAAGCATATTTATGTTTATGCAAATCTGAACACAAATCAGACGGGTGACCTTTTTTTTTAAAAAAAATCTTTCACTTGTACAATTGTAATGTTTTGCTCTGTTTAGTACCTTAAATTCAAATATATCAGTTCAAGTTCAAGTGTAATGTGAATCATTTCTCGAAGAACAGACACCGTATGTCAGTGTGACCACGTGTAATATAGAGGAAGTGACAACTGGATACAAGTAGGTTGCAGTGAGTACTACATACTTGAAACATCAAAGGTGCCACCTCCAAGGTCAAAGACGAGAATGGTCTCGTTTTTTTTCTTGTCAAATCCATAAGCAAGCGAAGCAGCAGTTGGTTCATTAATAATTCGTAGAACCTCCAACCCAGCAATGCGACCAGCATCTTTTGTTGCCGTCCTCTGAGAATCATTGAAATACGCCGGCACCGTAATCACCGCTTTGTTCACATCATCGTTCAGAAACTTGGAGGCATCGTCCACCAGCTTTCTCAAAACCTGAATACACGACCGACAACTCAAATGGATACTCCATATATAGGGCAGTTATATATAGCAAAAGAGGAATTAAAAATGAAGTTACCTGGGCAGAGATTTCCTCGGGGGCGAATTGCTTGCCGATAGCTGGGCATACGAGCTTGACGTTTCCATTGTCGTCGCCAACTACTTTGTAAGAGACCTGTTTGGCCTCCTCGTCCACCTCCCAGATCTTTCTCCCGATGAACCGCTTCACGGAGTAGAAAGTATTCTCCGGATTCACCACCGCCTGCCTCTTAGCGATCTGCCCTACCAGCCTGTTCCCGTTCTTCGTATAGGCCACCACGGACGGCGTCGTTCTCTGCCCCTCCGCGTTGGTCACGATCGTCGGCTTTCCGCCCTCCATCGCCGCCACCGCTGAGTTCGTCGTTCCCAGGTCTATCCCCACCACCTTCTCGCACACCACCGCCAAGCCACCACGGCCTGAGGACTTCAGCTTCGGAACGGTTGTCGTACATTTTGTTCTCACCCGCTCCCCGAAGAACGACACAGATAACTTTCCGTTTGGTTTGTGGGAAAGTGAAGGAGGATGAATGGAATTGCAAAGAAAAGTAAGGTGTGTTGTTGATGAAGTTGTCATAGTTATACTAATTCCCGCGACATGATGAGTTTCAAGGTGTGTAGATAATTAGGAGGTTCAACGTGAAGTTTGGTATTCTCAGGCTCTTCAAGGAATTAGAAGGGTGTGAAGTGAAGTGAAGAACGGAGTGAGAGACTGATCGGCCGGTCTTCTCCATTGAGACAGAGAGATCAGTAGTACTAGAGACGTCTTTCCTTTCTGTGGGTAGCTCTGTTTACTTTCTACTACTAAATTCTAGTTCTTTCCTCCCAGCATGTGGACACTTCCAGAATCCAAGTTTCAACCGTGAAGCATGCCTTGAAAATGAGAATAACATATATCCGAAAATTAGAAAAACATGTCACTTAGAGAATGGGAATAACATATTACTACATTCAATTCTCATATGCGAAGGGTTGATTATTTCTGTATGATAGAGGGCATTACTTTAAGACAAATCGAGATTAATTTTTTTTGAAAATCTTGTCACTATAGAAGTTCAGATAATATTTGTCACAAACTTTATGTGCAAAGTATTCCAAATAATTTAGTAATTTGATTGTAATTTAAAATTTTCATATATTTCAGTTACAATTGTAACTTTGACTTAATGAATGCAATATCCTTTTTTTCGTTTAAAATAAATGTTTTTAAAATTATAGTAATATCATTTTTAAAATGACGATTTTTTCTCTTTGTTTTCTCATACATCAATAAAATTGCACATTTAGTCTTTTACTCAAGACTGTAAATAGGATTTATATTGCAATAATTCAAACAAGCATTAAAATTAGAACCTTAAAAAAAAAAGAAAAGATAAAATACATATAAATAAGTTAAGAAATATTATATTCATCATCCTCACATACAACATATTATGTTTTTTTTATTTTTTATTTTATTAAATATTTGGTATATAAATAATGATTAGAAGAATAAACTCAAAATAATTAAAAAAATTTCAAAAAGTAATGTATAGTGTGAAAAATGAAGATGATGAGTGGTAAAATTCTTAACCTAAACAATAAAAAGTGAAGAAGATCTATTCTTCCTCCAATATGAAGGGATGCCACACTTGGACAAACAATAAAAAAAAAAAAATAAAAATAAAAATCTCTCTAGTAAGGCAAAAGCTTTTTCAAGAAAACCCAATGAGGGAGATGGAGCTTCGGCTCCTCTCTCTCTCCTTTCTCCAGAATTAGTATAATCATTTTTTTTTTCAATTGTTATTGTTGTTATTGTTGTTGTTTTTGTCTAGCGCATGACATTACGCTTATCTGTTGTTTTTCGTAGCCTAAAGACCACCACGCACCCCACTGCAAGATTTTCAGACTGCTGATTTATCGAAAAATTGAAAGTTTTTGTCAAGCGGAGTGGCATGTGAGCCATAGCAACTTGTGAAATTGATGTGCCTCCACGAGGATTTTATGCCACCACATGTGAATTTTTTAGGATCAAGGACCCCAGTTTCTTCAGGCTTAACTGGTTGCACATTCTTAGCGTTATACATGTCCCTCATGCATCGTCATAGTTGGTTTTTTGTATTTTGTATTTATATTTTTTGCAATTTTTTTTGTTTAGGTCAAAAAAAAAAAAAAGTCTCTTAGACATTTCGTCTATAGAGTGAAAGTCTTATCCTCTTCTAAAATGTGGGGTTTGAAATATTTATTTTAAGTAGAGTATAATCTCTCATTCAATTTGTCTGTAAAGAGTTATAAAAGTTAAAATTATAATAGTCATAAAGAAATTTGTGTACTAATAAAGTTCTAATAATATATAATTAGGTTGTAATTTGGAAGGTTTTTTAATATGAGTGATGCTAGGGAATAGCCAACATCCATTGCATCCATCTCACATGAATGTACGGCATTGTTCATGTGAGATGGATGCAATAGATATTGGTTACTCCCACTTATTTTCCTTTTGATATATACAAATCACATCTATAACTTCACTTTTATAAATGAAATAAGTTTATTTTTCAAAAATAAAGAAAAAAATGAAGGATGCCACGTCTTGGTCTAATTTGTTCATTACTCGTTAGTTACGTTCTGACTGGGCTGGCATTTAAAGCCCACCCACACTTAAACGTCTTCAAATAACATATGGCCCGTACGCACAAATTCACCGCACGCAGTTTCTCTAGGCTGTCGTCGAGCCACATTTGCACCCTTTCTCTGTAAGCAGTAGCACTCGCCATGTGTCTCTCCGACTACTTTTCCCCAGGCAATCTATTTCTCGCACCTCACTCTTGAATTTTTCATAGCTGCTATAGAAGAAAAGGAAAACCCCGAAAGAAAGTTAAAGATTTGCATTGATACTGAAATTACTAAATGAGGACAGTAATCTCCCGTTTAATCCTTTCAAAATCATCTGTTCCCAGGCTCAAGTAAGTTCTCTCGTTTTTTGTGTGTATTTGCGAAAATTGATTCGCCAATTTTTCATTTTTATTTAGAAATTAGACTTCGCTTTGATTACCTTTTCCTTTTCGTTATGGATTTTGTGTTTCGTACCTGTTGCCAAACAGTTCGACCTAAATGCTGCTTTAGGTTTCAAACTCTAATAATTTTTCTCTGGCAATAAATCCTCTAATTTTTCGTATAATATACGGCATTGTTTTAATTCTTACTTCTGTAATTCTCTATGTTGCTTTAACAAATAAACAGTTTCTGACCATTCCTTTGATCAGCACGATCCCATATTCTTGACTGAGTCGGTTTTTTCAGAAATATCTTGCTCGTGTTTAGCATTGCTTTTTATTTTTATTTTTATGGGATAAGCTTATCATTCTACAATGAAATATGTGATTCGCTACCCAAATTTTCAAAAATATATTACTGTTGACATAGTTTTGCTGGGCTATTGGCTCCCTCCGAAAATTTTTTCTTTCTTTTTGCTTATGCTCAGTTGAGAGCACTCTCATTGTATTGACTGAAAGCTATTTTTTAAAAGTGTACTTTTACACAAATATCAAAAAATAAGTATCATATTTAATTATGATAATAAAATGTGTAGAAAAGGTTCAAAAAGTACTTATTGTGAATAGTAAAGTTAAAACAATTGCCAAAAAGTTTGACAATTGATTTAACTTTTTGACAATTGTTTTAGTTTTACTATTCACAATAAATTTGGCAATTGTTTTAACTTTTTAACAATTGTTTTAGTGTTATTATTTACAATAAGTACTTTTTGAACCTTTTCCCACACATTTTATTGTCATATTTGATCAAATATGACACTTATTTTTTGGTATTTGTGTAAAAGTACACTTTTTGAAAGATGGCTTTTAGCCAATCCAATAAGAGTGTTCGATAGCAGGTTAACTTTATGATCTACCCTTGGCTCCAATTAAGTTAATCTTTTTATACTTCTCATTCCCGTCAATATAGTACAATGGCCATATCCGGAAATGGGAGATATATGTCAACAGATTCTACAAAGGTTGACGAACCATTCAAAGTTGAGGAAGCAGAGACAGTAAATGTTCCTCCACCTCCGACAGAGAAGGTAGTACACTGTTAGGGCTACAGTTTACAATGGATTTTGCTATCCAATAGTCTTGTGCGTATGAGTGTACTCTTTCCTTTGACTTATATGCATTTTGATTCAGTTTCTTGTGTTGGGTGGAAATGGATTTGTTGGCTCACATGTTTGTAAAGAAGCTTTAGATCGTGGTTTGTCAGTTTCTAGTCTCAGCAGGTATAAGCCTCTTAATACTCATAAATATTTTGTATGTTTCCAACACTGATGGTTCTTGTCTAGTGGATGCAACTTTTTGTGCATTCAAGAGAATTTAGATGCAATTGTTGTGTTGCTCCCAGTTGATTAACTTTACATTTATATGCATATAAATGTAGGATAATCTAGTTTTATCATATAGGGATATAAACCATTAGAAGTCCAAAGGAGGCAATGACGGTAAGAAAGTATAGTAGATATTTGGAAATAGAAATAGTAATGCATCTTTGCTGCAAATACCAGAAATAATATATTTTCATGCGTCTTCATTTCTGTCCCCATGGTTCTACTGCATATCGCTACTTGCTTGTGCTACCAAATGCTGTATTCCTCTGATAACATTTTTTTCTGATAAGTATAGTAAATTTTATTAATAAGAAAGAAAAAGGTGTTGCCCAGTACACAGGAAGTATAGAAGCAAAAGGATAAAGCACTAAAAATTATTGAGAAGTAGAAATAGAGAAGTCTACACCAGTTTGGACCACTATCCAATAATAAAGATTACTAAGAAAGCTGACTTGAGCTCCAACACCAACTTTTTGTGATATTTGAAACTATACCTGCATACCAATACAGAACCTAAGTCAAGATGGACCTTTAAGTGATTTTTATTCTAGCACACGTGATTTAAAGGAAATACAGTGGGAAATTTATTCCAACAATGCAAATGAAACTTTAATAATGTCATAAAAGCCTCTTCATGGGATCTTCAGGTTCTCATGGTGGTTGATAAAATATAAGGTTTTTTTTTCATGCTTTCTTCTTCCTTTCAGGTCTGGTCGTTCATCTATAGCTGATTCTTGGGCCAACGAAGTGATCTGGCATCAAGGTATGATTTCTTGTATGTTATGTTTCTCGATGAGTTTATACTTGGTATATTTCAATTACCCTAAACTTTTTCTTCCAATTGCCAGGAAACCTCCTTTTACCTGATTCATGGGAAGAAGCCCTGAGTGGGGTGACCTCTGTGGTAAGTAGTTTCTTTTTTCTTTTCTTGATAAGAAAAAACGAGATATAAACAAGTTAATATTGTGGATGGAGGATTCCTTTAAATTGTTTATTGTCAAATTGAAGGACATTTTCTTCTAAGTTAACAATGGAACCAAAGGAGCTTTGTTATGTTAAGAAGGAGCATTTTGGATTTATTGTAGCTTGGTTGTGGGTATTCAGATCAATGATTGCCCATGCAGAAGAAGATGAAATGAAAAACAAAGGCATTTTCTGTATTGGACAAGCATGCAAGTCGGATGGGATTTTTGTCTTTTTTATTTGCTTTGTTGAAGAGACTTTCATAGGATTAAGTGTAACATGATTGTGGGTCTTGGAGTCGATGATTGCCAATGCCAAAGAAGATAAAACGAAAAATGTTAGCATTTATATTGTAGGGGCAATATCCATTGGATACGGTGTGCATAAGTGTGAGATGTTTATCTTCTTGTTTTCTACTTATTAAAAAAAAATGTTAAGTCTTCTTGCTTTCTATGTTATCCTTTACTGCTGGATTTTTCTGTTCATTTCTTTCTCGGTGAGATGTTTATCTTCTTGCTAATTGAAGCTTATATCTTAGATCTCCTGTGTTGGTGGTTTTGGCTCCAACTCCTATATGTATAAAATTAATGGGACGGCAAACATGAATGCAATAAGAGCTGCTGCAGAAAAAGGTATTGATATACAAGTAGTATACTTCTTTAACTATTTGGTTGTCTGGGTGGTACTACTGGACCCTTATGTTCTAGAACCTGTAGGACCGCACAATCCAATATCTCCACTTAAGCAACTCTCTCTCTCTCTCTCTCTCTCTCTCTCTCTAAAGTGTTCATATTGATAGAAATTTCATGTGGCTGTGGTTTATGTTCACTTACTGTCCTTGGGCTGCAGCTGCAATAGGCTTCTATATTTTCTGCTTTCTACCATTGGAGAAGGTTCCATACCCAATGAGTATTTCTTGAAGGCCTTCTCCCTCTTACTTTTTTATTTTTATTTTTATCTTTATTAGTTGAAATGATAAACATGTCCCATTTTACAACTGCTCTACCTTTCATTAGTAGACTACTGGAGCTTTGATATGTATGACCTTTTTGTCATATTTTACAACTCTCCGGACCTTAACTAGTTAGTTGGCTATTAGTGTGATAAGAGGTTTTAAAGTCATGATTTCTAGCCACTTCAGTTTCTGGTACACTTGATGGAGTTGCAGAAGCATTAATAGCCCATGCTCCATTCAAATAAAGGTTTGTTCATTTAGCGAAAGAGCCAAGTGTGAACCTCATTTATGACCTTTCATACAATCCAACCTAACATGTGTTAGTTTGGATCAAGAAACTTGCAAGTAACCCTATTGTAGAACAAATGATAAGATCATATATCATATGCAATTCATTTATCTTTGTTTTAAATTTGTTTTATTGGAGAATATCTTATTATTATTTTCTATGGTTCACATTTTTTTTTTGTTATCAATCCTCTTTTCAATTGAAAGCTCCTCATTAGCTGCACTTTGGATTGGCTCATGTATTTAAGACAAGACAAAACATCACTTAATGATTGAAGAGCTGAGTTTGATTCAATAACAGTTCTCAAATTGAGCTTGAGCCAAGCTTGAGTGTTTTTTTTTTTTTTGAATCAATGCCAAGCTTGAATAACAAAGCTCGGTTTGCAGCTCTTCTGCAATGCTATGCTTTGTTACTTTTGTGGTTGGATGATAGGCTCTTGATTTTGCAGGTGTGAAAAGATTTGTGTATATCTCTGCTGCTGATTTTGGCTTGATAAATTACGTACTGCAAGGATATTATGAGGGAAAGGTATTGCTGTCAGATCTGGAAATTAACTTTGGATTCTGAGCATTGGATCATTTTCTTTAAGATATTTATCTATTCAAATTTCATCTGAAATGACATATTGAACTCAAACCTGGGTCATCAATTATGTGTCTGGTTTAGCCTTCATAATATGTATGATTAAATATTTTTGTTTTTGTTTTAACTAATTATGGGTTTCAATGATACATATGTATTCAGAAATATTCAAATTTTACTCTATAGTCCATTTTGATGAAGTGGCTATGGTCTACTTTAATGTTCCAAATTTAGATGGTATCCTCAGATGAAACTGTGTAATTGAGGACTCTTGCATTGAATCAAGTTCTTTAATTGATTTCGTTTAGTGCACCACAGATTCAAATACTTTAATTGATTGTAAACGTAGCATTATTGAGAGCGCTTCGTAAGTGACCCCCCTTCCTTCCCAATTTTTTCTTTCATAATTGTTGCATAGTCTGTTTAAGAGGGGCTGTTTTTTGTTTGCTTACTGAGTTGAAGAGGTTAAGTTATTAGTTCCTTTTCAAGTAGCATCATTGTCACGCTTTTCTTTGTTTTTTTTTTTTTAATGGGTTTCATGGCAAGCTGACTCTTGGGACTTGAGAGATTGTGGGTGTTATTCTCTATTCTTCCAAGCATTGTGGTTATGGTCTAATGAAGCCTAGGTATTTTACCTAGCTTTCTATTAGTTAGAAACTTCAAGTTGGGTTCTATAATAATAGAAATACAGTTTATAAGGAAAATTAAATTTGCAAAATAGGACAATATAACTTATTCAGGTCTACAACACAAATGGCAGCAGAATAAGTTAAATTACAAAATTAGGACTAAGACTGATATCACAATAAATGAGCAAGAGCTTCCCATTAATATGCATTTCTATTTATGCAAGGCTTGGAAGCATCATCACAATCTACAGTAGAATTGTGTAGCAAGAAGCAAATCTACTATCTTGGCTTGATTATATCCTGCTTTTATGAAAAAGTATTTCTGCATGGTTTCTTCACTATTTTCAATCTTTGCTTAGTTACAATTGTAAAATATCAAAGATGATAGTTAATATTGACGTGAGCTAGACACAAAAACATTGTCTGTGAGCATGTGATGCTTGATTCCGTTTCTCACACAAAATCCTTTGTTTCATCTTTTTTTTATGTAGAGAGCTGCTGAGACAGAGTTACTAACCAAATTCCCTTATGGTGGTGAGATTTCTCATTCTTTCGCTGTAACTTTTGTTTTTCATTTGAATTCCTTAGAATTAGAACTGAGAGCTGAGTAGACCTGCTTGAACTTCGAACTTGAATACTAAATGAGCAATATGATTCTGGAACTCATTCATTTACCCATATAGTGCAATAACTAAGTCCTACTTATGTACTTTCTGAAAACATTTAAAGTATCATCTTCTTGTGCTGAGTAGTGGAGTCTTAAAGCAGTAGTTTTATATAAAGTACATATATTGGTAGGTGGGATTTACTAAATCATATCAAAGTTGTTAGCTAATTGTATGAGTTTGGTGATGGACAAACTCATTCCCAAACTTCAAAATGGTTTCGTTCGGGCCAACAAATTTTGAATTCGGTATTGATAGTAAATGAGTGTTTGGACAGCCGGCTAAGAGAAGGCATCTCAAGAGTTCTTTGCAAGCTGGACATGAAAAAGGCTTATGACCATGTGTAGTGGGACTTTCTTTTCTATATGCTTAGAAGATGTGGCTTTGGGTAGGGGTATTCATCTGGGTTTCGGATTTGGGAATCCGGGTTCCAGATTCTAAATTTTCTTGAACCTTTTAAATAAAATGTCAAAATTATTGAAAAATAAATCAAATTTCAAAACTGGGTTGGTACAAACCGACCCAGATGAACATGCCTAGCTTTGGGGATAGGTGGTGTGAATGGGTTAAACATTTTGTTTTAACTGCTCGGTTTTCGATTTTAGTTGATGGAAAATCATGTGGTTTTTTTCAGTCTTCGAGGATTTTGAGACAAGGGGACCTGCTATTCCCTATTTTTTTTGTTATTGTAATGGAGGCATTGAATCCCATGGTGGAAGCTGTCGTAAGAGGGGGTTTCTTACTAGTTTTTTGGTGGGCAACAATGGTAATGGTGTCAATTCCATTTCTCACTTTTTGCGGACAATGCACTCATTTTTGGTGATGATGTTAGTGGCCAGATTCAAGCTCTAAGGGCGGTTTTGTTATGCTTTGAAGCTGTTTGGGGAATTCAAGGTGAACTTGGGAAAGTTAGAGTTGGTTTCGGTGGGGTATGTGAGTAATATTGCCTCTCTAGCGGAGTTGTTGAGCTGTAAAATTGCCTATTTTCCTATGAGATATCTTGGACTTCACTTGGGGGTGTCATTCAAAGCAAAGAGTATTTTGGATGGTGTGGTAGAGAATATTAAGAAAAGATTATCTGGTTGGAAGATGTTATATCTATCAAAAGGGGGGAGATTAACCGTTATGATAATTGATAAGTACCATTTCCAACCTTCCCACTTACTATCTTTCTCCCTTTCCATTTCCAGTGGGGGTGGCAAACCGGAGTGAAAAGTTGTTACAAAGCATTCTTGTGGGGTGGCTTGAGCTGTCCGATTGCGAATAGTGGTTTGGGGGTGAGAAATTTGTGCGTTTTTAACAAGGCACTATTAGGGAAGTGGTTGTGAAGGTACCAAATGGAAGGGAACTTGTTGTGGAAAGAGGTTATTGATCACAAGTATGGCAGTGTGGGGAGGGATGGTGCTCTAAGGAGGTAGGGGGTCCGATTGAGTAAGCCTATGGAAAATGATTAAAAAGGGGTGGAACACTTTTGAAAGACATCTTAAGTTTGAGGTGGGAAATTAGCAAGCCGCAATTTCAGAAGGGTTGTAATGCAAATGGGCAGTAACTTGGAATGTTACTTTTACTAGAAATGCTTAAGATTGGGAACTTGAAGAGTTGGCAGATTTTTATAGCTATTTGTATTTAGTCAAGTTAGGAGGCAATGGGGAGTGACCGTATCTTGTGGATCCACACGGGGAGAGAAACGTTTACAGTTAAATCCTTTTATAAGGTTTTGACAGTCCAACGGCCTATTTTTTTTTTACTTGGACAGCTGCACTTGGGAAGATTTTAGCTATTAATAATCTAAGGAAGCGTGGTATGGTTGTCATGGAGTGGTGCTACATGTGTAAAAAGAATGGGGAAATGATAGATTATTTGCTTCTACATTGTGAGGTGGCTGGGGAGTTATGAGCTGGTATCCTTAGTAGAGTTGGGCTGAGTAGGGTAATGCATAAGAGTGTGGTGCATCTACTAGCATGCTGGCAAGCGTCACAATAGCAGTGTGGCGGATGATACCTTTGTGTTTAATGTGGTGTTTGTGGTCGGAAAGGAACAACAAAGATCGTGCAGTGGGAGAAATTTGGAATTCTTCTATCCCCTCCACAGATTCTATTAATTGATTATTCCCACCCACCTTTATTTGTATTCTCTCTTTTACAGTGGTTTTCTACTATTATATTTAAGGGTAGGATGTTTATGAGTTTTTATCTTCTTTTCAGCTTACTAAAATGTAATTAGGTGTCTCACTTTGTATACTTCCTATAGGTACTTGGGCATTACCTAGTTTCATTCTATTCAAAGATTTATTACTTTTCAAAAAATATATATGTACGTATTATAACAGGAACTTCAATTAGGTGACGAAACATGTTTCATGCCCTTTTTCAGGAGTGATTCTGAGGCCTGGGTTTATTTATGGGACTCGCAGAGCTGGGAGCATGAAGATTCCTTTAGGAGTAATCGGTTCTCCTTTGGAGATGGTAAACACTGCTTTCCTTAACACAATCTTTATCGTTTTTATATGTTTGCCCTCTCTCCTGGAACCATTGAAGATGGTAATATATGTGAGCTAATTTAGCTAGACTTTGCCAATGGCTGCCTCTGCTTTGTTTTCCACCTTTCTTTCAATCTAATATCTAATCATCGCATGCTTGTATTGAGATCACTAATATATCATACTCGTTTGCAAAGTTATATGTTTTTCATCATGTTCTTTCGTGTACTACTAGGCACCTGTAAGTGTGATAAATTAGCTTATGGAAGCTTTGAAACCCAATTTCCTCCATAAATTCTCCGATCCAAATGGCAGAGAAGTTTCCATATTTATACCTTTTCTTGTCGGAGGGGCGACCGTCCGTTGAACTACCAAAGAAAAAGGGTAAACCAATGTGATCAAGACATTGTAGGTGCTTGCGATGAGACGGATGCAACTTCCCTCAGTTGGAAAAGCAGAGAGGAAGTTGTGTTTAAACTTGCTGGTCAAGAAACCAGCTTGATCTAAACTAAATTTGCACACCTAACTTCACCTCAAATGTTGCAGGTTCTTCAAAATGCAAAACCGCTGAGCAAGCTGCCACTTGTGGGGCCTCTGTTTACTTCGCCTGTCAGTGTTAATGCAGTGGCGAAGGTTGCTGTTAGAGCAGCAACGGATCCAGTTTTTCCTCCTGGCATCATAGACATAGAGGGTATACAACGTTATAGTCATCAGAAGTCAAAATAGAAATGTTGTTGATCATCGAGTCCCAGCTCCCTTGGTTCTTTTTTTCGTTTGCTCGTCTTTAACTTTGACGTTCAAAAAATCTCACTGAATGAAAAAAATTGGCGTCTGCTCGCTGCTGTTGTTATTCGTGAATTGAATAATAAAATCTCCCGAATTACCATTTATTTCCCGTTTGATCCAATAACATGCGCCCAAGTATGCACATAGCCACATGCTTTTTGTTGACTTTTTTTTTATTTAAAAAAAAAAAAAATCTGATATCAATATTTTTGGTGACTGATCAATGGATGAGGATTGCCTTTTCAATTGGAAAATGTATGGAAGAGGCTTTTAATTATCTCGTGTTCTCAACTAAAAAAAAATGGAACACTTTTATGATCTGTACGTGAGTTATATACTTTGCTATCCAAAGTATCATGGCATGATTGTCAGCTGATCCGTATTGCATAGGGGCTGTATTTTAAGTGAAATGATATTTTGGCAATGCAGAGAAGGGGTTTTAGAGGCGTGGAGTCAGATAGGCAGACGGTAGCTTGGGGGTTGGAGACCTGAAATATTAGGCTCTCACTCAGGAGACATTAGAATCAGTTTATAATTAGTAGGAAGGAGGGAAGGAAGGAAGGAAGGAAGGAAGCTAAGAACTAGGAAGTGACTCGGACTACAGTCTGAACTTTGAATTGTTTTTTGAAGTAAAAATTATATAAAAAATCGAGCATTCAAAAGTATGCAATGCATGCCTCCGCCGGCCAACTGATACACCAGCCAGCCAGCCGCAGTCTCTCTCCCTCTCTCGCAAGATCCTACGTAGAACGTACTCATTAAGGTCTCGTTTGTATTCAAAGATGAGCTCAACTCATCTCAACTCATCTTCATTTTATCATTATATTTTTATAATTTTTTATAAAATACAAATTCCTATACACCTTTTTCAATTTCTAATACACATTTTTCAAATCTCAATACACATTTTTCAAATTCTAAAATAATAATAATATTAAAAAATAAACTAAACTCATCTCATCTTCGAATCCAAGCGTGATCTAATATACTAACGTACTCATCATAGCCTTCTTCTCCTGACATTTTTTGTTTTCTGATCGAGTATTCCAAGGTGGTCCTAGTCTTAACAAATAAAACTAGAGCACTGATACATGTACAGCTCGTTTATAATTAATCTATAACTTTTTAATGTATTTAAGTTTTTTAATTTTTTATTATTATCTTTTAAGTATTTTTTTAATATTGACATTCTTAATCATTAAAAAAAATTAAAAAAATATATAATTTTATTAATATTCATATCCTTAATTATTAAATAAAATTAAAAATTTTAAAAAAATTAATATAAAAAAATAAAAAATAATAATAATTCTATCATTTCTCTTAAAACTACGCAACTTTCTGCTCATCATTATTACTCGGTACGTAGGTCTTCAATATGGGTAAACATAGGTACGTATGTACGAGTTCTGCTACACCTCTCGACTTTGTAATCCGAACAGAGTAACATAATTTCTTAATTTTTTAAGTTTTTCATTTTTAAATATTTAAATATATATATATATTATTAAAAAAAAAATACTTTCTTAATCATTAAATATAAAAAAATCATTAAAAAAAGTTATTGTTGATTCGGGAGAAAATTTCGAGTGATTTGTTGATCTGGATAAAAAAAGCATTAATTCTCATATATATATGCAATCGATGCAGGAGGATTCATATAATATAGCTGTTATAACTTTAATCACATGATCATCAATAAATATATAAACAATTTTATAAATTTATTTTTTCTACGTACGTGAAATTTGTGAAAATACGTAAAAAATAGAAGATTTTTTTTGTCACTGATTTGGAAACAGTACCATGGGTCCGTGGGACGTAGTAAAACCCCACTCCCCGTGGTTTAGCCACTCATGAGGCTTGGAAGCATAAAAATAAATGGAAGTCCGCGTCACGGATCCACCAAATTGTACTATGTGGGAATTAAGTGGGAACAAATTAAACAAGTGCCTCTCTCTCTCTCTCTCTCTCTCTCTCTCTCGGTGGCGTTTCTTCTTTGTTGGTGACAATATGTAGAGAGATAGATATAATTTTATATATATCATGGTTAGTACTAGATTTCTGAGTTTCTTTTTGTTAACTAGATAATTGGTTCGGACGCCAACCAGCTTTAAATTAAGAAAAAGGAACTAATGAGTTATGGCCCCATATAATTAAGTGCCCTATCCACTATCTAAGCATTAGTCTTAATTTTATATCAATATATTTAACATCGACTGATCTCTGCGCGCGACAATAATATATATTTATTGATGATTAGATACGATATCGTTGATCATGTTATTCTGATCGATCGATATTCTCTTCTTTAATTTAGGCTATCTAGCTTGGGAGATAGTAATTAATTTATAATTTATTATAAGGACAAAGCGTAGTACTCTTCTTTTTTCATATCAAATTAGATCGATCAAGAGAAACGACGTTATATATAACTCGATCATCAAGCATGCAGCCACCAAATCTGCAGCCAGGTACGTACAATGTTATTTAATTAATTCATTTATATTTGATGGTGGCATCATCATGATCATCATGTTCACAATTTTTTCTAAGAATAAATACATAGTACAATCGATCGATCAGCAACAATTAAATCACCTGAGAATACTTCTTCAATATCTTTACATATTATATTGGCTTTCGCAAGATAGTGGGTTGATCCTTTATATAACGCATATATGCATGCATGGCAAACTGCATACCCTGCATGAACGTCTGAGAAATCAATATATACACACACACACACACATATATATATAGATATATATATCACCTGTACGTACAGATCGAAGTTGGCCAATAGTTTATGTCGGATAAATTGGCTTTGCATGATTAGGGTACTATTGAAGTTTTGATAGTTCAAATTATATGGATTCATGGGTTAGTAAATTAATATATATACTTTTAATCAGTTTCGTCTTTCGGATAAGTGCTAATTAAATATTTATTAATCAATATACATGCATCATGACACAGTACATGACACTTAGACCATTTCTTAATGGAGGTCTTGGCACTGGATTCGACCTCGTTCAGGAAGGCATGAGAGGGATCAATTAGGATTAGGAACCAATAATCAAAACTTTATAACCAAAGATTTATGAGTAATTAATGAAGTAAGTTTAAGTACGAAAAACCAGATTATCTGCTAAGGTTGTGAAAAGAAAGGAGCAACTATTTATATTTGGAGAATCAAATTAATTAGTTGATCACGAACTATCACATCAAGTACTACTAGACTACTAGTGATCCAAGTGGCATTGAGAAAGAAAAAGGGGGGAAAAGGAAAAGCGAATATCTAATGTCTAATGACGTGATAGCTGGATGAAGAATCAAATTAATAGGTACAAAACGTAGTGGAGAGAGAGAGAGAGAGAGAGAGAGAGAGAGAGAGAGAGAGAGAGAGAGAGAGAGAGAGAGAGAGAGAGAGAGAGAGAGGGGATCTGGAGGTGCCATTGTATGTGAACCTAGCTTGCTAGCCAAATAGCATATGGAATCCATACACACACATACAGAGAGAGAAAGAGAGAGAATAGTATCAATCCGGTGACAAACAAATTTGAAACATGTTGCATGCAATGAGCTAAAGTTGATGAATTAAGTTCGAATTCGAGTGTAAGCAAAGGAGAAAGGACTTGACACGTAAAGTGAATATAAAATGAAGGAAAGAATATTTGCAGGCAATAAGCGAGCGACGGGACAAGAATAAGAAATAGAGCTGATAGTTTTAGTTATAGCAGCTTGAAGCTGGGAATTATATATAGGAATTGAAGGAGGGCATTGACAAATTAAGGAATCCA
The DNA here is from genome assembly GCA_036559045.1 of Platycarya longipes. Lineage (NCBI taxonomy): Eukaryota > Viridiplantae > Streptophyta > Magnoliopsida > Fagales > Juglandaceae > Platycarya > Platycarya longipes. Next base: position 42,281,350 of record CM071795.1, on the reverse strand, counting down.
AGAGGCCAAGTGATAAACAACGACTTTTGCCATACTAGAGAACAACAATATCATGAATGATTCAATATGAAAGAGATATATATATATATTTTAGATATATATTAGATAATTAGTACAATTAATTGGATATATTGATGTTTTCGGCCCTTTCCTTCCTTCTTTATTTCTAATTTCTAATAATTTTCAGCTTGGAATTATATTTTTCCTAGCTAGCTACTTTAGTATTTTTGGTTTTGACACAACGCGTACATTTAACTCAAAACGTCATTATGAAATAGTAGCTTAAGAGCTGATTTGGATTGAAAAGTGTTATCAATTTATTTTTATTTTATTATTATATTTTTATTATTTTTTATATAAAATATACATTTTTATACATTTTTTTAAAATTTTAATATATATTTTTTAAATTTTAAAATAATAATAATATTAAAAAATAAATTAAATTTATCTCAAATTATTTTATTTTTAAATTTAAACAAGATCTAAACTAATTAACTAGGTAACAATTACGAGATGGAATCTAGGTAATTACGACATGGAATATGCCCTTGATATTGGAGGTAATTACAAGATGAATCTGGAATCTAGAGAAAAGCAAAAGCTGCTTGCTTTGGTTGTATGCAAAACATATACCTACTACAGGCTACAGAGTCACAGACACCCCCCGCCCCCAATGTAAAGTAAGAGAGAGAAGGTCTGTACGTAATCTTAAAAAATTAAAAAGTAGAAGATTCCGACCAGACGGTACAACTTATTTGTGCTAATAGCCTAGCTATACAGCTAAACCCTCATACTAGACTGCAGTACTCATGTACTTAATAGATCAGTACTACTACGTCTGCAAAAGGTCAATTGTTACGATTAAAAATATATATATATATTTATGATATTTTAATTATAATCAGATTATTTTTAATAAAAATAATTTATTTTATTATCAATCATTTATGTAATTATAATTAAAATATTATAAATATCAATTTTTTACAGTGTCTTATTTAATTATATTGCATATTATAAGGCTGATCTCATCTCTCCGTCTAATTAAGTTATGATGGATCTTCATCACATGATGTAAAGTCTGATCTAAAGTCACGGCCTGCCAATATTGCATTCCATTTTACTTTGAATAGTACTATGGTCACTATAAATTGAGAGCTATTTAGAAAAGATTAGGGTTCCTCCGATTCATTACTAATAAAGCAACATGAAATTAAGGTCATGATTTAATTGTGCTAGCTTAATTCTTTGGATCATGAGTAGATTCCTATCAAGTCGATCGGTCCCGAAATGGAGATATGAAGATCACCTACTTTATAGTAAGTCACATTTAGTTGATAATCTTGTAAACTGAAAAGTATTAATGCATAAATTGAAATGTCCTATCAAAATTAATAAAACCTTTCAATCATCACTCGAGCGCCTACATATATGAACGCCTACATATAATAATATTATAAAAAAAATTTATACACTATACCACCATTACATTTTCATATCATATCATATCATATCTTATATAATGGAATCAAAGTATTTGCCGAATGGTGACGTGGTTGGCATTACTCAAAAAATAGTATCAAGATCATGAAATTGTTTAAGTTTGTCTGTCTAATTAATTTCTTAATCTTTTGATGAACTCCTAATATATAGTTAATATATATTATATGTGTATATCTATATATACATATCATGTGCGCTAGCTTTATTCATTTATGTATGTGCATTGACAATTGAGAGGACGTGCCACAGTAACCAGTGCAAATTAGAGAGAAATAAAATTGGCCGTAGCGTTAGTCTGAGAGTCCTCAAAGATACAAAAATGGTGGAAAATGATGAAATAACACTAGTCCAAATGGAGCATGTCGGGGGAGTTGATCCCACGCATGCAGCTTGTATTATAAATTAATTACGGACTGGATATATTTATATATATATATATATATATATCTTGATAAGGCCGGTGTATCACTTTGAATTTTGTTTCTTAATTATTGTTGAAATTACTAACTTTATAGGTCATCTACTTTCTTAATTATTGGGTAAATATATATAAAGATAATTTAAAAATAAAATTTCTTAATTAATCTTATGATGATCATGATCCTAAGAGTCATGTAAATGTTAACTTTTGATTTTTTTTTTTTTTTTTTTTGAGAGAACTTTTGAATATTATATATATATAAGAAATCCAGTTTAATGTTATGGCAACTCTCTCTCTCTCTCTCTCTATATATATATATATTTACATATATAATGACTACAATATCGTTGCTAAAGATTCTCGCACCTAGAGTGAATTAATGCCGGACTGCAGCCTGCATTCATACATTCATACATTCATACGCGTGCACCTCTCTATTATATAGAGAAGTATTATAGTCATAAAATGATTATATAAAATAAATCTTATAAATTGATGTAATTTGATTTAGTCTGTCAGATTATAAAATTATTTCTATTATAAAATAAATTTGATGAATTATCTGAAATTATGTCAATTTATAAATTTTTTTTATGTAATTTTTTTATAACCGTAACACTCATCCTCTATATATAATATGGTTCTCAGGACCCTCTCTTAAATATATACGCTGTGTTGCATATATATAGTTGAAGGCGTAAACTCCCAGTACAGATTAGAGGCCGGAACAAAGGAACATGATATGCCGCCAGCAATGGGGCCTGCTGGGCGAAGAGGGTGTCATCGACCAAAGCATAAACTAGTGGCGATGGTGGGGCTTAATATCAAATATTAATGGTGCATTATGCCCTTATGTTCCATCACTTTTTTTTTTTTCCTACTAGATTCCTTTCCCGTCTCTAATAATTACGAGATCCAGTGATCAATGGGTCAGAACGTTTACGTATATAGAGAAATTATTTGTACAAATTTTAAATAGATGATCACAAGCTCCGTACTTTTTTTTTGTTTTTTGTTTTTAAATAGATCTCATTAGTGTAAGAAAGCCTATTATTTTTGGCTAAATATAATTTTTAATGTATAGGTTAATTAAATATTTGGATAATGTAGAATTTAGTCAGCATTAATAATGAATATTCAGGTCTAGCTAGCTTTAAGTACGTAGCACTAGTACTACCGCATCACCAACACGTACGAGCATCGATCGGAAGATGAAGAAAAATCAACGTAAAGAGGTGGATTGCATTTGGGTGGCTTGCATGCATGCAATTGTTGATCTTCAATCAACTTCACTGGCACTGATCAGCCATCTTGTTCGTGTGACCAAACTGATCATACTTGGGGCTATTTTATTTTAACTCACACATGGGGCTACCGTACTGATGGGACTCCTGACAATAGTTTTTTTTAATATATTTAAAAATATCATAAAAAATTATAAACAAATAAAATTTACACTTTCAAAATTTTCGTCTAAAATCTTTAGCACTACAGGCTACGACCACTCTTACTATGATGTTTGTACTTGGAATTGTATATATGTATCTACACAAAAACCAAAATATATATATATATATATATAAATATGAGGAAATTTGGGGTTCGGTCACCGAATCTTATAGGAAATGTAGTCCTCGTCGTCGTCGATAGCGGTGGGCGACACTACCCATACTATCGAGACCGGCGAGTTCCGACGACCTCACCCCTACGACGGCGACCCCCAGCGACCTCTCACATTCTTCCGACAGCCTTAAACTCAAAATGGGTCCGTTACGGAGCCTGCCGATCCCAATGTCATGGGCTGTGTCGCTCACCACCACCGGCAGCAATGGAGTTCGGCTAAGAGCCCAATCCTCCCTTAAAAAATTACCTTTATTTTATTTTTTTATCGTGTTTTTTATTATGTTTTCTTCCTTTTATTTTTTTATTGTGTTTTGTAATTTTCAATTTTTTATTATATTTTTTATTGTGTTTTTTAAGATTTTTTGTTGTATTTTTATGAGGGCTGCATTTCTTATGGGGTTCGGTTGGTCAAACCCCAGCGTCACCCTATATATATAATTGTCATCTGGACTGGTGCAAAAATGATTTTTACATCATCCAATCATAAATTGCCACGTAGCAATTTTATTTTGTAAAAGAGTAATGCTGCCATCCAGATTGGAACAAAAATGGTTTTTGTACCATTTAATGATAAATCATTATTATGAAGCAATTTCATTTTGTAAAAATTTAGAGTTGTAATCACCATATTGTTGTCTGGACCCCACCCCCTACGACACCCCCCCCCCTTTGGTGATTATCCATGACTTTGCGAATCTGTGATTCATCCCCTCCCCCGATTCCCGATTGGCATTCTCGTTGACGACGTGCCCGACCAGCATTCTTGCCGATAAAGACTCACCATTCTGATACTAACGATGGTATTGTCTTCTCACTCTATTTATTTTTCTCAGCATTAGGGTTTTTTTGACTCTTTTTCTATGTTTTCTCTTCTCAATCTAACACGTTGACGATTTATGTTATACTTTTAGATTTTTTTTCACTTTTATTAGTTTTTATAATTTTCCTGTACACATTTTAGCCATAGTTCTTTGCTTGGTAGTTGGAAAGGTGGGATGATACCTTAACTCGTGAAGATATTAGGGTTTTAATTTCAATTACTCCTAGAAATGAATTTCTACACAAACCTGATTTGTTGCTCATGAATGCATCTGTCGTGCCCTATGAGTTGATATCGTTCATTATTGTTAAATTAAGCATATCTTCTATGAAAAAAATGTACTTTGTCCTTAGGAAGTTTAGAATTATATGGATGGAATTTATGTGGTTGGACATAGTTTTATTTAAAGAAATAGAAGACGAATAAGAAACAGAGGTCTTGGATTTTATATCAAAATACACATTCTAGTTCAGTTACCTAATGCACCTACTAATAGTCCAAAGCTTCAGCCTTTGAACAAACTTTCCTAGAAAAGATGCTTCTGGGAGATTCTTGACTAGTTTTTCTAGTCATTACAGGAGGGGTACTAGTAAATATGACTGAATTAATGACTGTCTTGGATGGTTTGAAACTTTTAACTGTTTGTTTGGTTACAAGTTTTGGGAAAATCAGATTCTAGAAGCATGCAAGAACTTATCCACAAGTCAGGGCGGCAAATCAGGATGTAGATTACTTAGTTAAACTATTAGATAACTCAAATTTGCCATGAACAACATAAAAATAATAAAAAGTAAAGACTTTCTTACTTTACAACCTAATCACATAGAGACTGATTTTTCCCATAAAACTCAAATGCAGTATTCATTTTGTACTATAAATCCTCAAAAGACCCCAAAACCTAATTCCTTTACATCGACTTCTAGTCTTAATTACTTTTTCTATTTTGTATTTTAGCTTTTCCTATACATACTTATGTCCCCCTCCTCCTCCTTGACCTCAAAGACTAGAACTACTTGGTGTATAAATTAGTCTTCCATTATGTTCATATTTTTCCACTCCTTTTTTTATAATGTTCTGTTATTTTTTGTTGGCTTTGCTTTTTTGCCGCTTTTTTTCCCTTATGTTTTGCTTTTTTTTTTTCTTTAAATAAGATTGGTGTACACATAGAGTTTGAAGTTTTTTTTTTCTTTTTAATAAAGCTAACATTTCTCATATCGTATAATATGCACATTGTTACTTATAATAATATGGAATTTCTTCTCTCATAATGATCACGTCGAGCGATTATATTTTATGTTGGAATCTCATCTAAATTCTTTTTTATTTTTACAATCTCATCTAGACTCTAACTTCAAGACAAATACTAATTTTTTATAACAAAATAAAAAAGACAAATAGTAATCTCTCTCTCTGTTTTTTTTTTTTTTTTTAAGAAAACTTGTATTAAAAAATAAGTCATTACAATGCTTTTCTAATGAAATAACAGAAAAAACCTCCGGTAGCCCATTTTCCAACTAGACTTGCTCAGACTCTAAAGACAAGGCAAATTTTGCCATTACATGTGCTGCTCCATTGGACCATTACCATTACCATTACATATGTAGAAATATTTTTTTTTTCTCTTAATTTTGTTAACATCAAGTGCTATAGAGATGAGATTATTTGGAAATAAAAATATATTTCATTGCAAATCAAAATCAGATGACTTAACTTGAATAGGATGAGTGGGTGGAGCTAATTTAAAGCATAGTATGGCACTTTAAGTTATATTTCATTTCCATTCATTCTTGCAATTTTTTTTAAGTGATTGAAATAATTAATTAAACTCTTAAACTGATGGCATTTTGTATGACACCACATAGCTTGTAATTAAACTCATAAATAGCTTGAATGTAATGTATTGGGTGAAATAAGAACGCATTAAACGCCGGCAACAAAATATGAGTAATTAATACATATTGAGGAGAAAAGACAGAGAAAGATTGAAAAAAACTTAAACACGGATGAAAAATAAATAGCTTGACAATACCATCACGTTGGCAAGATGCGGGTCGAGCTAGAACGCGGGGGTACGAAGGAATTGCAAAGAATGACCAAAAGAGAGGGGGGAAGGGGGAAATGTTTGGAGAGGATCATAAAAAGTCAAAGAAAAATTATAAATGTAATTATGAAATTGTAAGTGACGTCTAACTATTTTAAAAAAATAAATATAAATATATATAGAATCTACGTGAAAAAAATTAATTTCTTTTTCAATAGTTATAAATTATTTATAATTCCACAATTATATATCATATTATTCAAAATCAAAACATGCATGCATACGGGTATATTATATAATATTCATAGTACTTTTTTCGTTAAAGATATTTATATTCGACTAAATAAAACAGATAGAAATGGATTGAGATAGATCAGCGAGGACTTTGTGACAGATGTCAGATAATACTGTAAGTGCTACCCTTACGCATGGCCTCCTTAATTTATGTAAAAGTAATATTATATATAATCGTAAAATCAAAAATAATATATAATTATTTCGAAAAAAAATAAATTTTATAATTAAAAAAAAAAATTTCGAAAAAAAATAAATTCTATATAAATTTACTTTTTTTTTTTAAATAATTATATATTATTTATAAATTTATAATTACATCAATTATTTCTCTCTACTTAAAATCAAAATCAAAATCAATAGCAGTCAGCTTTTACCTTTCGAAACCAATTTACTTTCCTTCTTTACACGCGAGTACGGTGCATACAGCTTTTTTTATTTCTCGTACAACCAAAAAAAGCCGATCCATCGATCCCAAAGAAAGATAATTTATAAAGCCAGAGCCTCCCTGCAGATATCATACCCAAATATATATATATATATATATATATATAAAAGAAAAAAAAAATGTTACCTACGATCATAATAGGGGGGTGCTATTCACCCCGATAGTAAGTGCCCCAATCCCATTCCGCTTCTTTCTTTTTTTTTTTTTTTTGAGTTTTTTTTTATATAATTTTTAAGAAAATATTTTAAAATAATATTATGATTTTTTCATATTTTTTAAAAATATTTTAAAATGTTAAAAAATCATTTTTTAAAAAATGTTCTTTTATATTTTTTTACATGATTTTTTAATATATTAAAATATTTTTTAAAAATATAAAAAAATCATAATTTTTTTTAAAAATATTTATTTAAAAATCATATATAAAAAAACTCAAAAAAAAAAAAAGAAAACGGGATGGGATTCGAGACAATATCCATAGGGATGAATATCATTTTCCATCATAATATGAACAAACAGTCATGATATGCATAAATAACATAATTATTATAAATAAGAGTCAGATATATTATTAAAAAATTAATATTTTTATATGAGTTTTATATATATTTTTTTTAAAGCAATTACATATTATTTACACAATCACAATTACAAATATTATTTTTCATATATATATATATAATTATTTCCCCGTTTATATCATAAATAACAGCCAGCCCACCTTAATCTTTATATTGGTGGAGGCCATGTTGTGTTTGATTGAATTGATAATTGATCGAAAATATCCTATCCAATCCCATAGACGGATTGTCCTCCTAAAAATACTAATCCAACAAATTGAGAAGGAAAACAAAAAAGAAAAGATTGGCTCGATCGTATGAGTAATTTAGTGCTGCAATAAAGACACGAGTTGTTGGGGTGATCTCAGGCCAAACACTGATCGAAATCAAATCACAACCCAAAAATGATGAAGCTAAAGGAAAATCACATTAGCTTTGTTGGTACTTTACCCACAATTTTTGTTCTCTTTTTTTTTTAATCTTTGCTTAATGATTGTGGTGGCTTTCACTGTACAAACTTATCATCATATTGAAACTTTAGTGCGCTTTAGCTGTGGCTGCAGATAGACAGATAGGGACGCCAAAGTTAAGTGCAACAAACAAAGTACCTCTCCCGAATATGGATTTAATTCTATATATTAACAATTTGGAAATATGATATCGCAACCAAAAAAGAAAAAAAGAAAAAAACGGTACCTTTCTATAACGCATGCATATTGGTGGAGGTTTTAGAATATTACCCACCTCTCTCTGTGTTTCTTTAAATCTTTAAAAAGCAAAGAAGATTATGGATTACTTTTTCTAATTGCATTCTTCAGAACCAATCATGCCAAAACAACTGACAGTTTTGCAAATTGCTATCTATTCCTCTCTTGGAAGAGGTGCCCACTTAATCCCACCATTAAGTGCGATTTGCAAAGACAAATTTAGCCCTCGCTCGACTAGTGATCATTTATTTTTTATGCCAAGTAAAGTAGAGCTGAAAATGAAATAAATAATCCATTTGATACACGTTCAGTTTATTTTGAACCAAACTTGATTTATTAAAAAAAAATAAACTCAACCATGTAAATAGATACATATCCACTTGATTAATAAATAATATATATGATAAAACTCAACTTAACTAAAACTTATTAAGGTCGGATCGTTTATGTTTGAGATAACTTGATTAAAACACATTGATACGTTGATAAATATCTACATGATATACCTATATATATATATACATATATGTGTGTATAAGCTAATATATAATATAAGCATAGTAATTTTATAATTAAATATATAATATATAATCTAATTACTTATGTCTATATATTGTATATACTTTATAGTTATATTTTATAATTTATATAATAATTAGTTGATAAGATTTAATAATTTTATATGATAGAAGGGGAAAATCACATATGAAATAGATAAATAATAAATATTTAAATCTTATTAAAAAAATAATAAATTATTCGAGTTCGAATTTAATTAAAAATTTAGCTTACCGGGCATAAACGAACAAAGATTAAATAAAAATCACTATTTTAAACTCGAGTTTGAATTTAAGTATTTTAAATTAAACCAAACTCGACAAATCAAAAACCGACGACGCTCGACTCGATTACAACAATAATATCTAAAGATACCCTACTTATTTATGTTTATTTACGAAGGCGATCTCTTTATCTATAAATGTCAATACTTAAGAATTAGACGGGATTACCCTTTTTTTTTTCTCTTTTCCGAAAGCCGTAGACATTGAAAATAGTAGAACATCATGAATCACATGAAATAGGAGTAGGGGGTCCAAATGTAATGAAGTTGCTGATCTTAAAAGTAAGTAAAGAAGAACTCTGAATTAAAGGGTCACCATCACTCCAACATAACTGAGCCCCACCATCTCACCCAGAGGGGGGCACCACGCGGATGCAGTGGATCCAACAAAACAAATTATAACGCACATAGCGCGAAAGCAAAAGCACCAGATTTTTATCTGCCTCTCCCTATAAAACCAGCCCTGCCCGTCTCTTCCTTCTCAAGCTCACCTCTTTTTCTTTAGCCCTGACTTTCCTATCACCCCCCAAAACTACCTAAACTAAAGACTCCAGATAGAGATTTGAATAAAGAAACGAAACAAATATGAGAAGCATTGCCAGGATGAGCGCTGCAACAAAAGGTTCTTCCTTTATGTCACCAACACAATCTGTGTCACACGCACAGCCGCAGCCGCAGCCGCAGCCGCAGCCGCAGCCGCTGCGCTCTCCGTGGCACTCTCCGGTGCCTTATCTCTTCGGAGGGCTGGCCGCGATGCTGGGTCTTATAGCTTTCGCTTTATTGATCTTGGCTTGCTCTTACTGGAGGCTCGCTGGTCAGTTGGATGAGAGGGAAGGCCGGGACGAGAGGGATTTGGAGAGCGGCGCCGGCGAAGGAAAAGAAGCAGGGGACTCTGAAAGCAAGGTGGCGAACGTGTACGAGGAGAAGATCCTGGTCATCATGGCCGGTGACAAGAAGCCCACGTTCTTGGCCACCCCTGTATGTGCTAAAGCTGTGTCCTTTGGTTACGGGAGTGATGTCAAAAGTGAGAACAAAGAGGGAGACGGGGCAGAGAACTGTGAGACCATGAAAAAGGAGGTGGGTGATCGTAACGAGCATTCTATGACTGAAGAAAATAGAGAGTCTCAAGATACCCCAGACGCTCATGAAGAGCACAACCAGTGAGCCGCTTAGTTTCTATTTTGCCTCCACAGAGGGATTTTGATGATTGTTTTCCTCTGTTTGTTTCCTCTTTTCTTTTTCTTTTTCTTTTGACTTTTGGGTTTTGGTTCCTTTAGTATTCGGTCATGTAAAAAAATCGCTGAGATCAAATAGAAGACGACAGAGTTTTCTCTTCCCAATTAACTACAAGCAAATTGCATAAACAAACAATCGATAATCGATTGTCTTTCCATATGCACTTTCTTTATCTGGGCCTTAATTTTTTACGTGCATTTACAGACAGAGTTGAGACTGAGAGAGTCTTTTTTTGTCTGCGATATTATTGGAAAAGGAGAACACAGACATTGTCTTCTACAATCTTCAGGTTTGGTTTGTGGAAGCAAATTAAGAAGTTAAAAGTTCAGGGCAAAAGTAAAGTAAACAGAGCACAACGCAAATCAAGTAAACAAAAGCAATTGGGAAAGGGACCCACATTAAATATATTTTTTTTAAAGTCAGTATTCTCGATTTCACTTAAATTAAAAACGAAAAACATGGTGACATATAAATATGCTTTACTTGATATGCAACTCAGTTCTATAGAATAAAGCGTTGATGATGAGGAAGCACATATTCTAATTATTGTTTTATGTATATTTGGTATTTACCCTTTTGGTCCGGGCCACCGAGACACGAAACCACTCACCGGTAAAAGTGGGGGAAATCGGCATGGCGTTGAAGTTGTGGCGCGAGAAAGACGAGGTCACTAACTACAGCGTTGGGCAGTTTAATTTCTTGGAGTGTGCAAGTCGGAGACACGTGTTTAATTAATATAAGAGGATTTCCGAGGAAGGCAACGCGTACTCAGTCAGCTGTCCGTGAAGGTGTGGCGATGCGAAGCCGCGTCCCTCTTAATAAATGTGAAGGGAATACCGGCATATGAATGATGATTGGTGATCAGGAAAATCATTTTGATAATGTAACCCTCCTGTGTGAGCTTCTGTCAAAATGTTTTTGAAGAGAAAAACTAATTTGGGTTTCAAATTACAATACAATTATGGGCCTTCAAGAGAATTGGATTCAACAAGTAGATTACCATATATGGGTAATGGACCTCATAATCTGGAAAGCCCATAATTGTATGTTTCGTAATATTTTTTAGATTAATATTATATGCACTTATAGAATGTACAAGTGTCATATATCATATAGTCTTTTTGAAAAATAATAAGGATTATTATTAAAAAATTATTACTTTTATATAAATCCATATTTATTTATTTTTTTAAATGATTGAACGAAGCTTCTTCACTCACAACTATCATTTCTCTTGTTATTATTTGTGTACGAATGGTTAATTTACAAAAACCTAAACACAGACAGGCAAAATGTGCATTTAATGAAAGGGCAGTGATAGGGTTACTACTTACTACCCTCGTACCCCTTCAGCCTCCTCCACTCAATGAGGCTGGCTCCCTCTCCAATCTCCATTGGAGAACTTCTCCCAATCTAAATTAACTTGTCCGGCCATTGCTTGTACCTGGGGAGGGGATGGTGCCCAAGTAAGAAGGATTACTTTTGACGACGAATACAAAATCCAAAAATATTATTTGTATACTATTTATATATATTTTGCAAATATATCGTATATAAATATTATTTTTATGAATTTTATAATTTAACTTTTTTTATTTTTTATTTTTATTTTTCTCTTATTATGTTTTTTTTTTTAAATATTTCGACTGATATTACATTATTACTATATCACCGATTTCATAAAAGATATACAAGACCGTATACACGTAGCATTGCTCAAAACCAAAATTTTGAGGTCTTGACTTTAGTCTCTTAGGAATTGGGAGTGGCTCCGAAGATGGATATTTCATATTTGACAGGAAATAATTAATTTGAACGGCGAGGTATACATTTAAAACATGTTCTTATTAATTTGGTTTTTGTTTTTCGTTTGGCATGCGTTTAATAGAAATAGAAGCATATATTTAATTAGAAAAAAGAAATTTAAACGTATATGATATATAGCCGCTTATAGAAACATTATCATATAAACCATCATTCTAGTTTGGTGATTTTTATTTGTATTTTCGGGAACGTAATGGCTCGGCTTTTAATACAGTTATTATCACGCAACAGAGCAAAATATTTTAAGAGACGAAGGTGGATATTAAATTGAAATGGCATTGGAGAATTATATCCATTATCCACGCCGTCTCTTGCCCAAAAAGTGAGGTGAGGAACCTCGTGAGAGAGTGAGTGTGGCCGTGGGTTCGAGAAAATGAAATGTATTTAAACCATGATTTACAGGGAGAGACTGAAGAGTATGCCATAATATTATCTTTTTTTCTCATCACAACCATCTTTCAGATCAATGGCTATTAAGTACAACAAAATGTCAAACTAATAGAGTTAATTAGGCCAGTAAGTAGTTCCTCTTTTGACCTGTGACTGAGGTTTATATATCATTTGATTCATTATTACAATTAACAAGAATTAAGTCTATACACAAATCATATAATCAAAGTCAGTCCTCGCTCCCTACCCCTTGGGCAAGCAAGCAATCATAATACAAGGGCCCGTGTAAACTCAATATTGTATGAGTCGACTCCAATTGATCCAAAGTCCCGGTAGAAGAATAAGCAATAATTGTTGTAAACCCAGAATCATAGACATTAATCCAAATGTGGGTAACTTACCTCCTCAAAAATTAATTTGCCACTTGTTTTCCAATTCCTCACATGGACTCACCACCACTTGTCATGAGGTAGTAATAGACCTCGTGACTGATCACGTTTAGTAGAATTCATCAACTGAAAACCAGTTATCAAGGCCGACAAAATGACAGCCACGATAATCACTTCTTTTATTATTATATTTATTCTTATGTGGGAAAAAGAAAGAAGAAGAAAGGGAAATGTCAGTCTCTCTTTGGTCCTTGTAATAACTGGATGATAATTATATACACAAACCCCCCCCCCCCACGAGATTCTTGATTTTGAGGCTGGAGAGCCTGTATGGAATCAATTTCTTCTGTTGGATTACTTAGTTAAGATGGCAATTGCCTGTCGACTCCTCTCCAACTCTACCATAGGTCCATAGGCTTCTTTTTCTGTTTTTTTTCACCAAATCAATTTTAGAAAATTGTATCTTGGGTTGACACTTGACAGAACAACAGCTGATCACAAATAGGGAAAAAAAAAAAAGAAAGCATCCATCACAAGAAGAAGGGTGGCACGACAAATAGTGTTCAGATTTTATTTTATTTTATTTAAAAAAAAAAAGCCCAGCGGGCTGCAGATCCACGAAGAGTGAAAAAATAAAATTAAAACCATTAATTATTTTATTGAGATAGGAGAAGCCTAGAAGGGGCGTCACGATCTTAGTTGGATCGTTTAGGTCAAACAGGGCTAAGATTACCACTCAGAGTGGAGTAATCATTTCATTTTCACCATCGGGCACCACAATATAAAAAGACCCATAGTCCCAGATCCATCACCAGTGCACCACTACCAGCACCAGCTACCATTCTATCTTCGTCCCAGCTACCAGTACTACTGTTACGCACCTACTAAAATCTTCAATCTCCAAACAAAAGTCAAATCAATTTTGAACAAAATTGACGAGGAAGTGAAACACTCCTAGTAACTGTGAGGACATCGGCAAGGCTCGGAGCGGAGTGATAAATTAAACATTGATTAATAAGCTAGCCATAGTTAATAACGAGAAGCACCACGTCTATATAATTAATTATGTGTAGCATGACTCTTATACAAATTATGAGTTTCTGGGAATTTTAAGGAGAAATAATTGGAATTTTCAACTAAGAAAAGAAAGATGCAATGGTAAAATTCATTTCACGTATTATATTCCAAATTTAAAAACGCTTGAGATTCATGAACTTTCTCACACCACTGTGTTGCGTGTAGTATCTATCTAGCTATCACTCTCTGAAATAGTTCAAATACCATTATAATTACAAATTAATGGATTGGATGATAGTGTCCCTATTAATGGATTGGATGATAGTGTAGTATCTATCTATCACCCTTGCATTTCTATCCTTTGCCACTTTGCTAGCTAAAAGAAAATGGAGAAATAATGAATAGCATCATTTTAACCAAATTCCATCTTCGATTTCAACACAACACTCAAAAGAAGGAAAAGGGAAATAATGAATAGCAGTAGCACCAATTAAACAAATTTTTCTCTCTTTCAACACAACATTCAAAATATGGAAGACAAGTCCTCCAAGTCCAAACAACAAGAAGACTAGAAATATCAGAGCATTAGTAATAAATTTATCAATTTTTTTTTTAAGTATGAATTTGCATATATATTAAAAAAAATTATTATATTTAATTAAAAATGAAGAGAGGAAAATGAAAAGAAAGAAATAAAAAATAAATAAATAACTTTTAAATAATAATCTTTCAAAAATATCTTATATACAAATTTATACCTTTTTTAAAAAAAAAAAATTGATGAATCATTGCTAATGGCGTTTTATATTTGCAGTAGGGAAGCAAATGTTTGGCAACCACTAAAGAAGGGAACCACCACCAAAATCTTTGCAGTGATCGTCCCCACTCTGTCACTAACCGCCGCCCATCAAAAGTTTATCATCAACTCTCACAAGCCCGCCCCCCCCCCCCCCCAAAAAAAAAGCTCCAGATGTGCTACTACCCACTAGTATTTTGTTTATCTCTCGCATAGAGTGTGCTGAGTGTGCTGAATGTGATTTATCCTAGCATAACCCATTTTACCCACGCACAGAATGACAGAAAGAAAACAGCCAATTCTTGTTAACAACATTTTATTCTCTATAAATACACCCGCAGCACCGATCCCTCCCCCACCCACCCCACCCCCCCTCTCTAAAAATAAAACAAAAGGGGGCTAATATTACATATTCTAAAAATAAATTAACACTGAAATCTCCATTAATTAGGGATTCTCATCGTCATCTAAGATCTTCATTCATCCTCACCGTCGCCTGAGTCTCGGTGGTTCACCTTAGAAAATCCCATCCCACGCGCCACTGTGTGCGCGTCCACCACCTTAGCCGACGACATTTCCATCTGGCAAACCCTCACCGCACCAATCAGCCTCTCGGGCAACTCATCCTCTGCCTGCGCCTCCACCACGAACCCCATGTCTATGGTCACGCTCGTTACAGACCCCAATGCGAGGTGCAGAATCGCGCTGGCTATCGCTGAGCTGCCAATGTCCACGTCTATTTCCAAGTAGTTAGATCCTCTGTGATAATTACACGTCAGAGCCTTGCCTAACAGACAGGCACCGTAATTCCCCACCGCCTTCTTCACGATCCACGGGCCCTTCTCGATCCGGTTCACGATCTTGAACCGCTGGTTCCGGAACGAATCGTCACCATTAACGAACCGATAGAGAAGAGAACCGGAGGGAATAGGATCCTCCGTGGCGAAGTAGAAAACGGCGCTGTGGTGGTCCTTCCCGGGGACTTGGAGGTTGACGGCGAAAATGAAGCTTTTCAGGGATTTGCCCAGGGCCTGGGCCTTGCCGAGAGCGTGGGACACGCGATTGTCGGAACGGGCGAGTACATTGTTGAGTTTGGTAGTCGACTTCAGCCAATCCATGCCGGCTGGGGAGAGTAGGTACTCGCCGGAGGGGGTTTTGGTACGTTTTGTGAAGTAGTTCTTGGAGCGGAGGGAGAAGAGGTCGCCCGGGGGTGAGGCCCAGCCGTTGGTTCCTGTGTGGAGGTCCACGTTACGCAATGATCCCCCGTTGATGGACTCCGATATCCATTCCGCCGGGGTGACGGTGGTTATAGACTCGCCGGACATGGAGCGTGGTTCTCCGGAGACTCTATGTTTTTGCTTCGTAGGGCACATGTTAATTTCACACCCACACACACTCAAGACTTCCTTTCCGTCTCTCTCTGAGCTCCTTAGTTTCACGAGGACTCTCTTTGGGGTTAAGAACTCAAGAGAGCAACACGGCTAAGGTGAGGGGCGTATATTGTGCTGTATAATAACCAATTTAAGAGTGGAAACTAAAAGCACAAAAGATACCCTTCGGTTTCGACGAAATTACGAGAGTGCCCTTAACTAATGGGACAGCTAATTTGGTTTGCAAACTACAAAGAAAAATGATCTTGCATTACCAAATTTCACCTGTCCCCCCTAAATGGACACATTTCATTCCCTTTAAAAGAAGAAAACTGGTTGATTATGGTAATCGCCTTCTTAAATTTTTCATCTAATGACACAATAATATTAAATTGAATATTTACAACACAGGCCTGATTTGAATATCTTAATATAGGTAATCCGAGATGAAAATGGAATAAATAGCTCAATATTAAATTGACTGAATGGCTCATTTTGAATTTAAAAAATTTTTTTTTAAAAAAAAAAAAGAGAGAGAAAAAGAAAAAGTTGCGTGCATCAAAAGTGGTGATTTTAAATTACATTTCAAACTATCTTGATTGAAAATACATGACATAATATTGTGATTATACAAGGGAAACTATTTAGACCCATTCCAGCAATTAAAGTAGATGAAAAATACACAAAATCTCTCAATGATTATCAAAAGAGTGCTGCTATTCAGTCCCATGATTTCACCCTCTCAAAGTTATCACTAGCACAATTACAATTTTTCTTTTCTCTTTTTATTTCAGGCATTTTTTGAACATTAATTTAAACATTTAAAATAAAATATATAAATTCACTAATCATCACTTTCTTAACCATTAAAAAAATAAAATAAAACATACAAACAATTAAGATGAACAGTCAAAATGAGACAACAACATCATAAAACTAAATAGTATTATGCTTATCAAAATAGATAAATTACGAGTAAATACGAAAATGAACGATAGTTTGAAAGTTTTTTGTATTCTTCCTTTGAAGTAATGTACAAAAGATATCTACATAATGAACAATGATAGTTTTATTTGTTTTTAACTTTTTTTATTTAATAATTAAGAAAATAGCTATTAATAAAATTAAATTTTTTTTAAAATTTTTTCTTAACAATTAAGAATGTAAAATATATGTAAAAGGAAATAATAAAAAAAATTAAAGTTTTAAATAAGTTATAAATAGTAATAAAAAAAAACAAGAGATAGATAATAGCCTATTATTATTCCTTTTCTTATATATTATTGCTTTTACAATTATTTTATTATTCTTGCAATATAATGGCGTTGTGGTAATTTAATGAAATATAATGAGAGTTTATCATAAACGACACAAATCGACAAGGTAACGATCGTAACCTTGACAGCCAGCAAGAGGTGCTCATTGACGTTGACTGTCAAGATAGCGACACGTGGTAGCCAATGAGAACAAAAAAGACGTTAGCGGAACAGCGAGCCCGGAGTAGTTGCCCTTATGTCATTATAGCACCCTCATTATGACACGTGGATTTTGTGAATAGGTCCGACCGTCGCAGCTTACGAAGGTTTATTACAGGGTGGACTGGTTTGTGCTCATAATCAGTCACAAATGACGCTGTACAATAATTATTGTTAGCACGAGATTCTGAGTACGAGTCCCTTAAATATTGAGAAATGATTCATCCAACACATTGCATAACACATTTTACAATGCATATTATAAAATAAAAATATTTTTATAAAACAAAATTAATTTTATAAGATAATTTATAAAAAAAACACTTTTCCTTTCACAATATTATTATGTAAAATCTTGTAAAAAATTATGGGTGTTTATCATGTTTAGAAAGAAGATATTTAGATCACAATAAAGCGCACGAATCTTCAAACTTCTACTTAAATCCAAATATATTAATGGTTCGAATTAGTAGTGACCCTAATTCTTATTTATTTAGTAAAAACAATATGAGAGAGAGGGAGAGGGAGAGGGAGAGGGAGAGAGAGAGAGAGAGAGAGAGAGAGAGAGAGAGGGACCTGTTATTATGTGGCAAGTTTGGCCCTTTATGACTTTATGATAAGCTGACTTTATTCTCCAACTTTTGTCCCTTTGGGTGGGTGTCAAGCTGCCGTGTGCCGACCTCACCTAAACAACTTATATGAATCTCATCAAAGGCTGAGGATATTTATTCCCCTTAAGTTGATTCTTATTATATTACTAAAAATAACATCTTTGAGACGTATTCATCAAATTCAATATTATCATGGATAAAATCAGCTACCACCATCTTAAAATAATAGAATAATTCTTTTTATAATTCATATTCGTAGACTGTATTACAAGTTTAATTGAAACGCTCTCTTTTAATTAATAAATAAAATGAGTTTTCAAAATTCTTAAAATTTTTAATTTGTAAATAAAGATATTTTAATTAATTTTATTCTGAAGTTGAGATTTTTCTGTCTATGTATTGCTTGAACTGCAAAGAAATCCATAAAAACGGATTATATGTAATATTGCCCAAAATGATAAGCCCCAATTCAATCAGTCATGCCAGGCAGTTCCAAAATTCATAAACTGTCACGGAAAAAGAAACTAAAATAAAATGACAAGGAAAGAATAATGACAAAAGGCGATGGTGGAATATAACCCTAAATTCCACATTGTAAAGTAAATGAATTTCACATAGCAAGGCGCTACATGTAATATACCTCTCAAGTTATGTTTTGCTTATCACTTCCATATTTCTTTCAGTTTATATGGGAAAATGGGTCCAATTGAATGATGTTCTCATCAAGTATAAATAAAAAGTAATGCTAGGGAGCATCCAACACTCATAGCACATACTCACATGAACAGTACTCATGAATACTGTTCATGTGAATGTGTGCTATGAGTGTTGAATGCTCCCAATATTTTCTCATAAATAAATTGAAAAACCATGAGCCACCAACCCATCTAATTATCTGTGATTCTATTCTACAATGTACCGCTGATAATGCAGAAAACTTTCCCTTTTTCGTTTGTTTTAAGTGTATTGCGTAACTAATTTTAGTATATAAAAAGGTCAGGAATATTTTTCTTGAACACAATCTACAACTGCAGAAGTATGAGAGTCTACAAAAGCAGCATGTCGATATTTCCACCAAGGGCTATCAGTGGTACTTTAGCGTCCCAATTCCCCTAGTGATAATAGGCGCGTGCTTTATTTCAGGTGGTGAAGCTTTGCGAAAGTATGGGTGGTCTACAAGTTATTTTCGAATGTGATTCAAAGGTGATAATAGATTCGCTCATTGTTTTACAGGATTTTTGGGATGGCCTTATTCAAGAGCTTGAAGGTTTGACCTATCAAGTAGTTCATCAATTTCGAAAAGGCAGCCAGGCAGCAGATTTTCTTGCAAGACAGATGAAATTGGCTATGCTTGTAATTATGGAATGAATGATTCTCTACCAAGATATTGAGCGCATCGTCAGATTGGATAAGTTGGGACTTCCTACAATTCAAGCTTTGTTGTTTTGATGGTTTATTTTAAGTGTTTTTATGCGTTGTTGCTTTTGTTTGTTTATTTCGCCATATTTGTTTGGTTTTGTTTGTTGCTTGAAGGTTTATTTGTTTAGTATGATGTATAGGTGGATTTATATCTGTTTGTTTTATGATACCTGAGATTTTTTTTTAATTTCTTGCGTATTTGTAAATTTCAAATGTCCTACCTGTTACTATAGTATTCCTTCACCATGAGTAAAGGCAATAAATAAAATTGGAATATTGTTATCTTTTCTTAAAACAAAAACCTAGTGAAGATAGCTTAAGAGGTTATTTGGACAATGAGATGAGATGAGATGAGAGGTTATTTTTTAATATTATTTATTTTGATATTTGAAAAGATTGAATTGAAATTTGAAAATGTTGAGTCATTTATTATATATTTTATATGAAAATTTGTAAAAATTATAATAATGACGTGAGATGGATTTGGAATATTTCTCAATCCAAACAACCCTTAAAACTTGCCTAGGGAGAACAGAGGTTAGGGCAATATTCACGCTAGGAATGTATCGTCATGCTCAAAAGCCTTCTAATCCTAACTCCTACATGCAGTGCACAAATTAAAAATATCCGAAAACCGTGACTTGGTAATCATTCGGCTTCAGAGAGAACAAGAATCCTACTAATAACCTATATTAATATTCTCACCAATAAGTAACAATCCATTGGCAAAAACATAAACCAATGCAAACCATTTGAACAACCATATTGAAATGGCAGGTCCCTAGAAATCAAATAAAAATGGGCCTTGCGCCATATTTCTTTAGCCCCAAAGAGCAACTGAACGTAGGCCAATATATGAAAACCAAAGTATCAAAAGACTATTGGTACCATTATTGGAAAAGACCGACTTCATTGGGTCAGTTTGTAACGCAAAAACACCAGGGATCTACGCTTGGTTCCCCATATCTATTAACGATTTAACACTTAACAGTACCGTTTTCATCAGTATTTCACCTACCTATGGCATAGAGGTAGATTCAAGGAAAAATTTGACGGAATCATGGACAAGCTTTCGTCAGTAATTTGTCTCGCTATATTTAAAAGAGAAATATTTTAACCAAAAGCGAATTATTCAAAAATAAACCTACAAAACGTGATACATTGTCAAATTACTTGTATCTTAAAGTAAATGTAATGGATCAAAAGAAGCCATGTCACTTTGTTAGTTTATTTTTGTATAATTCTTTTGTATTTATAGCACTTCTCAAGATAGAATAGATCCACCTTTAAAGGAATAAGAACAGCAGCCCAGCGGGTAACCCATAACTCGTAAGTCGTAACCAAAGACAGATCAGAATCTACTTGCTTCGAACTTTGAAAATGTGCATTTCATTTCCTAGTGATTCAAGACTATTAGTACACCAAATCTCGAGAAAGCTTGGAAACTTAAGGATGCAATACATAAATTTGCTGCATGACATTTTTTCCCTTTGCAATTTTCTCAGCTACCATACGGAGAAGCATATAGCGGAACTACTCTAAGAAGTTGTTAAAAATATTAGTCTGTAAAAGATACTGATAAAGCACGGTCTTATTCCCTAATTTCTAAGCAACCAAACTGAACCTACACATGTATAGGAGGAAAGAAACTTAAAACAAGGACGAATGAGCGAGTGTTAGAGCAACTACTTCCTAGAACTACATTAGTCAACAGAAAAATAAAATAAAAACGATTACGAATAAAGTCCTCTTGAGAATTTGAACAACCAAGATCCGATAACAACTCCGTTTGGTCTCAGCTTGCTTTGCTTCAACCGTATCAACCATCGATTCACACGTAATAGAAGTCTATTTAAATACTAAGCAATGCAGTTATTATACTGATAATGAAAAATAACTTTACCAGAGAATTCTGTTAATTAAACGCATTACTCGTATTTCTTTCCAGAGCAATCGATGGATTAGGGTTTGACCAACCTTCTTCATCTTTCTGCATCCAAATTAAACGTTCCTCAGTGTGCTTTCCTCCTTTGAGGCTGTTTCTCGGTCGCTAATCTGTAAATCCAGTAGACCTGAAAGAAAGAAATACGAATGGAGAGGAAATCAGAGACCCGCTTGGAGCTGGAGTGCGAATGGGAAGGAATAAAGTTTAAAAATAAAAAGAACGGAAAGTGGGGTTTCTGAAAGTACCAGAGCGAGGACGTGGACTGCTATTAATGCAACTACCATGAGAGGCACTGCCTGGAGAAACCATGGCCACGAGGAGGATGACGGTGGTTCATTCGCCATTCTCAGGAAGAGAGTTTGTGTGTAAAGCCAGCAAGCTGGGGCTTTCGAAATTCACCTTAAAGCAAGTAAATATTAGGCCGGCGGACGGGCTAGACCGCTGGAGGCCTTTTTTAACTTTTTCACTTTAATTTGGATGATATTAGGCTGGGTAAGAATTGGGAGATGAGTTGCTTAAAATTTTTATTATATATTTTAAAATTTTTATATAAAATATAATAAATAATTTAATTTTTTAAAATTTTATTTCTAAATTTAAAATAATATTTTAATAATATTTTATTTAATTTTTATAATTCATCTCATCTCATCTCTCAATTTAAATTAGAGCTTAATTTGCTTTGCTCTCATGTAATTGCTGGCTCTCTAATATATTTGTATTTTTTTATCTCTTAAATATTTAAATATACACATATATAATTTGAATAAAAATATATATAAAATAATCCATACTATTTTTTTTTAAATATATGAGTAGTTAAATCTAGGAATAAAATCAGGTAACAATCTAGCATTTTATTTTTATTTGTTTTTATCATTTTTCTTTTATTTTTTAAACAGACTCTACTGCTCATGTGAAGGGTTCAAAATTATATTCAGTCAACTCTGGTATTAATAACTTATTTTGATTTTTAATCAAATATATACATATATTATTTAATAATATAATGGTTCGTACAAACAGTTGATAGAATTTTATTTAAAATTTATATCATCGAATCTCATTCATATTTATAAATAGCCAATTTAATAGAAATTATTACCAAATAGCCTTATTCATTTACACACTTAACATCAAGTGGAATTTGGGTAAAAACTTGTCACATTGTTTTGTCTCGAGCTATCTTGACAATTTATTCTATTTTTTTATTTAATGATTAAAAAAAAATTAATGATGTTAGGAAATTTAAAAAAAAAAAAGTTTTAAAATATGCAAAAAATGAATATAAAAAACAATTGCTCTCTATCGAAACAACTTGTGCTACATATTGTAGCACTAGGGCTGAAGATTGATGGATTCAACGCAACTTCAATGCCTAATCGATGCCACACCGACATCTGCCATGAGAGCTTAGAATCGGCCGAAATCAGTCAATTGGGAGAGAGAAAATCAATATTATCGATATCAACGCAGTACGATTTAGTTTGGTTCTTCGGTCTGTCGTCAGTGTTTATGTGATAGAGGAGGGATGCCGCATCGTCTACCATGAGAGAGTAATAAAAAGTTGCAGATGAGGAAACAACATACTAAGGAAGAAGAAGACACAAGAAAGAAGAAGAAATTGGGATTTTATGAATCAATTTTGAAACGACATCAATTTATATACATATATTAATATATATATATATAAGGTCAGTCGGCTCAACGATTTTTCAAATGTTCAAACTAGCATTGGATCGATTGATATCAATTTTCATCAATTATTGTCCTCCTCCGATCAATTCCTTGCCAGCTCCATCATGTTCCATGCTCTAAAAGTCGATCTAATCTATTTTTGGCCAATTTACTCGATTCATGTACACCCATATGTAGCATTACTCTTTAGATAATTATTTTCTTGATAAATGATCAGAACAATAAAAGTATGCTGAGTGTATTAAACAAAGTATCAAACTCATCTTATGCTGACTTTGAAAATGAGATAAGTATTTATGTACATATATATTTGTATAGAGTAAAGTTATACACTACACTCTCATTTTATTTTCATCTTATTAAGTAGGATACAACACCTTCATTAGAGTTAAATGATAAAGAAATATGCAATAAATAGTCATTTAATGATGATAAATGTGTCACATTCTATTTAATAAGATGAAAGTATAATAGTAGTATAGTATATCAAATTTTCCTTTCTTTTAATATATGCCAAACTTTTTCTTATCTTCCATATTTCTTTGAACACAAGCCAAACTTACTGATAAAATGAGGAGAAAACCTAAAAATGATTGTTAGTAGTTAGAATGTTGATTAGATAATAATTTGATCTCGCTTGAATAGTAGGCCAAAATGAATAAAGTAAAGCTCTATTCCAAACGGCCTTCAAAAGTGTATTATGCAAACAACCAATCAAATTTTTTAGAGTACTCTCATTGGATTGACTAAAAGTCATCCTTTAAAAAGTACACTTTTGCACAAATATAAAAAAAAAATGTCATATTTGATCAATTATAGTAATAAAGTGCGTGGAGAAAGATTTAAAAAGTACTTGAAATAAATAGTAAAGCTAGCTTTTTGACAATTGTTTTAGCTTTACTATTCACTTCAAATACTTTTTGAACCTTTCTCTATATACTTTATTATCATATTTAATCAAATATAACACTTATTTTTTGATATTTGTGCAAAAGTGTACTTTTTAAATGATGACTTTTAGTCAATCCAATGAGAGTGCTCTTATCACGTAGACATCCACAAAAAAAAAAAGCGAGGGAATCAGCAAAAACACCTAATCGGCTCCCCAAATAAGCATCTCATTCCCCTCTTCACTCATTGTTTTCATTCGGACCCCAGGTTTCACACGAATCCAGCTGACACTTACCACCTTGTCGTTGACAACAAAACATTCTCTCCGTCTTCATTCCGAACTATTGGCATTTTCCTCCAGTTTACTAGATTTTCTCAACGAGCAAATAACACAAAAAATATTTGAAAATTAGAATAAGAACAAAAATAAAAACACAAACCAGAGCGGGATTGTCATGATGAAATAGGTCGGCAAGCAAGTACGTGTAGGTTGAGGACTCCTTCTCGAAGAACTGGAGAAACAAGAGCTTGTTGAAGTGGGGATGAAAAGATGCCCGCGTCGTGTACGAGGCGGCCATGGGTTAGGGCCTGAGCTTAGTATAACAGGTGGGGAAATTGAAGATAGTAGTGGAGGCGAAGCAGAGTTATTCAAAGGAGACTAAGCTGAAGCATTTCTCTCTACCTTTTTCGGTTTGCACTTTGCAGACTGCTCCACAGGTTACAACTATGGGGAGGAGATCAAATCGAATGAAAACAAGGAACGAATAAGAGAATGTGATGCTTATTGGGGGATTGATTAAGTGTTTTGCGGGTTCCTCAGTATTTCGTGGATGTTTACGTGGCAATATCTAATTGGTTGTTTGTAGATACACTTTTGAAAACTGTCCAGATTGGAGCTTTACTCAAATGAATAAGCTTCATAAAAAGTATCCATCAAAATGTGATCTAAGATTTTTAGAAGTTAAAGATAAAGTATATTGGGTTAAGTAGTAAATGAATCATGGAGTTATACTGTATTTTTGGTTGCTCATTATATTTTCAATTATATTAATTTATTTTTTAATTTTCTAATGAGATGTATTAGGTTTATAAAGATAATTATAAATATTATTTACATGTTGATGTAGTTGAATGTAATAAGTTAAATTTAATTTAAAATTTAAGAAGTCACTTATAATTGATCACATCTTACAAAATCAGGTCATTTTGTGAATGAAATATTTTAAACAATTTTGTTTTTTTATAAACACATGACATGTCACGCCTAATGAAAGATAAAATGGTCTTGAAATTTAAAAAAACTATTGAAGTAAGTCAGAGTCTCATATCGTTTTCTCTCTAAAGAAAAAAAGGAAGAGAATGTGGTCCACTAGAGATTCTAACGAAATTGTGAGTGGGGTGGTGTAGGAGTTGTGACGTGAGAATGCCACAAACAAAAAATACGTTCTGGTCAGGTGAAAAAGTTTTTTTTTTTTTTTTTTTGTGGCAGAATTTGATTTTTGCGATGGTGCTTGGAGGAAAAAAATGAATGAACTTGAAGAATGATAGGGAAAGCTTCGGCTTTCAAAGAAAGAAACATGCGACATTATCGTTGGTGAGGAGATCTCAAATGAATTACGATACAAAGAGGAATGTAGTATTATAGGGAATGTGTGGATGAAATGAAACTGAGTCTCTATTACAGAGAGCACCATGGGAAAGGTCTGACATATTAGACAAAAGACAAAATCTCCAAAGGTGGAGACTAATATCTTTGTGATATAGTTCGCAAATTAGGCGGACAAGATGAGGGTTATGGATAGCAGGCATTGGCTTTTCGATAACTTCATCTTTGTCCTGGTTCCTTTTAATGGCTACATTTTATCCACAAATGATGGATTTTTCGAGAGAAAGAATATGGGTGCAGATGTTAGAGATACCTTGGGGGTGTATGAATGGAGATGAAGGGAAAAGGATAATGGATTCCATCGACGAGGTGATTGAAGTGGAGACTCAAGTAGACGGCAATGGTTGGGACAGTCTCTTGAGGGTTCTAATGCAAATAAATCCATTCATGCCCTTGACAAGGGGACAAACCATCTCTGTAAAGGGCCAAAAATATTGGATTCCTCTAAGGTATGAAAAACCTCCCCACTTTTGCTTTAATTGTGGATTTATTATTCATAGTAGGGGTACTTGTGAGAAAAAGAATGAGCTAGAAGGAGACCAGTTTGAGGTATGGTCAAAGGTTGTTGTCAAGCCTAGACCATGGGATGAGGGCTCAAAACATAATGGCAATAAGAACTTTTTGACGGGTAGAGGTCTACAGGAGATAGAGTCTAACTCTGAGATTAATAAAAATGTAACAGAGGTAGAGATGTGGGAGTATGCTGCAAATTGGCAAGAGGGTGATGAGATTGAGGGTTGTGTGAAGGAGTTGGCTGATAAGAGCACTCTCATTAGATTGGCCAAAAGTCAAATCCAATGAAGATTTAAACATTAAAACTCATTTTAGCCATATTGGATTGTTCAAAAGTTAAATAATTTGACTTTTGTGAATAGTAAATCCAAATCAAATATCAAATATAGCCAATCAAATATAATAACCAAATATTTATTTTATTATTTTTTTCTTTATCTTTCTTACTTTACTTTCTCTTCCTATAGTTCTTAGATATATAAATTAAGTGGGTAAAAAAATATAGTTAGATGAGGAATAAGTAGAAATATATATTTTTTTAAATATCGATTAGTAATTTAATTTAAATATAATGTGATTACTAATTATTTTTTAAAACTCATAATTTAATTAAAATATGATTATTAATTAACATATAATAGATAGAATAGTCAAATATGATAAAATTAATTAATTCAATAATTGTAAATAATTAAAAAAGATTTAATTATTAATTACTCGTTATTATGTATCTTCATAAATGGATAATCTAATATGAAGGTTTGATGTGAATAGCTAAAATCAAAAGTTAATTATATTATTTTATTGTTATAAATAGACATTTTAATGTGGAGATTTGTGTTAATAAAATGATCAAAAGACAAATAAATGTTATATTAGCTAAAACTGTACTTTTGCAATAACCAAATCAATGAGAGTGCTCTTATGGAGGGTGACGTAAATGAGGAGATGTTGATAGAAGTTATAATCAAGGAATCTGATGAGCCTGCTATTGACCTTAATAAACCAGGGGAGTATGAGGTAAAGATTATATAAGTAGAGATGGTCAGTTATGAGAGGGGTAAATGGAAGAGAAAAGATTGGGAACGAGAAAGTGTGAGAGAAAAGATTGAAAAAACAACTTATGATGAAAAAAGGAAACATTCAAAAGATTAAAAAAAAATGGAGGGAAAGAGAATGAGGAATGGAGATCTAAAACACAGATGAGGGGAGCAAGAAGATTGGTGATTAAGATTCGAATACAAACTCGAGGATGGTAGTTGTGTTTCAACCCCACCTACCCCAATGAGAATGCTTAGTTGGAACTGTCCAAGGGTTCCCAAGGACAGTTCAAGACTTCTATCATTTTGTGGAGGATAAGAAACCCAAACTAGTTTTCTTAATGGAGATTAGGATGAACAATAGAAAAGCAAAAAAGGTAAAAAAAGAGACTAAAATGTGAAGGATTTATGATTGTTGAATCAGTGGGTAGAAAAGGGTGGTTTAATCATGCTATGAAATTAGAATGTGAAAGCTGAAGTGGCAAATTACTCTCAAAGGCATATCAACTTATGGATCACCAATGAAGGGGGGAAAGAAAAATGGCTACTGACAAGCTACTATAGGGAGCTTGACAACAGCAAAAGATTAGTCTTGTGGAGATTTTTCTCTTCTCTCAAACCTAAAGCAAACATGTATTGGGGGTGTAATTGGTGATTTTAATGAAGTAGTATTGCAATACAAGAAAAAGAAAAGAAAAGAGGAAGACAAAGGCTAGAAAGTCACATGGAAGTATTTAGAGAAGCACTTAAAGATAGGGGGCCTTTTTTATATGGAATGGAAAGGGTATAAATTCACTAGGAGCAACAAACATGATGATGAATCATTTATCAAAAAGAGACTTGATAAAGTAGTTTGTAATGCAAAATGGAAAGGCCTGTCTCAAAAAAGCTGGGTAGAGGTTTTACTTGCAAGATGTTGAGATCATAGACCACTCATTTGGTGCATGAATGAGGGTGTTGGTTTTAGGTAAAGAAGTAGTGGAGTTTTCAGGTATGAAGCCAATCGGGGTCTCGAAGAGGAGTATATTGAGATGCTTAAGAGTGTCTAGGGTCAATATAAGCAAACTGATTTATCTACTACTCTTGAAAGCAATAAATATGCTTTGCTAAGATGAAACAGAAGCAATATGAGTGATTATGCCAAAGAGCTTAAGAAGAAAACTAAAGTGCTTGAAGATTTACAAATGAGGGAATATAAGAGTAATATGCAAGAGATCAGAGTCCTCCAAAGAAAGGTGGAAAGATTGCTAGAAAAGAAGATTTGAGGTGGAGACTAGGAGCAAAGCAGAATTGGTACCAACTAGGTGACAAAAACACTAAAAATTTTCACTGTTGTGCCATTCAGAAGAGAGCAAAAAATAAGATCACAAGAGTCAAAGATGAAAGAGGAAGAATTTGGTCTAGCAAGTCTAGCATAAAAGATGCTTTTAACGACTATTTTAGCTAGCTATTTACTACTTCCAACTCTGGAGACTCAGAAATAACAAATTGCTTAACTCATATGGAAACTTGAGTTACCCCTCACAGGAATGTTGATCTGACCAAGGAGTTCACAAGATGGGAGATAAAGGAAGCAATCAAGTAAATGGCTCCCTTGAAGTCACCTAGACCAGACTGCTTTGGAGCTTGTTTCTATTAAAAACACTAGGCTATTATCGGAGATGAAGTCTGTGGGGCAATTCTATTATGACTAAATGGTACCTCTCTTCCTTCTTCTCTCAACCTTACTTTCATTACACTTATTCCTAAGGTGAATTGTCCTGTAAAAGTCAATGAATACAAACCTATAAGACTTTATAATATAGCTTATAAGATTATGTCCAAAGTCCTAACTAATAGGATAAAGAAATTGTTAAATGTTATTATTTTTCCTAACCAAAGTGCGTTTATTCCTAGGAAATTAATATCTGATAACATTATGGTAGCATATGAGCTTTTGCATTCTATGAAAGCTTGGAAAAAGATAAAATAGGGTCTATGGCCATTAAGTTGGACATGTTCAAAACTTATGACAGAATCAAATAGAACTACTTTGAAGCAATATTGGCAAAGATGAGATTCTATTCACAATGGGTGTGTCTCATCTCAAATTGCATTATATTAGTCTCTTACTCAGTACTTGTCAACGGGCAATCGGGTCCGACTTTTTATCCCACAAGATGATTGAGACAAGAGACCCTATTTCTTCTTATCTCTTCCTCATGTGTGCTGAGGGGGTCACCCCTTCTTAATTTTTTTGATATGCAAGGTCTAACTAAAGGGGTTAATGTAGCAAAGGGAGGATGTAGAATAAACCATCTTTTATTCAAGGATGATTGTGTGTTATTTGGGAAGGCCATAGTAAGTGAATGGAATCAGATTCAAGAAATCTTGCAAGTGTATGAGAAGGCATCTGGTTAGGTTCTTAATAAAAAAAAGAAGTCAACCATCTTTTATAGCTCAAACACAAAAGAAAATGAAAGAAATCTCATCAACAATGTAGGGGTTCTATTATGATAGGATCCTATGAAAAATATTTGGGGTTACTTTCTGTAGTTGGAAGATCTAAGTACCAAACTTTTAGAGGTATTAAGGCGAGGGTGTGGAAGAAAGTGACCAATTGGAAGAATATCTTATTGTCATATTCTGGAAGTGCCTGTTAAAGCTGTACTCCAAGCAGTCTCTACCTTCACCTTGAATGTTTTCTTACTTCCTAAAAGATCATGCAATGAACTCAATAGTCTTTTTGCTAAATTTTGGTGGGGTAATCAGAACAATCATAAAGGATTGCGCTGGGGGAGTTGGGATAGACTCAGCCAACAGAAAAAGCATGGGAGGCTTGATTTTCAAAAATGTAGAATGCTTTAACTTAGCATTTTTGGCAAAGCAAGGATAGAGATTTCTCACTAATCCAACCAGTTTAGCAGCCTGAATATTCAAGCAAAAGTATTTTAGATCTTCAACCTTTCTAGAAGCAAAAATGGGTAATAGACCTTCTTTGATATGGAAGAGTATCTGGAAAGCAACAACTCGTATTAACGAATAAATGAGATGGAAAGTGGAGAGTGGAGGATGGAAAGAGTATCAAAATATGGGATGATAAATGGCTTTCAAACTGCCCTTCCCCCCGCCGCCCACTTTTGTGTACAATCCTCTATGATAAGGCTTGATAAGGATGCAAAGGTCAATGAACTCATGTTGGAGACAGGTCAAGATTGGAATGAATTCCTAGTTCGAAAGGTTTTCATGAAAGATGAAGCAGAGCAAATCCTAGGAATTCCTATTAGCAAGCTTGGCTATAAAGATAGAACTTATTGGGGGCCCATCCCAGAAATGTGTTTTTTCAATTAAAAGTGCTTATCACTTAGAGATGGAAAGAAGAATGAGTTTGAAAGTGGAGTCTTCTACAACACAAACTTCAAATCAAAGATGGTCCAAGATTTGGAAGCTAAATGTACCTAAAAAAATCAAGATCTTCCTATAGAGAGCTGGTAACAACTTCCTTCCTACAAAAGGGAATTTGATGACAAAGAAGATAGTGGGAAATAGTGTCTATCCATTCTGTAATGCTCAGGAGGAATCAGTCATGCACGTTATTTGGCAATGCCCAACTTCGACAAATGTGTGGATTGAGTTATGTCCAAAAATTCAGAAATGGAAAACAGATGAGAATAATTTTCCAGAGTTGATTGAGAAAATGACAAGCTCTAAATATGAAGGAGATGGAAGAAGCTATGGTGATCCTGAGAAGCTTGTGGTTTAGGAGAAACCAGTTTGTTTTCGAAAACAACTTCACAACCCCTGATCAGTTAATAGTAGCAACAAGGGAGCAATCAGAGGAATTCCAATTAGCTGATAGTTTGGTGAGACACACCACACAATAGACGCCACAACAAAGACAAGATAGGTGGAGGAAGCCTCCCTTAGGCAAAGTGAAGATCAATTGGGATGCAGGGGTTAGTTTGAACAGATATTCCCACTGCTTGTTGTGCACAAAGAAAGTATGTTCGTCATTCAGCTATAACAGAATGTCTTGCACTGAGGAGAGCTATGGAGTTATGCCAATATCTGAGGTTTAGTCAAGCTATTTTTTAAGGTGATGCACAGGCTATAATGAAGGCAGTGAATGAGGGAATGAGGTCGTCTAAAATTTTCTTTCTTATGAAAGTATCATTCACGATATTAAGAAAATGTTGATGCAGAATCAAGGTTGAGAAGTCACTTTTGTCCATCGAGCTTCAAATGAAGTTGCACATAGACTTGTTAAGGAAGCTTTACAATTAGATAATGAGTTTATTTAGGCAGAAGAAATTTCAAATTGTATTTATCAGAATATAGATAAGGATAAGCAATGTAATGATGAACTTTATCATATATGAATACAATGAGAAGTTTTTGATTAAAAAAAAAAAAACCAAAGTCAATTACCATTTTGATCGAATTTATTACCAAAGAAATGAGAAAAACTCTAAAATTAAGAAAAGTGTTTGTGTATAAAAAAATTACAATTTACTTAAGTCTAATTTGGATTCGGAGATGAGATGAATTTAATTTATTTTTTAATATTATTATTATCTTACAATTTAAAAAAATTGAATTAAGATTTGAAAAAAAGTATATTGAAATTTTAAAAAATTATATTAAAATTTGTGTTTTGTATAAAAAATTAAAAAAATATAATAATAATATAAAAATAAATTGAGTTAAACTCGTCTTTAAATCTGAAACCGGGCCAGAAAAAAATGGTTTGATCTTTTCCATATCACAACTCTGGGCTTTAGTATGCGGAGGCGGTTCGGTCATCGGTGTCCTCTAGAGGTGCCAAGTGCTTCCTACGTGGCTTCGTTCCCCAATTCACAAGCAAATCTCCGTTCTTGCTCGCTCACACCGTCACTCAGCAAGATACGCACAGAAAAGACTGTCATCGCATGCTTAACCGAAGCATCGGCCTTAGATTCGGCTGCGCATTCTCACAAACGTGTGCGGTGCAAAAACTCTCTATCTGATATGGGTTCGTGACCTCTGCCCCCCTACCTACGTCTGCCGAGATCTTATTGAGCCAATGAGGAATGTCTTTGCGAGTCTCAACCGTCGCCGTCATATCTCAGTGCTCTCCAGAAGTACTCCTCGTAACACTTATAACATTTTCTCTTTTCTTCGAATTTCATATATAGCTTCTGCTTGGTTGATGGGAAAATTTAGGAATAGAACGGAACCAGAAACTGAAAAATTGGTACCGAGAGTTAAATAATAAGGTTAAAACTACTGTGAGAATTAGGATTCATCTCTTTACAGGCAGTGTAGGGAGGCTTATTTAGTTTTTTTATGTGCTATGTTTGAGTTGCTCTTTTATTTTTGATACTTAGCGCATTCTGTATAAAACCGTTCTGAGAGAAGTCATTTTTGCTACTCGTTCGCCGAGTTGATCAAAACCCTGTTTTCTATATGTAGTGGCTCTATACAAATACGAAGTACCTGCAGATAAAACTCGAATATGAAGAGTTTTTCCCCGTCTGGGAGGAGTATTCGCTGTTAAATTTCGTTATGGCTTTAGAAAGACAGTTTTCTATTCACTTCTCGTTCCTACTACATGGAGCAGAGCAGAATTTTCAACTTCTTTGTTTTTTTTTTTTTTCTTGGGGGAGGGGGGATATTTGAATTTAGAGATGGGATGATTTGATTTTCCTATCATTTTATTTTTGCCTCCATTCTAATACCATAATTGCCACCATGATTTGTAGTACAAGAATTATTTGCGTTTACCTGGCTTTCTCTTTGCAGGTTTACGCAATGATTGTACTGTTGGCACCATCTTGCAGAATTGCACGTCATTGTCATGTCAAACAGATCTTGAAATTGTTAGTAGAAAAGATAATTGGATCCCATTATGCCTGTTTCACCGGAATTCGTAAGTTGGGAACTCTCGAGTCTCGACAGTTATCTTCCTTGTCCCAGCACTGCCTGAATGATTCATTAGTCGTTGAAGATTTTATATCTTTCCATGATTTTAGCACTTTACCTTAGGCATATTGGTACAGATTCTCTACCGGCTTCACCAGCGTGCACGGTGAGAGCCCATCAGCAGAGTATGCAAGGCTGAGGAAGGAATCACTCGAAAGTGAATTTGGCCATGCTCTTGGAGCTTATGGAAAAAGTGCTTCCCTTGTCCCTCGATTTGGTCCATTGTTGGCTTTGTATAGAGCAACAATTATTTCATTTTA
Organism: Platycarya longipes; assembly: GCA_036559045.1. Lineage (NCBI taxonomy): Eukaryota > Viridiplantae > Streptophyta > Magnoliopsida > Fagales > Juglandaceae > Platycarya > Platycarya longipes. The sequence continues at coordinate 42,247,609 of CM071795.1, read as the reverse complement.
TGTGATAAAGCTAAGTATCTGGCAATTATTCGTTCAAGACATCAGAAAACGTGCCGTCAAGGTACGGGGCATATATATTTTATTTTTCATTTGTTATCTGTTGCCTTCTGCAGAGTTTGGATTTCCACGACTAAGTTCCTTGAGGAAAATCAAATTGAGTTTTGATGAACAAAACTATAAACATTGTTTTGGTCGTGTTCCTAATTTTAGAGACCACCTTTGACCTAGATAGGTCCTGTCTCTTATGTACCATATTTGTGTACTTAGACTTTGTCTATTCTATTAATATGATCGTTTACTTATAAAAAAAAAAATTTAGAGGCCCCTTCATCTGAAGATTTGTTATGTTAGTGAGGAAAGAACAAGTTAGAAAATGCTATCAATGGTGGTCACTTCAATGATGGTGGAGGGTAGAAGAAATAATGGTGATTGATATATTCACGACCTATATACTCTGCATTGCGTGCTCTGCTGCTTCTCATTACCCAGTTTTTTTCAAAATTTTCCTCTTTAAAGAAAAGGGTATGGGGATATATTTTATGATTTCCTTGTATCCATCTATTGCTCTTAATTGTATTGAATTGAGTTCTTTATGAATAGTAGTGAGTTGAGATTGTGAAGTTAGTTTTGTAGGGCCCACCTAAGATGAGTTTAGATGTATTTGGATGTTAATATAAATTTATATGTATTTATGGGAAGTTGAAAAAAATTGGAGGTCCCGCGTGTAAAGAGGTGTTAAGTTAAAAAAGGTTGTGGGTCCCATGTGTAAAGAAATTTTGAGTTGATATGAGTTTAATAAGTTTAGAGTTGGGTGTTCGGATGTTAGTCTTAGCTGAAAGTTAGATTGGACTGAATTGATCTTAGTTGAGTCTAAGTTCTAAACGGGGCCTAAATGGCCTTGTAGTTAAATGAGACCTTATTGTCTGCCTTCATGTAGAATTTAGGTTTCTTTTGCTTGTTTTTTCTACTTGATTAATTTCTAAAGTTGGATTATCCTTTTCTTGTTTAGAAATTTCTTAATCTGAGTTTGCTGATTGATAGTGGTTTAACTTGGTGACACTTTCCCAAAATAATACCTGCTCAGACAATCAGAGCCAGTTACCATTTTACCACTGTTGTTATAGCGCACACACACACAAACAAACACACACACACACACACACACACACACACACACACACACACACACACACACACACTTCTTTGGTGGAGAAACACACGAATACATTAACTGACTGAAATTTGCAGTAACCTTATACAATTTATTGCAGTTCCGTGAAACTCTAATCCACTTGGGGCCTTTCTACATCAAGGCAAGTCACTTGCATCATCATTTGTTGGCATTTCCTTTTTCCAGTCTTTAAAACTGCATCTATTCTTATATTTATCATTATCATTTTGTTTGTAGTTGAAATCAGATGCTTTTTCTATTTTGATGTTGTGATTGTAATTAGCTCTGATAAATGCATCTTGCTTGACCCTAGTATGTTTTCCGTTAGATGTTTTTTTAACATGTAACACATTACTTGTAACGGGGGAAAGCACTTTGATTTGTTCAATGGATGATGGTAAAGGCAGAACGGGAGAAGATAGGAGAACTTGGTGATGTGATGCTGAAAGAAGGTTATAGAGATGAGAGAAATAGGTGCACTTTGGGCTCTTTGCTATAAAAGGGGAAAAATCTGTTGCAATCTCATATAGGTTCCTCTGTAGTGGATTGTAGTCATTGTTAAAACCTCTGGCAAGTCTACCGTGGACTTATGAAAAAAAAGGTCTACCATGTACTTGGGATCAAATCCTGCCTTTTGAGAACATTTTGTAGCTTTATGAAAAGTGAAAATAATTCTAGAAAAACAAGAGTTTTTTTTTTTTTTTTTTGGGTTGGGGAAAAAAAAGTGGGTTGGGGGGGGGGGGGGCAGTTCTCATTTTAAACACATTAAACAACAAATGTGAGCTTCTGAAGTTATCTTTGCTAGGAAACAGTATCCTTATTGTCTTGCATTCTCTGAGAATTTCCTTTTGATTCCATTTACAACATCAACCTTGTATGCATGATGAATGTTGTACATGAAATGGGATTAGGAGAGTAACCTGGAATGAAATATTAAATCCTCAAATGACTCTAAAGTTGCTGTATGGTGATTTTCATATATGAGTATGGCCCACTTTTATTTGTATTTGCAGCTTGGGCAGGCGCTGAGCACAAGGCCCGATATACTGCCAGCTGTGTATTGCCAAGAGCTTGCTAAGTTACAGGTTCACTAGAGTTCTTTCTCCTATTTTCCCCTTCACCAGTATAAGTTAAGAAGTTCTATGACTACAGTTCTTGTGCCCATTTTTTTCATTCACGCACTTATAGCTTTTGTATTTGTCATATAGGATCAAATACCCCCATTTCCCACTCATCTTGCAATTAAATCCATTGAAACTCAGTTGGGTGTTCCTGTTTCACAAGTATTTGCTGACATCAGCCCAGAGCCTATTGCAGCAGCATCCTTAGGGCAGGTTTATAAAGGTTAGAAAATCTCTTTTGAACATGGAAGTATATATGGCCTATCTTCACTAGTTCACTTAACTATAGGGATGTTCTGAGAAGATCTGTATGTTTGAATAGCGCTTTATTTGGGATCAGTGTAAGTGAACAAAGCTTAAGCTAATGGTTCAATTTATTGCTTCAAGTCTTGCAGCTCACCTGCATTCTGGAGAGCTGGTAGCTGTTAAGGTACAGAGGCCAGGTATGTCGCTCTCATTGACCCTTGATGCATTGTTATTCCATATGATCGGGGGTCAATTGAAGCGGTTTGCCAAAGCCCAGAAAGACCTATTGGTATCTGTAAATGAAGTGGTAAACCTTCTAGAACTCTACTTTCCTTCCTAAATTCTTAATTTTTCTACTGCTACTAAAAAACTTATTTTCTTTCTAAATTTACTCTTATAATTCATCTTGTTGACTGAGCTCGACTTCTAGTGTGTTTGTTTCAATTATTGACAACATATCAGATTTATGTAGTCAGTGTTTTCTGGAAGTCCTGTTTATTTACTTTGTTTTTACGTCATTATGTATCTCATCTTTAACGTTATGTTCGTCTGAATGAGAAAGTCCATGTACATGCTTATGGACATATTCAGGTTTTCCATGAATGAACAGGTCAGGCACATGTTTGACGAGATTGATTATGTCCTAGAGGGTAGGAATGCTGAACGTTTTGCTTCTCTCTATGGTTACTCCCACATGTAAGTTTTTCCTCACTTGTAGGCTTGTAGCTATTGGAGTGTAATGGTTTCTCTTGAGGTCATATAACAGTGCAATATATGCATTTATCTTTGCCTTTATGTCTTGATTACGCCATCTATATTGAAGTGCAAGTTTGTATGTCAAGAACTGTTTGAGGAAGTTTAGGGCAGGTTTTGTGCCTAGATTGGACACAAAATATTCATCTGATCTTATTTCATCTCATCCCATCTTATTCCCAAACATAATTTAAATACAAAATCTTCAAATTAATTATTACAACTTTTTAAAACTTTCAAATAAAAAAAAAAACATTCCAACCTTTTCAAATCCTCGAACAAAAATGATATTATAAAAGTACATTATTACAATATTTTAACTTTATAATATTTTTTATTTAACTTTTTTCTCTCTCCTTTCCCAAAACTCAAGAAATACTCCATTCAAATTATCTTACTACCATTCACAAATTATCTTACTACTATTTACAAAATTCTCATCTCATCTCACTGCCCAAACCAGCCCTTAGTTTTCCTGTTTGTTATGATTTTCTATTCTCAAGGACCATAGGGGCAAGATAGATGAAACTATATAAACCTAGTCATCTGAAACTTTTGCCTATTCAAAATTTTTGTGCTGTCTTTAATAGAAATTCTTTCTGGATGCGAATTAGGCCATGGTATTTTTTTGTGTGATGATTATCTTTTAGGATGTCATTCCCTTTCCTCAGTGTGTGTTTGAGTGTATGCATACATTTATGCATGTCAAGTTTTATTATTAATTTGAATAAGTTTGTGTTTAATTTGTCTAATCACGGATTTTGATGGGTGAAACAGGTAGTGATAATAGCAGACATAAAAAACCTGCAACTGGGAAAACTGTGAAATATGATAAAGCAAACTTTATTAAAGTTCCAAAAATATATTGGGACTTTACCCAGACTGCTGTGCTTACAATGGAATGGGTTGATGGAATCAAGCTTACAGATGAAATTGGCTTGAAGAAGGCCTGTTTAAACAGACGGGAACTGATTGACCAGGTATTGGTAGAAATTGCTCCTTATCTTTCTGTGTTGACAGTTCATAATGATGTGTTTTTGTGTGTATCACACAATTATACAACCTTGAAGCTAATATGTTCCCTGGAGTTTTGCCTTGAGTTTTGGATTTATCATCCTCATATCATTTCTCTTTGTAGGGATTATATTGCTCTTTGAGGCAATTACTTGAGGTGGGATTTTTCCATGCTGACCCACATCCGGGAAACCTTGTTGCTACTGACAATGGCTCTCTTGCATACTTTGATTTTGGAATGATGGGAGATATTCCTCGCCACTATCGAGTGGGACTTATCCAAATGGTAAGACCTATTTGCGTGGCAATTTACTGAGGCTAAGGCTCTGAATTTGAGTGAAGATTCATGATAGGTCATTTAAGCATTCTTATCTGACATTTTGATTTTGTTGAAAGTATAGAATAGCACCAGATGGTCCTTTTGAGAACATCACTGTGCAGTTTTATGTGTGGGTTACAGGTCACATGCAAGAGGTTGTATACCAGCACGTGCCATGGTGATCGCTGTTTTTTTCCCCTTTTGGAATGATGCGTTTATTACATGATACATATATCTTTGCTTTCGCGTGGGTGTATCTAGATTACTTTAAGTGAAACTCTGTACCGTTTACACTTTTTCAAGAGAAGAGTGTAGTACATGATCATTGTTTTTTGAGCTTGTAGTACATGATGGTTCTTAGAGAAGAGAGTAGAATGTTGAGGGTAGTAATTATCTTTCCTTCTTTTTTTCTTCCAACCCAGTTTCAATGTATCATTCATGTGTTCATTATTACAACTATTCTTTGTTCCCTTTTTCTCTTTACCCTTATGTTGTTTTTCTTTTATATTAATTTTGAGTTTTGCCAAGTTCTGAAAATGTGCCAGTGGTGCCCAGTCATGGTAAGTGCTTATATCTGGTGGGCTCAACATATTTGATGTCCTAAGAAGTGCATGGGATCAGTTTAGTTTGTCTAACTCTTTAAACATACTTGAGTGGCTTTTATTTACTCTCTTGTTTGATGCTTTCTCTACTGCCATCATCTAGGCATGATAATTTTAAGATACACCTTAGATTGTGTATCTGTTGACAAGTTTTTGTTTCTTTCAGCTTGTGCACTTTGTTAATCGTGACTCTCTGGGTTTGGCAAATGACTTTCTTTCTTTGGGATTTCTTCCTGAAGGGGTTGAAATACAGTCGGTTTCAGATTTACTGCAAGCATCCTTTGGCAATGGGACTAGACAATCTCAAGACTTCCAGGTTTGTGATTATGGTCTGTATACCTTCTCCATCTGTTGCTGGCTGCACGATCAAATCGTCAATTTCTCTGTGTATATAAATATATACTATGTATGCTACTCACTACAATTGAGGCGAGCCACTTGTTGAAACAAAATCAAGATTTAAGAAGGGTACGTAGTAGGGAGTTAAAGCATCTTACTCGGGCAATCAACTACGACGCAAATGGAGGTAGTACAAGTTGAGGGAGGACTAGAGGGAGGACATAAAGCCTTCCTCTGTCCTCGTAGGATCATCCTAGTGGAGTATTAGTTGTGTGGGAAACAAGGGGTTGGGGGGTAGTTACAGTGACTTGCTTTGCTTCGGGTAGGCGCATTTTGTCCCAATAGGGCTTGGTGTTCATTAGGGGCTCTTTATTATGGGTTAGGTATTTTCTCTTTTATACACCCAGTGTTCTTGGTTATGCCTATTGATGTTAATATATTTTTACTTATAAAAAATTATTTTATTGATATGGAAATAGGCATAACCCAAGTACACAGGAAGTATACATGTGATTACATTAGCATATAATAAGTAGGTAGTTCAAATCAAAATTTCTGTTATATTGAAGGGCCCAAACCCTAATAAGAAGAAAAGAAATTTTCTGTGATTGGCATAAAGGAGGTGTTTTTAATTATGAGCTACATTGCACAAGTTAAGTTGTATGATCATGCCTTTTCTATGAGAGCTGCAGAAAAAAAATTCAAATATATACTATCAAACTATGTATGCTTATGGAAGCGGTAACTTTGAATCTCGTACAAAGTATTTCATTATGCTTTACGATTGTGAAGGAATAAATCTATTTTAGATGTTTTTTTCCTAAAATGATGTGTAACCATAGTAAGATAGGGTCCTTCAGACTCGCCCTTGGGTGACAAACTTTGGATGTACAAACTCTGCCTGCTAGGATTTGCATGTAATCGAGGTGATCTTTTACTGCAGAATTGGACCCAAGATATCCAAGCCTATAGCTCATTCCTAGCCTGCCCTTTGACAATTACGTTGTACCCTGAAAAATATATTTAGATGTGCTTTAAATCGTTCAGATAAGATAGATGCTTGAAATTTCCATAAGCTTTTAGAGGTGAAGGATATTATTGATAATTTGCCCGGGAGGTGGGGTTTTGGAATTTTGGAATCTCACATTGATGAGTAGTAAATAGGTGTAAAAGTTCCTATATTAACGTGGTAATCCCACATCCGGAAGAAGAGAATTAGTGAGGCACACAACTCTAAGGGTGCTTGTACTGTTTTTGTGTGTACTTCGTCTAGTTTTGCACTCGTGAGTGTGTTTTGAGGCTTTTTTTTTTGTGTGTGATTACATTGGTAATCCATAGTAATTACTGTGGACTTCTTATGGACATATGCAATTAGCTGAAACCCTGGCAAACCTTTGATATTTTACAGTTTTGTTTTGTTTTGTTTTGTTTTTGCAACTAATTGATATAATAGCTATTTTGGAAACTTAGAGATGGCAGGCCTAAAGTTTGAGGTGGAGCTCTTTGATGCAAAAGTAATTTAATCTTAGCCAAAGCAGTCAAAGTGCAATGGGGACTGCTTGATTAGGCCAAGACAAAGCACCTGGACCAGACGGTTTCTCCATGGGTTTTTTCCAAGAGTGCTGGGGAGTGATAAGGGAGGACCTTATGAATATCTTTAAAGAGCTGTTCTCAGATGGAAGATTTGAGAAAAGTCTCAACAACACCTTCTTAGCCCTTATACCAAAAAAGCCTGGAGCTATAGATATCAAGGACTTTCGGCCTATTAGTCTTGTGGGGGGAGTTTATAAGATCATTTCAAAGGTCTTAGCTAATCGTCTTAGCGGGGTAATCGGGAAAATAATCTCTACTCCGCAAAATGCCTTTATCAAAGGTAGACAGATACTCGATGCGGTTCTTATAGCTAACGAATGCATCGAGAGCAGAAGGAAAAGCCGGTACCACTGGAATAATTATGCAAGCTAGATATGGAAAAGGCATAATGATCATGTCAACTGGAAATTTTCTACAGTACTTGCTCGGTAGGTGTGGTTTTGGGGGAAAGGTGGAAGGCTTGGATACGGTGGTGTACCGACCACCGCAAGATTCTCTGTCTTGATTAATGGAAGTCCAAAAGGATTTTTTCCGAGCTCTCGAGGTTTGAGACAAGGGGATCCCCTATCGCCATTGCTTTTTCGTCATAGTTATGGAGGCTCTCAGTAGGATGTTATCAGCCTTGGTCGTTAATGGGTCTGGTAAATGGATTCCCAGTTGGTTACCCCTGTTAGGGGCATCACTAATATATCTCATTTACTATTTGCAGACGACACACTAGTCCTTTGTGAGGCAGATCAGAACCAGGTGCGTGTCTTAAAAGCGCTGTTCCTCTGTTTTGAAGCGGCCTCTGGATTAAAGGTGAATTACGAGAAATCTGAGATGGTTCCAATAGGAGACGTCCGAAATATACGGTCACTGGCCAGCAATCTTGGGTGTAAGATTTCTGCCCTACCTATGACCTATTTGGGGCTTCCTCTGGGAGCGTGTTCCAGGACTGCCAAGATTTGGGGATAACGGTAATCGAGAAGGTGGAAAGGAAGTTATCAGGGTGGAAGAGACTGTATCTGTCTAAAGGGGGTCGTATTACTCTGATCAAAAGTACCTTGTCAAATCTACCCACTTATTTCTTATCCCTTTTTTCAAATACCAGCAAGTGTGGCAGGCCGACTAGAAAAGCTTCAACGGGACTTCCTATGGGGTGGATTGGGGAGGAGTTTAAATATCATCTTGTCAATTGGAAGACGGTCTGTCGGCCTATCTCGAATGGTGGCTTGGGTATTCGCAACTTGAGACAATTCAATCAAGCGCTGCTGGGCAAATGGCTATGGAGATATCACAAGGAACCTGAGGCTCTGTGGAAAATAGTGATTGACCAAAATATGGTAGTTTGTGGGGGGGTTGGAATTCAAACGAGGTCAATAGAACAGGGAGGGTGGGAGTGTGGAAAAATATTCGAAAAGGGTGGGGCTTGTTTTAGGAGGAACACACCAGGTTTCAACTAGGGGATGGAACGAGAATTAAATTTTGGAAGGATAACTGGTGTGGGGATAGAGCTTTATGTGAGACTTTCCCTTCCCTTTTTCAAATAGCTAGTGCTAAAGACGCAACAGTGGCAGAGGTTATGGAGTTGTGGGGTGGGCGCACTAGTTGGAACATAGCTTTTCTTTAGGGCAGCACATGACTGGGAAGTGGGGATTTTCGTTGAGTTTTATGGCCTTATTTTATTCGCAAAAGGCCAAACAGACATCAACATGATAGGATATGGTGGATACCTGATAGGAGAGGGTGTTTCAAATGTTCGTTCTCTTTCTACAAGATTCTTACTCATGTTTTTCTGTTTTGCAGTTCCCTTGGAGACAGATTTGGCGTCACAAAGCACCTCTCAAAGCGGCCTTTTTCGCCTGGACAGCATCTTTGGGGCACATCCTCACCACGGACAATTTGCGGAAACGGAGGGTTATTGTTACTGACTGGTGTTGCCTGTGTCGAAGGGCGGGCGAGTCGGTGAGCCATCTCCTTCTACACTGCGCGATAGCCAGGGTTCTTTGGGACGAGGTTTTTGGCAGACTTAATTTGGCATGGGTGATGTCGAAGACCGTTTTGGAAATGATGGAGGGATGGCCTTCGATTCAGGGCACAAGACATATCAAGGCCATCTGGAAGATGATTCCTATATGTATAATATGGTGCATATGGCAAGAGCGGAATGAGCGGACCTTTGAAGATAGGGAGAGAACTGTAGAGGAGCTTAAAGCTTTACTTTTTAGAACTCTGTATACGGCATGGACCTACATGAATTCCTTGTTTTTAATGACCCTCCATAAGAGGGCATGAGTGTTTTGCTTTGTAACTGGCTAAAATGCCATCCATTATATTAATAAAATTATTTACTTATCAAAAAAAAAGATTAGGCCATTGTATAGAAGATTGAAATCCAACCCCCATCTCTGATGATGAAAAGGAAGAGTTTGGAGTGAAGCAGTAAAAATGCAATCAACCCAGAAAGGTCAAAGTTTGGTAAATACGCATGAGAAAAAGTATGATGACGGGAATAGGATGAGATTGAAAGTGTAATTTTTTTTTATAAGTTAGGAGTGTAATTCTTATGGTAGTGGAGACAAGTTTTACTGAGAATCTCAAGCATCTCTAGAACTTTATTTACCACAAATTATGGAGGATGTGGGGGAGCACCCCTAGGGTGAGGGTAGCCATAGGGATACCAGTAGACTCCTCCCTAAGTTTTGGAAGTGGAGACTTCTTGGGTCCTAACTGAGTTGTTCACTTTAGAGGTGCTTTCTTTTTGGTTTGGAATATCTCCTTAATAAGAAGAATGGTATGAAGTTCCAATAGCTTCAATACTAGAGTAGTAATCCTACATTGGGAAGTAGAGAACTAGGGAGGTGTGCCAATCTCTACAAAGACGTGGTAGTTGAGACTTTTGTGTGTTACAGTTGGAAGGCAGAGCTTTATCTCTGAGAGATTACCACTGGGTGTGTTGCAGCTTTGGGTTTTGGAGAGATAGTGATTGTGTTTGCAACTCATAATTTATCCTCTGTTTTTTTTTTTTTTTCATTTAAACGCAGAAGATATTGACGCGCAGTTAGATTATGTCTAACCTCACATGCTTTTCTCAAAGGCATATTTATCCCATCAGTAAAAACGTCAAGTTTCAGATGAGTTTCAGATATTCAACTGAATAACCACTTGTGTTGTTGCCTCATTTTTACCTGGCATTGTGTGTGTATGTGTGTGTGTGTGTGTGTTTTTCTGAAAACAAAAAATTGATGTGGTGATAAATTTACAACCAAAGGCATCATGGGTATATGATGATCACATTTTCTTAATTTCTTTGTCATCTTTTGTGAAGCTCCTTGAGTGCAATTGTGGTACAAAAGCACATGGGTTTGTTATTTCATCTTTTGCATGGGATTTCAGGGAGTAATGAACCAGCTATATGATATTATGTATGAGTTTAACTTCTCTCTACCCCCGGACTATGCCTTGGTGATAAGGGCTCTGGGATCATTAGAAGGCACAGCGAAGGTTCTGGATCCTGATTTTAAAGTCATTGAGAGTGCATATCCTTTTGTCATTGGGAGACTTCTGGAAGACCCAGATCCAGATATGAGAAAAATCTTGAGGGAATTACTTATCCGTAACAATGGATCTATGAGATGGAATCGGCTAGAGCGGCTGGTAGGTTTTTCTCTTCTTACACACACATGAGCACACACACCTTATGCAATATAGTCCATATAATCAAACATATAATTTATTTAAACTGTGCATTTTATTCTATTGTCCACCCTACATCTCTGTTAATGATCACTTTTCTTTATTATCAATATCTGATAAGCATTTACGTGTGGAAAATTTCTAATTCTAGTGCATTACTTGGGAACTGTGAATTATTTACTTGTTTGTTTGTACATTGCTTCTTGACTTAAAAGCTAAGCCAGATGTATGCATGTAATATTGAGATCTGCATCTGGGTCTCTGCAGACTAACCCGGATACCCTGGATGCGAATTACTATAAACCTCGGACCAGACTAGAGATGCAGCACCTGTATGACCTACTCAAAACAATAGAGAGCCTAAATGACAGTTAAGATGCCAACATAAGCTTGCCTAAGAAAAAAAATTGCCATCAGAAGCCAATGGGAAACTCATTAGGTCATTCAAAAATCTCTTTATTTCAGATTTTTCTTTTGTCGTGGTGGAAAGCGTGATAAACTTACCATTCATAGCGTATTTGCAACTGCAAATAATCTCTGTCAGTCTGTTGCACACACTTGGTTCTTATATGGTGTGGTGTCAACTTTAGAATACGAAATGCATAATTGAGATTGATAAATTGGCAGAAAGATTTTATGCAACTCAATCTCTTAGTTATTTATCTGAATTCCCACTAATTTGGTCTCTCTTATTTTTTATGAGTAATTTGGCGCCTTCTTTGAATCTGTCTTGTTTCAGATGGCAGCAATATCTGAACAGCCTTCCAAGTCGAGTGGGGAACCCACTAATTCTGAGGATAATTATTCAAGTCCTCTGGGATGGAAATCATTTGAGATGCGGGCTGTCGTTGCTGCCACTGAAGATCTTCTACTATTCATTTTATCTGAAAAGGGTCTGAGGGTGCGCGTTTTCCTTCTTCGGGATATAATTGGAGCAGCTGATGTTTTTATGCAGGATAAAGTTGGTGGTTGCATTCCAAGTGAGAATATTGAAGGAAGAGAGAGATTAGAATTCGAGGTAGGTCTAAATCTTATCGTCAATTTATCTCAGATTTGAGCTACAGATTTTTCTTGGAGTACTAAGATAGTTTCAAAGGAAACAAGCTCATCTCATGTTTAAGTTTCTCTGAGTTTTTTAAAATTTTGCTAAAGTCATACCCAACTTTTGGTGGAGCATGTTGCGAATGATTTCTTAAATAGATATAAACTTGAATTAGTTAAATAATTTTTCAGTACCAGGACGTTTTTCTTTGCCCTTATTTGCTTAAAAGCTTAAAAGCTTAAAAGGGAGAGCAGAATAAGCTAGTTATGATAATTACAGCAACGGTTTTTAGTTAGATATTGGCATGTGCACCTAATTACACTGCCAACTGAGTAGTTGTTTGAGGCGACACGCTTCCATGCCTCGAGTCTAGTTTGGACAAATGGGCATAATAGCACAAGTGGTACTTTTTTGCAATTTTAGTCATTTATTTAAAATCTGTAGTTGTTCTAGAATAGTTAAATCAATCATGGGTAATAATTTATGAATGAGATTATCATAGATTTACTTGCGAGCAAGTGATTTCTTAGATCGTTTTTAAGATCTTTGAACTTTATATGCAACAGATTTTTGTCTGTTTTCTATGGCAATTACTACAGATGGTGGCCACTCTCTTAGTCTGATGTTTAGATTCAATATGAAAATCTGAAAAGAAGAAACGGAAGTAGATTTTATTTTGTTTCACTCGTTCCAGAGGGGTATTAAATTCTGACGTTATGTTCAAGTTTAGAACTTATGTTTTGTGTTTCTAAGTGGAAAAATAAGGGATACTGGTGCTTTTAATTTTGTATTTGGCAGGAACACGCTATGCTCACAAGGATTGTTGATGGTTTTCGATATTTCTGTGAAGCCGTAAAGTCGGCCCCAGAGGTGTGGATAGCAATGCTATTACGGATGGCCGTGAAGCCAGAGGTCCATAAATTTATTTTAGATATGATTTCAGCTTTAGTCACGCATTTTAGTTTCAAACTTACAGAAACTTCATGGGTTTGTATTTCTAGATTTCTTCACATGTTGGTGAAAAAATGCAGCTCTGATGAATTAAGACATCAGTAATCCCAGTCCTCTTTCTTTCTTTCTTTCTTTCTTTCTTTTTTTATCTGTTTCCCCGACAATATTGATATTCCTGGTACTTGGGCAAGTCCAAGTACTCAAATGACAAGAAAATAGAATGTTTGCAGTTCTACATAGAATTTAAGAAAAAGTAGCCCATGGGCTTGGGAACAGAACCAAAGAAGCAAGTGGAGGATTGAAACAGCATCCTCCGGTAGGACATAGGTAGGGATCAAAGTTTCAAACTATTGGTCCCAAATAAACCTACTTATATTTATTCCTTTTTTTATTATTTTTGTATTGTAGTTTATTGTTTTGAGGTATTTGTTGGGGAATCTCACTCCCTTCTCATGTATCATTCCTTTTAGTTTAATGTATTTCACTTGCTTAAAAAAATAAAAAAAATAGAGGAATGAAAAAGTACAGCATAGGATAGCTCATAATTTGTCTGGAAACCAAGGGAAATAGCTGGAAGTGACACCACATGTTGATTTCTGCAAATTATCAAGTGACGGGGAGGAAGAATTCGCAAGATGGGGTCGTTAATATGTACGAATGTGCATGAGTAATGATTGTGTGATTAACAGCGCCCTCACCCAAGTTAGAGGGCACTTTAATATTTGACGTTAACTTCATCGTTATCACTGTATTCTTTCTGTGTTTTTCCTTCTATATCTCTTTCCCCTTAATTGATAATGGCAATGCATTTAACAAGCTCAGGTTGGGCCGAAAGGCTTCTGATTGTTATTAGGAAAAAAATTAGACACTTCAATTTCTTTTATAGAATTTGTTTCAAACTGAAATTACCCATCAACATTATATAATATTTTGAATTGCAATTGAAAATTGTGCAAATCTTTTGGTGGTAATGACTCTTGAGTTTCTCTATTTTCCTCCAAATGGCTACCCATTTTATTTTATTTTATTTTTTAACTTTATTGCTTGTGTATCAATAAAAAATTTTAATCAAACAAATCTATAATATTTCCTTTTCATAAAACTGACGTGTAGGTTAGACATTTGTCTTTTTTCTCAAGTCACGGGCTGTATTATAAAAGTCAAAAAGTCTAAAATGCTTGCCATATGGCAACCCGGTTGTGGTGTGGGACTTTTCCCCGTTAGAAGGGATGGGTTACACAGAAGCCGACTAAAAGCTTATATTTATTATTGTTAAATGAAATGTCGCAGTCATCTTTTGCATTTTCTATGCTCTGAAGCCCGTTATATATTTTACTGGTCAAAATCACGTAAATTCCTGCATCATAGCTCTTTTGTAGACTTAGGCCCGGTTTAGATTTTACACTTATTTTAATTTATTTTTATTTTATTATTATATATTTTTTATATAAAATATAAATTTTTATACATTTTTTTTAATACATATTTTTTAAAATCTTAAAATAAGAATAATATTAAAAAATAAATTAAATTTATCTCAACTCATCTTATTTTCGAATTTAATCGATTATTCGTTAGGTAGACACAATTCAGCTCATTCTATCGTTTCATTTGGATTTTTCTATTAAAAGGGCTTTGAGTTTTTTATTTTTTTGAAATTGATTCCGTTTTTGTAGGTACATTATTTAATAATAGAGCAGAGCTTACGTCTTAACTACCTTGACAAAAATTTAAAAAAAAAAAAAAAAGAGAAGAAAGAAGATAAAATTAAGAAGCTGCAATCAATTGTCAAAGCCAAAAATAGATATATTTTCCCATTTCTCTTGCTTTCTAGTTTCTATAAGACACTAAAAATATATTAACAAAATAGATAATAATCCAGAAACAGTCAACATATAAATCTGAAATATTAGCAAAAGAAAAAAACATACTGAAAAAAAAAGGAATTAATTGTCCTTGAAGAATATAGAATATAGAGGCAATGGGCACGTATATAGTGCATGTGCGCCACGTGTGGGGGTAAGTGAAAGCAAGAAGAAAGGGTGGGTGGTGGTGCTGGTGAGGACACGTGTGGGTTGAATTTATAGTGGGGACTGGGTCTTAATTTTGAAACTTCTCGATTTATTTATCCTTAATTGGCGTTTGGCCCCTCAATTTATTATCCCCTCCAAATTAATAATTCAACAAACAATTCCAACCCACCACCTCATTAGTCATTTCTCTTCCCGTTTTACTTTTTCACTTTTTCGTTTTTTCATTTTCTCACTTTCATTTCTTTTTTGTTTGTTTGTTGGTAACTTTCATCAACCCCAAACCGGACTCTCCCTCTCTCTGACGGCGTCTCATTCCTCTTCCCTCCTTCAGGTACTTCCTGTCTCTCTCAACGTCTCCACTCTCCCCATATTTTGAACTCTCGTAATAATCTCGTACACGCTGTTCAATTTTTGAGATCCATCTTATATTGATTCCTCTCTCTCTCTCTCTCTCTCTCTCTCTCTCTCTCTTCAACTTTTTCTTGTTTATATGCAGCTTAAAGCTGAAAATTTCTCAACTTTCCAAATGATCCCTCTAATTTTGCCATCCTTCAACTCCATCGGCGTGCAAAAATAGCTAATTTCCTTTCGTGTCCACAATCCCCTTCTACAATCATTCACCAAATACTCTCTTGTTTTTCATTCGGAAATTCCTAAAACAATTCACGCCATAATATGGGCTATCTCAATTCGGTGCTCTCAGCTTCAACACAGGTTTATGCCGAAGATGCGCCCGTAAGCGGCGGGGGCCTCAGGTTAATATTCTTTTTATGAGCAAATTCTTGCTTTGATTTATAAATTCTAGCTGTTTTGTGTTCCGCTTTGTTGTTTTGTATGCTTTTCCTTAATCGTCGTTTGTTTATTAAGTGTAATATATGCAATGCGTATTATTGACCTAAAACTATGTTATACGTTCATGAACTTTTAACTGTATTTATAAGTGCGATTATTGAATCATGTATCCCTTTTGTGTTTATCAAGCAATTATAGTTAATTATCGTGTATCTACTATTATGAATAATGTTCCTGCTTATTTCAATCCCAATTGATTTAGTTATGAATATTGACATTTAAAGCATCATATGCTTACCAGAAGAGCTCTCATTATATAGATTCTTTGATGATCTGGGTTTTTTGTTCAAATGCTGAATCTTATAATATATCTCAGTCCAATGGGATAATTGATCACACTATTACTTTCAATTAGTTCATGAGGAAATGAAGTGGAGGAAAATAAAGTGTTGATAATGATGGTTCAGAACTGAGTTTACACCTTATATTTGTTGGAACGTTACACGATTATGATAGGTGCATGTGACACATCCAAAAGATCTTGTATCCTTTTATGCCCATGAGCACGCATACATACATGCACATGTGTCATTCCCTTTGTTCAGTTTGTCAATTTTTGCATGCCCATTATTAGGTTTAGCCCCTGAAATGCATTGTACTGCATTTAATTCAAGTGTATGTTGTGTGCCTGTCCTTTTGCACTTGCATTGTCCAAGAAGTTTGTACAAATATCACATTTTGTCGGATTGGGCTTGCACTGATGAGAGAATGCTGCTGAGGGAACCAATTTAGTTATCCTCCTTGTCCTTAGTTATCATCCTTGTCCTTAGCGATTGGATGAATCGTAGTTTGTCGTGTTGGGCACAGATATTACCTTGTTGGAGTGATAACTGTTTTATTAGTTGTTGACTTAGTGAGCTCGACCCTATGTATGGTTTATATACTTCTATATATGCACACAACTTATGTTTTTCAGTGATTTTCAATTTGTCATTTAACAGAGGAGTTTATGATATAGAATTTGATGACTTTTATCCTGGAGTTAGTTATTTAAAATAGGTTCAGATTTCAACCAAATGGTTTTAGGGCCAAATTCAATGTGAATCATCTCTCTCTCTCTCTCTACCTTGAAATTGTATGGATGCTTTTAATACCAAAAGTATATGTTGCAACAGTCAGAATGGAAAGTTCAGCTATGGCTATGCAAGCTCTCCAGGAAAGAGGTCTTCAATGGAAGATTTTTATGAGACACGAATTGATGGTGTTGAAGGGGAGATAGTTGGTCTGTTTGGAGTTTTTGATGGTATATCTCTCTTTGACTCTGTCTCTCTCTCTGTCTCTATCTCTATCTCTGTCTCAGTCTCTCTCTCTCTCTCTCTCTCTCTCCTCTCTCTCCCCAGCAGAAACATCAGGGACAGTTAATGTCACTTTTCCAAACTTCATAAATAGTTAAATCCATGTGTTGTTTCCCACTTTCTATTTTTTCAAATTAATTTACCTTCTATTTCTTTTCTTTTGAATACCAAAGATCGATGACGATTCAAATCTCTCCTTTATGTTTGTTCAGGTCATGGAGGTGCCCGAGCTGCTGAATACGTCAAGCAAAACCTTTTTAGCAATTTGATCAGGCATCCAAAGTTTATTTCTGATACCAAATCAGCCATAGGTCTGTTGCTCCTTATTTTTGTACTATTATGATGGCTTTTTTAATGTTCTGAAATTTGCTATATTCTACTTCCATGTTTTTCTCATCCTTTTCTGTGCAGCTGATGCATACAACCATACTGACTCTGAGTTTCTGAAATCGGAAAATAGCCAGAACAGAGATGCTGGATCAACAGCATCCACTGCTATCCTAGTAGGTGACCGTTTGCTTGTTGCAAATGTTGGGGATTCAAGAGCAGTAATATGTAGGGGTGGTAATGGTAAGGTTTATGCTTAATTTCAGATCTATTCAATTTGGTAGGGATTTGACATATTCTTGATTTAAGACGACTAGTTTCCACTTTCTAGTCATTGTTTCATGCACCCCCTTACTCATGTTCTTGATTTGATATTGTCATTAAAATAAATTTCATTTGTATTTTTTTCTTTTTTGGGTTCCAACACTTGTTGGGATCCATTTAAAGAGATTGCATTTCCATTTTTGTCACTCATTCATTATTATGAAGGCTTTGGAGTATGGAGAAGTTCTGTACCTTTTTTTTTTTATATATAAGTAAAAATATTATATATATATATCAATAGGAGTAACCAAGTATACTGGAAGTATATAAGAAAAATCTAGCCCATACTAGAGAGCTCCTAATGACCCAAAAAAACCCATGAAAAATTACCCAAAATACATCAAGCCCGAGTTGGAATAAAACACACCTCCCCAACCCCATCCCATTGTTTCTCGTAGACTAATATTCCACCCGAAATACTCTCTATGAGAACATCTTCATAATACCCCCTTTTAGTCTTCTCTCCACTTAAGCTTGCCGCCCGTTGCGTTGTAGTTAATTCCCTAAGAAAGTTACTTCAACTCCCTGCTTTTCTTAAAACTTGATTTTGGTATCACGCGAGTGGCTTGCCTCAATCGCATTGAGTAGTGCTATAAATTGGTCTTCACATCCTCCATGTGAGAGTCCCACGATATGCTGAATCTCATTAATCTTTTGGAAAATTCAATCCGATGATGATCCAACTATGTTGTTTGGTGGAGGAAGAGATACCGAGGGGACATCATCTTCCCCCAACATGGTTTCCAATGGAACACCAAGTCCTAAGCACTCATCCTCGCATGGCACCAACGACAAACCTTTATTTCAATCTCGTGCCTCCTTAACAACTCCATTGGAGATTCTGGGTTGGCAGCAAGTCCCTCCACCTCTGGCGACCTTGTATGTGCAACTCCTTCAGACCTCGGCGTTAGACTATTATCTTTCAACTCCAACGTGGGAGCTATAGTTTCTTCGAGGCTGACCATGAGTGTAACACCGACTATCGGTCTTTCTTGTATCACCTGTGGCAAAGAGCATTCCATTATGAATGTCTCAACACCGATACCTAACGTAGAACCCACTTCAAACAACTTGTTTTTCCTTTTGACCCACCACACTCTTCTGGATCTAGTTACAGGGATAGGGTTGATCCAATTTTCCATTTTATTTTATCTGAGCTTAGAGAAGTTCTTTACTTGCCAAACTTCTTTAACATATGAAATTGCATTCATCATCTTATGGAAACTAGTGTTCCCCCAGTTATATCGGAATGCTCCCCCCCCCCCCCCCCCCCCCCCCAAAAAAAAAAAAAAAAAAAAAAACCCAATAATGAAATGGTTCCCTTTAAAAGTCTTGAGTAGAATGATGGTGATGCCTATAGTTGTATGTATATAGAGTTGGTAAATCTTCCCATGCTCTTTTTATTTTGTGTGTGTGGTGTTAATTGGTTTTTTACAGTTATACTTGGCTGCTGTGTTTACTGTATAATGGACTTATACTTTTTCCTGCCTTTTATCCTTTACAGTGCTTTGTGTCATATCTATTTTTCAATATTTTCAATTGGGTAGTCATGTGTTAAATGCTAAGCACAATTCAGATGGATCCAATCTCCGTCTCTAATAAGTAATAAGTTATTTTATTGAGAATAGAAAAGGGCGTAGCCCAGGTACACTGGAAGTATACATGTGCATACACCTATTTAAGTGCTAGAAACAGATACAAGGAAATCATGGAAGGTGAGACCCTGCAAATCTAAAGCAATGGCCCACGAAAACAAAGTCTTCCAGAAAATACTCCGAAACTCTTCTAAGGATCGTTCATGATTCTCAAAAAGTCTCATTTCTTTCACACCAGATGCACCAGAAAATACATAATGGAGCCATTTTCCACACTGCTGCAATCTGTGGTGTCCCAGTGATCCCTCTCCAGCTTGCTAGAAGGTCGACCACCCTACTTGGCATTACCCATGCTAGCCCCATTTTGCTGAAAAAATAGTTCCGCATATCACGAGCAAACTCACAATGTACAAGTAGATGATCCGTCGTTCTCCGTCTCTCATCATTTTCTCCTCATCATTTTTCTTCTCAATTTTTTCTCTTTTCTTTTTACATGGCACTAGGTATAAGTTTATAGGTGTTTGCTTGAATATTGGTTTCTAATTTCCCTTGTGACTCAGTAATTTCCTACAGTACAGCAAAATAATTAGCTAGGATTTTCTAATTATGTTATTTCCGTACCATCCCATTCAAAACTATGCCTTTCTACTGTGCATAATTTCAATTGAGGGAATATATCAGCTATGCTGGCTACTTTAGGGGAGTTTTAATCATCTGTGAAATCCCTTGAAATCTTTCCAAAATGGAAAAGGAAAGAAAGGATGCAGCAATACCGCCCCCCGCCCCCCCCCCCCCACCCCCCCAAACCACAAAATCCCAATTCCTTTTTAGGAATATGCTTATTAGATAACCTTGTGGTTCAGTTTTGCCATTTCTTTTTGGTCGATATGGTGCAATTTCTTACTATGAAGTCCTTTATCTCATACGTCATTTTGAACATGCAAGAGTTTTGATGAAAGGTTTTGGGTTAGAACAGATCATCTTGGGCTGCTTAATGATTGGCTGGTATATTTTTCAAGTTTGTTTCTCTCTCATGTGAGAGTCTCCTTTTGATAAATTATCTGCTTTCCTATTCTGCTTGCTAGTTATGTCATTGGCTTATCATCTTTTGATTTCCCGCAGCTATTGCTGTTTCTCGGGATCACAAGCCGGACCAAACTGATGAGCGGCGACGGATTGAGGATGCAGGAGGATTTGTTATGTGGGCTGGTAAGGTCATTGCATTTTATTCTTCGAATAATTCTATTTGAAGACCTTTACACCTTACACCATTCACGTGGCATAATTTGATTTGGAAGATAAATTTTAAAATTTGAATCTTACAAATCAAATTATGCCATATAGGTGTTTGGTGTGAATTATTCTTCAGGCTCTCTAGTGAGTGGTGGATTGGTTTTTTTGGTGGCTAATGAATATATCATCAGGAACTTGGAGAGTTGGAGGAGTTCTTGCTGTTTCTCGTGCATTTGGTGATAGGCTATTGAAGCAATACGTTGTTGCCGATCCAGAAATTCAGGTGCCATTCTTAAAAGTTGACTTTTAACGCTTATATAATTTTAAGTGAAGTGATTTTGTTTTTCAACATGGCAAATGTTTTAAATGAAAAATAAAGGCCACGAGGGGAGGGAAAAAAAAAAAAGGAGGGGGAGAAGGAGGGTGGGAGGGCGGGGAGATTAATGAAGCTGCCAATGTTGTCATGCCTGCAGCAGCATGTTCCTATCATCCTTTGTGCATTACTTCAACAACAAAAATCATTACCTTTTGAGCATGTATAAAAAATGTTAGATCCTTCTATTCTTAAAAAATAAACAGGTTCTCGACAATATAACTTTTTGTTGGCGTTTCTCAACCTACATACCATAATTTCATATATGGTTCTGCTAGAGAAATGCCATTTGCCGATTATTGTAATCCCCTATCTAAGAGGGGGTTCTTCTAATTGATGAATGTGGTCGCCCAGACTGCCTGAAAACTTGTTTCCCATTCCTCCAATTTTTATGTTAACTTGTTTCCCATTCCTCCTTTTTTAAGTTTTGTGATAATCATTAAACACCAACAACATTATGGAACTTGCAGGAGGAAAAGATTGACAGCTCCCTGGAGTTTCTTATCCTTGCTAGTGATGGCTTGTGGGATGTTGTCACAAATGAGGTTTGCCACGCTTTCTAACTCCGGAATTCTTTTTGTTTCTTTCATGCATTGATGATGCCAGTGTGTTGCTAAGACCAAGAGTGAATGTTAGGTCTTTAGATTCTCAGGCCTTTAAAATTATTTTCTTTGCTCTCTACCTCAATAGCCCTAATGGATAGTGACTGGTTAGTTGTGGAAAGTCTGGCTACTTGTTTTGAACGAGGGTGACTTTTGAGTTTATCAGATGTGTGGATAATCCCCAACCTTTGAACTCTGATTCTTCCCACTTTCTCAGGAGGCTGTTGCAATGGTTATGCCAATTGAGGAGCCAGAACAGGCAGCAAAGAGGCTGATGCAGGAAGCATATCAGAGAGGTAGTGCAGATAACATTACTATTGTCGTCGTCCGTTTCTTGGCCAATCAAGGTGGTTGCTCTTATAGCGGCTCTGGGTAAGCGCCTTTCCTTGGCTTGGTGCTGGGTTTTGGTTTCCTACAAGAGTGGAGGAGGATGGAGTGCTAAAAAAAAAAATTGAAGTGATTCATAGTGATAGGAAATCATAACGTTGTTACTGTTAAAGCTAGAGATGTAAACAAACTCATCAGGCTGCTAATATGTATTCTAGCAAAGAGCTGTATCCTAAGCTTAGTTTCTGTGCTGGATCTTGAATGTAGCTAGAAAATGTTGGTGTTTGATTCTGTAAAGAACCTCGCAATTCCAATATCATTTGCTGTAAATGCGTTTGAACACGCCTTCCTACATTTCTCTTCGTATTTTGTGTGCTGCTGGTTTTTTATTCTTTTGGTCGTGATTTGGTGTACGGTCACGGTTGGTTACATGTTATTTTGTGTGCCCAAAAGAATTATTTAAATATGAAGTTCTCACTAATCATAAAGAAAATTGACTTAATTATTAGAATTTAATCCTAACCAGTAACCACAGACAATATATATATATATATATATATATAGTAAATAGGAGTTTAGCTTGCTTTTGATACACATTTTGAAGAAATGAAAAGGCAGGAGGTGTGAGCTTCGATTTGCAGCTTCCTACTTCATTACTTCCACCAGTTACCACCACTACTAAACATTGATTTTATAGTTTACAAAATTAACGGTCAGCATTCCAATCCCACATCATCTATATACAAGAACGCTTTCTTTCAGGACGGATAACTCGACTTAAAAAGTAGGAACCACGCCGTATACATATCTATCATCATCTTCAACCCCAATGTCCGATATCTTCGCGAACCTTCCTTTGATTCGTGGTCTCGTCTCCGCGTAGGCTTTTCGCGACGCGTATCGGATGGTCTTCTCGAACTTTCTGTTCTTCCTCTTCTCTCTGTACCTCAGCACCCTCGCTTCCCGATCCGCTGCTGATATCTGAACCGTCAGGTTTGCTGAATTGGTTCCGATGCAGGTCGGCTTACAGTAAGAGTCGGATATATCGGTCATCGTGTTTCCATCTGGCACGACGCCGACGTCGAGGGACGAGGAAGACACCTGAGAGCAAATTACGGGTTCAGAAAATCTCTTAGCGAAGAATTTCTTTGACTATTTGTGAAAAAATGGAGTGCAGTTTGGTCGCTTAATGGAAATGGTAGAAATTGGGATTTGTTTTCCGAGCAACCAAAACGTTGAATTTCAGAAAGAAACGGATAAGACATTTACGCTATGACTGAGAGAACGAGAATTGCAGCCATAAGAATAGAGCTTGGAGCCCGAAATTTTCATGTCGAGGCAGTGGCCATTCAGCAACGGAGGCTGACGAGCACTCTTGCTCTGAACGGGCACAACTCCGTCATTACCGGAACTATTCTGCGCCTGAGCTTCCAATTCCGGCTCCCCGGGCCCGTAATCCAGATCCAAGTAAGGATCCATGTCCGTGAAGATAAATCGATAGGTATTAGGATCCTGACTCGCCGTCACCTTATTTTTATTGTTATTGTGGTTCGGGAGCAACCAGGAGGTAGCCTCGGCCTCTTCCCTGCAGACGTCACCATCCCCATCCACGTCGGAGAAGTAATGGTTGTCCAGGGAGCTAACAGCAATTGTGGCTTTGACACCAGACGAGGGGTTAACAGAGTCGTAGAAGGGGGTGACCGGAACGCGGTCGTGGCGGCGGGCGAGAGGGTTGGCAGAGTGGATGTCGCGGTCACACGTGACGCAGAGGGAGGCGGCGTCAGCCTTGCAGGTGACGTGGGCGGCGGCATGCTCGCATACCTGGCAGAGGAGGACCCGCTCGTGGCGGGACGCGAGCTTGTTGGCAGCGTGGACCTTGGAGTCGCAGTCCAAGCAGAGGTAGGCGGAGTCGGCTCGGCAGAAGAGGGTGGCGGTGGCCGATTGGCACGAGTCGCATAGCTTCGAGGCCATAACCTAGCCAAACACTGTAGTCTGTGCTCGTCTCTCAGCAGTAAGCTGCAGTCTGCAGACCACACTCCTTTCTCTCTCTTCTATCTATTTTGTGGTGGTGGTTGGATTCATATGTGCTATTAATAGGGTCTATCATGTGGGGCCAGTGAGATCTATTGAGTAGCCAATTCGAAAACGACACGTATACAATGCTTAGCCAAATAAGTAGGTTAAACGGAGTTGGGAACTTGGGACAACTTGGCGTGGGATCCGCGAAGAAAGTTTTTTTTCCCTAATGAAGCAGAAGAAAGTTTGCTTTCAAAGTAGAGTAGACTACGGTACAGTGTTTTTTCAGTTTTATACGGCACAGGGAAGGTATACGGTACGTGTATCACTACTCTTCCCTTTATACTTCTATCATCTTTTTAGTTAATTCAAGTTTTACCTTTGCAATGAAACTGGGATTTAAAAATCAAAAATCTCTAATTACATTGAAAAATAAAATATTAAATATCTTGCAATTTGTATTATTAGATAAAAAAAAATTATTAAAATAATATTTATAATCATAAAATACATAAATATTGTATAATTAAAAAAAAAGTAAATAAACATAGAATTCACATTAAAAAAAAAAGTAAATAAACATAATAAATTTTATTTTTTAAAGCATCACTAGCTACCGTACGCAACATTACTATTTTTACAAAAAGAACAAAAAGTCCAAGCACTGGTTTGGTGAGTAAAGTTCGGCGTGAGCTCATGCTTTTCTGCAAGCCTTACGGTTATTGCCATTGGTGGATCATATCGCATGTCTAAATAGGTTGGATTCGATATTGTCCGTATGCATGGTAATTTAGCAGAGACATTTTGATCGGCAGTTGGGCCTTTCTGACCCACAGAGAAAACAAAACTGAGAGAACAGTTCTTGACACCAGCTTTATTTATTCGTAAAAGAATATATATACTTGTAATTGTAATAATTCAAATGAATATGATACATCCATGCCATGCAGGCCAATGTTTTTGTTTTTGATCTATCATGGAGTGGCTTGATTGAAGTAAACAGTAAAATTAAGGGTGTAAATCCTAAGTATGGGGAAAGAGGATAAATATATCATTGTTTCACCACAAATACTGACTGCAACAAACAAGAGATGGTTATCGGAAGATGAATGGGGATGTCACTTCAAAGTTCAAATCTATTCCAGCCTTGATGGATCTTGTCACTGACCGAGAAGTAATGCTGCTACTTGGAAATAGGAGGCTCTCCTAACCACTTGGCACGAAAACCTGTTCCCTTACAATCCGAGCAACACATTGATCCCTACAAAGTATCAAGATTGAAGACAACATAATAGGGTCATTTGCACTCAATTCTATGAAATTATAGCAGTCATAGCTTAGAAACCTTGTACATTTAACTTACCATTCCACCACAAATAACGCAACTGGTGTTTCTTGAAGGTACTTGGCAGAGCATGTTATCCCCAAGAATAAAGAAGCCTGTACCACCACACCATTTACATTCAACATGCCCATTTGAGTTGCAAGACGAACAACCAACTGGCCTTGGTTGCTGTATTTAGTATAAACATCAGACAAACAAGAAAACGATCAGAATAGAGATAACAAGAATTGTCTACAGAAAGAACCCATGAGACTCAAAACTTCAAGCCAGATCTACAAAGCAGCACCAGGATAACATATTAAAAAAAAAAAAAACTGCATTCTTCCACTTGTGATATAAAGTATGCTATCAACAACATATCTATCTTTTGGTCAATAAATACAAAACTTCAAATCTTATCAAGATTGTACCTTTTCATAACACAACAAAACCTGGATTTAATATGGTTTAGGATGAAACAAAGTAGTTTCTCTTATCATTAGTTATTTATTTTCTTATTTTTCCTACTTCCTAAGGTAAATTGAATATTATCCAAAGACTGAAGACAGAGTTTTTTTGAACCATTTCCTAGATCCTCTCCTAAATACTGATCGAATCAAAGAATACCCTAAACCAGCAAGGTGAATAAGATAAGAAAACACGAGCTGCTTAAAAAAGAGCAACCACGTTACTGTTCTTTTGAGTCACTAAGGCAGATGTACAACCATAAACAACACCATGCTCACCCAAACCCACAAGCATAAAATCTCATTGACCCAAGAAACCGAGAATTACGCTGGTGGCGTGAAACAATTCATCTACACCCTCTGTACCATAATAGATGGTTGCGTTTTCTTGTTTGGGCTATCCCAAAAGATATGGGGGTTCCCAAAATTTTAAACATTCTTTAATTCCCATCGTAAACCAGATTTGAGGACAGCAGATAAAGTTTTTTTTTTTTTTCAATGCATATAAAGCCAGAATTTATCCATTACGACATGAGGATTTTGCACAAATAGTTACGGCGATTCAGATTCAGTAATTCACCTTGAATCATATCCGAACCCAATCACAATTCCATGTAACTGAAATTAACCGAATCCAATTTCACGTAACCAATCACAATTTGAATTTAGCAATTCAATCGAGAGAGAGAGAGAGAGAGAGAGAGAGAGAGAGAGAAGAAGAAGAAATCTCAGCTATCAGTATTGATCTGTATCACAAAAGTTATCAATTTTGATCAATACCACTATACATGCGGAAAAGTGAGAGAAAAAGAAGGGTAAAACGGTTACCTGAGCGATTAACCAGGTTTTCTCCATGCGGTTGACGAAATCGAAGGAGCTACCGTATGAGTCCACCGTAGAAGCCCGGACAACTGAAACCCTAGAAGTGGCGGACCTTGCAGAGGTGTTTCTAGCATGAGGGACATGCACCCGAAAAGCAACCGGAGACCCGAAGGTCTTGTTTGCAGTTGGTATCGGCACAATTGCAGGCCTAGTACAACACATACAGCTCCTCATTTCTTAAATTTATTTTCTTCTCCTCCCTTTTCTTTTCTTTTTTCTTTCTCCTTCTCTTGGCACAAAGCCACGAGGAAGTTCCAAGTTTTAAAAGAAGGAAGAAGATTGCCGGGGCGAGGAAGATAAGGGTAAGAGAGTAAAGTAGATGGAAATAATTAATCCCGGATTAGGGTAGTCATATTCACAGTCGGAAATGGAATAAGAACAATTTCAATGAATTGATTAAAAGTTATTATTCAAAAAATATAATTTTATATAAATATTAAAAAATTTAGTTATATTTGATTAAATATGATGATGAAATTTATGAGAAAAAAGAATAAAAGTATTTTTTATAAATAGTAAAATTAAAACTTTATTTAACAATTGTCAAATTTTAAATATGACCAAAATTTTTTAATATTTGTATAAAATTATATTTTTTAAAATATTACTTTCAACTAGTTTAATGAGAATGCTTAAACTTTGATTGCTATTTTGTTTTTCTAATTTAATAAGAAAAAATTTATCATTTATCATTGTGTACTATCATTTATCATTATGTTTTAGATTACCAAAAAATATATATATCAGTTACATCTTACAAAATTCTGAATTTTTTTTTTAGATTATGTTATGATGTTAAGAGTGTTTAAGAATATTTAAGAATATTTATAAATAGTAATAAAAAAATAGATAAAAATAAAATAAAATATTAAATAATAGTGAAAAAATAATGAATATTAATAAAAATATATGAAAAATAATAATAAAATAATAAATAATAGTAATAAATATTTAAGAAAATTTGAAAATTGTTGGTTTCAAACCTACCCTGAAGGAGGATGAATAAAAGTCGTTAAGAACAGCCTAAAAGTTTGACCTTTTCATTCCCTTTGGACCAAAGAGGTAAAGTCTGACCCTCAACCAAGGTCATAAACTGGGCTTGTCTGTGTAGCCCAATCTCCGCTCCGTTGCCCACCGGTTTTAACCTTACACACAGCCTTACATATTCCGTAGAAGAAAAATGAGTTCTTCTACAAAAGTCTTGCATCACATATTTGTTAAAAATTTATAGAAAATAAAGATCCACATAAGCTGATGTGCAGTGTAAAACTAATAAGGAGAACAACTCATTTTGTAAATAGGTAATGATGCTATTACATCTTCTTTATTACTATTTTACTATTCAGTCTTTTATCTTTAAATCTAAATTAAAATTTTCAAAAACATAATTTAGAAAAAAATATAAAGAAATTTAATCAACTAACCTAATCATATAATTTAATTAAAAATAAATTTAATTTTATAAATATTAATCTTCTTTTACTCTTTGAGTCAATTTCAAATTGAGGTGTAAGGTATCATTACCCTTTATACATTAAGCTTATAGAAATTCCGCAAATGTAAGCCACGATACTCGATAATTCTAGTTTCAAAAGTGATCCACCGATCGATCATACACGAACAAATGGGGATTATTTTTCCTAACCATGTCTACGAGATCATGGCAGTAGAAAACATTTTTATAACGTATTGCATCATTAAGTGGTGAGATAAATATTAGTCTTCATTTTTTATATTATTATCGTTACTGACACTGGTTGTTGTGAGTTGTGACACATTTTAAATGACTTTAAAGATCAATTAAATTGCTAAATTTTGTTTTTAATACCCTTAAAATATGTCATTATTTATTCCGAGGAAAGTAGTTTTTGCCCTAAACAAGAGATATCAAAGGAGCTAAAGTAAAAAGAGGACGTGGTGATTTAACAGGTCCAAAAAACGTGGGTAGAGGTGTAGTACGAAGTGGTCCAAGGGACACGTCTAATTTCCTGCGAAAACACGTCGACGGAGTGAGTTAGTTATAGTCCATCTCGTATGGGTTGGCCAGACGGAATGTTCACTTAAGAGTATTAGTAATTGATTTGTTATATATTTTTTTAAATTGTATATTTTTAAAAAAAATTTCGTCAAATTTGATTAATAATAAAGAAAAAAAGGTGAAGAGAGAAAAATATTTTTTTACTTGTGAATAATAATATTTCAAAACTCTCTAACTTTGAAGTGGAAAATTTGGAGAATTTTAAAAGATTACTATTCATAAATGAAAATATTTTTCACTCCACATTTTTCTTTTCATTATTGATTAAATTTAATGAATTTTTTTAAAAAAATATACAATTTGACGAAAAATTATAACAAATTTATCACTGGTGCTTGCGCTTCACTTGTTCATTGGCGAATCACACAGGCAAAGTGGTAACGCCTCTTTTAATTTGCTCCAAAATTAATAAATAAGTGACAGCATCTTTTATACACTCACACTACGTAGTACTCCACCCCCATCCACATTCATGCATAGTCAAAATTTTTTGTGTTTTTATCCATTATTTTCCAGTTTTATACCTACCATGTTGGATTACTTAATTTGAAAACAATGGCTAAAACATTTCGGTATCCCAAAGTCTTTTTTTTTTTTTTTTTGATAGGGTAGTCCATGACTGTCGAATACAACATTTTATACAAAAAGAGAAATGTTTAGACAAAACAAAAATAGAAAAATTAATTGACAAGCTGGCTGATTGTTTCATTAGATTTATTTTATAATAAAAATATTTTTATTATAATTATATCAATTTGTGAGATAAGTTTTTTATAATTGATCTTTTTTGTATATTTTATCTTTTTAAAAACCTTAAAAAATCAATTCTTTGTTTTTTAATCTTTAAACGTGCAGTAGCCAGTTACCCTGCAGACTGCAGTGCCTAGTGTAAGTGCAGATTTTTTATTTCCTGCAAAATTTTAAACCAAAATAGACGCATTCCCAATAAACAAACGTCTCATCTGGGCTTGAAATTTTAAATACCACACTAATTCTAATTGAAACTTCCATGTAAGTAATATGTCTGTCTCATCAAAAAATGAAATTTAGATATTTTATTTTGGGAGATGCTAGGATTTCTACTTCATTTCTATGATTTTTTTTTTTTTTTTTTGAAGTTTTTTTACGTGATTCTTAAGTAAATATTTTTAAATACTATTGTAATGTTTTTATATTTTTTAAAAATATTTTAATATATTAAAAAAATTACATCAAAAAATATATTATTTAAAAACACTTATTTCAAAAATCAAAATTAAAAAAAAATTAAAAATCGAGATCTCAATTCTAAAATAGAAACAAAAAGCATTTCCGTTTTATTTTTAATTATCGAATTATCTTATTACCTCTTGATATGATATCGATCTTCAATTTCCACTCAAACTCGCGTACGAAAAATTCCTCGACCCAAACTCACCCGTATATAAAACCCATTCCCAAAACCACCTTTAAACATTCGCCACTCTCTTACATGGAAAAACACAACACAATGACTTCGTCCCCGACATCTCCTACGGCAACAACCTTTGTGCAAGCCGACGCAAACACCTTCAGAGACCTTGTCCAAAAGCTCACCGGCTCCTCCGCTGACTCGGACAAGCTTCCGGTCACCCTCCCTTCAAAACTCTCCTCCAAGCCCTTCTCTCCCGGTGATCCCACCGCCCCTCGCCGGTCACCCTTCAAGCTCCATGAACGAAGACATCCCCACACCATGAGAAAACTCGAAATCAAGCTGGGCCTCACCACCCTCCGCAACAACTCACCTAGCCACGACTCGCCCCGCCAAAATAACCGATTTGACTCACCGGTTCACAGTCCTGTCACCCCCCTCAGGTCCGAGTCACTGTTCAGAATGAGTTCAGGTACCGAGTCTCCGTCATCCCCCGCCATCTCGGATGAAGATAAGGCTATAGCCGATAAGGGATTTTACTTGCACCCATCGCCGCTGAGTACGCCTAGAGGCATCGAGCCGCCAGAGCTCTTGATCTTATTCCCACTGAGTTCGCCGAGTCAACAAACCCGAGAGTCTTAAAGATATTATTGGGGCTTACGAGTTCGACGAAAAACTTTATATATATATATATAATTTTTTTTTTTTTTCGTTTTTGTTTTCTTTTTTGGGCCTTTGATATTGGTAATAATACTTCGACTCGGCCGGCTTTAAGTTGTTTCTAAATTTTAGTATAATATTTAATAAATATAGTTGAAAGTGTAATCGTTCTTCTCATTGAAAGCAGCTGAAACATTCATTTCATATGAGAGGAATGCTTCCGATCAGGTCGAGTATTTACTATTTATCCGTGTAGGAAAACTTCCGAGGGTGCGGTGCACGGGACCGGGGTTTATTCTGTAAGGATGGGTCCGAAGGCCCTGCCTTGGAGAGGTTTCCGCCATCCAAAAAAAAAAAAAAAAAGTATTTACTATTTATGCAGATTTTGTTTTGACAATTAAAAAAATATTATAAGAATTTAAATTGAATTCCGTTTACTTAAATATTTCGGCGTTGCTTGACAGAAGTCATATTTAATTTAAATTATTTACTATTAAATTAAAATTTTTATACAATTATGCTTGATTTAGAAGAATCATTGAAATAAATATATTTTAGTGGATTTCTTAAATCCAAAGTGATTTAAGAATTCTAGACAAATCATATTTATAATTTAATTTTCAAGTCTTACCGTTTACCAAAATACAATCTCGACTCAAAATAAATAGGAAAAAAAGAAAAAAATAAATGGGATAATGGTTTGAAATTGGAGGCATGGAGGTGGGAGATGATGGTCAATTCGTCGGTGACCAGGTCAGTCAACTGCTTCTCAGTTCTCACAACAAAGAGTCTAATGGCTGACCACGGTCAGTGGTTTTACTCGGTGGTGTCTAGCTTGCGTCTTGACTAAATGCGTGATTAGATATTAGTATATAGTGTCGGAAATGATAAATTGAAGGGTACTGCTATCAGTACCGATGGCTAGAGCCACAAGAGTAAACAAATTTCTTTTATTGACATATTTTTTAAACATTTTTAAACATATGTTTTTTTAAATACCAATTAACTAATAAACACTTCATTCATTATTATGTTTTCTTTAAAACAAAACAAAACAAATAAAAAAACTATCGGTGTATTGGGGGTCCATGACTCCATTGTCCAATTCATCCGTCCCCCAACATTTTCCTTAGATGAACGACAGACTCTTTAGATGGGGCTGGTTTGTCCCCCAACACTTCCCGCTTGTGATCGCCCACCCCACAGGAAGAAACTTCAGTGGTCCCCCCACATATAGATCAACGGCAGAAAAGGTCTATCACGAAATAAAGAACTAGATACCCCTTCCAAAACAATGAAATTGAAACCATTTTTCATTATTAAATTGAGAAGCAGATAAGTATGAAGAATTTATGATTTTTCAATTATTTGGCATTAGATAAAAAGATGATGAATAATAATTCTATAGATAAATTTCTCTTATAAAAATTAATTTAGGAAAAAAAAAATTAGTAAAAAAATTAAGAAAATATTATTAGAAATTGACAACGAGTAGCCAAAATAGTAAGAAAATGATACTAGTAGAAAATTTTGTAACAAAAAATGAGTTGTAATTAATTTCTAATTGTGTTCTATATTTTAGCTTTCTTAATTTTCAGTTTTATTTTGTGGTAGGTAAATGGTTATTTCAATGTTTAATTTTTTTAATATTAATTAATGTAAAATTTTAAACTTATTCCTACACAATTTTTACTCAAAATTTCTTATATGTATCATAACCTTTCTAATATATATAAAAGAATTTCAATGTGAATGGTTTTCATTTCCATCTTTACCCATATCATCTCCCTGTCATGGTAGGTACAACTTGTTTGAGAAAACGGGTAAGCTTAAATTTTCTGTACTTAAAAATATAAATATTGTTTTATACTTATAAGAAAAAAGGTACATACTTTTAAAACCTCCAAGCATAATTTCAAAATGATTAGTCGTTTATATATTGGAAAAAAATAGAAATAAGCTTTTATGTTGATTCCAATTTTTGTAATTGGGATAGTGAATTAAAATGATGAGATGAGTTGAGATAAAAATTAAAAATTAAATAAAATATTATTCAAATATTATGTTTTAATATTATTATTATTTTGAGATTTAATTTAGTATATTTTACGTGAAATTTTAATAAAATTATAATGATAAAATAATAAAAATAAAATAATAAAAGATAAAATAAGATAATTTGAGATCATCTCTATATTCATACAGACAAATACTCCAAGAAAAAAATAATAATAATAATTAAGGTCTTCTTTAGATTTGGAGTTGAGATGAGATGAATTAAATAAATTTTGAAAATAGAATAAAATATTTTTTTTATTTTGATATTTAAAAAAATTAAATTGAGATTTAAAAAAATATAATAAAAAAATTTAAAAAAATTAATACCACATGAACCCGATTCCAATTCCAAATGGAACCTGGCTCAGATATAATAATTTGGTGATGAAGTCCCATCCTAAGGCCAAAGATGAGTGCAAATAAAATAAAAAAAAATAAAAACCGAAAAAAAAAAAAACATAAGAACCATAGAACAGAGGAAAAGCTAAACAAATTTGGGTTCGACGCGGTTGAGTTTTGGAATTTTATTACACTATAGTCGACGAAATTTCTGAGCACCTGCTTTTGCAGTTTTCAAACAGATCATTTTGGTAAACAGTGATCTCTGTCTCCCTCTCTAAACACTGGTCAATGAATCATCACACCGTGCTCTGACGAAGTACGAAGGCCTGGCTTTTTTCATTGGTCAAGGCTGTCATAATTGGCCTGTCAACGTATTGCCCATATATAATATGTTCTCATTTTTGTCCGTATCGAAGGTCACGCCTAGTTTGGTTACAAACAATTTTAGGGCTCGGAAGGAAATTAAAAAAAAATAAAAAAATACAACTAAAAATCTTGTGTGAATAGTATAATACTAAAATAAAATAATTTAAATTAAAATATCTTATTATATCTTAGATCTTAGATATGACAAGAATGTATGAGCATTAGTCGGTAGTTGGTTGGGAAGCTTGTAAGGATTTGTGTACTCCTTATTAACCATTAAAAAAGTGGGCTAAAAATGGATTAACTGCACCACAATTCAAGTTATTTCTTAATTTTCTAAAGATGGGTCCCACACAGTTGACAAAAATATGATTAATGAATGTCTTGAAATTTATAAAAAAAGGATTATTTGGTCAATGGGAATGGTCATGTATTGATTTTCGTAGACCAATGTGAGCGAGCAATCAACATGGACGGATAAATCAGCCTCGTGCGTGATGCACGGCACGATACGCTACGCTACTTTATGTATTTCTATTTCGTGTCCGCAACACAACAATCGTTAATATAAATAATGCGTGCTTGAATTTAAAAAAAAAATGGATGTAACTCTCGCTTTCTTAGAGCATTTTAAATGGATTAATTAAAAGTTAAATAATTGGACTTTAACTACAGTTACTTTCAAAATAAATTCTAAATTTAATAATTATTGAAGATACATTAAATTTATATATATATATTTTTTTCTTCTTCTCATGCTCTTTATTATTGGAGTATTTTAAATTAATAATTAGATAATAATTAATCATAGATAAAATAGTAAAATATGATAAAATTAAATAAATTAACGACTAAAATAATTAAATATATTTTTAAAATTAATATTATTTTATTATTATATAATGAATAAATGAATAATTTAATATGAGAATTTGACGTAAATACTGAATAGTATAGTCAAAACCAAATTCATTTTATTTTATTTTATTATTATATAGTAAAAAAAACAATTATTCTAATGAAAAGACTTATATAGCCATAGCAAAATCATCTCAAATTAGCTAAAGGTGTCTTTTAGTTTTAGCTAATCTATTAAAAATGCTTTTATTTAAGAACTTGAATTAATTTTTTAAAAATTCATTATGATCCAATAAACGGTGGGTGATTCCTCTTTTATTTCATAATACTGAATACAAGTCTCTCTCTTCATAATGAATTACGCAATAATGAAATTAGATAAACCGGCTCACAATTACAAAAAAATACATTATGTATATATATAATACAAGGATAATAATCAAATCAAGGGTTTGATCGGATTTTATTCTAACGAGTATATTTTCCGTGACGGGAATATTTTCCGTGACAAATGACAAGGCTAGAGACGGCCTACAAAATTTGGGTTGTGATGAATCTTGGAGACAAATGGCCGTCGTTTTGCCCAAATTCTACTGGATATGTCTAAAGACAAGATATATCCTTGAAAATTAAGATACGTATATCTCAAAAGGTCAATCGGTTGTCAATGAGGTACCAAAAAAGGAGCAGCAGCCATAATTGTAAGCTCATTCTCAAGGGTTAGGGTTGTGCACTTAGCACATATTCTCTCAAATGGTCACTACAAAAAGGACATTCCCTTTGTCATCATAAGCTTTTGAAATTTGTTAAAGATAGTGGATTTAAGCATATGGACGAGTGATGAAAGCAAAAGGCATTTTCCACAAACTACTTGTGTTTACAGTTTCACTTTGATAAAAAGGGAAGAAAAAATCATTTGGCAATGGCAGAAACAGATTCATTTCTTCTCCATCCCTAATCATATTATTCTTGCTATTCCCCAGGTGAAATTAATGGATTTTGATAGTAGAATTAATCGGAGGTGTTATTAATTTATATTAATTCGCATTATAATTTCCTCGGCACGTTTTTATTTGCAATTCAATAGCATTCTTGATTGAGGTTGCTTTTGGATATTGAGCTAAGTTAAATTTTTTTTTTATGAATAACAGTGAATTGAGATATTAGAGGAAGTTTTGTGAAATCCATCTAAAATAAGTTTAAATGTATTTGAATATTAAGATAAATTTAAATATATTTATGAAAAATTGAAAAAAATTGTAAATCTCATATGTAAAGAAGTGTCGAGTTAAAAAAAAAAATTATAAATCTCATGTATAAAAAAGTTTTAAGTTGAAATGCTTTTAATTATTTGATAGTTAAATATTTATATGTTAAATTAAAATTAAAATTAGAGTAAACTGAATTGGACTCATTTAAATTTAACAACCAACCTGAGTCATCTGAAAAGTAAGCCAACAAGGTGTTGGAGAAACAGAGAACTAAAAAGATGAACAAGGAGGGGGTGACGACAAGATATGCGAAATCTTTTCCACTATCCACTAGAGGGGGGGGGCCGGGGCCTAGAAAAAAGAATCATATCAAACTCAGGAAATGAGCGTTTGTCCAATCATTGAAACCAATTTCACCGGTGAGCATCAATTTGCCACTAGCACGTAGCAGCCATATCTCTCAAGGGGGGGGTTGGTTGATCCCAACTCATGCCCCTATAATTGAAAAAGGGCGACATGTTTGATTCGTCTCTAATCCATTGTTATAATCTACACTATCAGAAACGTAACTTTCTGTATTGCCTTTCTTAACCAGTCTCAAGGGAAGAATAAGATTTTATTTATTCCACTTGAAATGGAAAGAATCCACTCAGCACACAAGTTGGATATATTTCAGGCCTTGTCTAATTAGGAATTTAGGTGGACAAGTGAAATGATTAAAACATCGAATATTTTGTACTAAATAAATACTCTTCATTTCCAGTGAAATTGATAATATTCTCATCCAAAAATTCACATGACTCAACTAGCTGATCTGAGATAAATACACTACATTTTCAGCATAAGTTCGAACTAGACTGATTATTTTTTTTTTTTTTATATATATATATTTTTCCAGTAGAATACATTGTCATAAACAATCCAATTTTCACATGAAATCAACTCAATTAATGCAATCAACAACACCTTCTCTGCACAAAAGTCGTTGGCCACACAACAATTTTCAATTCCTTATGATCTAATTTCACACTACAATATTATGCTTGGTCCCCCGAACAATTTTCAGCATTTTCAATTGGTTTGAACTATAGCTGAGAAGAGTAACTTGTTGATATCCTTAGAGTCTGATTCGTGCTGCTCATCCCCTGCATAAGAAACAATAACTGCTTAATATATGGTACAATAGGAACTTGCTTGCTAGCATTGTCGTCAGTAACTTATTATATATCGATCTAGCACGTCAGGAAAAGTGACAGTTCTTGCACCAAACAGAACACATTTCCCCACTATCTGCCTTTTATATCCAACTCATATAGTCCTATCTGTCAAATGCTGCTAATAAAGTGCACTGTTACCATCTTAAACAGCCACCCAATCTCATCTCGGCTGCCCCATACTGCTTAGCTATAAAGGCTTGAGGGCTAAATTAGGTCAAATAGAGACATAAATGGAGTGAATGAGGCAACAGAGCACGGTGAAACATATAATGAGCACAATAACCAAACTACATTTTAATTCCGAGATTCTCATAATCCATTACAGACATTTCCAGTTCATCTCTTGATTCCAACTTAATGCTAGCGTATACGGTTAAGCAGAAACTTACCACCATCCATTTTATATTATCAAAACATCACATCTCAAATCATGTTGAGTTCACATACAATAAGAACATTACGTTTTTTTTTTTTTTTAATAAGTAGATAAGAACTACAAGTTTTCCTTAATTAATCATCAATCATCCCCTGTTAGTATAGTTTGAAGAAACATGAAAATCAAGTGCAGCTATAAACCCTCACCTGTCCTAGATCTGACTTGAACTGCCCACTCATCAACAACCTGCATATTTGACAACCAAAAGGTGATGAATTCGTCTTCCTAGAATCAATGAAAGAAGTGACAAACTGAGTGTAGCAGGGCTAATTTGTGTATGCTTTATCAGTATGGTGAAAGCTACCAATTACATTTTCATAGGTATTTCCAAACAAGAAAAGCCCTGCCATGCGTTCAATCTTGGTTGCTTGCTGGCAAGTGGTGCAAACTCTCCATACACCACTTGGAAAAAAGGCAACCTTTCCAAACAATAAGCTTTTGTTTTGAGGCGTAGGAAGAAGAACATCCTTCTAAATAATAGTTAACAAGGTCAGATAATAAATTCTAGGTTCTCCAATTGGTTGCTGTAAGGATGGAAGAAACTGAGTTTTATTTGGTTTTCTTTCATGCTGGCAATGGGATTGAGAAAAAAGAATGAAGTTACAAAAAAGTTTATTGATTGCCCTAAATTTGAAGAGTATCAACTAAGTAATTGTGATTGGGGAAGAAAAAAAGTTACCGAAAAATCATATACCATTGTTATATGTATGACTAAAAAGTTTTAACTTTGCAATCCAAATGAAAAGTAATATACAACAGAAGCACTCAATTTTTAAGCAGACTTCCAGAATGTTTACCAAACTAGATTGTGGAGAACATGTGATGTTCCTTCATGTAAGTTTCGATCTCTTCCATTGGCATTGTGATAAAATATAGTTCACATTTCAATTAGGTTTAGAATATTTATACTATCAAAGATTCAAACATGTAGGTAGGCAGCTGATTTCTACTATTAAAGATTTAAGCAACACAAGTGGAGTCCACCAAGACACATCTCAGGACTAAAAATACCTGGTTGAAATTAGCATATGCAGGGTCATCAGAATCACTGGTGAGGGGGATGCCCACCGAAGCTTGCATCCGCTGCAGCAAACTTCTGTTCCCAACAAGAGTGGTTTGAGCCTTATCAATCAAATCCTGAAAGAGCAATCAGTAATAAATAAAAATTAACTAAACATACTCCCACTATTTTCTTATTTTGTTACAAAATTTTCTTCATCACTTTTATTTTTTGATAAGTAAAAGTACAAGAATTTTTCTTCATCACTTATTATTGATATATGCAGCCAGAGATTAGAATATCTTATCTCTTCCTTTAAAGTTTAGAGTGATCAAAGAAGAAAGTACCTGTTTGGCAGCCAGAAGTTCGTGACACTGTTCTTTCAAGGTCAACAGATCTTCTTGTATCTTCTTTATTCTGGACACTAATTTCATTGGATTTGCCTGCAGAACATATTCAAAATATGAAATCCCTCCATCATAACCATATTGGGAATAATTCCAAGAACAAAAGGAAATGTATGTAAATGACATCATTGCTCTGGTTTCCACTGCCCAAGTAGCTGGATGAAAGAAAGGAAATGAAATGTGAAAAGTAAAAGAGAAAAGAAATATTGAAGGCCCATGTTAATACTTACTTGGCTCCTATATGAATGGACATAAAATAGACTGTAAACGAGCCGTCAAACAAGTCAAGCCTTGTAAAAACCAAAGAGCCGCCAAATAAAACAATAGACTTCGAAGTTTTTTTTCTTCAGATTTTTCACAGAAACTATCTAAATTCATATTAATCATTACATGATTCTAACAAAAAAATAAATCAAATATCATCATTGGAATCCAAAACTAAAAGATGAGATATTTTCTACTGCAACAGTTTCCTCGCAGCTTCCTAGCAATCAAACAATGCCTATAACCAGGAATATAAAACTTTTTTTCCCAAGTAAACAATTAAAAGAGGAACGAATTTCCAACTTTAGAAAGTAAAACAGTTTTCTTATCAGTAAAGAAAGTAAAATAGAAAATGAAAAACTGGGTTCCCACATTTATCTTTTCAAACGAAACAATACCTTGCATGAGATTTACCGCCAAGACAAGATTCAGCATGATATTCAAAACCCAGCACCAGCTGTTTTATTTGTCATTTGAAAATGAAAAGCTTCGGATTTGAGTCCTTTTTATTTTCCAGAAGGTATTTCAATTTCATAATTACCGAAAACAGAAATTGAAAGACCGATATTTCTCAAAGTTTTCTAGGCAAACCAAACAAACTTGGAATTAAGAGAGAAAAAAAACATATATATTTACCATGTAAGAAATGGAAATAATAAAATTCAAGGAATAATCCCGATATTAGGGAGTAGACTGTTCTTACATTGTCTGGGTACACTTGTTGAAACTCCTTCTCGAGTCTGTGCTGAACCACGGTCAGATCGTGGTTCGCCTTTGTGAAGAGGTTCACCAAGCTATCCGTTGCTTGATGGTGTTCGTGACTGTGTTCCATTCTCTCTCTCTCTCTAGGGTTTTTCACTCGAACAAATCGCCGCCTGTGGCCCTGAGTTTTGATTTTGATTTTAATTCTTGGCGGAACAGCATGTTTCGGTTTGAACAAAAAACTCAAAAAAGAAAGAAAGGCCTTTTCCGTCCTTTTCTCGTATCGGGTGAAGTGACGCTGTTATCAATATTGTAACTCCTTAAAAAGTCCGGTTATCTAAGCCCGATTTGGATGAGAAAATTAGAAGAGATTAGATGAATTTATTTTATTTATTATTATTATTATTTTAAAATTTGAAAAATATATATTAGAATTTGAAAAAATTATAGTGAATTTATGTTTTGTATATAAATTTAAAAAATGTAATGATAAATTTGAAATTAGTTAAAACGAGCTCGTCTCGTTTACGAATCTAAATCGATCCTCAATCTTATTAATAAATTATTTTAATTTTTTATATAAAATATAATAAATAATTTAATTTGTTTAAATCTTAATTTAATTATTTTAAATTTTAAAATAATAATAATATTAAAAAATAATATTTTATTCAAATTTCAAAACTTATCTTAATTCATCTCATCTTACCTCTCAATCCAAACAAGATTCTAATAATAAATTTTAAAGATGGAAAAATATTTGTACCAAGTGTAGCACATTTCTTTAAAAAAGATGAACATAAAAAATCTTACTTTAATGGTAGATGTAGAATAAATCATGGATTATGTTTAAAAGCAAGAACAAAATTGACAAAATTTTGATAATCTCACAGCTTTTACGAAAGAGATACTATATATACAATATATTTTATAATATTTTATATAATATATATTGTAGAATAAATATATTTTTATAAATAATTTTATAAAATTAACTTTACTTTACAAAAATATATTTATTTTATAATATGTATTAGATAAGATATTATGAAATCCGTTGTGTTTATCATTTTTCGTTACAAAATGAGTTGGGCTTTAATATCTCTGAACCTTTCTGGTGAGTCTAGGCCACGCACAACCTCTCGCATGGTCCGAATTCTGGCCCAAAGACAAAACACTTTGACCCTATGTTTATTACATAATAAACTGTTTTCGCCTTTCGGTCCAACTGGTGAACGTACGTGTTCTTATTTTTCACAGCACCCTCCTACGGGGAAAAGCACCCCTCTCTGAAGACAAAGACCTTCCCTCTCTGGCGAAACTTCGAGTTAAAATGGGGAGCGAGGAAGAGAGACTTCTAGAGAACCAGCTGGAGTTTCAATTGCAAGATCAAAGAGATTCACTTGCTACTCTAAACGAAGCCCTAGCCTCTGACCCCACCAATCCCGAGCTTCTCTCGGTACGTCCTCTCTTTTATGCGGCGTCCTTTCGTCATCCAATGATCTTTTTTTTTTTTTATTATCTTAGGGCTTCCGTCGATTGGGAGTCAATATTTTGATAATATCGAATTAACCGATGAAATGCGATTTTTAAACTAGGAAGAAGAGTTTTTGCTCTTTGTCCAGTCCGAGCAATCATTAATGTCGGTATTGGTTTTGCACTTCCAATTTTTTTCTCTCTAGTTTAACTGTTTAAGGGTTTATTGTAGATCGGATGTGCCCATTTTTGTACATGTCGAAGCTTCGATATTTCAAACTTCGAATTCAATCTTGTTAAAATTAATAAAAATGGCGTTGCTTTACCGAGTATTTCACTGCTCCCTCCCTTTGTGTACGTTAGTTTTTTGTCATTGCCTAATTCTTCCACTAGCTGAAGAGTATAAATTTAAATTTTTCAAAGGTGTTGAATGCATTGATGTTTATTCACTTTGGAACTCGTTTAAAGACGCCACAGTTAAATTGCAGATACGTTTCTTTTGATGTCATTATGGCTCCTGCTACTACTTGATAGACTCAACTGTTATGTTCACTCAGGTTCATGAGGAGCTTGTTCAGGCAATAAAAGATGCAGAGGAAGGACTTTTTCACCTAAAGCGTGCACGATTGCTACGAGAAGCTGATTCGGCGCTTCATGGTTCCAACCCTACATCTGAGGATGTTAAAGTTGAGCCTCTTGACTCAGCAGACATTGAACCGGAACCACTGGAGGAGCAAATTTGCTCGGTTGGATCAAAATGTAGATTCCGTCACACTGATGGCCGATGGTACACGGGTCGAGTCGTTGAGTCAGACAGTTTTGATTCTGCAAAGATTTCTTTTCTTACACCAACAGCTGAAAATATGTTGGTATGCACAATTTTCTCATCCTCTGTTTTCTGCGTGGTCTTGTCAAAATCGTATATTTCCCTTTGATTTTGATAAAAAAAAATCTTTCGCTTCTGTTTTCAACCATGTATTTTGTGGTTGCTTGCACAAATAGTGCGTGTATCTCCATAACATATTTGATGTAGGTGTTATTGTCACATGGCATTCTACTCAAGGGATCCAGAAAGCTACATTTTAGTTATGAGATATGAACTTTACTTGGGATTTATTCAGTTATTATAGTGTTCAGTAAAACAAATGACCTATGCCACACATAAAAATTGAATTGCTCTTATTTTTAGTAGAAAAAAGAAATCCATGATATCATTAGTCACTGGGCACTGTACCCAAAATTTATTGTCATCTTTGGTTGAA
This sequence comes from Platycarya longipes, assembly GCA_036559045.1. Classification (NCBI taxonomy): domain Eukaryota; kingdom Viridiplantae; phylum Streptophyta; class Magnoliopsida; order Fagales; family Juglandaceae; genus Platycarya; species Platycarya longipes. The sequence goes on along the minus strand of CM071795.1, from coordinate 42,205,443 downwards.
CTTAATGATTACTCCCTAAAACATAGATATTCAACATTTGAATGGTTTATTGCGAGTTTAGAGTCATAGAAGATTGATGTAAGCTAGTTTTGGGGGAAGGGTGTCGGGTGTGATAATTTGAATATTTTCTTGTTTGTTTCTTACATGCGTATAAATCCATGATATCATTAGTCACTGGGCACTGTACCCAAAATTTATTGTCACCTTTAGTTGAACTTAATGATTACTCCCTAAAACATAGATATTCAACATTTGAATGGTTTCTTGCGAGTTTAGAGTCATAGAAGATCTATGTAAGCTAGTTTTGGGGGAAGGGTGTCGGGTGTGATAATTTGAATATTTTCTTGTTTGTTTCATACATGCGTATAAATGCATGTATACATGTAAACAATGCATTAAATATCTTTCTCGTCTGACCGGATTACCTTTTGCTGGGGAGATTTGGTAGCAATTACAAACTGCCTGTACATAGATTATCAAAATGTACAGACATGTCTGCACATGCAATTACTAGTTGAGTGAAATGGTTTTTCTTTTTCTTATAAGAGAATAAGCAATTTACATAATGTTGTTAGGCATCTGTTTGTGCTACCATAACTGAAAAATAATTTGCATAGGCTGTTGAGTAAAACATTATGATACTTGTGCAGATGTGCAAGTTCTTTCTACAACAACGATGTCGATTTGGTACTAATTGTCGCTTATCACATGGTATGTTGCAATTGTTTTAATTATATGAGTAGAAATCTTGCAATTTTGTTTTAAAAATTGTTACTTTTTTCATGGGTGCATTGTTATTGCCATTCATTGCAATGCATATATGAGGTGATGGGAGGATATATGCAGCCTCTATGTTAGAAAGGCAGCTTGCAGATGAAGGTCATTATGATATACCTAGAAAATCAAAGAAACTTGCTTGGTCTCGAGTTTGCTTTCTGTAGAAGGTGATAGAATTGCTTGGCATTAGTCTTGCCAAAAGAAGAGAAACGTGGCAACTGTGATAGAACCATTCACAACATGAATTCATGGTTTTTTAATCAAATGGTGCAGCTTTTATTTGTCTGTTATACATCTATTATAGTGTCACACGACGACTATGTTCTATCATTGTCCTTGTATTTAACATTGGCTCATATGGTTACTTCCAGCTTCTTAAAGCGTACACGGTTTTGATGAGTACAGGTGTTGATGTCCCATTGTCCTCCTTGAAGAAGTACATCCCAACAATTTGGGATCAGTCACTTGTGGGTTCCAGTATTTGGGCAATATCAGATAGTAGATCTGGCATTTGGAGAGAAGCTGAACTTGAATCATGGGATGACAAACTTGGAGAAGGGCAAGTTGTTTTCCGAGATGATGGAAGCTCTGCAAAGCTTGGGCCAGATGCAATCTCATTATCTGAATATGCCCAAGTGAGTGATGATGAGGAGAGTGATTCCGGCTCTGAACAGTCTGATTCTAGCAATTATGAAGAAGATTCACAAGGTATAGGGTTTCTTGAAAGCACTACCCAGCAGAGAGGAATCCAGACAGAAACTACCATATTTGCCAAGTGGGAGAATCACACCCGGGGTATAGCTTCAAAAATGATGGCCAATATGGGTTATCGTGACGGGATGGGTTTAGGAGCTTCTGGACAGGGAATGTTGAATCCCATCAATGTGAAGGTCCTTCCACCAAAGCAATCTCTAGATCACGCTCTTGAGTCTTGTGAAGGTGAAGATACCAACGAGAGTCAAGGGAAGAAGCGTAGTAGAGGTGGTAAGAGGAAACGTGATAGGAAGTTTGCAGCATTGGCTAGGGCAGCAAAGGAAGATGAGGAATTGAGACCAGATGTCTTTAGTCTTATCAATAACCAACTTGCAATGCATAATGAAGCTCTAAATGGTAGGTCAGGAAAGAAGCAACAAAATAGAGGTTCTGGGGAGGGGAAGAAAGTAGACAGGCGGGCTCTGATTGCTTACGATGATGAGGTAAAGGACCTAAGGATGCGAATTGAGAAGCTTGAAGAAATGGTTAACAGAAATCGGAAGGAGAAGGTGGTTTATGAAGCTGCCATGAGAAAATTAAACGAGACTCGGAAAGCTTTAGCGGAGGCTGAGACAGCTCATGCATCAGCATCAAATGCAGTTGTAAGTGGAGAAAAAGAAAAAAGATGGCTCAAGTTTTAAGATGGTTGAATTATACTATTCACCCACAAACTACCAACTGTTGTTCATTTTGCACCCTAAACTTTGTGTGCTAAACTACATTTATTTTTCAATTTGGACTCTCGGTCAGTATCTGACCATTAAATTAATGACTGGCCATGTGTCACAATCTTATGTTAGATCTTAACTTGGGGTGGAATTGAAAAATATAGGTAGTTTAGGGTGGAAGCTGCAACTTTTGGCAGTTTGGGGTGCATAGTGAGAAACAAGTGATGGTTTGTGAGTGAAAAGTGTAAGAATATTTTGTATAGTTTATCGATAACCATGCATCATGAGCAGAGATAGCTTTTTGGTACATGGATTGTTGTAGATGAATAGAAGGCGTTCAGCCACGAAGTTAGGGTCGTTATGAAGCTCCTTTCTCTGACAAAAACAAATTACACTTATTTTACGTTGTTTTTACCTATAAGGAGCAATTGATCAATTGTAACTTGTTATAAATTCTTATATTTTAATGCTGGTTATTTGTACTTGAAATTAGCATGCTGATGTTTTTTACAGAACTCTGCTGCATTAGTAAGGTTTCTCTTGTGAAAAACGCACATCACTCGTTATGAGTCTACGAGTTTAACGTTGACGCTTGAAGAAGTTGAACCTGTTTTGACTCCGAAGTGTACATGCCAGAGATCAGGCGCTTATGCTTTTATTACTACCACTGGATTGTCAGTAAGCCCTGGTTTTCTTAATCCCATCTACACTTTAAGAGATCATGGTGACAGCAGGGCATCCTACGTATGACTTTATCATCGTTTATTAATTCCAGCGATCGTATTATTTATTTATTTATCTTAATTTGTAAAAGACTTGATTGTCTTTTCACTTAATTGGACTCCAACACTATCAGGCAGCTGTCGGGGCTAGATATTAACGCACAAATTGCAAATGAAGCTAAATCTTGGTTCAAGCATGAGTCATGACCACGGCTGAAAAAGGCGAAACCTGATCGCCTCCAAATCGATAGACGGGAAAATGGTATAAATTTGAGAAACATTTGCAATAAAAATCTTGATAGTAGGATTAACTCCAAAACCACAAGCGGTAGAATTGTGTGTCTCCCCACCCACAACGCAATACAGAAAAAAGAAAAATAAATAAAACGGATGATCGGAGTCAAAAAATGGCTCTCACCCAATTCCTATAAGAGAGGACCGCTTGGAGTTAATTCTACCATCAAGAATGTAGGGGTTTATCATCTCATTAGACTTGTATCTTGTAACCGTTGGTTTATATAATGAATGTCTATTATTTGCTGAGGTAAAAAAAAAAAACAACTCCAACACCACTATCTACAGTGGAGTACCACATTATATTTTCATTGCCCTTTGTAATCCTAAGAGTTCTTTTCCTCCCTGAAGTAACAAACGTACCATTTGATAGATTACAGTCTCCTATGTGTCCTAATGAAGTTGGTTGTATTCAGTGCAACGGCAGTTGAGCATCCATAAGCTCCAGCAGAGCACACGGTTGCCAGTACTAAAAGAAGGGCCTTCCACTGCCTTCCAGACACTAGGATTGCCAATGCGGTCAGTGTAAGAGCCATAACAGAAAGGGCATTTTTCCAGGCTTGGAAAGCTTTAATGACGGTTCTGCATTCCTTGCAATGGATTACATGCCGGAAGTACCGGTTTGCCAAGTTTGGAGCATACAATTCTCCAATCCCTCCTTTAGCTGGTGCTGATGCTGAAACTCCAGCAACCAGGCCGGCCGGTGCATATTCCACCACAGCAGGCTCTTTGGGCAATGAAATGGTGCTATGCCCAAAATGATAAGGCATTCCATGCCCTACTTTGTCCATCCACTTACGGTATTCAGCTACCCATGTGTCAGAGAATTTTAGATTAAGGTACAGCTCCTTGGTGGCAACTTTAGACTTCATTAGAATCTCATTTTGGGACGAGAGGAAACCCATATCTTGCTCAAAGACCTTAGCTCCATTCTGATGGAAGTACCATTGTGGGAACAACTTCGCCAAGGGGGATCTTTTTGTTGTTCCAAACCTTACAATAAGCATGGATTTCCCTTGCCCAGTTGGTCTACAAAGGAATAGGCCTGTGAAGTAATGCTTCTCCCCGTTCTTATCAACAAGTTCCCTGTTATTTTGAAGAACACAAGGTGCTTCAAATCGTAAGAAATTTGGCAGAGGTTTATCCTTTGCTTTACCCCACCAGCCCGCAAATCCTCGATCAGTACGTTCAGTCACCTCAAAACCTAATGGTTGAGCATCCTCCCTTTTTGCAGACCAATCCGTTCTGTCATGTGAAATTGGAATGTGGGCGGGATCCATGAGGTTCTCAAGAAGTATGGAGTGATCATAAGGAAGCTCGTGGGTGGTGGAGGTATCCTGAAAACCCGGCCTGGCAAAGTTCTCAAACCAGGGTAGTTTATTAAGGTTGGGTGGTGTCTTTTGTGACATCCATACCCACACAACACCTTGTGAGTCTCTCACCTCATAAGTTCTGAGGCAAGCTGATCGAGGAATTTTGGCCTCAGCTGGAAGCTGTGGCAGATAAGTTTGAGATCATTAAGCTTGGATTTGGGAAGTAGATGAACATTCCATGTAGTCAAAAACAAAAATGGGGACAATGTAAACTAAGACATACCTGGGGTATCTTCACACATTTACCACCGCCTTCAAATTGCCAGCCATGGTACAGACATTCTAGTCTTCCATCAATCAACTGGCCTTCAGATAACTTTGCTAACCTATTGCATCAAGCATTGAATAAAGGTAAAAGTTTTTTTCAACATTGAGTTTAAATTTCAGAAGCTACCATGCTTTTATGCGACTTTTTCTTGCATATTGTTCATTTGTTCCTACACACTAGTCTAAGAGTAAGATTACCCCGTGCAGGAAATGATAGGCTCATCAAAAGTATGACATGATAAAGATCTCGTATTAACGATGCAAACTGCAAAACACAGTATCATAACAAGAAACAGAGAGAGTGAGAAAGGTATTTCAGTTTCTTTTTGTTGGTCATCTAACTAATACCAAAAGTCAGATTTAATGGCTTGACCATGATTTTCCTTGATGAAGTGTTTCCGCATTCATCATTTTTTACTCCATCCTTTCTTTTGAAGTAGAAAAAAGGGCCAACATTTAGTGCACATTTCCCATAAATAACAGCAAAAATAGCATTAAATACAATCAAAGTTTCTCCCTTGAGCATGAATTGCAAAACCTAAATGCAACCTCAAATTTTATGATCCTCTGTGTGCAGTCAAACTCACAAGTATCCCTTTCGAAAGCCAATCCTATGTTTGGGCTCCTAGAAACCCGAAATAGATAAATAAAACTGAATCTATATTCTAGTTTTCTCGATTCCTCCGATATATATTATATATATCTGGTACAGTTCAATGAGATTATGGTGGAATGTTTACCAGACTTTACCTGTGGGGGCAGCGATCCTCGTAACAGCGAAGCTGCCGATTCTCGTCCCGATACAAGACGATTTGCTTGTCGTACACGGTGAGGCCCAGAGGTGCGTCATCGGGCACGTCCTGGGCGAGGTAAAGCGGGTACCATTCTTCCGTCCAATCGTAGTCCGCCACGACCCTCTCGCCTCGCCGCTCTTCTTCACTGCCAGGACCCACAAGAACCTTGTGATCACCTTCTTCCTCCTCTCCCTCCTGGTTGGCATCAATTGGAGGCACAGCTTTGATGTCAGCGACTGCACCACACTTAACGTTGATTTTTCTTACAAGAAGTGGCTGTCTGAGGGGGAAAGATAAAGAAGGGGAGGTAGTGGTACAATTAATTAGTTTGTGGGCAGGCGAGGTCGATAGAGAGAAAGTGAGTAAAGTGTTGTGGGAGGGAAATGAAGGCAGCAAAGCCATTTTTGGTTGTGAAGTGTGAGTGAAGTCTGGAGAAGTGAGTAGATGTAGTTGCAGAGGAAATGCAAGATGAAGCCATACACGAGACGAGAGAGGAGAGAGAGAGAGAGAGAGAGAGAGAGGAGGGTGTTGCTTGCAAGAGAGTGGCACCATTTTAGGCCACATACCGAACGGACTTGGGAGCAGTTGGTCAATTCCGCGCTAAGTTGCTAACAAGGAAAAAAACACCTGTGGGGTACTGGATGACACGATGCAACGACTCATAATTGCTGGCAAGGAGTATAAAGAAAATTTCACGTGAAAGTCATTTTTAGGTAATTTTTGTATATTTTATTAATATGTATATTTAAATAAAATGATAAATTATATATTGATATAATATAATAAATGATAAGTAATTTTTTTGGTATTAAAATTGGAATCTATTCAAAAGGAACATTTTTCATTTTCATTTTCATTTTTTAAGATTACATCCTTAAAATTACTTGAAATAAGAAAAGTGACTAGATGCCTTCAATATTAATACTATTTTTATTTATCGATTTATTTCTACAAGCAGTATTTTATGTTATGTCATGTCAAATATGAAGAATATGTTTTTCAAAAAGAAACTATGGAGAATATGTCCTTTCCACCTACATGCAACCATAACCCCTCTCTTTGAGGTAGCTCTCCCCGGGCATGGACGAAGCCCAACCTAGAATGTGTATATATATTCATAAATTGTTATCAAAATAATGTTCTTTTGATAATAAATTATTGTTTTTTAAAAAACTTAATATGAAAATGGCATCATTTTGGAGAGATTTAAGTTTAAGATTTCTCATAAAACTTTCTTCTCCCTTCCTATATTTTTCTCTTTCTGCAACTTGTGCTGCTGCTCCATTGTAATAGCCACGACGATGCAACTTGCATCTTCTCTCTCCCCTCCCCTCTCTCTCTCACCTTTGGTGGCATGATGAGAATCCAACGATGTTTAGGTTTTTTTTTTCTTACCTCTTTATGTTTATACTATGTGTGTTGTGTTTTGATTTTTGCTGATTTTGATGTGTGATAAGAATTTATTTTGGATGTGAGATGGTTTTGTAACTTTTTTTTATTGTTGAGACGGTCTTAGAATTGTGTTTGAACTTTTTAAGATGTTTTTTGGTTTGAGATAACTGTGGGTGATGATGACAGGGGCGACTCCACCTCTTACCGATACAAGGGTAGGGAGGGATCACCCTATATGCAAGGAGGTTTGATAGCTCCCCTATTTTGTGATTATGGACAACATCACGAAGAGTGTAATCGGTTTAATTCGATTCGATTTTATAAATTTTTTAGAATTGAATTGGTATATATCAATTTTCAAATTTTAAAAATCGATATCGAACTGACTCATTATCCAAATCGAAACTTTTGATGATTGTCCGATTTGATCCCCTTTTCTTGATTTTACAAATTATCTATGCTAGTAATAATACGATGTTTACATATGCCAAATTATCATTTTATTTATATTATAGTATAAATACATTATTCTATAATAATTAACACATATTAATATAGTATTAGATTTAGCTAAAGTCTATCGAAATTTTAGACTTTCATATGAGTATATATCATCAAATGATTAAAATGTATTTTTAAAAAATATATATTATAATTTATTATGTCAAAATGTAATATATATATATATATATCAAAAAGTAACTTGATATTAAACTTTATGTTTAAGATAAAAACCTTATTCTATAAAAAAAAGATAAAAGTTTTATATTATAAGTTTAAAATTTACAAGTTATATCAAATTATATTAAAATTATAAGATTAATTATATATTATATTATATAGTATATCAATTTTATATTATATAATTAATATATTTAAATAACAAGATTAGAATCTCATATTATAATTAATAATTTAACATATATTATAATATATAAAACTACCAATATATACCGCTTTGATTCGATTTAAATTGTTATTTTAAACATGAAAATGAGTACTGTATTAATTTTTTTGAAATTTATATTTTGAATTTTAAGATCTCATATATCTTTACGGATGTGATTTATATAAGATGAGATGAATTAAAATAAAAGTTGAAAGTTAAATATAATATTATTAAAATATATATTTTTTAGTATTATTTTTATATAAGAATTTAAAAAAATTATAATAGTTTTAAAAAATGAGATGAAACATTTTGTAAAAGTGAATAAGGATTAAGTTTTATAGTTTTCAAGATATTAATAATTGACATGTAAATAATTAAATTTTTATAAACTTCTCTTAAGTATATTTAGTATATTTTAATTTGTTATTATTATTAATTTTTTATATATTTAATATTTATTTATTTAAAAAAACAAAAAGATCTACTACGACACTTAGCACTCGTATTATTTCTCCTGCACAAATCACGCCAAAATTGAATTTCAATACCCAAAGCCCCAAAAACTTCAGTTGCTTGAACGTAAAACCCAGATTTCTTTTACCTCAACTTTCTCTGTCCATCGATTGGATTCCACAAAGATGAGGATAGCAGTAGAAGGTTGTATGCATGGCGACCTCGACAACGTCTATAAAACCCTACAGTACGCAGAAAAGAAACACGGCTTCAAAATAGACCTCCTACTCTGCTGCGGCGACTTTCAGGTACTTTTCATTTTTCAAGTTACCCCAAAAAAAACAAAGACAGAAGAAATTTCGATTTTTTTTTTTTTTATTATTTCTTTTCTGTTGTGGGATTAGGCAGTGAGGAATGAAGAGGATCTTGAGAGCCTAAACGTGCCAAGAAAGTACCGGTCCATGAACTCGTTCTGGAAGTACTACTCGGGTGAAGAGCTCGCTCCGTATCCTACCATCTTCATCGGCGGAAACCACGAGGCATCCAATTACTTGTGGGAATTGTGCGTCACTTTGGTATTTTGTTTCATGGTGTTTATGGTTGGAGATTTATAAATAGTAGTTTCTAAGGGGTATTTTGGCTCATTTCTGATTTTTTTTCGGCAATATAATAAAACCTCAGTACCGTCAGTTTTGTCCACTCTCAATTGTGTTAATTGGAATGACCTGGTTGGTAGTTATTGTGTTTCAACGGAATGAGGTTTTTCATTTTATTTTCGTATCCTTGTTCTTTCAAACTTGATTCTGCATAAATTTATTTTGGATGTTTTCCTTTTCCCTAGGTATTATGGAGGATGGGCAGCGCCTAATATATATTTTTTGGGATTTGCTGGGGTGGTCAAGTTCGGAAACATTCGCATTGGTGGACTTTCTGGAATTTACAACTCACGCAATTATTATTTAGGTTGGTTGACTTTTACTTGCCTCTTGTGTAAACCATTATATAGTTTTGAAGTCTTGCTTATCGCTTGCGTTAATTTCTTTACGTGGGTCATGTTGTATCGTGATTGGTTTCATCTTTTTGGTCATGACTTATAGTTTATGTTAAGAATATTCATGGAACCAACCCAGTTAAAGTTTGCCGTCTGTGTCATTAATTGTTAAAACTCTAGGCTAGTGCTTGGAAAGAATCCTAAAGCATGTTTGTGGCAATTATCCAACGGCATCAAAGTATCAAACAATATATGTTTTTTTCCCTGAGCAGGACACCATGAAAGGCCTCCATATAATGAGAGTACAATCAGATCTGTGTATCATGTTCGTGAATATGATGTCCAAAAGCTCATGCAAGTTGAGGAACTGGTTGATATTTTTCTTTCACATGATTGGCCTCTTGGCATCACTGATTATGGGAAGTGGGAGGAGCTTGTTCGACGCAAACCATATTTCAAGAAGGAGGTAATTATAATCATCGTAATATTATATCTATGTGGTATGTGTGTTATGGCTTTCGTAGAATGGACCTTAATAATTAACAGCTAAAAAGATAAACATAGAAAATATTTTTGAGGCTATTTTTGTGAAGAATTTTTCAATCAGTGAGAAAACATGGGTATTTTTTTAGCTCTTGCTCTCTATCTTTAGCCTGCTTCTTATTTGCGCTATTACAGTTCTCTGTGTATTTTTCACATCTTTGTAATGGTTCTGGTATTGGCCATCGCTCAAGTGTATCTCCAAATAACCTCCTTTTCTTTTGTACATTTAGAGGTCATAAACTCCCATAATTTTCCTAAAGTTCTACCCATAGGCATTGTCTTGAAGTAGTCTCATTTTTGTTGAGATGTGGCTTGAATTGAGTTCAATTGAGCCTATCTTCAGTGCTCGTTCGACCCTCGTTCGAGCGGTAGCTCGAGCGAGCTTCAACCCATAAGTTCGCTCAACCCTCGCTCGGCATCCAATTCGAGCGAGATTCCAGATAGAGACTTCGCTCGACTCTCGCTCGACGTCCTGCTCGAGCGAGAATCAATCCTAGACGTTCGCTCGAGGTTTCACTTCGAGCTAATGTTTTCTGAACTAGGGTTGGCGCCATTTGGAATAGTGTTTCGCTCGAGCGAGAGTACCTCTCTCAAGAGCTTAGGAACTTATTTCTCTGTTTTAGTTTCTGATTTTGAGAGTATTTTGTAAAGAATAAAAGGTTGAGTTTGTGAGTGAGAGTTTTAATTTATTGTTGTTATAGTGTTCTAGTGTAAGTGAGAGTTTTAAAAGGTTGAGTTTGCAACTTGTAAGTGAGATTGAGTATTCTAGTGTAAGAATCTTATGATTCAATCTCTGTACTCCATCTTTGTTGTTATAGTGGATTCATTGAGACTAACCCAACAGTGGACGTAGGCTTGTGTTAAGTCGAACCACTTCAAATCTTGGTGTCCATTGGTGTTCTGTGCGTGTTTTGTTTTAATTTCTCTTGTTGCATTCGCTGTGTTACTTCTTATTTATTGTTTGGTGACCGGCCTATTCCCAACAAACTTGTATCAGAGCGTTCTTGAGCTCTCTGAAGATTTGAAGGGATGGCCTCAGTAAAGTTTGAAGTTGAGAAATTCGACGGACAGAACAATTTCAGTTTATGGCGCATCGAAATGAAGGCGTTGTTGCGACAACAGAATTTGTTTAATGTTCTAGAAGAAGTGACTGGTGAGCCTTTTGTACCATCAAAGGATGAGGAAGAAAGGGCTCACAGTATTATTTTATTGTCACTATCAGATGGAGTTTTGAGGGAAGTTGCTGAGGAGGAGACTGCTATTGGTTTGTGGAACAAGCTGGAGAGCTTGTACATGAAAAAATCTCTCACTAACCGGTTGTATTTGAAATAACGGTTATACACTCTCAAAATTATGGAAGGTACTCCTATTTCTGTACATCTAGATGAATTTAATAAGATTATTATAGATCTGATGAACATAGACATTAAGATTGATGAGGAATATCAAACCTTAATTGTTTTGTGTTTATTGCCTATTTTGTTTGATAATTTTGTAAACTCAATATTGTATGGTAGAGATACAATTTTCTTGGTAGATGTTAAGTCTGCTTTGAATTCTAAGGAATTGAGAATAAAGTTTGGGGGATTAGGCATGGATGATCAAGCCAATGGTTTGTTTGTGAAATGTTCATCTGGTGATAGATCTGAGAAGAGATGTTCAGGAAATAATAGAGGTAGTTCCAGTAGCTCCAGATCTAACAAGAAAAAAGTTAAGTGTTACTACTGTCATAAGTTTGATCATTATAAAAGTGAGTGTCCTCGACTGAAAAATATGGAGGAAGAGGAAAGTTTCTCTAGTAGTAATGACAGCGAAAAAGAGGACAGATGATCTTTACTTCCTTGAGGGCAGTACGGTAACAAGTAGAGTATCCTCACATGCTCCGGATTCAGATATCATTCGCATGCAGCACATGTGAGTGTGTCATACGGCATGGTCATTTATGAGTCGGCAGCTTTTACTTGGTGTAATCAGAAGACAGTAATCTTGATTTTTTGTTTGCATTGTATTCTTGAGAAACAGTGTAGAATTAGGTTTCCTGCCGTTGTTTATTTCTGATTGGGATACATCTTGTGTAAAATTGTATTTTGTTATACTCATATTTGTTTAATGATCATTGAAGAGTTTGGTTTTGTATATCTATTTTGTGATGTGTTTAATGTGTTCGATGTGTTCAAATACTAGAGAAGACTAATGATCTACAGACAAGAAGGTAGATCGTTACTCAGACCATTCAGTTTGTTTTACTCCACAAAAATGGGATAGTTGAATGGAATGAGCTGGGCTTGCAGACTCCACAGTTTGCTTTGAGTTTGTAAGGCTTATCTACAAATTGCGATGAAGCGGTCAACTACAGCTTGCTATTGGATGAACCTTCTATCCTTTCATTCCACAGGAAAGGAGAATGAGATTATAGCAAGAAGGTGGAGTTACTGGGAGGGCTTCACAACAGAGTACGTGCGGTACTCTAGGTCATACTTTTGTGTTTGAGTATGATTTTGTCTTTGGCATTGGTGCACAGTGAGAGCACGTCTACAGTTGGTAGATAGAGGAGACAGTTTGACCACCTTTTGCGTATGCTCATGCAGGCTTTGCTGGGTTCTTACTTTGGCTGAGAATATTTGGTTGTCTTCATTTGTATTCAAAAGCTGTTGTTCAAGTAAGCAATCTGTATTGTGGTGCATTGCCGTTTGTGTGAAGATTTGTTGAGATGTGATTTGAATTGAGTTCTATCAAGCGCATCTTTCAGTGCTCGCTCGACCCTCGCTTGACATCTTGCTTGAGAGAGGCATCAGACAGAGAGTTCAATCGACTATCGCTTGACATCCAGTTCGAGCGATATTCCAGACAGAGATTTCGCTTGACTCTCACTTGATGTCCCGCTCGAGCGAGAATCAATCCTAGACGTTCGCTCGAGCCTCGCTTGAGGTTTCGATTTGAGCTAATGTTTTCTGTACCAGGGTTGGTGTCGTTTGGAATAGTGTTTCGCTCAAGCGAGGGTACCTCGCTCAAGCGAGCCTGAGCTTATAAGAAGGATCACATTCATTTGAACACTTCAGCTCGTGAGGAGCTCAGGAGCTCATTTCTCTGTTTTAGTTTCTAATTTTGAGAATATTTTGTAAAGAAGAAAATGTTGAGTTTGTGAGAGAGAGCTTTGCAACTTATAAGTGAGATTGAGTGTTCTAGTGTAAGAATCTTGTGATTCAATCTGTATACTCCATCTCTGTTGTTGTAGTGGATTCATTGAGACCAACCCAACAGTGGATATAGGCTTGTGTTAAGCCAAACCACTTCAAATCTTGATGTCCATTGGTGTTCTATGCGTGTTTTGTTTTAATTTCTCTTGTTGCATCTGTTGTGTTACTTCCTATTTACTGTTTGGTGACCGGCCCCAAACAATTTTATTGCTTTTCAAATAAATACACGTGCAAGTGCTTATTTAGTTTTAGGCTTGGGTTAGTCTTCATATCATCTGTCTTCTTTAGGATTAAACAGTTTCTCCTTTGAGCAAACATATCTGCTCAATGTTGCTGAATTCTATATGGATTTTTTGATCGGTGACATTATATATGGATTTTAAGTTTAATATTTGGTTGTTTGGTGACGTGAACGTTGTAGTTTGTACACTGTAAGTTATATGCATCGGCTCATCATGTTCTAAAAACTCTCTTCATTTTTTTTTGTTATCTTTGTTTTCTTATTAATTGGTTAGTTTCTATAGTATTTACAGAAGAATAAACCTGTCTTGAGAGAAGGAAGAATTGTTATGACTGCTTATGTGGTTGAAAAATGATTTTCAGATTCAAGAAAGGACTCTTGGAAGTGCACCAGCTGCTCAACTTCTTGAGAAATTGAAACCACCTTATTGGTTTTCAGCTCATCTACACTGCAAATTTGCTGCTCTTGTTCAGCATGGGGAAGGTGGCCCACTGACAAAATTTCTTGCACTTGATAAATGTCTTCCTGGGCGCCCATTTTTACAGGTACTTAACGTGGTGATAGTTTGTTTAAAGGGTCATTCTTATAGTTACTGCTGGAAGCTAAAATGGTGGCATTCACTGGACTCTTAGATACTTGAACTCGAATCAGAGCCTGGACCCTATGAGATCCAGTATGATGAAGAATGGCTAGCAATAACGAGGAGGTTTAACTCTATCTTTCCTTTGACCAGAAAACGTGCAAATTTTGGGTGTGTATTCATGACCATTATGGAGTGCAAATTTTGTCACTCCACTCCTCATCACCTCTTCTTCTGTTTTCCCTGGTCATTTTGGCTCATCATTACATAAGAAGGTAGTTAATAGCTTTTTTCTTACAGGACTGTAGATCTTCAAAAGGAAGAATGTCATCAGTGGGTCGGGAGCAGGCTACAAGAAAGAGGGGCCAAACCTTTTGAGTTTGTTCAAACAGTTCCATGTTACAATCCCTCTCAATCTGGTCCCAGTGGTACCTTCTCAGGTATAATTATGAAATTATTAGCCCATTTCGAATATAAATTGCATTTTGGAATTTTGGATTGTATATATACATTCATCTAATGTGGCCCCTGGCTAAAAAAATAGTTATTTTTCGTATTTCCTAACAGTATCTGAGCCATTACGAGTGACAACGTGATTATTTCTATATGCTGAGTTTTGAAATAGAAGCTTACAATTTTACAAGATAAAAGAAAGACTACCCTTAAAAATTAATCGATGACTGATTTGCTAAGATGAATGTAATTAAGGCAGATGAGAAAGTGATACTTTTTTTTTTGTTTTGTTATTTTTTTTTGGGGGGGGGGGGGGTTGCTTTAGGGCTGAGAAAAAAAAATCTGGCTCCTTTCCGACTCCGGTTTGTCATTAGAGTTGGAGTCAGATTTTTTTAATTTTTCAGTCAGAGTCAGAGTGGCGGTATCGCTGGACTGAATCTAACTTCGACTCCGACTCTGAATCCAACTCCAATTTGTTATAAAAATATGTATTTATCTATACATTTATCATCTGCTAGTATAGTATATAGTTATTATAGTGAGAACTTATATAGTTAAATTCAATAATATATTAGTATGAGTTAATTATTATAAAATAATATATTTATACTATAATGTAAAATTGTAAATAGACTAATGATAGTTTAGTATATGTAAACACCATAGCATACTACCATGAATAATCAAGTATATAAATAAATTAGACACTAGTATTTAAATAAGTCTAGTATAATAAATTAATAGCACATATACTAATTTACTAAAATATAATAACATATAATTAGAAATTAGAAAGTCTAGTATATAATTAAGTTAGAAATAAGTTAGACATTAGTGTAATAACATGTAATTAGACACAAAAATAATATGTAATACTATAGTATGATAACATGTAATTAGACAGTATAGTGTAAGTCTAGTATAAAAATAAGTTAGATATTAGTATAGAAGTAAATTAACAGTGAATGATTTAGTTTTAGTTTTAAATTTTTCGGAAAAACTGAATTTTGAAAGGCCACAAAAAAGCTTTTTTAAAATAGGCTAAATATGAGGCTAAAAAAAAGCTCAAAACTGAAAGCCCAAATCCGAATCTGCTCTGACTCTGACAAGTTGGAGTTGGAGTTTGGATTGGAACTCCGGCAAAGTCAAAGTTGGAGTTGAAATAGGGGAATCCAATTTCGACTAAGTCAGTGCTCATCCCTAGTTTTAATGGAGCATTTTAATGCTAATTGAAATGATTATTGATGGGCCTTGCAAGCTAGATTTTTAAAAGGTTCAAATGCTGTGTGTTCTAGAAAGTGAGTTTTGATCTTGTCTAATATAGTCCGGCTTGTCTATAAATTGTTACAAAGAATAACAATATGGAAAGGGATTTATACATAAAGTATGTTCGCTACATTATTTATTTTAAGTGCAATGTATGTACATTACATAAACCTTTGTAATTATAGTATTATACACTGTCTATTTGCTTCTTCAATGCCTATGTTTAATTTTTTTTATTGATGTCCTTGTTGGCATGCCTTATTATATTATCATTTATATTCTGCAAAGTGAGCAACTTGATGAATTTCTATATAGTGTGTTTGGAATTATTTTCTGTATTTTTCTTATTCCTTTTGTTTTTCTCATTAACTAACTACTAATGAGATTCATGCCTAGTATCTATTTAGATTGACTGTGAAGTTGGCTTCTCATTGTAGATTCTCTGCCATTGCCTTTGTTTCTTATGTTCAATATGTTTTATGATTATTTTGTTTTCATTTTTGTATTTTTCTTTGTTGGAATGGTTGTCACTTGTCAGCTGTTTCAGAAAGACATGGTTTTCAAGATTATGTTTGCACTAAATACTAATATTTACCCTTTTGAACCCTTTGCAGGATACCCCAGGAATCCTCAAACAGAATCTTTCTTGCAGTTTCTAGAACTTCCTTATCTTCTTGATAACATGTCAGAAACCAAGGACCTATCCTACAGTCCTGCTTCCTTGCTCCAAAGCGGTAATCAATCATTCTCTGTTGTTGTTGGTGGAAATAACCAGCCTCTTTGACACATACTATAACTATAAGAGACCTAGGAAACTGACAAGTTACATGGACCAGAGAAATCCTGGAAAATTATTCAAATTTATGGCTCACTTGTTCTTTTCTGCTATCTAGTTTAGTTGATCAAGTCTTAATTTTACGTTTTCTTTATGTTGATATCTGTTGATTTTGTTTATATTTTGAGTTCTACTGGTTTCGAAGTCAAGTTTATTTCGATGAATTAACCAATTTCTTGGATGTGTGCTGTTCTCATTGTCCATCTAAAGTCACTGTTACCAAAATTATCATCACTATCGTAACTACTTCTCTAGTTTTCCAAAAAATGTTTTTCCAACCAATGAGAACTAAATGAATGCAGACCAAATCAATAAATCCAGGAGTTTTGAAAACTTGAAAAAGGTATTCAAATCCTTAATCTGTATTTGTTTTTCCATCATTTTGAAAGTTTTAAGAATTATTCAAATCCTTCATTTGAACACAACATAAATGTTTATATACTCTTTCAACTTGATGGAGACCAAATCAGTATCTAGGACTTTTTCTTGAAGTGAGTTTTGAAGTTCTTCTGATGAGGTATCTCCTTTCCTAAATGATACTGGAGCTACCCATTTTTCTTTTATACTATTCCATTTTGTATGGTCTTGAAAACACACCCAAATCTGATCTGGAACCTTCCATTAAAGTTGTAAAGAGCTCCTAATCCTATGGTACAAGATTCAAGAATTTCTGCATGAGTTTTGATTCTCTCTCTCTTTCTCTCTGTTTTTAATCCTGGTCTTATTTTGTACACATTTGTGCAACAATATTTTTTGGATATTAGTGCATTTAAAGGCTTCTCATGTTAGATATATTGCCTTCTTGTTGGCCATGCTTACAAGACTGTTGCCGAAACTGCTTACCTTATCTTCTATGGAAGTATTCCAGCAAGTAGCAGCTCTTAAAACTGGTTCAAAGTTGGGTGGTCTGAATGAAATCTCCTTAGGATTAGGGTGACATCCTAGCAGATAGTTGATGGAGTTCATGAGATTGAAACTATTGTATGTTGAAAGGTGAATAGTCAAGCCCATGCATTATTTCTTCTCTCCTCTCATCTGAAATTGAGGCTTTTTCTAGCCCTGTTAGTGGCAAACCTGGCATGAATGCCTTAGCCACCTCCTCATTTTCCAAGTCTTAGAAAAATGAGCATTGTTTAAATTGTGTCGCCTTCATAATATTTAAATTAGGCACCGTTGTCGCATGTATTTTGATGCAGAGGTTTACAATTGTCTATGTGAACCAACCTTTTGAGTAGTTAGTCGGTTGGGCACTGATGAGTCTTCTACCTTGTTTTTTCAGATGCAGTTCCTAAAATTATGTATTACAACAGAGAAAAGAAGTAGAGAACAGTTAACTAAAATAATTTAACCATACCTGTGCAGGTTCTTTTGATGACAACAGTGAAGCCATTCCCATTGATGATGTAGATGAACTGGAAGAACTTGCAGAAGAAGTTGATGATGAGGAAACCTGAAAATGACAAACTTTGAAGCTTGCAAAACCCTCTGCCCCCCCGGCTGCACAAACATTAATCATCATCATCAGTCTTTATGCTGGTGACACTTACCATGCGTGAGCTTGGATGAGTACTGCCGGTAGTTGCTTTTAGGCAGGTATGTTGACCGGTTGATAATTTGATAAATGGTAAGTGATCTGAAGTCTGAGTTATATTTCTTCCAAACTGGTCTGTAAGATGGGGACCACCTTGCAAGAATTACAAGTCGAGAGTGAAGCAGACAAGGATTTTAATGTAAAGTAAACCTATGGTGAGATGGATCCCTACGCCACAAATGCCCAATGTTGAACTCGTATTTGCCCTGCCAATTTATTGTGACTGCTCGCACTGCTAGCTTTATACAGTTCGAACTACATGTACTTTTTTTTAGGAAAAACACTGATTAAAAACGGAGGGATTACATTGAGTTCTTATCCACCCGGACAGCTGGGGAAATTGGCATAGGCAACTTCCCCCCACATGACAATATCATCCACATTCGATGCATATCTGGCCAGTCTATGTCTATGAGTCCTCGTTATGCTCTTTATGAACATGTTGAATTTTGCAAACATTAAACATCTCCATTAAACTCTGAGTTACCTTCACCAGATTATGTAAAATTGAGTAGGAACCTGCTGTCGCTTCTTGGAGCTACTTGATCATCACCAAACAATCACTTTCAAGAATGAGTTGAGATATATCCGTGTATGCAAACCTGGAGACCTCTGAACATGGCTAATAGTTCGACTGCTTCAACTTCCTGCTTAGCTTTACTGACAGCCAAGATAATCTCACCTTCCTCATCTCTTAGGATCACCCCCACCCCTGCCTTATGTTGATTGAAAAACATGGTTCCATCAGCATTCAATTTAAAGAAACCAGGAGGAGGCTTCCAACTACATTGGTTCTTGAGGCCTGGGCTTGACTTTGGCACAAGCTCTGTGATATTTCTGCAAAGACAGTGCATTAGCTACTATCTGTTTTGGATCAACATGAATTTTCTCAGGGACCATCTTATGTCTCCTAAACCAAAAACTCCGAGCAATAAGATAGAACAGAGCTCTAATCTTTTGCACATTCCACCACTTTGTGTTGTTATGTATGAGTGAGTCAACAGTTTCATGCCTCACATGATCTTCTGCTAAGTTGAGTTCCTGCTGTAAAGATTTATGGCTTGGGATCCAATATTCTTTCGGTATATTAATCTGCTTGTGATTTCCTACTCGCCACTGACATCCTTTGTGTAGGCAGTGTTTAGCTTCCCATATTCCCTTTTAAGCGCAAGAAGGATTGCACCCCAGTTTTGAATAAAAAATAAATAAAATCTGAGTTTTGAAAGTATTTGGACTTATACAACCTGAGTAACCGTGTATCCTCTTCTTGTAAGATTTTATATTCTTGTTTTGCCAATAGGGTTATATAATATATTAAACATTTTTAAATCCTTGAACCCCAACCCACCAAGGAATTTAGATTCATACATCTTCCTCCAATTGATCCAATGAATTTTGTTTTCTCTTTTTATCCCACCAAAATTATGCCATCATCCCCCTCTAACTCCTTACATAACCAATCAGGTAACTTAAAACAGCTCATAGCATAAGTAGAGATAAACAAAGCAACAACTTCAAGTAAGTTTTCAATTTTTGCCACACTTGATGCTTAATCTCAGAAGGAAAATGATACTTTGTTCACAAATTTTGACACCACAATTTGACATCTTATATATTTTGATTTTTAAAAAAAATTTTCTTTTACTTAATGATTAAAAAAGTAATTATTAGTATATTGATATTTTTTTATATTTTTCAAAAATATTTTAATATAATATAATAATAATAATAAATATAAATATTTTTACCTATCAGTCAGCTGGAGTGGTAAGCTACAAGCAGCACACTAGCATCGTCGATCTCAGAAAAAGCCTTAGCCTTAGCTAGCCCTGCCAACCATGGGTGGTAGTCTGGTAGATTCAAATACTTTTCATACTTTTAAATATTGCTTCCATCCCACATGATTTCCTCTTTTGTCCCAATTTATACTGAACCCCATATAAGTCTTTTCTCTATTAATCCTCCTGAAGCTATCACATATTTATCCAAAATAACACTTGAATCTGTCTATTGGTAATGGTGTCTGCTTTGAATGATCTGCTTTGCATCGTCAAAAGAAATGAAAACATTATTAAAAAGAAAACGAAAAACAAAGCGGGATCTAGATGGCACGTTAATCCAATAGTAATTTGTTGTACAAAGCTAAGTAAATTAGATTATAGAGGCTTGCAATATGACTCGGTGATATTCTTCTACGAGATTAACATCTTACTATTCCCGGAATCGGATTTTCAAGATTCTGAAATTAGACTAATGCTAAATAAAATAAATTCTTAGGCCTGATTTTTTTTTATATATTTTATATAAGAATTTAAAAAAATAATAATAATAAGAAGAGATGAGATTATTTATAAGAACAAACTAAGTCTTGGTGTGCACGTTTTGTTTACTTTTCTTAAAAAAAAAAAAATTATTATTAAAAAACTTATTTTTTTCATATGTTTATTAGGTTTGTTCATTATTTTTTTAAAGAACTGTGCAAAATTTCCACACTTAAAAATTATAAATCTCATGAATTAATTACTATCTGATCAGGCCAACCAAGTCGGCGTCTTGGTCACGAAGCAAGAGTTGACAGCTATTTAAGATCGTTTATAGTTTTGTAGCTTTCGCGGATGCGACATAGGTACTGGAAAATGGAAATGGTAGTAGAAAAGTCTTTGGAAGGACAAATTCAGCAACGGCCCACACCCACACCAAATCCACGACCCATGCACAGACATGGCGACGTCTTCTTAAATATATAAGAGACATTAAAATCATCTTAAATACATGAAGAGATATGAGACATCATCTTCTGTTTACTCTTACACTGGAATTCTACATCCCATGAACTCATCGCTACCTGTCCTCCTGACATCACCGAACCCCATTAATTATGCTTTAAATAGTTATATATGCATATATTGCATGTCCAGTTGGGTGCTCGCCTTTCACTCTCTATTAGATGTTTTCACAATAAGAAGAAAGAGACTGAAATATCACGCATTTACAATTACTCATTGTCTGCTTCGACTCCCAGAAAATTAGCGAGGACCCTTATGGAGAGAACCCCTCTTGTTTTTTCTGTGCTACTCTTCATTGTTCGTCTGCACTCAGTTGCTGCTTCCCCTTCTTCTTCTTCTTCTTCCGATCTCTCATTAAACTTCTATGCAGCTTCATGCCCTTCAGCTGAGTTTATGGTCAGAAACACAGTGAGATCAGCTTCTTCTGTCGACCCAACTATCCCTGGGAAACTCCTTCGCTTGCTCTTCCACGATTGCTTCGTGGAGGTGAGTCCTTTTTCTTTAAATATAACTTAGGAATAAATATGATGCATTCTTTTAATATAATATTCAGAGCATTTCTTTAAAATGGCCATTTCTCCATATATGTAAAAAATAATAATAGAAATCAGACTATCTCGAGATTTATAAAGGCCAGTCAAGACACTCAAGCCTCACCATGTCTGTTTGTGATGATTTGTAGGGTTGTGATGCATCTGTGCTGTTGCAAGGAAACGGGACAGAGCAAAATGATCCAGCAAACAGATCTCTCGGTGGATTTTCTGTAATAGATTCGGCTAAACGAGTGCTCGAAATCTTCTGTCCGGGAACTGTTTCTTGTGCTGATGTTGTTGTTTTGGCTGCTAGAGATGCTGTTGAGATGGTAAAAAAATCTCCTACTTGAGTTGTCCCTCTTTAATTAATTTCCCAATGTTCTTATTCATGAAAGCTTGGAAACAGGCTGGCGGACCAGCAATTCAGATTCCAACAGGTAGGAGAGATGGGATGGTTTCAGCAGCTTCAAACGTCAGGCCCAATATTGTTGACACCAGTTTTTCTGTGGATGAGATGATAAAGCTCTTCTCTTCTAAAGGGATGTCCTTGGATGACCTTGTCACCCTTTCAGGTAATATTACAATAATAAGACATAAAAAGATGTGGATTACCAGTCTTAAGAGGGGAAATTTTCCTAAATAGTTCATTTATTAGTTTTAGAGAAATACATTAGCCACAACTAGATTAAATAAAAATAATTTTACAAATTAATGTAATTTTATGGGGTTCGTCAGATTGTAATAAATCTAATAGATCACATTAAACTACGTTAGTTTGTGAGATTATTTTTATGTAATTTTTTTATGGCTATAGTAATCATCTTTTTTCTTGCGAGGTCATGATGTAAATGAAGATTTTCACCAGGAGGGTCCCATTTATTTTTTATATAAGATTAGATAAATTAGTAAAAACAAACTAGGTCGTCTTTTGGGGTAGTGCATATTGAAAACTACATGCATATATGTTTAGGTTAACTTGCAATGTGGGTACTTATTATTCACAAGCAATGATTGTGCAGTAATAGAAGTGATGCTTTTGGGTCTGCAGGAGCTCACACCATTGGAACAGCTCATTGCAGTTCATTCAGTGATCGATTTCAAAAGGACTCCAAAGGGAAGCTCACACTTACTGACACATCCCTTAACAGTAGTTATGCAGATGAGCTAATCAAACAATGCCCTTTAGATTCGAGCCCCTCTGTACTCGTTAATAATGATCCCGATACATCCTTCATGTTTGACAACCAGTACTACCGAAATCTTTTATCCCATAGAGGGCTATTCCAATCAGATTCTGTTCTCTTCAACGATGAAAGAACCAGGAAACAAGTAGAGGATTTTGCAAATGACCAAGTTGGTTTTTTTGAGAGTTGGGGTCAGTCATTTTTTAAGCTTACTAGCATTGGAGTGAAAACAGGTGACGAAGGTGAAATTCGAAGATCTTGTTCAGCAACAAACATGTAAAAACATCGATCATTTACTTTATTAGTAAGACGTGTGCCTTGTTTTGAGTTTTGAGTTGTAAGTCCTCTTGTTGATCATGTTCTTGTGTTTTGCCTGAATTTTTCTTGATGTGTTTGGGAAAGACAACAACATAGGTTAGGCTCGTTTTTAAGAGAAGCGTGGAGAGACTGAATATTGTCGGCCCTGTCTGTGCTTTGTAATTTGTATGAATAATAACGCTTTTATTTGAAGTATAAAATATTGAAGAGAGAAACTGGCTTTTTTGGAAACAGTCTCTCTCATGTCGTGTTCTGCTATGTGTGCGAATCATCTTCAATGGCCTGAATAATTGTATATGTTGCTGAGGCTCAGTTGAGGAAGTATTCCATGACGTGATGATACATATATAATGATTTCTTCCTCAAAGAAGACAGATTCCTCACTTTTTAACCATTCGTAGACGGAGGAGATATTCGAAACAGATACACCATGATTCATGAGTCATGACTACGCATTCTAACATTCTGGGCTACTGTTCCCACCCCCACAATTGTCAAAAGAAGATTATTTTCTGTTCTGCTTTTAATCTGCGATTATTGATCATTCTTCATTTCAGAGGGGAAGCCCGCTAAAAACATCAATTACTACTATTCGGTCTGTGAGGTGGAAATCTGCCGAGTAGAGCCTATGTCTGTTATGTAGTGTACTAGAAGATAAGAGTAAGGGGAGAGTTAAGTGGATCAGAGTACATGGAGGATAGATAATAAAGATAAACAACTTATACATGTAAAAAAGAATATCTAACCATTGTAGATCAAAGAGTCTATATATAATGGATTGACCAAATAACAAAAGGACGCTCTCAAACGACTCATCATCTACAAATCAGTATAGTTTCCTTTAACTTTCTCAAAAGGACTCAAGAGTTTCAACTAATAGATTTATGTATATTTTTTTTGTACAGTGTGAGTCATGAAAGACTGTAAAAATATTTATTATAATAGATCCCCCTCCCTAAATTCTCGTAGATGTAGGCCTTACGTCGAACCACGTAAATACTGTGTTTCTCTCAATTATTCACGTATATACAGCCGTATCGAAGTCTCTTCGAAGACGTCAAACAACACTGAATAAAATCTAACTCATACCAGTAGATTGGGAATGATTTTTTCTCCCACCTTGATCTCTTAGCCAATTTTTATGGCATTAACACGATCAAAGCGGGAGACCAAATTAGAGACTAATGTTTTCTTTTTTTATGGTTATACGGTTAAACGGATGTCGTCAATGACTAAGGGTGTTCAAGCGGGTTTCGGACTTGGAATCCGAGTTAACCCGGCGTGAAACCAAATGTCTAAAAGCGGTTTGGACTTCAATCCGGATTCATCCAAATCTAGATTAAACCTGGAAATCCGGTTTCTGGATTTCAAACTTTTTTTTTTTTAAATTTATAAAATTAGTATTATTACTTTTTTCTGAAAAATTTGTTTTGAAAATATTTATAAAAAATCTTTTATTTTATTATCAACAAATTTTTCAACAAAAAAATAATAATACAAACTATAAAAAAAAAAAGGTTTAAAATCTGAAAATTGGATTTTCGGTTTTTAAAAACCGGGTGGATTCGGGTCCAATCCAGATTTCAATCTAAGCGAATCCGATTTGTAGTTCAAATCGTTTTTAATATGAGTTCCAGTCGTAATTTAATATAGGTTAAAAATCAAAATCAGGTATCCGAATTCCGGACCGAATCGAAAAAAAAAATTACCCCGGATAAACACCCCTGTCAACCAGGATTTTTTTTCCCCATCCTTTTTGAGGGAAGTAGACGACGTTTATTGTAAACACGTGTAAAAACAACTGCCGAAATTTTCCCAAATAAAAAAAAGGTTATAAACGTCGCTTAACGATATCATCCGTCTAAAACACGCAGAGAGACTGTCATTAAGCGCAAAGGCCGTAAACATTGAGGGTAACAAAAATCGAAAATTTCGCAAGAAATGGAAGTTTTTTGTTACTGGGTTGTATCGAATTAACGAATTTGTAAGCCTAGTGGTAGTGGGTGTTGAAGAGGATCAAAACAAAGTAGGTAGACAGAAGGATTTTTTGTGATTAATTATGAAGTGCAAATCGTAATGGTCTTTGCTAATGAATGAGACCATTGCACTTTCTCATCGAGAACTCTGCGTCTGCTTTGTTAAAGGTTTTAGAAGCCCATTGTCGGGCAATCAAATTCGGTGCCATCGCTGACATCTACACCGCGAACAATATTCTAAGCTTGTATGCGAAATCCAGAGAGTTATGGTTTGCCCGCACGCTGTTCGAGGAAATGCCCTGCAGAGACACTGTTTCTTGGAATACAATGATCGCTGGGTATGTAAATTGTGGGAACTTCAAGACTGCGTTCGAGATTCTAAGAACCATGAAGATATGTGGCTTTGATTTAGATGGGTTTACATTTGGAAGCATACTCAAGGGGGTCGCTTCTTCTTATCGACTTGATATTGGGGAGCAAGTGCATTCGATGATCATTAAGATGGGCTATGCTGCAAATGTTTATTCGGGTAGTGCACTTTTGGACATGTATGCGAAGTGCGGGAGGGTTGAGGATGCATATGTGGTGTTTCAGTGCATTCCGGAGCGTAACTCAGTTTCATGGAATGCGCTGATAGCTGGTTATGTACTGGTGGGTGATTTGGGGACTGCATTCCGGCTGTTAGATTGTATGGAGCGGGAGCATGTGGAACTTGATGATGGCACATTTGCTCCGCTTTTGACATTGCTTGATAATACTGAGTTTTACATGCTAGCAATGCAGATACATGGTAAAATCATAAAACACGGGCGAGCATTTGACAACACTGTATGCAATGCCTTAATCACTTCATATTCAGAGTGTGGGTCCATAGAAGATGCCAAAAGAGTGTTTGATGGTGCTGTTGGTGCTCGGGATTTGGTGACATGGAATTCCATGCTCGCTTCTTACCTCGTACACAATAAAGAAGAGCTTGCTTTTAAACTCTTCGTGGATATGCAATGGCTTGGGCTTGATCCAGACATCTATACTTACACTAGTGTCATTAGTGCTTGTTTTGATGGAGCACATAAAAACCATGGGAAATCCTTGCATGGATTGGTAATAAAAAGGGGACTGGAACAATCAATACCGATATCCAATGCATTAATAACCATGTATCTCAAATCAAATAACAGATCCGTAGAAGAAGCATTACTCATTTTCGAAGCCTTGGAGTCCAAGGACCGTGTTTCGTGGAATTCTATTTTGACTGGACTTTCGCAAATTGGCTTGAGTGAAGATGCCTTGAAATTCTTTGGACACATGAGATCTGTGGTAGAAGATATTGATCACTATACCTTTTCAGCTGTTCTTAGATCTTGCTCAGATATGGCAACCCTCCAATTGGGTCAACAGGTTCATGTCTTGGCACTTAAGCTGGGATTTGAGTCCAATGAATTTGTTGCAAGCTCATTAATCTTCATGTATTCCAAGTGCGGGATCATTGAAGATGCTAGGCAATCCTTTGAAGGCACCCCAAAAGACAGCGCAATCACTTGGAATTCAATCATTTTTGGGTATGCACAACATGGGCAGGGAGATTTTGCACTTGAACTCTTCTACCTAATGAAAGAGAGTAGGGTGAAACCTGATCATATAACATTTGTTGCGATCCTAAGTGCATGCAGCCATATTGGCTTGCTAGAGGAAGGATGCATGTTTCTGGAATCTATGGAATCAGAATATGGGATTCCACCGCGAATGGAGCATTATGCCTGTGGAGTCGATCTATATGGGCGTGCTGGGTGTCTCAATAAGGCAAAAGCTTTGATCAAGGCAATGCCTTTTGAACCTGATGCAATGGTATGGAAGACTTTACTTGGGGCCTGTAGGATTTGTGGTGACATTGAATTAGCTACTCAGGTAGCAAGCCTTTTGCTAGAGATAGAACCTGAAGAGCACTGCACCTATGTTCTTCTCTCAGACATGTATGGGCGTCTCGGGCGGTGGGATGCCAAGGCTAGTGTGACCAGGCTTATGAGAGAAAAGGGGGTGAAAAAAGTCCCTGGTTGGAGTTGGATAGAAGTTCACAACGAGGTGCATGCTTTCAATGCAGAAGATCACTCCCACTCCCACTGTGAAGAGATATACCTTGCATTGGGTGGACTAATGGAGGAAATCAAGAGGTTGGATTTTGTTACTAGTTCAAAGGTTTTGATGGAAGATGTTGATCTCGTGGATGAGTGTATTGATTCAACACTTTGTTTGGGTTAGCTGCTGTAACTAATGGTAGACAATTACTTATATATATAAAAAAAAAAAAAAAAACTAGTGGTAGACAATTTGTAGTTCGGAAAGTACTAATTCGTGTTTTATTTGGGAAAAAATAATTCCAAGTCTGAAGTTTTGGAGCTTAGAGTTCAACACTGGAAACTTTTTTTGATGCATACCCTGCAATAAAGTTACTCTTCTTTAACTTTTAGGACTTAAAAAAAAATAAAAAATAAAAATTACTTCTGTGCATAGCCCGTGGATCAGCGAATGGGGTGCCTCTTCATTTGCTGGAGGTTACGCTTTCTAGTATATAGCTTGTTTATATATATATATATATATATATAAAAACAAAAGTAAATAGCTTGTTAGCATTCTGAATGGAGCTCTACATTTTGAGATTACCAAATGCTAAATGATAGGCCTAAAAAAAATAATAGAAGTATTTTACAAAACATGTATAACGTGGTTACCTAATAAGATGTATCCAAAATTCTTCTAAATGTTTCGGTCCATGCTAGATTTATCGAGAAAAGTCATTGTACATGTATTTTTTATTTTTCAAGTATTTTTTAAACTTATTTTAATACTTGTTTAAAAAAATTATAGAAAATTTATTAAAAACACTTATTTAAGTAAAAATAAAAAATAAAATCCAATTGATAATCTCTGTCGATACTACTCTCGGTGTTACAACTTACAAGCATTTCCCATAAAGTTGTAATGCGCAGGAGGGGAAAATGGGGAGGTTTGGAGGAGGCCCAGAAAACAAACTAAACCCAAACCGACTCACGGCCTGTAAAACCGCACTCATCCTCCCCTTTCAAAACACCAATAAACCCTAGAAACTAGAAACTATACTCTATCATCTCCTTTCGAACCAATAAACCCTAGAAAAGAAAGTAGCCCCTCTCTCTCTCTCTCTCTCTCTCTCTCTCCCTTACAGAGCCGCAGAAACTCTCTTGAGGTGTAGGGCTCTGAATTAGTTGCTGGGCTGCAGAGCTAAACCAAATAGTTCGCCAGGAAGAAGCGCCCTGAGATGGAGACGTCGCAGTTCGAGATCGACCTTGGCAATCTCTTTGCCTTCAATCCTCACCATCAATTTTCCTCCCTACCTTCATCCAGGTTAGGCTTTAAGGAAAGAAGCTTCTCTATGCACAAGACGATATTGAAATGAAATATATTACCTTGTGTTTTAATGCCTCAAATAACGTGTACTTGGATATTAGAGGAAGTTATTTCACCCCGTGTCTATGTGGTGATAACCCTTTTATCTTACATTTTTTGGTGTTCTGCGAAGTATTTTATTTTTCAGAACATCATTCTGCGTAGAAGGTTGCGTCTTTGGTTTGAATTGGGAATTTTATGTATTTGTTACTAATTAATATTTTCAACCCGATTACACATAAAAAAAATTAATATTTTCAATCATCATAGAGAGGAGTTAGTGAAGGAATGTCTAGAGAGGGGCACTGAATTAGTTCAAGCCATTGCAAATACTCTGTTCAACTTACCTTCAACTGAGGACATAGATGGTCCCCTGGTCAAGTTGCCCCCACCAACAACAAGACTGCCCAGAGAGAAGCCTGTGAGTTCTTCCTTTTATTTATATGTGCATCTCTATTTTGTCTTCCATATATATATATATATATATATTTCGTATATCCGTACTGCATCTTTACCATGTAATCGATACTGTTTCTGGTTGGGCTAAATGGAGAAACCTTAGATCATACTTTGTATTATGTAATGTGTAGTTCATATATAAGTAAGATGGCTTATAACTGGCATTGTTAGAACTTTCTACCTTGTTGGATTTCTGTTGCCAAAATACAATATATTACGGTAGCTTCTGCAACTTGCTAGTTCAACAAGGTTTTTTGTGGTAATTGAGATAGGTGGATATGGCACATGGTTTGTTTGGTTAGGAAGTTTCAAGACCGGTGAAAGAAACTACTTCTGAAACTTACAAATGAGGAGATGCATGTTCCTAGTAGAGGAATCTGTATTTGTTTATTTTCTCATCTTTTAGAACTAAATTGTACAGTGGGCCATACAGTTCCTAATTGTGTATATATAGCATGAACACTTGATTGATTAATTGATTATCTTGAATACATTGTATTTTCAGCTTCCAAAGCCTAAACCTCCTACAAAATGGGAACTGTTTGCCAAAGCAAGAGGTTTGTATCTTTATGATTTTTGGACTCTCAATACATTTATAAGATCTGATTTATCATGGGTAAGTTTTGATGTCCTTGGTTATGACTTTTTGAGATACCTTGCAGGTATAAAGAATCGCAAAAAAGACAAGATATCATATGATGAGCCAACTAGTACTTGGAAACGTCGTTATGGATATGATCGGGCAAATGATGAGGAAAATATACCTATCATTGAGGCCAAGATAACTGATGGTAAGTAATTCAACAATATCCTTTGTTGCAATTAATAGCCTGCCTTGTATTGGTACTTTTTTATATATAAATTGTGAAAATACTTACTACACTTTTTTATAAGTGAGAAAATAAAAACTACTATACTGAAAAATGATATCAAATTGTGATATCATAGCTACAAAGCAAGAATCTTTATCCACTATTTGGCAAGCATCAAAATATCATATCACTTTCTTATGTTATGACATGGTAATAACGTTTTTGTAGAGCCAGGGGAGGATCCTTTTGCTAAAAGGCAAGCAGATAAAAAGAAACGTGTTGAAAAGCAAGATAAAAATCGGTTGCAGAACTTGAAACAAGCGGCAAAAGTTGGTGCTTTACCGAGGTTTGTGATTTTATAACCTTTCTGCAGATTGGAAAGTATAGATATTTTCTTAATCAGTACAAGTACTTTCCTTTAATTTACCCCTCCTCACTCCTGAGAAAATGCAATTATTTTTCAGTGTTATGAATGAATGGTGAAATTTTGGAATGCCCCATATCACGTCCACTGAACACCATAAGTTCTTTTCCCAACCATTCAAGAGCAACTTACTGGACCTCATGGAGTATCAATTTGAAAACCCTGTTTCTTGTCCTTTCTGATGGCCTAACTATCCCAATTGATCCTTCATCTTGACTTAGTCTGGACTATTTCAAGTTCTCATGAATCTGGTAGTGTCATCGTCAGTCCCTGAGTTCCTTCTCTTGCCCATAATATCTCATTGCCTTTTGGCTTTTGTCATCTTGACAGTGCTTTTGGAGAAGGTTGTGGCTTAGTACTTTTCTTAGTTTGGCTTAGTTACTTTGGTCAAATATAGGTTGTGTTTTCTTATTATCTTTCTATTTCTTATATTGCAACACTGGACCTGAGGGAACTTTTTCTGCAGCCATGTCCAACTAGCTGCCACAGCGTTGCCTATAACAGGAACCCAGACTGCACCCAAGAAAGTCACTAAAGATGAACTAGTGAATGTAGCTGGAATAGCAGCAAGTGCAACAGCCAGTGGTGGGAAATTTGACAAGAGGTTGCCTGGAGAAAAGCCTGCACAACATAAAGGGAAATATCGGAAGGTTTGATAATTTTACCTATGCAAATACTTCTCTGCTAAAAGTTGTACTCGGTAATGGAGTGGTTCAACATCTTCTATATATCCTTTCAGTTCCTGCCTGTCGTGGAGGGAAAAGGGCTAGGCTCACAAGAGAAGGAGCAAACTGAGAAAGTTCTGAATAGGCTAATCTCTAAGAATTCCCACGAGATACTCAACGTAGATAAGGTAATCTTTAGTCTTTCGGTTAATTTTCCCCTGGTAGTTAAATCTTCAACTTTATTAGTCAAATGTAAGTTTTATGCATATCATTTGAACTTCAAATGCTGGGGATCTAGGCTGTCACCATGTACAATGTGAAAAAAGAGAAGCGAAAGAACCAGAAAGGGAAGCCTTCAGCAACCTCAAGCAAGTTAAAACCAAATACAAAACCGAATAAGAAGTTCTCAAAGAAGGGATCTTCCTTCTCAAAGAATGGATCTTCATCTTCAAAGAAGGGACCTGCCAAGAAAACTAAGGCAAAATGATAGTAATTGATTGTAACTCTGGAAAAGCTTGTAGAGTAGTTTTGAGCTAGGCACTACAAGTTTGTTTATTGGCAACAAGTGTTTTTTGCAAAATTGTTTACTTTTTAGGAAAAAAACGTTACATAATTTGCTCAATTGGCTGAGTCCTCTATCTCTCTCTCTCTCTCTCTCACGCACACATGCATGCTTGCCTTCCATCTATTGTACGGTGTACCGCTACATTTTTAGATACCTTTTACTACAGGTTTTATTTACTGAAATTGTGTCATTGGATACCGCGGAGGAATTTTACAGTGCCGCATCAGATCATCTTATATGTACATGAGTGTTTCTATACCCTCAAGGAATGACAGAGTGCTGCTGCATCAAGATGCAGCTTTTTATACATTTTCAAATTCCTATTCGGAGAATTGGTGTGGAAGATCACACTTAGTGATAACCATTAGGAGCCTCAGATACCTCTATTTAAATGGTATAAAGCACAACATTCCTCGGCTGGGCAAGAAGGTTCCTGCTGGTGCGAGCTTTTGAAAAGAATTTGCTTTTAGGTTTCTCTTTTTAATATCCACCGACTGCAAAATGATTTACAACATCACTCCAAAAGCGGCGGCTGGGAAGGGATGGGGATGGTCTAATTGAATTGAGATAATATGATGCGCATGCACGCAGACAAAAATCTCTTTCATTTCCTCTCCCAAGCTTGTCACTTTAGTGAATGTGGGAACATATGGAATGAAAAAGTAGTTCTGATAAGACTGCAATTCGCTTCTTCTACATCAACTCATTCCTGCTTTTGGTAATAGAGGTAACATTTCTTGGGTATATGGCACCTTTGTTAGCAAATTTCAGGCAGCATATGAAGTTATGAACGTACTAGAGAAGATCTAAGAGGCGTTTGAGCTCCACTAGACCTTAAGAATCTGCACATTCAATAAATTTATGAAAAAAACTGATGGACTCCAGCATGCATGGATATCAGGCTAGCTGAAGAAAAAAAAAAAAAAAACTAAAAATCGCAAGCTGCCATGAAAGCAACATGTTTGTCTTGCCCATTTCAAATTATAAATTAAAACCTTTTTTTTTAAGTACTATACTTGTAAAGAGATTATAAAAATTAAAATTGATGCAGTATTTCAATTTGTAAAACTATATTTGTAAAATAGACAATACATCTAATATTTAATCACGAGTTACAAACCCTTATTTTTACAATTTTCTTTGTACACATAATATTTTTTCTTTTTTTCCTCTGTAGTTAAGTGCAAAGAGAAATGTGAGTCATCTCTAGAAGGGATACTAAGGATTCGAAGAAATAAGTTCAAGACTGAAGAGTCGATTTAGCTCAAGAGTCCAAGATTGAGATATTTATCTCTCAAGAGCCCATGATGTGTGTTAGATGATATGATAACGCCTCCGACATATTAGGGAAGTTATCCCATCTATTTATTCAGGAATTACCCAAAATAAATCTTAACTGGTACTTATCAACACATTCATACTACTATAAATAACACATAAAAGCAACATATTATATATTTATTCACATGATATTTATATTGAAACTACTTTTTAACTTAGGCATCAAAGTTCTCTTGGATATTCAGTATTGTCCTCTCACTTGTTGCAGGTCATAAATGCAGTTGGTAGTGTGAAACATGTTTACAATCTCATTCACCCATTACCTTTATGATATGGTATGCACGCTTCTCATGGTGTCGGAGGACTTGGTGTAATGACATTAACTGGTTCCAATGATTTCTTTCTTTCTTCCCTAGTAGTGGTTCTATCTAATTCATGGTGGAGAAAATCCTCATGATGTAATGGATCATGCCTAAATCCTTTCTAGTCTATTTCTTCCGCTTTAATGATAGACACTGAAAAACAAAACAAGCCACTAACGCGCGCATACGGGGCAGTGGAGTCTAGACAACTTGACCCTTTAGCTTGATGGTCATGGATCTCCACATTTTAATTAATTCCATCCGTTAATCTCCATGCAATCTAGTTCAAAGCACTAAACATGGAAATAATTAATGGAAAAACACACACACACACACACGCATACGGGGCAGTGGAGTCTAGACAAGTTGACCCTTGAGCTTGATGGTCATGGCAATAATCTCTCCACATTTTAATTAATTCCATCCAATCTCCATGCAACCGAGTTCAAAGCACACTAAACATGGAAATAATTAATGGAAAATGATAAACAGAATTGTTAGGTTATAATCTTTCTACTTACAACTTGAGGAGTCTACCCAAGTCCTCAAAAATAATGTCCAAGGCCTATAAAGACGATAAGATTGCCCTGCATGCCAGCAAAACACTCGAGAGACAAGAGTGAGAAGACAATGGCCATCAATACCATAATTTCCTCCTCGTTTTCGAGGACCTTTTTCCTCGTTAGTACTCTTGTATTTCTTTGTTCTTTGAAGGGGCTTGGATTTGCCTTTGAAGGAAGAGAGACAATAGAGAAGAACCTTCTTCACCACACTCATACCGTTCAAGTCAGCTCTTTACTACCATCAACTACCTGCACCCCTTCTACCAAAGGTTTTATCACACTTTTCTAATGATCCTCGCAACTATTACTCTTGCCTTTAATATTTGTTACAAGAAAACTACTTATTTAAAATCAGTTAATTCTAATAAAATAACTATTTACAGTCAAATTTAGTCATAAATAATCTTTTCGTTTCAATTAATTAGTCACAAAATTTTATTTTTCTTGTAATTAATTAATTTTCATTCTTTCTAATTAAAAGAAGAAGAGAGGATAATAAAAACTAGCAAGCAATTTAGCTAATTACTTGTCATTTGTACCGAAAGGAGAAAACTTAAATTAATAAAAACTAGATTTAATCATTTAATTAAAAAATTTATGGAACGAATAGACGTTGCTTATATTGCTCTTGAAGGAGTACATGTTTTTATTTCAAAGCACGTTGGGAATTCTGATAAATAATAGTTAGAGCAGATAAGTTCTTCAATAAAGGTGTAAGCAAGAACAGATGAGGTCCCAGATTACTCGAAAAGAGAAGAGATTTCAATGCTATTTCTTTTTTGTCATGCTATATTTATACATGTAATAAAATACATCAATATATATTAAACGATTAGTATCTAGCTAGGCTGTTTGTATTAATATTGGTCATAATTTTAAGAATATCCTACAAATACTACACAACTATTACATATCATTAATCTTGTTACCAAGTTGCTCTGGAGACTAGAGATCGATCAGTGTTCCCAAAAAATAATTAAAGATGCTTCGATCGGGTGGATGCAGTAAAAATATATAATGTTTGAGAAAAATATAAATAACTGAAAATATAATTGCAGATCCTCATAGAAATCTTGGGACCTTGAAAGTGGTACACAAGCATGGTCCATGCTCTCAACTAAACAAAGACAAAACAAAAACTCCCAGCGACGCTGAAATTCTGGAGCAAGACCAATTAAGGGCGGAGTTTATTAATCAATATTCCAGGCGCTCCAAGAGGTTGGGCGGCAAGCTGCTGAGGAGGAAGTCAGAGTCAAAGGCGGCCTCCACCGATATCCCAGCCAATTTAGGCACATCTTTCCGCACAAGCGACTACATTGTGACGGTCGGACTGGGCACACCGAAAAGGAGCTTGACGCTCATATTTGACACCGGTAGCGACCTCACCTGGACTCAGTGTCAGCCTTGCGCCGGCTCCTGCTACCACCAAAACGAGGCCATCTTCAACCCTTCTTCTTCCTCCACTTTCACCAATATTACCTGTACCTCTCGCTTGTGTTCTCAGCTCATTTCTGCCACAGGTACTACTACTGATTATAATTACTTATTAATGTAATCATGACCTTTATATATGTATGCATCATGAATATAATCATCTAGCTAGATTGTCAATATCATGTCGATCACAATAACACATGATTTTCTTCCATTCACGTTAATTTGATTCTCTTTGGCGATTCCATTAGTACGTACTCTCCTTTATTACACTTATTTCTGATCATATCTCTCTCTCTATCTCTCAATAATATTGCATGCAGGAATTCGACCCGCATGCGCTTCCTCAACATGCGTATACGGTGCACTGTATGGCAACGGCCAGTCCTTTTCGGCGGGTTTTTTCGGTAAAGAAAAGCTAACCTTAACAGCAAAGGACGTGTTCAAAGATTTCCTATTCGGCTGCGGTCAAGATAACCGAGGCACGTTCGGCGCCACTGCGGGGTTGCTCGGCCTCGGCCGCGACAAGCTTTCCTTAGTCGAACAAACTGCAAATAGATACGGCCGCATCTTCTCCTACTGCCTGCCCCCGACCTCCAGCTCAACAGGGCATCTCACTTTCGGGAAAGGCTCTGGCAAAACTTCGAATACCATAAAGTTCACCCCCTTTTCGAAATCATACTCCAAAACGTCGTTTTACGGCCTAGACTTGCTTGGAATCAGCGTCGCTGGATATAAGCTAGCGATCCCGCCTTCGATTTTCTCGACTGCGCGGGGGTTGGTCATCGACTCTGGGACAGTCTTGACATACTTACCGCCGACGGTGTACAACGCTTTGAGGACGGCGTTCCGACAGGCGATGAAGAGTTATACGATGGGTGAGGCTTTTCAGATACTCGACACCTGCTACGACTTCAGCAATCGCGACACCATTGTCGTACCGAAGATAGTCTTCTCCTTCGGCGGTGGCGTCGACGTGGAAGTGGACAAGTTCGGAGTGTTCTTAGTTATTCGAAGCCTTTCTCAGGTTTGCTTGGCTTTTACTGGGAACAAGAATGCCAATGACACGGCGATATTTGGGAATACTCAGCAGAGGAGTTTGGAGGTGGTGTACGATGTTGGCGGAAGCAGGATTGGGTTTGTTCCTGGTGGCTGTTAAGCACAGGGACATGTATAATCTGTGCATGTACGTGTTTGGCTAATAGTATGCACGGATTCAAAAGGTTAATTATTGGTGATCATCACACATCATAAACTTTTTGAAAAATAAATATAAATAATTTGAAAGAAAAAGGTAAAAATAAGTTTCTTAAATGAAATCATCTCATGTATGAAACGATGTTATATAAAAAACATTAAGTCCCGCTTGGAAGATGAGATGAAAAAAAAAAAAGGTTTGTTTGGGGTGGTTATCTTGAGGAAAGGGGAATGCAGGGAACAAGCAGCTAGCATATGTTTCTTTTTATGCAATTTTAGTATTCGAAACGGCATTGAAATTCGCTTGGGAATTGGGATCCCCGAGCCGTCCTCTCCCTTGTTGCAAATCATTTGTGCAGTTAGTGATGTGAAACGTTTACAATCTCATTCACCAATAATACCTTTATGATATGGTGAAGCTTGGGGACGAAATCAAGATTTGATCTTTGGGGAGGTACAACAAAATATAAAGTTAAAAAATATATATATATACTAACTCAAAAATTTTTCTTTAAATTAAGCTCGATAATGATTTTTTATAAAATAAAATTCATCTATTATCATTTTTGAATTGTCTAAATAATGAATATTTTTTCTTTAAATTAAGCTCGACGATGTTTTTTTTTTGTATAATATTTTCCAATTAATGACTATTCTCAATTAAATTTATAATTTAAAATTAATTTAAAATTATTATTTCCTTTAAATTATTATATGAGAGTAACAATCTAATTTGTCTTTGTAAACGAGAGTAAATTAATAATGCTTAAATTTGAGAATAATAGTCTAAGTTGTCTAAATATATGAGTGTAACAATATGAGCACTCAATGAGAGTACTTATAATGCCAAATCTTAAAAAAATCACAAAAATAGTCTAAAAAAGAATAGGGACCAGAATGACCGGTATTTGATTGAAATGATCGAAACGGGCTGGAATTTGAAGCAAAACGGAATAGTAGGGTATAGTGCACCGAATACTAGACTGGAACAAGAAATTTCGGCCGGAACGGAATAGAATTCAAAACATTGGTATATGATCTCGAGCTCACAACGATCTTGGATGATCAGATTTTTCAAGGGTCTGATGACGCCAGATAAAATAGCAATTATTCTGCAGGTTAATTCTAACAGATGATTCATAGGGAAGAACACAACAAAATCGCCCAAAACACAAAAAATACATCTCTGAGATTCAATTGATATATTATCAAATCAAGCAATGTCAAAAATCAGTCCACAAGTCAGACTGTATAGCCAAAATCGTTTGTATCCTAATTTTACCAAAAAGGGCAAAATCACGAAAATAATCCAAAATGAAATATAGAATAAAATAAGAAATCTACGAAAAATCTAGTCCAAACCGAATTTAAAATCACTTCTTAACTAACAAATGAAATATTACCAAAAATAATAAAAAGTAACTAAAAATAATGATTTGGAGGGAAAAACAGCAGAATTTGAGGTCGGTAAAGATGCACACCGAGCATAGTTGTGTCCGCAGCATGCGCACAAAAAAGAGTTTTTCGAATTGGGATCTTATACTTGATTCCGACATGCGTAGCCAAAGTTATGATTAAGAGACTAAAACGCAACAAAAATTGCTCTAATTAGGAAAATATCACAATCATTTTCCACATTTGTATTGATTTGCCAACTCATAGTATCTAAGCACCATTAATGTGCAATCTGACAACTCAGAATCATCTGTCTCGAATCCCTTTACATCATCCAAAAAAAAGACTTATAGAGAAAGTTAAGCAAATGGACAGAAGCATTACAGAGAATCGGTCCAGGGATGGAGTCATTGCACTGCACAAGGAGAGCTGCAGCAACCCACATTGTACCCATCTACACTGGTACTCTTGACATTTTTTTAAGTATTCTTTATAGTTTCAACAAAAAATTCGGACTTGTGGGGGTGATTGTGGGGGGTGATTACAATATTGGGGCGGTTATAGAAGGTAAAATTTTTGTAGGTATATATACTAACTTAATTTTTCAGACAAATTCCGCTCCTGGTAATGCTTCTCATGATGTTGTCGGTGGACAGCTCTGTGCTCAATGACATTAAGTGGTTCCAATAATAATTTCTTTCTTTCTTCCCTGGTGGTTTTATCTAATTCAGTGTGGAGAAAATCCTCAAGATATAATGGGTACATGCCTATGGTTTCCTTCTAGTTTATTTCTAGTCATGGCCGGAGGAAAAAATTGGAACCATTTGGAAAAGAAAATCTCTCTCTCTCTCTCTCTCTCTTAACACAAACACATACGGGGGCAGATTCCAGCTTTCTTCCACTGCCACTATGGTCAGTGGTGACCTAGACAACTTGATCCGTTAGCTTGATGATCTCTTCACATTTTAAATTCCACATGCATCGACCAATCTCGATGCAACCGAGTTCAAAGCTAGCACTGAACATGGAAATAATTAATGGAAAATGACAAAGATGAGACGTACTGTTAAATGGCTTAAGGCAAAACATGCCTCGGCTGGGCATGAAGGTTGCTGCATGCTGGTGTAAGCTTTTGAAAAGAATTTACTTTAGGTTTTCGCCTTTTAATATCCACCGACTGTGAAAAATGATTTACAACAGCCCTACCAAAAGCGGTGGCTGGGAAGGGATGGTGATGGTCTAATTGAACTGAGATATTATATTTGCGCATGATGCTGCACGCAGACAAAAATCTCTTTCATTTCCTCTCCCAAGTTTATCACTAATTTAGTCATGTGGGAACAATAAAGAATGAAAAACTGGTTCTGATAAGACTGCAATTCGCTTCTTCTAGTACATTAACCACTTTGGTTAAATAGAGGTAATGTTTCTTCGGTATGTGGCACCTTTGTTAGCATATTCCAGGAAGAATACGAACGTATTAGAGAAGATCATCTTAAGAGGCCGTTTGAGCTCCATCAAGCATGCCAGCTCTAGACCTTAAGAATCTGCAGTACATTCAATAAATTTATGAAAGCAACATGCATGTTTGTCTTTGCACATTCCAACATTTTTTTAAGTACTATACTAAAGAGTTTATAAAAATTAAAATTGATGCAGTACGTATTTCAAATTGTAAAACTTATATATTTGTAAAATATACAATACATCTAATATTTAACCGAATGAGTTGCAAACCCATATTTTTACATTGTACACCTAATATATATATATATATATATATTCTTTCCCATGCATTTTAATGCCAAGAGAAAAAATGGTCATCCCTGCAAGAGATATTTAAAGGAATAAGCCCAAGACTAAAGAGTCGACTTAACTCAAGAGTTCAAGACTGAAATATAT
This sequence comes from Platycarya longipes, assembly GCA_036559045.1. Taxonomy (NCBI): domain Eukaryota; kingdom Viridiplantae; phylum Streptophyta; class Magnoliopsida; order Fagales; family Juglandaceae; genus Platycarya; species Platycarya longipes. The sequence continues at coordinate 42,166,085 of CM071795.1, read as the reverse complement.
TTTATAGCTCATAGCTCAGGGCCCGTAACATGTGTTAGATGATATATATATATATATATATATATATATATATGTATATATATATATAAATGATAACGCGCCTCCAACATATTAGGGAAGTTATCACATCTTCTTATTCAGGAATTATCTAAAATAAATTCTAAAACTGATATTTATCAACACCTTTATGCTTCTATAAATAACACCTAAAATTAGTAACGTGCTATATATTGGAAAATACTAAATAGCCCGTTGGGGGCTCCCATTAGCCGGAGCTCCCGTTGGCTGGGATTTTTCTTTTAGTTTTTTTTTTTTTTTTTTTACTTCAGGATTAAGTTTTTGTTTTGTAATAATATTATAAATTTTTTTAAAATGTTTAAATATGTTAAAAAAATCATATAAAAGAAAATGAAATAAAAAATACTACAATTACACTAACGGAACTTGAAAGCGGGACCTGAGAGCAGGACCTCTAGCATGCAACACCCTTATAAATTTATGAGACTACTGTTTAACTTAGGCATCAAAGTTCTCCTAGGTCATCGTACAGTTGGTGGTGTGAAATACGTGTTTACAATCCCATTCACCCATTATTTTAATTTATATATGTTATTATTAATTAAAGTTTAAAAATATTAGTTGAAAATGTAATATAAAATTAAAATAGTAATTTATTCGATAAATGATAGGAATTAGTTTTAAATAAAAATAAAAATAAAAATAAATTCAATAAAATTTACTTTAAAAAAAAAAAAGCCTGAATTAAAAATATTTTACCCTAACCTATTTATAGGCCGGCAAATGAGAGAAGCCACTCATGTGGTGTCCACCGACATCATGAGAGAAGCCATTGCTAATTCTCATAGTATCGGTGGACTTTGTGCTCAATGACACAATAACTGGCCGTTTCAATAATAATTTCTTTTTTTCTTCCCCCGGTGGTTCTCTATCTAATTCATTGTGGAGAAAATCCTCATGATGGAATGGGTAAATGCCTATTGTAACTCCTCCTAGTTTATTTCTATGGATTCCGCTTTAATTTAATGTGGGAGTACTATTGGGACACTCATGAAAAACAAAACGAGCCCCTGTAGCATTATAAAGAGCCATGGAGGAAAATTTGGAAAGGAAATTAATACATCTCTCGCTCACACAAACACAAACAGTACAAACACACATACGGGACAGATTCCAGCTAATTTCTTCCACTGCCAGTCTGCCACTATCAGCGGGTCTAGACAACTCGACCCGTACGTTAGCAGATTGATGATCATGGCAATGATTTCTTCACATGATTTAAATTCCACATCATCCAATCTCGATGCAACCGAGTTCGAAGCACTGAAGTACATGAGACGTTAGGTCAATAATAATCTTTCTACTTACAAATTGATGAGTCTACGCCCATGAAGTCTTCCAAATCATTTCCAAGGTCTATAAAGACGTACGATAAGATTCCCATATGCATGCCCGCAATACCCGGCCAAATCTTCCAAAATTAGATTACTTTCTTGTAGTGTAACTAAATTACTTTCAACTTGAGGAATGAGGATCGTATTTCTATCCCAAGCCTTCAAAAATGATTTTTAAGGCTTAGAAAAAATAGTTTTAAAATTTGATAAAGTTGAATTTTTTTTTTTATATTTAGAAGTATAACCGGCTCGATTTAATTTTGAATAAAATTTAGAGCTGAAATGGTACTATTGATTTTCTATTTTTTAAAATCGATTACGCACTGGTTATCTTTTCAAATTGGTAGCACCGGTTTTATTAGTTCCAGTTCCGGTTCGGCTAGGTCCGATTTTTTGATTTTAAATTAATCTATATAATAGTTTATCAGACTATTAATATATATTAGTATTATTTATAATGATTAAAATAATTATATATTAGTATTTGTTATAATAAGTTTAATTTTTTATAATTATATCATTGATTGTTATAACTAATATTATTAGTATTAACTCAAAAAAATTGTATTAGTATTACTATATCATTGTTTCATGTGTAATTATTTAGTATAATAATTTATTTACAGACTTAAAAGTATATTAATAATAGTAATATAATATTATACTATTAGTATTAGGTCATAAAATATAAATTGTAACTAATTTATATTATATAGTAATATATAACATATTATATATAATTAAAAAAAAATTATATTATGTATCATATTAAAAAAATTAATTTAAAATATATATTATATTAAACCGGTCCAATTCAGTCCGGTTTTAAAAAGTTTGAAATTGGAATCGAATTGGTACCTACCGATTTTAACATTATGAAAACTGATTCTGAATCAGTACCTACCTAAAATTGGACCGATTTTATATGTTTGGTCCAGTCCAGTTAGTTTTTTCTTACACTCCTAATTATATTTTGTATAAGAATTTGAAAAAGTATAATAATAAATTTAAAATTTTTAATTTTATCTCCCAAAACAAACATAACCTAAGATTACTTAATTACAACTTGATCAGGAGTCTACCCAAGTCTTCCCAAATTATATCTAAGGCCTATAAAGACATAAGAATATTGCCCATGCATGCTAGCAATACACTCGATCAGAGACATTAAGAGTAGTGAGAAGAAAATGGCCTCTAATATTGCCATTTCCTCCTCGTTCCCGAGGCTTTTCCTCGTTAGTACTCTTGTATTTCTTTGTTCTTTGAAGGGGCTTGGATTTGCCTTTGAAGGAAGAGAGGCAATAGAAAAGAACCTTCTTCTCCACACTCATAGTACCGTTCAAGTTAGCTCTCTACTACCATCAACTACTTGCACCCCTTCTACCAAAGGTTTTAACTTTTATATATCTCTCTCTATCTGTAGACTAGAAATTTCCATCTGTTGCCTTCTTTTACATTCTAATGATCCTTACAACTAGCTGCAAGAAAACTTAGCTATTTACTTGTCATTTTGTACCGAAAGGAGAAAACTTAAATTAATAAAAACTAGATTTAATCATTCAATTAATAATCTAATTAATTAATGGAACGACGACGTACGTTGCTCTTGCGCCCCTTGAAGGAGTACGTACATATTTTTCATTTCAAAGAATGTTGAGAATTCTGATAAATAATAGTTAGAGCATATAAGTTCTCCAATAAACGTAGAAGCAAGAACATAGGAGGTCCCATGAGATCATTCGGAAAGAGAGAAAATTCTTTTGACAGCTGCTAGAATGTTAAAAGGATTAACTAGTGTCTAGGTCTTTTTTTTCTTTTTCTTTTTTTTGAAAGGCGGATTAGTGTCTAGCTAGGACGTTGTTCGTATTAATAAGGGGACGTCATTAATTTTAAGATCAATATCCTGCAAATACTACACAACCATTTCATATGATCATTAATTGATCTTGTTACCAATTCAGCTGCACTAGCTAGAGACTAGAGATGAGTATTCCCAGAAAATAATTAGCGATGCTTCGGGTGGATTTAAAGGCCAATGTTTGACAAAAATATTAAAAAAAAAAAACTAAAATATTGTAATATTGTATCAGTAATATCTGAATCTAATTTAAAGAAAAATGTCATCATAATTAGTGAATAAGAATAACATTAATTGCAGATCATCCTCATAGACGTGGGTCCTTGAAAGTGGTACACAAGCATGGTCCATGCTCTCAACTAAACCAAGACAAAACAAAAACTCCCACCAAGGCTGAAATTCTGGAGCAAGACCAATTAAGGGCGGAGTTTATTCAATATTCCAGTCGCTCCAAGAGGTTGGGCGGCAAGGTTGTGAGGGAGAAGTCAGAGTCAAAGGCGGCCTCCACCGATATCCCAGCCAATATAGGCAGATCTTTCGGCACAAGCAACTACATTGTGACGGTCGGACTGGGCACACCGAAAAGGAGCTTGACGCTCGTATTTGACACTGGTAGCGACCTCACCTGGACTCAGTGTCAGCCTTGCGCCGGCTCCTGCTACCACCAAAACGAGGCCATTTTCAACCCTTCTTCTTCCTCCACTTACACCAATATTACCTGTACCTCTCCCTTGTGCTCTCAGCTCATTTCTGCCACAGGTACGTACTGATTATTATTACTTATTAATAAGGTCATGAACTTTATGGCTGCATGATCTAGATTATCACGATATCAATCATTGCTATTGAATCTGTGCAATCTGCTGCTGTTGAGGCTTGTTTGAAATCTGAGCATGTTTAAAAGCTTGCCAACTCTCTCATAATTTGCTTTGTTGAGGATGAAGGTAGGATGTTTAAAATTTTTACCCATGTGTTAATTCCATACATATATATATATATATATATATATATATAACACATGATTTTCTTCCATTCACGTTTGATTCCTTTGGACGATTCCATTAGTAGTCTCCTCTTATTAGAATTATTTTTAATCTCTTCCTCTCTCTCAATAATATTGCATGGCGCAGGAAATCGACCCGCTTGCTTTTCCTCAACATGCGTATACGGTATACGGTATCTCGATGAGTCGTTTACGCAGGGATTTTTTGGTAAAGAAAAGCTAACCTTAACAGCAACGGACGTGTTCAATGATTTCCTATTCGGCTGCGGTCAAAATAACAAAGGCCTGTTCGGCGCCACTGCGGGATTGCTCGGCCTCGGCCGCGACAAGCTCTCCTTAGTCGAACAAACTGCAAATATGTACGGCCGCATCTTCTCCTACTGCCTTCCCCCGACCTCCAGCTCAACAGGGCACCTCACTTTCGGTAAAGGCTCTGGCCAAGCTTCCAACACCATAAAGTTTACCCCCTTCTCGAAATCATCCTCCCAATCGTCGCATTACGGCCTAGACTTGCTTGGAATCAGCGTCGCAGGAGATAAGCTAGCGATCCCGCCTTTGATTTTCTCGACTGCGGGGTTGGTCATCGACTCTGGGACAGTCTTGACATACTTACCGCCCACGGCGTACAACGCGTTGAGGACGGCGTTCCGACAGGCGATGCAGAACTATACGATGGTTGGGGCTTTTGAGAAACTCGACACCTGCTACGACTTCAGCAATCTCAACACCATTTCCGTACCGAAGATAGTCTTCTCTTTCAGCGGTGGCGTCGACGTGGAAGTGGACGAGTCCGGGGTGTTCTTTTTTGCTGGAAGCCTTTCTCAGGCTTGCTTGGCTTTTACTGGGAACACGAATGACAATAACAAAGCGATATTTGGGAATACTCAACAGAGGAGGTTGGAGGTGGTGTACGATGTTGGCGGAAGCAGGATTGGGTTTGTTCCTGGTGGCTGTTAAGTCATGGTAAGATGCAGAGACAGTCCTCAGGTTAATTATTAGTTAAGCACAGAGACATGTATAATCATTAATCTGTGTACGTACGTAAACTACTAAACGGTAAAAGGTAAAATAATTAAGTTTCTTAAATGAAATCATCTCATGATATATGGTAAAATGGAAAATAATATACACACGATATAAATATATAATATATTTTATAACAAATATTAAATGAAGAATAATTATCTCGAGGAAAGAATGTCAGGGAAAACAACCATGTGATTTTTTTCTTTTTTTTAATGCAATTTTAGTATTCGAAACATAGTTGCGGCGGCCCATGCGGTGCGCGTTCCACAATAGTACGCGTGTTCTAATTAACTTCCAATGCCGTCTCGTGTATCACATTATCTATAAAGAAATTGGGCGGCCACATCACTTTTGGGCTCACGACAAAAATCCGGAATCAAGAAGAACTGAAAGACGGTGCTATTTTCATTGTTTTCATGATTATTCTGCTCGATGATTTGTATGATGATGCATGACGTTTTCAACGAGGGTAAAAAAGTAATTTACGTAAATGTTAAGTATGTATGTTCTGTAATTAAAAAAAAAAAAAAAAAGAGGTGAATGATTTTATAAAAAAATTATTTTTTTAATAATGTGTTTAACTTTTTTTTAGAAAATACTCAAAACTTACACAATTAAAGTGGTAAGCAATATTGCTCAAAGAAAATAAACCTTGCAATTTATAAATCCTTGCAATTTACTACTTCATACTGTCTATTTACTATTTTTTTCCCCTTTTTTACTTAATAGTTAAATAAGTGACTATTAGTGAATTTGTATCTTTTTTTAAATTTTTTGTTAGTGATTAAAAATGTTAAAAAAATATTTAAAAAATAATGAAAAAATAAAAATTTCAAAAAATAATGCTAATATATCTCCTCTTTTGTCTACTTATTTTGACTGTTAATGTTTTTTAATTTTTAATTTTTTTATTTAATAATTAAGAAATTGACTATTAATATATTGATATTTTATTTCTTAAAATATTTAAAATAAATATTTTTAAAAAAAAAAATCAAAGAAGAGATAATAATGTACACTAGGGACACGTCAAGTGGATAAATGAAAGAACATAATAGTATTATTTAATTTTAAGTTTATTATAAAATAGTAAAAAGAATAGGGAAACAAAAAAAAATCATCTCATTCCTTTCTTCTCAAAAATTTATTGCATGTTCCTATTATTAGCAAGAACTTAATCTCTGTTCATAGCTCCTGTTTGGATAATCGTGTGTATTTTGAATTTCATAGCTCCTTCTTTGTTGTGAAGGACTCCAAGGCAGGGACTCCCCTGCTTCATGGCCCAATGCATAATGGTCTCTACTCCTTTCCGATGTCATGGTCTCATGCCCCACCTCAGGCCTTCGTTGGTGAGCGTTGGTAAGCGTACATCCACAACTCAGTGGCATACTAGGCTTGGATATCCCTCCATTCAACTTGTTCATCGCATCTTGAAATCCAACTCTCTTCCAATCTCCAGAAATAATTCAAAATCAGTCTGTTCTGCTTGTCGCCAGGTAAAGAGCACTCAACTGCCGTTTTCATCCATGCATCTTGTTTCCACTAATGCATCTTGTTTCCACTAAAGAGCACTCAACCACTTCACCTTATTTACACTGATGTATGGGGTTCTGCCTCGGTTTTGTCTAGAGAAGGTTTTCGTTATTATGTGTCCTTCCTAGATGACTTTACTAGATATACATGGTGTATCCTCTTGTTCAGAAATCAAATGTTATTTCCATTTTTATTCAATTCCAAAAACATGTTGAATTAATGTTTAATACTAAAATCATTTCGGTTCAAAGTGACTGGGGTGGGAATTTTGTAATACTACAAAATCAAGGCATTAATCATCGATCATCTTGCCCCCATACGCATCAACAAAATGGCGCTATTGAGTGAAAACATCATCATTTAGTCGAAATGGGCCTTGCCTTAATGGCACATGCATCTTTACCTCAACTTTTTTGGGTTGATGCTTTTCATACTGTCGTATATTTGATAAATAGGCTTCCTACCCCTGTATTAAAACATCAATCTCCCTATGAAAAATTGTTTCAGAAATCTCTGGATTATTCTTTCCTTAAAGTTTTCAGTTCCACTTGTTGGCCACACCTACGGCCTTACAACAAACACAAAATGGATCTTTGTTCCTTACCTTATCTCTTTTTGGGATATAGTGAATCTCATAAAGGCTATAGATGCTTACACATCCCTTCGGATCGCATATATATTTCTTGGGATGTTGTATTTAATGAAATATCCTTCCCCTTTACTTCTTTGACTACTCCTTCCATTGGACTTCAAGCCTCTTCTCCGTCTATATTAGGACCTCACCCTTCTGTCTCCACAACTCTCCAGCCCACATTTTTACCTATTTCCCCATCTTTTGAGCCCATCCAATGTTTCCCTTAAATCAACAAGCTCACCCCTTCAACACCTCCTGTGAGCCCAAATCCACAACACTCATCAAATATCTCTAATTTCCCCACACAACCCTTATCCTCCACCCCACATATCGATACCTCACAATCCTCTTCTTCGTCATCCAGCCCTTCGTCCTCTATTTCTCCTTCCACTGATCCATCGCATCTTCCCTCCTCTGAATCTACCATCATTACTCGTTCCAAAACAAACTCCCTTCACCCATGACAGTATATCGATGGAACGGTGCTCTGGCCACCACCGTGCAGTCATCTTACTATCACTTCCACCATACCGGAGGAACCTCAAACCTACATCAAAGCGACTAAATTTCAGGAATGGCGACAAGCCATGTCCCAAGAATTTCAAGCCCTACTTCAGACCAATACCTGGTCCCTTGTCCCCTCTGATACTGTTTCTAATGTGATTGGTTGCCGTTAGATTTTCAGGACAAAAAGGTTGGTAGATGGATCTGTGGAGCGTCGCAAAGTCCGTTTGGTAGCCAAAGGTTACCATCAGCAACCTGTAGTGGACTATGTTGAGACCTTTAGTCCAGTGATTAAACCAACTACTATTCGCACAATCTTGGCCATTGCCGTTACTGAGAATTGGGTACTACGGCAACTTGACATCTCCAATGCCTTCCTCCATGGGGACTTACAAGAGTAAGTTTAAATGGCTCAGCCACAAGGATTCATCAACCAGGATTTTCCCAATCATGTTTGTCTCTTGAAAAAGGCTATATACAGCCTCAAGCAAGCACCTAGAAGCTGGATTTCCAAGCTAAGTACTCGTCTTCTTGAGCTTGGTTTCACACTTTCTAATGCTGATCCGTCTCTATTCATTTATAAGCATGCATCAGTGATCTTGTTTTTCCTTGTTTATGTTGATGATATCATACTCACTGGGTCACGCTTACATGCCATCTCCTCTATACAGCATGCACTTAGTCTCTCTTTCCCAGTGAAGGATCTCAGGCCATTATGTTTCTTCCTTAGTCTTGAAATTAACCCACTTCATATTGGTCTTCACCTGTCACCGCATAAATACATTTGTGACTTACTCCAGAAAGCCAATATGGACTTGGCCAAACCAATTCAAACACCCATGTTGACCTCGACACATTTATCCTTAACTGATGGTCCATTCCTTCACAGATCCAACTCTTTATTGGAGTATTGTGGGTAGCATGCAATATCTATCCTTGACTAGACCTGATATTGCCTTTGCTGTCAATAAGGTATGTCAATTCATGCATGCTCCCAAATTATCCCACTGGCAGGCTGTGAAACGTATTTTAAGGTATTTTAAACATACAGCCACACTCGGTCTTCATATCAAACCCAATGACACTTATTCCTTGCATGCTTTTTCCGACGCTGATTGGGCAGGATGCCCAGATGATAGGCATTCCACGGGAGTATATTGTATTTTTCTGGGCCCTAATATCATCTCCTGGGGTTCCAAGAAGCAGAAAACAGTGGCATGTTCAAGCACTGAAGCAGAGTACAAATCCCTTGGCAAACACAACTGCTAAGCTTCTATAGGTACAGTTGTTACTCAAAGATCTCGGTACTTTTCTCAGCAAACCTCCAACACTGTGGTGTGATAATTTGGGTGCAACTTATCTATCAGCCAACCCTATACTTCATTCAAGGACTAAACACATGGAGATCGATTTCCACTTTGTACGAGATCGTGTTCTAGCCAAGTCTCTTACGGTGGCCTTTATTTCTTCCAAAGATCAATTGGCGGATGGTCTCACCAAAGCTTTGCCCATCTTGAGTTTTCTTCAACTTCGATCGAGTCTCACCATGGTTTCCATGATGAACTCACGGGAGGGTAATAGCACAACAATTCAAATTGTTTCCACCTCTGCACGAGTCAATAAATCCAAGTCAGATGAATCCAACTCAGCATCACAAGAAGACAAATTGTTGATCCAGTCTGCAGATGATTCTTGAATATTCTTTGTGTTTCTATTCTATGTAATTGTATTAAGGGAAGAGGGTTGTTGTAACCGTTTCACAGCATAGCTACGTGCCTCTGTGCACGATACTTGTTTGTTAAATTGCCTAACCTAGCACTGAACATTACTGGCTATAAATAGCCATCTGTAATACACTATTTTCAAGATCATTCAATACAAATGAGTCTTCATTTTATTAGTAATCAATACTGTTTCTGGTTGGGCTAAATGGAGAAACCTTTTAGATCATACTTTGTATTAATATGTAATGCATAGTTCATATATAAGTAAGATGGCTTATAACTGGCATTGTTAGATTAGAACTTTCTGCCTTATTGGTTTGGATTCTGTTGCATGCCAAAATACAATATATTAATTACGTACGGTAGCTTCTGCAACTTGCTAGTTGGCTGGGGAACAAGGTTTTTTTGTGGGAACTATTTTGAGAGAGAGGTGGATATGGCGCATGGTTTTTGGTTAGTTAGGAAGTTTCAAGACCGGTGAAAGAAACTACTTCTGAAACAGCTTACAATATGAGGAGATCGATGCACGTTCCTAACTAGTAGAGGAATCTCTCTATTTGTTTGTCTCTTTTCATTTTTTAGAACTAAATTGTACAGTGTGCCATACAGTTCCTAATTGTGTATAAATAGCATCACGAACACTTGATTGATTGATTGATTATCTCGAATACATTATATTTTCAGCTTCCAAAGCCTAAACCTCCTACAATGTGGGAGCTGTTTGCCAAAGCGAGAGGTTTGTGATGGTAAGTAGTTCAACAAGACCTTATTGTATTAAAGAATCCTTTGTTGTAATTAATAGTCTTCCATGTATTGGTATTTCTTTTTTTATATAGATGGTGAAAATATTTACTACACTTTTTTATAAGTATTGAATAAAAATTACTATACTGAAAAATGATATCTAATTGTGATATCATAACTATAAAGCAAGAATCTTAATTTATCCACTAATTTACAAGCATCAAAATATCATATCACATTCTTACTTTTTGTAGAGCCAAGAGAGGATCCTTTTGCTAAAAGGCAAGCATATCATAAAAAGAAACGTGTTGAAAAGCAAGATAAAAATCGGCTACAGAACTTGAAACAAGCGGCAAAAGTTAGTGCTTTACCGAGGTTTGTGACTTTATAACCTTTCTGCAGATCAGAAAGTATAGATCATTATATTTTCTTAATTAGGACAAGTAAATTCCTTTGATTTACCCCTTCTCACTCCTTTTTTCCCTGTCCTGGAGGACTCTAGTCCTAGACACCGATGGTGGTTTCACCTTTGCAATTTAGGACTGAATAAATGATTATGTGATCTTCAAAGTTGATGATGCTTATAGTCTACTTGGTCAGCCTTTTCAAGAAAATTTCTTTGACGAGTAGCCGAATTCTGGGTTGCTTTCCATGTAACATCACCGTATCGGTTACACTTACAACCCAATAAAGACAGCACAAATATTTTTTGGTATTATGAATGAATGGGGAAATTTTGGAATGCCCTAAATCATCATTTTCAGTCCCCGAGTTCCTTCTCTTGGCCATGATATCTCATTGCCTTTTGGCTTTTGTCATGATCTTGACAATGCTTTTGGCGTAGTTCGTGCTTAGTACTATTTTTAGTTCTTGGCTTAGTTACTTTGGTCAAATATAGGTTGTGTTTTCTTATTATCGTTTCATTTCTTATATTGCAACACTGGACCTGAGGGAACTTTTTCTGCAGCCATGTCCAACTAGCTGCCACAGCGTTGCCTATAATAGGAACCCAGACTGCACCGGCGGTCGGACTGGGAACACCGAAAAGGAGCTTGACGCTCGTATTTGACACCGGTAGCTACCTCACCCGGACTCAGTGTCAGCCTTGCGCCATCTCCTGCTAGCTACGACCAAACCGAGGCCATCTTCAACCCTTCTTCATCATCCACTTACACCAATATTACCTGTACATCTCCCTCGTGCTCTCAGCTCATTTTTACCACAGGTACTGATTATTACTTATTAATGTCATGAACTTTATGGCTGCATGATCTAGATTATCAATATCATGGCAATCATAATTTTAACTTATTTAAGTAGTCACTTCAGAAAATAATTATGTTGATGATTAGTCAATTACTGGGAATCAAAAAATGTTTTTTTTTTCATTGTACCGGTATATATATATTTTTTCATTTTCTTCCATTCACGTTTGATTCCCTTTAAAGATTAATCTATTAGTACGTACTCTCCTCTTATTAGACTTATTTTTTATCTTTCTCTCTCTCAATAATATTGATTGTAGGAATTCGATCTGCTTGCTTGTCCTCAACATGCGAATACAGTGTGGGGTATGAGGAAAACTTGTCTTCGGTGGGATTTTTTGGTGAAGAAAAGCTGACCTTAACAGCAACGGACGTGTTCAATGATTTCCTATTCGACTGCGGTCAAAATAACAAAGGCTTGCTCGGCGCCGCAGCAGGATTGCTCGGCCTCGGCCGCGACAAGCTCTCTTTAGTCAAACAAACTGCAGATATGTATGGCCACATCTTCTTCTACTGCCTTCCTTCGACCTCCAGCTCAACAGGGCACCTCACTTTCAGGAAAGGCTCTGGCAAAGCTTCGAATACCATAAAATTCACCCCGCTCCCTTGTCGAAATCATACTCCCAATCGTCGTTTTACGGTTTAGACTTGCTTGGAATCAGCGTCGCAGGAGATAAGCTAGTGATCCCGCCTTTGATTTTCTCGACTGCGGGGTTGGTCATCGACTCTGGGACAGTCTTGACATACTTACCTCTATTAAAGTTGATACAGTTTTCTATATTTACATGTTTTATTTTAATTATCCAGCTATATTTAGTTGCAAGCTTTAATTAATTTGTATAAGAACCTTTTGTTCATTTATGATTTGAGTGTATCCAAGAGTCTACAAAAGTCTGTAATGTGAAGTTCAATAGATAAAAAATACAGAACAATCACTTACTAACGTGGGTTGAGTTTCTTTTTCATTTTTTTGTTCTACTTTCTCTGTTTACCTGCAACATCAAAATAAAACTAACAATTAACATCAGAGCTACTTCGATCTAAAAAGGGCGATATGGCAGCATCTAGGTCATCTCCTATTATTCTAATATTCAGTGGAGAAAATTATGATTATTAGAGTATCAAAATGAAGACACTCTTCATGTCACTTGATATTTGAGATGTGGTTGAGAATGGGATCACTGCTGCTACAGAAGGAGCCTCAGACACAAACCAAAACAAGGTAAACAAACAAAGGGATGGCGAAGCATTGTTTACTCTACAACAAGCTGTCAGTGAAGCCATCTTTCCAAGATTGATGAGGGCCACAACTTCGAAGCAAGCTTGGGAGATCCTGCAACAAGAATTTCAAGGTAATCTCAAAGCTAAAACTATTAAATTTCAAAGTTTAAGAAGGGAACTTGAGAATCTGAAGATGAAGGAGTCTGAAAATGTAAAAGACTATTGTTCTAGGCTTATTGAGATTGTAAATCAGATGGGAGTCTATGGAGAGGAAATAACTGATGGAAGAGTTGTTCAAAAAATTCTCATTAGTCTAACTGAAAAATATGACCATATGGTTGCTGCTATTGAAGAAACCCGAGACCTCTCAACACTTTCAATCACTGAGTTAATGGGTTCACTATATGCCCATGAACAAAGGATTGATAGAAGAGGTGAAAGCTCATTAGAAAATACTTTTCAGTCCAAGGTTAATCTGAAAACTCAGAAACCAAAAGATTATAAGAAGAAGAATAAAGGTGGATCAAAAGGAGGAAAAAGTTTTCAAAGAAAAGGAAAACTAAAAGGAGATTTTCCACCTTGTGGTCTTTGTAAAAAGAATAATCATCTTGAAAATGATTGTTATCATTAAGGAAAGTCTCAATGTTTTAATTGCAATTGCAAGAAATTCGGACATGTTGACAAGGATTGCAGATTTAAAACTAAGAATCAGCAAGCCAACTACACAGAGAAAAGGATGAGCAATTGTTCTATGCATGTCAAGCTACTGTTGAACAGAAAAGTGAAGAATGGTTCCTTGACAGTGGTTGTAGCAATCACATGACTCCAAATGAAGGTATGTTTTCATAGATTGATAGATCTGTCATAGTAAAAGTAAAACTTGGAAATGGTGATTTAGTGAAATCAAAAGAAAAAGGCACAATTACTTTGGAAACTAAGAAAGGAACCAGATTTATTAATGATGTTCTTTTAGTTCCAAGTCTTGATTAAAGTTTATTAAGTGTTGGTCAAATGATGCAAAATGGATACTCTTTATTATTTGAAAAAGAAGTGTGTACCATTTGTGATTTAAAACATCATAAGCAGGTTGTGGCAGAAATTAAAATGGGAAGTTGTAGGAATTTTCCCATACAATGGCAGTATCAAAAAGCAATGGTTGCTAAACTTGATGATACAACTCTTTGGCATCAAAGGTTTGGTCACTATAACCTTAATGCATTGAGAGTTTTGAATCAAAAGAATATGATTAGTAATCTGTCGCTACTTGATTCTAACATGCCTGTATGTGAGGGTTGCATGTTAGGGAAGCAACACAGGCAACCTTTTCCTAAAAGTGAAGCATGGAGAGCTAAAGAGGTATTGGAACTTGTTCACACCGATATGTGTGGTCCAATGAGAACTTCCTCTCTGAGTCAAAACAGGTATTTTATATTGTTTATTGATGATTTCTCAAGAATGCCATGGGTTTACTTCTTTAAAGAAAACTCTAAAGTTTTTGGTATTTTTAAGAAATACAAACTTCTGGTTGAAAACCAAAGTGGCGGCAAGATAAAGACATTAAGGAGTGACAGAGGAACAGAATTCAATTCAAAGAAGTTTGATGAGTTTTTTGAAGAAGATGGGCTTGAACATCAACTAACAGTAGCCTGTACTCCTCAGCGGAATGGAGTTTCAGAAAAAAAGAATAGGATTGTGATGGAAATGGCAAGATTTATGATGCTTGAGAAAGGACTACCAAAAAGTTTTTGGGCAGAGGCTGTTAACACATCAGTTTATTTGCTCAATAGATGTCCAACAAAAGCTGTGCCAAATCAAACTCCAATAGAAGCTTGGAGTGGTCAGAAACCTAGAGCAGGTCACTTAAAGGTTTTTGGTTGTATGTGTTATATTCATGTACCATCACGGAAGCAGCACAAGCTTGAAGAAAAATCTGAAAAATGGGTCTTTCTGGGTTACAGTTCTTAGTCCAAGGAATATAGAATTTATAATTTAGAAACAAAACAACTTGTGACCAGTCGAGATGTTGAATTCAATGAAAATGCTAGCTGGAATTAGGATGAAGAAAAGATAAATTCTTAACATGTTTCTATACCAGAAGTGTTGGACACAATGCCATTAAATTTTGAAGATCAAAATGGAAGAATAGAAGCAATAGAAGATGAAGAGAATGTCAGTCCAATGGTATCACCAAGAGCTAAACCAGCATCTCTTTCAACTGAATTGTCTTCACCTGAATCTTCACCAAGAAAGTTAAGACCTTTGGCTGAAATTTATGAGTCATGTAATTTTTTTTCAGTTGAGCCTTAAAGTTTTGATGAAGCTGTGAAAGATAAAATATGGATTGATGCAATGGAGGAGGAGATTAGAATGATTGATAAAAACAAAACATGGGAGCTAGTGGACTATCATGACAGTAAGGAATTTATTGGAGTTAAGCGGATCTATAAAAGAAAGCTTAATTTTGATGGTTCTTTGAGGAAATGCAAAGCAAGACTTGTGGCTAAAGGCAACTCACAGCAGCCTGGTATAGATTATAATTAAACATTTGCACATGTTGCAAGGTTGGACACCATTCGGACCATTTGTGCCTTAGCAACTCAAAATAATTGGAAAATCTTCGAACTTGATGTCAAGTCAGCTTCCTTGAATGGGGTTTTAGAAGAGGAAATTTATGTCAACCAGCCAGAGGGGTTCATAAAGGAATAAGGCAAATTGCTTCAACTAAGGAAAGCCTTATATGAGCTTAAACAAGCTCCAAGATCTTGGTATGACAGAATTAATAGTTATTTCAGTGAGAAAAAATTCAGCAAAAGCAAGAGTGAGCCTACACTCTATGTCAAAGCCCAAAGTGAAGGTATTTTATTTGTCTCTTTATATGTTGATGATTTAATTTTCACTGGAAATAATATAGAGATGATGGAAGAATTCAAAAGAGATATGGTGATCACTTTTGAGATGAGTGATTTAGGACTTATGCATTATTTTCTTGGAATGAAAGTTCATCAAGAAAATAGAATTTTCATTTCACAAAAAAAATACTCAGAAGATATGTTAAAGAAGTTTCAAAGGTTTGGATGTAACCCTGTTGCAACTCCTCTTATTGCTAGTGAGAAACTAAAAAAGGAATATGGAGCGAAAAAGACTGATGAAGGCACTTATAGAAGTTCAGTTGGTAGTTTGTTATATTTAACTGCTATTAGACCAGATTTAATGTTTGCTACAAGTTTGCTGTCCAGATTTATGTAAAGTTCGAGTCAAATCCATCTTGGGGCAGCTAAAAGGGTTCTAAAATATGTGCAAGGGACCATGGATTTTGGAATTTGGTATAAACCATGTTCACAGCCCAAATTGACAGGGTTTTCAGATAGTGATTAGGCAGGATCACTAGATGATATGAGAAGCACGTCAGGCTATTGTTTTAGTCTAAGAACAAGAGTTTTTTCATGGGGTTCAAGGAAACAACTAACAGTTGCTCAATCAACAAATGAAGCCGAGTATGTGGCTACTGCAGGAGCTGTTAGTCAAGCTATTTGGCTAAGGAAAATCCTAGAAGATATAGGTGAAAAACAACTAGAACCAGTTAATGTATTTTGTGACAACATGTCAGCCATAGCCATGATTAAAAATCCAGTTTATCATAGTAGAACAAAACATATCTCAATTAAGTATCATTTTTTGAGGGAAGCTGAAGCAAATGGTGAAGTTAATTTGAAGTTTTACAATAGTGAATAACAAGTTGCTGACATATTTACCAAGACTCTTCTTAGAGTTAAGTTTTAGTTCTTTCGAATGATGCTTGGGGCTTTAAAAAAAATGCATCAAGGAGGAGTATTAAAGTTGATGCACTTTTCTATGTTTATTGCTTTGTGTTTACGTGTTCTGTTTTAATTACCCAACTATATTTAGTTGCAAGCTTTAATTAATTTGTATTAGGACCTTTCGTTCATTTATGATTTGAGTGTATCCAAAACTAGTCTACAAAACTCTGTAATGTAAAGTTCAATAGATAAGAAATATAAAACAATCACTTACTAACTAACGTGGGTTGAGTTTCTTTTCATTTTTGTTATACTTTCTCTGTTTTCCTGCAACGTCAAAATAAAACCAACAACCTCCCACAGCGTACAACGCGTTGAGGACAACATTCCGACAGGCGATGCAGAACTATATGATGGTTGAGGCTTTTTTCGAAACTGGAGTCTGGACACCTGCTACGACTTCAGCAATGTCAACAGCATTTCCGTATCGAAGATAGTCTTCTCTTTCAACGATGGCGTCGACGTGGAAGTGAATGAGTCTGGGGTGTTCTTTTTTGCTGGAAGCCAATCAGTCAGGCTTGCTTGGCTTTTACTGGGAACACGAATGACAATGATATGGCGATATTTGGGAATACTCAACATAGGAGGTTGGAGGTAGTGTACAATGTTGCATGGCGGAAGCAGGATTGGGTTTGTTCTTGGTGGCTGTTAAGTGTTAAGATGCAGAGACAACATTGTCAAGGTCTCGTTTGGATTTGGAAATGAGATGAGTTAAGATGAGTTTAGTTTATTTTTTAATATTATTATTATTTTAGAATTTGAAAAAAATGTATTGAAATTTAAAAAATGTGTATTAAGATTTGAAAAAGATATATAAAAATTTATGTTTTGTATAAAAAATTATAAAAATATAATGATAAAATAAAAGTGAGCTGAGATAAACTTATCTCAACTCTAAATTCAAATAAGACTTAAGTATTAAAGAAGTTTCTTAATCTCATGTATGACACGATGTTATATATAAAACATAAAAAAAAGTTTGGTTTGGGATGGTTATATTGGGAAAAGGTGAACGCAGGGAACAATAACCCCGTGTGTGTGTTTTTTTAGTGCAATTTTAATATTCGAAACACGGTTGCGGCAGCCCAGGCGTTACACGTTTCAAAATAGTCCCGAGTGTTCTAACTTGCAATGCCGGCTCGTGTATCACATTATCTAGAAATTGGGCGGCCACAACATTTGGGCTCGCGACAAAGGTACGGATTCAAGAATAAAGGAACGAACGTGCTATATATTTTCATTGTTCTCATGAATTCTGCTCGATGATTTGTATGATAATCCACGCGTTTTCAACGAGGGCAAAAAAGAGTGATTTTATTATAATTTTAAGGATGTATTTAGTGTATTTTTTATTTTATTTTTTTGAGTGAATGAATTTATAGAAAATTACACTTTTTAATAGTAAATTTTTTTAAATATTTTTTTAAAGAGAACACATAAAACTTGCACACTTCAAAAAATAAATAATATTACTCAGAAAAAAAAAACCAATTTACAAATCCTTGCAATTTATTACTTCCTACCACTCATTTACTTTTTTTTTAATTACTTAATATTTAAAGAATTAAATGATTATTAATAAAGCTGTATATGTTTTTTAAATTTTTTTTATTAATGATTAAGAATGTTAAAAAAATACTTAAAATAAAATAATAAAAATAAAATTGCAAAGAATAATGATAGTGTGATCCTTTATTTTGATTGTTTATGTATTTCTTTTTTTATTTTATTTATTAATTAAGAAAATAATTATTAATATTTTTATATTTTTAAAATATTTAAACATAATTAAAAAGATATTTTAAAAAAAAAATAATTTGTTCTAGGACTATAGTAAATGGGAAATTAAAGAATATAACAATATAAATATATTATAAAAAAATATTTTAGAACAAAATGGTTATATTGATTATATATCAAGTTATAATTTGGTTTGATGTAGTTTGATGTGATATTTAAATTTTAAAATTATTTTTAATATAAAATAAATTTTATGAAATTATGTGAATTTATATATTTATTTTATATAATTTTTTGTGTATGTAACAACTGTTTATTATAAAATAATAAAAAAAATAAGAGGAAGAGAGTAAGCAAATAATAGACTAGTCGATGACCGAATTCAAGCCAACCCAGCCCACTCGCTTCGTTCCAGCTTCCCCTGTTGTTATTTCGGAAGCCTATTTCGCATTCTCTCTCTCTCTCTCTCTTTCATAAATCCTGTCCCTGTGGCCACAAACCCTCCTCCCAGATCCCCCCCCCCCCCCCCCTCTCTCTCTCTGCGCCACAACTTAAAACGCCCCGCTCACTTGTTCTGTTCTGTCCTTTCTCTCTGTTAGTGTACTTCTGTTCGCTCTCTCTCTCTCTCTCTCTCTCACTTGTCTTCTTGTGTTCTATCACTGCCTTTATCTATTCGTTAATGGAAACCCATGCGATTTAGATGACAAGAGACCAACATGGACTAGTAGGTTAGTCTTATCATTGATTTCTCCTGACAATAGAACAAACAGTAACCATGCATCACGGTGGTTCCGCCGTATCCCAAGAAACCAGTAGTGTCTTCGATTTGGTATCCCATTTGGGTCGCTTTGCATTCAATACAAGGCTCCACAACTCAGGCTCGGATGGATGCTCTTCCTTCCTTTCCAATTCCCTCTACTACGAGCCCCTTGGCGGCTCAAAAAAGCTTAACTTGCGCGTCTCGCTGAGCTTGGGCGGTAGAGGCGCTTCGGGTATTAGAAGTATTCTGAATGATTTCAACAGAGCTATAAAGTTCCATTGCGAGAGAATTCCAATTGGGTTCGCCTCGGTTCGGGTTGGCTCGGGGGACAGCAATGGGCTTAGAGAAGATGGGTGTGGTGTATTGGAGGACAATGGCTTAACCTTGAACGGTGTGGAGGCTGAGACCCCCAAAAAGGTTTTGATTTTGATGAGTGACACCGGTGGGGGCCACCGGGCTTCGGCTGAGGCTATAAAGGCCGCGTTTCATGAAGAATTTGGCGATGAGTATCAGGTCAGTTTTGGTGTAATCGAGTCTGTGACTCTGTATGACTATTTCAATCAGTTTCTTCTGCTCCGTTGCTTAGAAAAATGTGGGAAGAGAACATAATTCTAGAATGCTGCTCTCTTGAAGTTCGCATTCTTATGGACATAAGTCACGTGGTAGAATAAAAACATTGGTTGACCGAGTAAAGTGGGTATTTGGTTTAACTGGGATCACATTTTAACTTTAGGAAGCCGAAGAGACTTTAAAATTTTCTCTTTTTCCCCACGATTTCTCGGAAATTGAATAGGAGGTGTTGGGTAATGAAGTCAGTGGGTGAGTGATTTCATGTTTGTTGATTATTTCTGCATGTTAAGCGTGGGTGTTGCAGGTGTTTATTACCGATTTATGGACGGATCATACTCCTTGGCCATTTAATCAACTTCCCAGGAGCTATAATTTTCTGGTGAAACACGGAACCTTGTGGAAAATGACTTATTATGCAAGCGCTCCCCGCGTGGTGCATCAATCTAACTTTGCTGCAACCTCAACATTTATAGCTCGGTGAGGCTCTGTTTGTCCCTGACTAGAATGCTTTGTATTCTTTCTTGGCTGATCAATTGTGCAACATTATAAAATTTGGGAATATTGATAGTATATTTGAAGTCTGTATATATATTGTACTACGCAGGCTTGGCGGCTCATGCTTTAGAATAACCTACCTCTGTGATTTTCTTTTGGTTTATAGAGAGGTTGCTAAAGGCCTGATGAAGTACCAGCCAGATATTATTATCAGTGTGCATCCACTGATGCAGCATGTTCCTCTTCGTATCTTGAGGTCTAAGGGCCTTTTGAAGAAGATTGTCTTCACCACTGTAGTCACAGATCTAAGTACCTGCCATCCTACATGGTAAGTTCTAAACAAAGTATATTTTAATGATACTCCGATGGTATGGTCTTAACCTTTGATGTCTTTCTCTTCAGGTTTCACAAGCTTGTAACCAGATGCTATTGCCCATCAGCTGAGGTAGCGAAGAGGGCCTTAAAAGCTGGACTCCAGCCTGCCCAAATTAAGGTTTATGGACTTCCTGTGCGACCTTCCTTTGTTAAGCCTGTTCGTTCAAAGGTTGGTTTCTTTCATTTTGATTAGTATTTGGCTTTGCTACCTGCTCAATGCAAATTGTACTCTGTTGCAATGTAGGTTTGGTAAAGAAATTATGGTCCTTGTAAGCCTGTACATGGAAAACATAAATGTGCCTTTAAGCATCTTTCCTCTGATATGTTTTTTTTTTTTTTTCACAAGTTCTTTCCTCTGATATGTTGTTGTCTGGGACTTCTCCATGTTGGATTTGATGGTTATCTTATGCATAGTAATGCCTATTTTCTGTTATAAATGTGGTTAACACCGTGATATTGACTTGTTTTATCCCACTTCACGTTCAATACCTATAGGTTGAGTTAAGGAGAGAGCTGGGAATGGACGAGAATCTTCCTGCTGTGTTGCTGATGGGAGGAGGAGAAGGGATGGGCCCCATTGAGGCTACTGCTCGAGCACTTGGGGATGCATTATATGATGAGAATCATGGGGAGCCTATTGGTCAGTTGCTTGTAATTTGTGGCCGCAACAAAAAGCTTTCGAGTAAATTGCTTTCCATAGATTGGAAGATTCCTGTCCAGGTATTACACTCTCTCCAAAGCATGCCACTGCCTCGTTGCAGTTTGCCTTTTCGAACTTAAATTGTCTGTGTTTGAAGGTTTAGTTTTTATTGGCGCTGAATTGCCACTTCTATTTTACGTGTATCTAATGTCACATGCTGGCCCTTTTCACATGCCTCTAAACAATTTCTTGGTCCAAACAAACACTCTTCTACAAGTGCTTGATTGAAGCCCTTGAATTGAATATTAGAAAGCCCAAGCGTTTAGATTCCACATTAAAAAACTGCTGGAAAAGAACAAAAACCTAACGTACTCTGGAAATTATAAACTAAAGCTGAAACAAATTCAAAGAAAATAAAAAATGAGAGAGAGAGAGAGTTGTACTGTGCTTGAATGATACCTTAACATTTTGAATTGCATTTCAAATTGTTACAATTATTTCTAATTACTAAAAATGCATTGTCATTGATAATCAACATTACCTCCCTGAAATTCATTCAAAAATATGTGTTAGTGGGTGAAATCAAAGGTTCAAGTCCCCTTGAGTGCGTGAGTAGAATGACCAAACAAAAAACATAAATCATTTTAAAGTATATCATCAGAAGTACCATTCTACAGCCGTCCAATCCATCCTTTGATCTTAATGTCAGGCCCTCTCTGCCTCATGTCTCAATGTCAATCTGTTTTAATGTCAGATACATTTGCTTCATCCTTTTTATTTTTCACTAGACTATGAAGGATATCCCAAACCTAGTGACTGTCAAACTAGACATCACCGATTTCATTCTTTGGGAGCTCCAATTGAAAGTAGTCCTAAAGTAGTTCTAAAGAAGTCCTACTACAGTTAGGGCTGTACAAAAAGCCTGAACCCAAACCGCTATTCCGATAATATCGACCCGCTTTTCTGACCCGCTTACCCTGCTTTTAGCCTTTTTAACTTTTATCCCTAACCCCTCGTGATTCACAACAACCCAAACCTCTCTCTCTCTGTCTCTCTCTCTCTCTCTCTAACGGTATTCTCGCTAGTTTCGGACATATCGGGGTTGAATATGGGGATGTTCTGATTGGGCTTGAGTTAGAATTCACGGCTAATTTTGAAAGCTTCGTCAGTCTGGTTTTCATTTGGGATATCAGCTGGGCTTGTGCAAATCCTCACTGGAAAACGATTCCTCCACGAAAATTGGAAAGCCATTCGAGTGATCATCATATATAACCATTTGGCTCAACTCGTAATCATCATGCAGTGGTGGGCAATGCCGTGTCGCTCATGAGGAGGGATTTTGTTGGTGGCGAGCTCGACGGAGAGCCTGGTTTTTCCATCTCTGGTGGCGCCCAAAACGACGATGATAGTAATCGGGTAATGGGAGGAGAAGCTCTACATTAGTTTTATTTATTTATTACTACTATTTTTAATAAAGTATTTTTAGTTATTGATGAATAGCACTGCTGAGAGGTTTCCAGATGTTTCTCGCTACTCATTTTTACTATGTTAGTTATGTGGTTAAAGTATTTACTACATTAGTTATTTTTAGATGTTGATGAGTAGCACTGCGGAGAGGTTTCCAGATCTTCTCGCTCGTTTTAAAAAAAATTTAAAAATCTGGGTATCAGCTAATCGGGTAACTGAAGCAGTTGGAATGGATCGATTTTGGGTTGGGTCGGAAATCAGGTCGGGCCGGTGTACAACCCTAACTACAGGTATGGTGCTAGCTACATACTTGGTGCCTAGTGATCCCTAGGGCTCAGATTCTTCACCTTGACTGTCTACTTCTGATTTCCTTTATTCACTCCGAGTCTCACAACATTTTTTTTTAAAAGGACGGTACCCCACTTTTATTGATAACCCTTGCTTATGACGGAAGACTATTTTGTACATTACAGTGAAAATTGGGAGTTACAAGGAGAAAAATAAAGGCCCAAACCCAAGTTCCTAGAAGGAAATAAAAACCATATGTAGATATTACCAGAAAATAAGGAAAAACCTTAATGCCTAATTGTAGGAAAACCTGCACAATCTAGAGAGAACGGGGCAACCATATGCTTAGGGAGTTGAAATAAAGATGAAAAACTTACCGTTGTCCCATAGCGCCATAATTTGCTAGATTGTCTGTTAGCGCATTACCTTCTCTGTAGACATGATTAATAATGAAGGGAAAATCAGTCTTGAAATGTAAAATATTATCCCAAATGGTTGAGTAACTATAGGGGGGAGACGAGCCTTTAGCAAGCCAAGTAACCACAATGAGAGAGTCAGTTTCAATAATCAGATCGGTGATGCTCAGCTCAATAACACAAAGTTAAATCAAATCTTAAGGCAGGCAATTCGCAAAGGTGTTAATACCAACACCTAAAAAACAAGAGAAACCAGCAAACTCTGAGTCTCACAACACTTCTACTCCTCAAGTCCCTCCTCCCTCTTCCTAAAAGGGAAAAGGAGCCACTCAAATCTAAGATAATTATGGGATTAGCATTGGCCATGTATAATGGCGTTTTTCTATGAGGAAAAACACTTAATGGATCTTAAATTGATTCATGTGTATGAAATATGTACTGAAGATTGGTTTGTGATAATAGATTTGCATAAATGTGTATATAATTGTGCACATAAACAGAACTGGCTGAGGTTACTTGCATATATATATATATAGGTGAAGGGGTTTGTCACCAAAATGGAGGAGTGCATGGGAGCTTGTGATTGCATCATCACAAAGGTAAGTTTCGAACAGAAAATATCATTTTCTACCTCTATTATATACTAGCCACATCTACTCACAAGTTGCCTTTTGTAGGCTGGCCCAGGGACGATTGCAGAGGCCATGATTCGTGGTCTCCCTATCATTCTGAATGATTTCATTGCCGGCCAGGTATTTCCATTTTAACATGTTCTATATATTCTGTCAGTATGTTCTGTTAACTTGATTTCAGGAATCTCGTAATGTAATCCCCACTGCTTTACTTTTAAAAATTTCTTAGATCAATTGGTTGGTGAATGAATGAGTTAACAGATTTATAGCCGATGAACTTGGAGATTTAGATTTTACAAGGCTCATGACGATGAAGAATATCTGAATAAGTTACCACTTGTGTAACAATGAGCTGCAGGTGGTTACAGGCCACCTCAATGCTCCTCGAGAAATATAGCATATGATTTGCAGTGATTTTCCATGTTTTACGTTATATGGATATGGTGTTGGTACTGAATGGTCAAGTCAGATTGTCTAATAAATAAATGCCGTTGACGTGGTTGGTTTGGTTATGTTAGAGAAGCGTGTGCTGATTAGATGATGGGAACACCGTAGTCCCTTATCAAAATTCTTGAACATCATGGTCATGTAATGGTTTGGTTGGGGGATGGGGGTAACTATACAATATATATATATATATAGCATTTTTTCTGTTTTTTTTTTACTAGTTTTTTTTTTTTTTTTTTTTTGGCCCTTCTTTCAGGAGGTTGGAAACGTACCATATGTGGTCGAAACCGGATGTGGGAAGTTCTCGAAATCGCCAAAAGAGATAGCAAATATTGTTGCTGAGTGGTTTGGTCCAAAAGCTGACGAGCTTAAGGCAATGTCCCTAAATGCATTGAAGCTGTCTCGTCCTGATGCTGTGTTCAAGATTGTTCATGATCTTCACGAGCTTGTTAGACAAAGAAGTTTCGTACCTCACTATTCCTGTACAACTTAACCCCATTGCTCCCTCTCAATTTTTGGTGCATGTCTCCCGTTAAGTTCGCCATTTTGGGCAAATTAATTACATGACCCTTCTCCTTCCCTTTTTTTTTTTTTTTTTATATGCTTTTCAGTCAACGATAATAAATTCATATTTTCAACCATAACTTACCCTTCATTTGATAATTGTACGTACGGAATTCTTTAGTGTTAAATGTTAAAAATTTCATTGTGATTCTCTTTTCGATAGAGAAAAAATCTATTTACAAATCTGCTTAATGAGAAATCAAAGAAATCATTAATGTGGATGTCTGCTTCATTATTAGTAAATAAAAAAAAAATTGTATTTTGATATTTTTCAATAAACGAAAATACCGTCTTGAAAGTAGAAGAATTTTATTTAGATAGGTAGAGTTATGGTTTTGAGAACTGCAATACGTTGAAGCAAATCCGTGTTTTGGATTCATCTGACGGCCACATTGCCCACTCCATCTTGTACTACAACGGTCTCACTTAATAAGACAAGCACCATTTGTCACTGTCATCTCTCTAAAAACTCTAACCCCCTCAAGAAAGCCAAGGCGCGACGACTTTAGAGCAAATCTCTCACGGTCGTTTGACACCATATTTGTAACTTTCCTTAACATCAGCAACAAATGTCCACTTGGAATCTGGAAAAAAAAAAAAAAAAACTTTGATTTTTCCAATCCCAGCTAATTATTATTAACAAAAATACTATCTATACATGCTAAAAAACCGAAATCCTCAGGATCTCATTTCATCTTCAAATCTGTTCTAGTGCCCAGAGCTTTCCACAAGATGATTGTTTTATAACAACGCTTGAGCTTGCCCACTTAATAGTTTCAACCTTTGTTTCTGGGGGTTTTTGTGCTGGCGCTTGATGGGTTGGAAATATAACGCTGGTTTGGGGTTGATTGTCACAGTCGTGTTCATATGGGTTGCCTCTGCAGAGATCACTCAGGTTAGGAGCTATATCAACGACCTTTTCTCTTTCCTTTGTTGGATTCTTTATTTAGCATGATGCGGTATTGTTACGCGTTTCTTAAACTTTGCTCAGTTGCTCTGTTTGGTTGCTGAAGAAGATAGGAAAGTAATAGAACTGGCCGAATTGGGAATCTTTGTTGCTGGTAAAAGGGGGAAAAAAAAACTCCGACTTGTTTAAGGCTCTATTATTTGTTCCCTTTTCCATGGTTCCGTTTGCGCTGCTTGATCTGATTATAATGATATTTGTAATAAAAAGAAATTAACTTCTTTCCATGATGGTATTTGTCTGTAAGCCTTTTCCCTGTTTAAAGGTAATGTTTTTGTTTGAAGTTAGAGTGATAACTTTTTATAAAAATCAGACTTCTCTCATATCCAAAGTTGTTTAAACAGAATGTAAAATTGAAGTTGTTAGTCAATGGCTTGAAAGTGTTTCATGTAATTTTCGATTCTCGTAGATCCATGTTAAACTGCAAGACTTTTAAAGGATCCTTCTTCCCATGTTTGATATTTAATAAACTAAACTACCGAGACTTACTTGCTGCAGAGAATTTTCGCAGACTATAAACAGCCGTTTGCACTCACTTATTTGGGGGTGTCTCTTATGGTAATCTATCTACCCATTGCTGCTCTTAGAGACTGGATCTGCAGCTTAGCAAACGCAAATTTATATAAGAACCTTTGCAATGATGCGAAAGTTATGAGCACTTCAACCGGACTTGATGTCCCTCTTATAATCAGTGAAATGCACCACAGACCAGTACCCGGAAATGGCCTTGTTACTGACAGTGATCTTAGTGAAAGGGAAGAGGGCCAGCCTTTGACAGCTAAGAATGAGCAAGATGAGCCTCACTTGCTCGAACAAAGCTGTGAACTCAGTTCATGGGATATTGCTAAGTGTAGCTTATATCTTACTCCAATATGGTTTGTAACAGAGGTAAACATATTCTAGTTTTTATCTAATGTTCTCTGTATATGACCTTTTGGACTTTTCTTTAACTTCACAAGGTTGTGGTATGATGAAATTGTATGGACAGGTAAGAAATCTGAGTGGATGGGTGGTACAGACCTTTATAAATTTTGGTTCAGTCCATCTATGCACATGCAGCAAGGCCAGCACTGCATATCTTTTTTAATAATCCTTGTAGCCATCAATGCTAATGTTGCTAGAATGGCTTTCTCGACTGAGTCAATTGCAATATTGCATGCCTCCAGTATTGAGGTTGAAATTGAAGTTATCCATTTTTATCCATTATTTTAAGGGAAAAAAAATTGAAGTTATATACAAGTACTTGTTGAGAGTTACTTGTCAGGGTGGAACCTAGTGGTGAAATGGCTGGTTTGGGATGAGATGTAGACTTATCATGGGTTTGATTTCTTGGCTTTATTCATGATATGCCAGTCACCGAAAATCACTTTCTTAAGCAATCTAATGAAGGTTTAATCTGTTTTGACCTCATGCAGTATTTATCGAACTCTGCACTGGCAAATACTAGTGTTGCAAGTACTACTGTCCTGACTTCAACATCAGGGCTGTTCACACTTTTCCTTGGAGCTCTTCTTGGCCAGGACTCAATAAACCTCACAAAGATTTTTGCTGTTTTTATCAGCATGGCTGGTGTTGCCATGACCACATTTGGAAAAACTTGGACACCTCATGAATTGATGAGCGTCTCTGAGTAAGCTAATTGCTTTCTGCTTAGCATTGGTAGGCTTCTATAGGAACTTTTGTGCATTTCTTCCTTTTGTTCGTTTCAAATAAACTTAACAGGTTTATGAAGTACCTCATTTACTTCGGTAATGTTTTCGTGGAAAAACCCGAAGTTTTTCATCGGGTGGCTTTATTTCAGAGTTTCCATCTTTTTTGGGTGGCTTTGGGGCGTACTATGTGTACCAAAGGGCAGCCTTTGCACATATTTTGACTGGCTGTCATTCGATCATTTGGAGCCTGTTTTCAGCTCCCTTTTCTGCAGCAGAAAGCTTAAGGCATCCGTATTCCATCAGTAAAAAAATTTTCTGAACCTTTAAAATATTTTTTGTGCCTAAGAACGTCAATTGGTTAACATCGGAGATTTTTTTCATTTCCTCTAAACATGCTAGTTTTGACTCAGTCAGAAGTGTTTTTTTTTAAAAAAAATCCAAAATTAATCATTGGAAAAAAATCGTAGAATATAGTTCACACACTTATTTTAGGATCAGGAGTTTTTGTACCTTTGCTGTGAATTTTAGACAATATTATTGAGTTGGATTGGATAATATACAGAAGTAATCTCTACCGATCAAAAGAATATATGGAAGTAATCTATACTATTTTACTGGAGAAATTGCCTCCGTCATTTTCTCCCCTCTAGAAGTTGTGTTTGGCAAAACATAATGGGTGCAAACAAACGAAAAAAGAGAGAAGTTGCTGCACTAATCAGATTTAATTTTAACACATTCCATATTTGAAAATAGAAAAAGAAGACAGCCTAATTGCCACCTGTAATCAAGATAATGTCTATCTTAGCCGTAGAGTAGAAGTGAAATAATGTCAATGTGATTGGATAATTAAAGTTTGCAAATGGGTGAGTTGTGATTATGAATGCAAGCAAAACATAGTTATGCCTACAACAGCAAACAAAACCTATTATATTTGTAAGAATTCACATATTTATTTTTTGCCTGATGTATTGAGATAGTTATGTTCGCTTGACTTTATGTGGAATATTACCTGAAAATGTCCCCTTTTCATGTTGCTTACAACTAGAAAGCACTCTATCATAGGGAACATTTTTGGTCTTCTCTCAGCATTATCATATGGTTTATTTACAGGTATGGCACTCTGAAACCATGGTTCTTTTCTTTGTTTTTGTTTTTCATTTTCGTTTGAATTCCATGAATGACTTGGTGATACATACTTGATAGATTGCTTCCAAGTTCCCAGTCTGATTTCTAAATTATTGGTTTACTTATTGCAGTGCTGCTGAAGAAATATTCTGGATCAGAAGGAGACAAGGTTGATGTTCAAAAGTTCTTTGGATACATCGGTCTCTTCTCTCTCCTTGGTCTTTGGTGGCTTGGTAAGTGAACTAGTGTTTTTTGCGATTAATTGTCTTCAGTACTGCAAATTCATATGATTAAGAATGGAAATGCTTGAACAGGAGTTAGAGCTTCGCAATTTGTTCTCCT
The DNA here is from genome assembly GCA_036559045.1 of Platycarya longipes. Classification (NCBI taxonomy): domain Eukaryota; kingdom Viridiplantae; phylum Streptophyta; class Magnoliopsida; order Fagales; family Juglandaceae; genus Platycarya; species Platycarya longipes. The sequence goes on along the minus strand of CM071795.1, from coordinate 42,136,866 downwards.
GGATTTTTATGATAAATGTTTTTATATTCGGACAATAAAAAAAGAAAAGTTATGTGCTGAAACTGTTGTAGTTTAGCTAAGTTGATAACTTCAGATCACTGAATCACGACTGGCTCAGATGTCTACCAAGATTAATTTATATGTGTCACTTCTTGATGCAAATCGTTGATTACCCGTGAGAATTTTGGAAGTGGTTTATCTATCTCATTGTGATTATAACCAAGTTTGAAGATCAAAGAGGAATTTTGCTTGGAAATGTACCTCAATTGAAGGAATATGGTGCCTTAGGAGTTGGAGAAACCCAAATCGGTATGGTGGTTTCTTTTTGCATTATGCGTCAAAGGTTTTTTATGGTGTCCTATAATCTTATCCCTTTAGATTCTGCCACCTCTAAATTTAGACGAGGTCTCCTGATAATTAGGGTCTAATAGCGCTACAGTATGCCTCGTTTGAACGGCAAAGCACCACTCTTGCTCAGAAAATAGTAGCACCATGTTCTCTCCTTGAAGTGGGAGGTTTTTTTCTTTCCTTTTTCCAATTTCCCATCCACGTGCGATGTTCATTTCAATTATGAAAGCAGGGTGTAACTGATTATGTTTGTACTTGATTAATTAGGTCATGAGTTCGTGTAATTAGGATTTTGGAACCTTGGAGCGCCTCAGGAAACAGTTGTTATTAGTTAAATCATCCTTCTATTTAACAGTTTTAGCTCCAAATATAATTGTCATTTGTATCATCTCTAATCAATCGAATAAATTTGTTGATCTCCTCTTTCTCTTCTTTCCTCCCTTTGTCTTTTATGGATTACTATTCTGATGAATCTTAACTATCAGTTTCCTGTTATTGGATTTTTCACAACAATGTTATTCCGTGCAGTGTGGCCACTCAATGCTGTGGGGATTGAAACTCGATTTAAATTTCCACATTCAACATCTGTTGGCGAAGTCGTGCTGTTAAACGGCTTTGTGGGAAGTGTTCTGTCAGATTATTTTTGGTTAGTAGTAGAGCAAGGTTTGATTGGACAGCACGAGAACATGAGAATGCTACATTTCGTCTTTTTGTTCTTAGTTTCCAATGAAGTCTCACTTATCAAAAAAAAAAAAATTTCCAATGAAGTCTTGCTCCACCCGCCAGGAAAAGGAAGCAATTATCAGATTTGTTGCTACTACCTAAATCACGGATGAGTAGAGAACCACACATTTTAAAATCAAATTAAAGGAAATACCGTTTAAGCTCAAAAGCTGACTTTTCCATTTGACTCGCAAAGATTGGTTTGGTTCCATTTTGTTTCATGATGCTCAGATCAGCAGTCATGCTAGTTTTTATTTCTTCTGACATACTTGCCAACTCTAGATACCATTGCATATAGATTCTTTCAATAATACTGTTTTTGTTCTTAAATTACAGGGCCCTTTCTGTTGTTTGGACGACTCCATTGGTTGCGACGTTAGGCATGTCCTTGACAATTCCTCTTGCAATGGTAGCTGACATGGTATTACACGGTCGCCACTACTCTGCAATCTACGTTATTGGATGCATTCAGGTGTGTTCTCTCTCTCTCTCTCTCTCTATCTCTCTCTGCATTTCCCTTGTACCACACTTGACATCATATCCAGTGATTTGCTTCAAATTTAGCACAGCAGAGTTCATTAGATTTAAACTATGTTCAACTGGATTCAGGTATTTGCTGGATTTGTGGTGGCAAACCTTTCCGACAAGTTTTCAAGGAAAGAAGAGGCATAGAAGCCATGTACAAGCAGATAATTGCATATATACTTTAAACACTTGAGTAACTGTCTACGTAACTGTCCACCTTTTGACTTTTGTCGTAATGCCACAATTTTCTTGTACAACTATGAGATCAGAGTAGCATGTTGTCTCCAGAAATGAAATGCTTGGTTCTATATTAATGGTCTCTACTCTCTTATCTTGTAATCTCATCTCAACCATTGTTAATTTCTTCTCTTTTGTAGTTAAAAAAAAAAAAAAGTAATATGGAATCTCACAAGTCACAAAGGCGAGGGTTTCTTATGTCAACTGCCTTTGGAAGTAGACCTCCAATGTCCGACCATACTCGTCAAACTCACATATATTATGTAAACGAGCCTATGAATCGCGGAGAATTGTTGTGTCTATTGTAAATAAGAGAGAGATCTAAATTATAAAATTTAAAATTTTTATTTAAAATTAAATTATATCATGTAAATATTTTATTAAATATGCTCTATGCAATCAAGTTAGCGGGACCATTTGTCTCTCTTCTTTTTTGGAGGATACGAGTGTTTCTTCCCTCCTTTCTTTTGGAAGATAGTAATATTAATTTTCTTTCTTTTTTTGAAAGGTGGGAATTAATTGTCTCTATTTATAGTGTCGTATTCTCAAACAAATCAAGATTGAAATCTCTTAAAGTTTTATTATTTGGAAGGTTATAGAAGTTAAAATATGTCCGTCGTAAAAAAAATTTGTATGTAATATATTTCAATCAATTGAGTAATTTGACTTATAATATAAATTTTTATTGTATACAAATATAATTATGAGATTTATTAAAATGAAATAAAGTCTTTTTCTTTAGGAGGAAAAAAAAAAAATTAGCTGGACTATGCCACGTGGGAACTTGTAAAAAGCCCACCTACTAAATTTCTTTACCCCGTAAAATAATAATCGTAATAATAATAGTAATTAATAATTGAGGTAACAGTACCCCAAGAGCCGTAGCACAATCGATCGCGCCAGAGTGCGAGTGAGATCGATTGGTGAAAATCACATAAGCAATGGAGAAGGGTAAGGGTGTGATGGTTGGGGGTCGAAGATGGGCCGTTGACTTCACTGACAATTCCACCTCTCCTTCTTCCCGCGACATTCCTGACCCCCCTGGTTTCTCTCGCTCCTCTCAAGAACAGGTTCTCTCTTTTAGTATCTTTCTTTCTTTCTATTAAGGAAAACAAAAAACAAAAAAACAAAACAAATCGATTCTTCTATTAATTCTTTTGGTTGACGTTTCTTTAGGATGATTCAACGCTCAGTCGACAAAAGAAGGATGCAGAATCGAACTGGAAATCTCAAGTATATCCTATTATTTTCCAATTTATGATATATTGTATTAGGTTTGATCTTTGATCGAAGTAGCCATGTAGGATTTTAATCCGAAGGGTCAGTCCCAATTTTGTGTTTCTTTTCACGCTTCGTCGCTCAGTACTTTGGGATAAGAATTTGTAGTTTGGAGAAAAGTTTTTGTGTGAACACTGCAATCAGAAAATGCAAGCAATAGGTTTTTGGGCATTGATATTTATGGTTGTGACGTTGAAGAAAATTCTGATTAGATTAATTGGTCCAAACGACTTTTAAGATTATCGAGGTTTCGTTTTGGTTTGTTAACCAGTAGGTCAGTCAAATTATGAAACCAATACGCTTCTTTCCTCGTATTGTCATTCACTGACATTTTCTTCTTTCGCACAATCCACTCTCTAACCTTGTTAAACATGACAGGTATTGATTTCAGTTATTTTTCGAATACACTGTATCATAACGCAATAATTAGTATCATATCTGTTTCTATTTGAACAGAAAGCTTGGGAAGTGGCGCAGGCCCCTTTCAAGAATTTGCTAATGATGGGCTTCATGATGTGGATGGCTGGAAGTACTGTTCATTTGTTTAGCATTGGTATCACATTTTCTGCTCTTTGGCAGCCAATTAGTGCCTTACAAGGGGTTGGCAAGGGTAATATGACTGTAGTTTATATATGCCCCCGTGTTTTTTCTTTTAACTTATCCGAACTAGTTTTGGTCCCTTGTCTTGATTTGTAATTTTTAGTAACCATTTGAATGCTGTCAACTTTGTGGTTATAGAAGCAGTATGATAATGCAAATGATTTAAAAAGTAGGAAAACACATATTTATCTTCTTCTTTTTTCTCTGAAGATTTAAATCCTATGATTTTTTTCATTTTACCTAAGGTATCCCTTCCCCTTTCCTAATATAGTGATTTATGCGACATAACTGAGAATGTGGCCTGGGAATGCTAGTTTTGATTCATACACGGTGTTGCCCTGCATTCACACTGTTTCTTCATTTGTCCCTTTCTCTTTTTAGTTATGCTAGATACCACATCTTGTCCCACTTTCATAATACTGTCCCTTTAATATAACAAATTAAACGGTTGATAGGTAATGCCACATTATCACTGTAAGATAGGATAGATGGTGTAGTATATAGCATTTTCTGTTCTGTATTGGTGTGGGGGATGGGGGTTTGAGAATCTGTTTCATTGGATAAAATTCTATCATTTGGCTCGACATATATGCTTGTTAAATGTATTGAATCATGGATGTGAATATCTTTTTTAGTAACTTATCTAGCTTGACGTGACTTATGGTATTCTAGCACATGTATTTTGGTTCCTGAAGTTTTTGCATTATTTTTTCACCTTCATTTCTCCCTGCATATTCTAGTTGGATTTTTGTTTGATCCTTAAGTTCATTCAAGAACATTTAATTGGATTATGCAGTTTTTGAGCCTTATAAAGACAGTAGAGTAGATCTTCTCGGGCCCAAGTTACTCTTTATTGCCCTTAATTTGGGTGGTTTAGCACTGGGTGTTTGGAAGGTGAGATGTAGTTTCAGTTTGTCTTTTTGTGCAAGGTGTTTTCTTGTTTCTTCATATTCAAAATTCTTTTATTTTGTTATAATTATTCTTTTGGCAGCTTAACACTTTGGGTCTTCTTCCTACACATGCCTCAGACTGGGTTTTTTCCTTACCCCCTGCACAGGTTAAATTCTTCCTCCTATTATATTTGAGTAGATTGCATGAAAATTAAAATTATCTGTAGCTAGGTTTAAGTGTCTTGCTATTTAGCATGTGCACATATACTCGTTCAAACTTGAACTCTCATGTTTTAACCAATTAAGCCTACCTATTGCCTACTTATTTATTTATTTATTTTAAAAGCCTACCTATTGCCCGAGTATAGGTAGATTTACTTGGTCATATCGCTAATACTGTTGTCTCTGCAAGATATTATAAAGTGAGAGAGACATGTTGCCTTTGTGTCAAATTCTCGCTGTGGAAAGGATCAACATTACCTCCTTTTCTACCATGGTTGGTTACAAACTTGCAGTTACAATGTTCTCACTGGACAAGTGCTCTGTGTTTTGGAATGTTGTTGACAAGTTTATTCTTCTTGAGGCATGCTTTATCCTGTGACAGATCTGAAAGTTATGGCTGGCTGCATCTTGGTCTTGATCTTGATTATATGGTTTGGCTTGATCAGCAGCTTAAATAATCTAGCTGTTTGTGGCCATTTGGGCAGCTCAAAGAATCTCAATTTTTGTTGAGTTCCTGTCCAATATAGGATTGAGATCGCATCTATGGTTCATGTTCTTGAGTTGAAATAATGCCCCTCCTTTTCCATTATGTTATGTTATAATTTTTCTTAAATAAGTAAATAAAAAGTGCAATTTTAAAATATCTAAAAATATCTAGGAAAGGAACAGGAAGAGCTGCATAAAAGCTACCCTTTCCCTCAAAACTGCATGGGTTTACTTGCCGTGCACCCATCTGAACCAAACAGAATCGTATTTCAAGTTATGCTATAAGTTCACTTGGAACTAGGTTGTTATTTTGCTTTGAAGCATTTCTGAACAAAACAGAATCGTATTTCAAGCATTTCTTTTGGTACCGTATCCTAGCTGTTCAGTTGAACGAACATGGGTTTTTGTGTATTGACTAGAATGCTTTACAAACTTTACTGTATACCCTCTAGGGAGTTCTGTTTGACATTTTCTTGTCTGACTTTCAGGAGGTTGAGCATTCTGGTGGGGGTATTCCGCTACGCTGATGTGCAAGTTTGGTTTAATCAGCCGTTGATCTGAATGTTTAGTTTAATCAGCCAATCGTTTATTGGCTGATGGCTTATCACGGAAGGCCACCGTAACGCTGTTAACTGAGTTTTGTGGCAGCAACGATTGTGACTCAAATGTATGATGCTGGAATATCAATGCCACGGTTATCAGCAAGCAGATACCGATTGTATAAGAATGTTAGTATTTATGTTTTATTTCTATTGTCAACGATGATTTGCTTTCCTCAAATAGATTATACAGATCAATCTATCTTGACTTCCATATAATAATCTCATATAAATTATCAATATGTATAATCGCGTACTCTTTAACACTTGGATTATTTACGGCCTAATGAGATTGTTATTAACTTATTTATATTAAGTTATTATTTATTACATGTCAATTAAAGTGTCATTTGGATAGTGACAAAGAGTCCGGTTTGGATTCAGAAGTATTCTCAACTCATCTCTATTTTATCATTATATTTTTATAATTTTTTATATAAAATACAAATTTTTGTACACATTTTTTAAATCTCAATACACATTTTTTAAATTCTAAAATAATAATAATATTAAAAAATAGACTAAACTCATCTAAACTAATCTCATCTTCAAATTTTGTCCCGCAAGATTGGGGCAAGATTTGGAGATGAGATGAGTTTAATTTATTTTTTAATATTATTATTATTTTAAGATTTAAAAAATGTGTATTGGAATTTGAAAAATGTGTATAAGAATTTGCGTTTTATATAAAAAAATATAATAATGAAATGAAGATAAGTTGAGATGAGTTGATGTGAGTTGCGAAACCTTAGTGAGTTAAGAAATGAGTTGATATAAAAATTTAAAAAATTGGAAAAAAAAAATTGTTAGAATATTTTTTTTTATTATTGTTATTATTAAATTAAAAAAACTGAATTATTTATTATAATTTTTGTAAAAATTAAAAAAATAATAATAATATAAAATTAAATTAAATTAAACAAGTCTACTATCAAATGCACAGGCCTGTTCAAACTCATTGTAAAAAAAAAAAAAAAAAAAATCTCATAAAATTTTTTTTCTCAACTTTTTTATAATAAGTTTATATATATATTTATATATATATATATATACATGATATATATATTATATATATATCAATCAGAGCAATAAGCACTGATTGATACCATCTACACACGCCATCCTTTCACTTCTTCAGCTCTTATCCATCACCCCACGCGCTCTCACTCTAAGCGAACGCAGATCAATGGAGTTGACAGCCCAGCAGCTGAGCGAGCACAACGGCTCCGACCCGTCAAAGCCTATATATGTGGCTGTGAAGGGCCGAATCTTCGACGTCACAAACGGAAAGTCGTTCTACGGCCCCGGAGGTTCCTACGCCGTGTTCGCCGGCAAGGACGCCAGCAGAGCTCTGGGAAAGATGAGCACGAAGGACGAGGACGTGTCCCCCTCTCTCGATGGCCTCTCGGAGAAGGAGATCGGGGTCCTCAACGACTGGGAGAAGAAGTTCGAAGCTAAGTACCCTGTGGTTGGTCGCGTCGCTTCTTAATCTCTAAGCCAAGTCACTTTACCGCTATGTGTTTTATACACGAGCCTTTATGACTGTTTTATGAAGAAAATATGCTTCTGGGTATACTGTTGGAATTTGGCGACTTTATTGGTACTTTGCTAGTTTTAATCGTGCGGGTCTTGTGCTAGAGGGTTTGTCTTGTGTTTTAGCTTGGGAAATAATAAATTCGGTATGTGTGAAATTTGGGTATCTTGGCATCCATCTCTCTGCTTGAGCGTTTGGTACTTTTGATGCAATTAATTTGTTTACCCTAGGGGCTGTTTATGCTAGCGGATCTGATGATAAGTGGGTTAAATTCTTCCATATTTGTTTGATTGCATAATTGCATCAATGCGTGGATTCCAACGTATGACTTGGTTTTCTATTCCCACACGTTTACTTATATAAAAGAAATATATATGAGTTGGTTGAATTTGGGCTTCTCTGTCTTCCATTCCCTGTATGCATATTTATATTCTCTGAGGGAATTTTTCCAGCCGTAGCACATCAGCAGTAGGATTATCAAACGCCTTATGCAAGGATTTGGTTTCATCTAGTGACCCGATATTCGAAAATTGAGGCTCATTAAACATGAGTTGCTCTTTTCCTACCATTATGCGTAAAAATAATAAATTGCAAAGATAGCTACAAAGAATGCTTGTGGAATGGCTTGTTATTTGGTTGGCTTTGGATATTCTACATTCATGAAAACCTACCATTATTGGTTTTCTTCCGTCTTCTCTTTTTGATCTGGACGCATGCCATATGCCATTTTGTTCTTCTTTTGATTGAATATATGTGTCTCCTTAAAGATAGGAAAAATTATACATTTCACCGACAAACTAGTCTCTTTTTCATTTGTACCCTAACCTACGTTCTTAAAGGTCAGATTATTGTTAGTTTAAGGTGCGAATGTTAACTTTTTGTAACTTAGGAAATTGGTGGTAATTTGTGGTGAAGACTTTAGTCACTCTTATAAGTATTATCGCCTTTAACAATTTTCATAGTTTCATGCTAAAGCATTGGGTCTTTTCATGGTGGAGTTGAAAGCTTCTTGTGCTTTTTGCTGCTTTTCTAAAAGTTGAAGCATCTGCCCTGAATTTGCTCATAGTCTAACCTAAACCTCTTTTTTTTTTTTTTAAGATATTGAATATTCTCCATTCCTCTTCTCAATTGTTATGATTGCCCCAAATTTATCAGTAAAATTGAATTAAGATCTTTACTGTTACTAATGTATCAGATAGACTGGCCGGTAGATTTTCATCCTGCCACTGTTCGAATGCAATTAAAATTGGTGCAGTTTGACTAAAGTATATGGACAAGGAAAATATTATATACAATACTATCATTCTACAGTTTCTACTTTCATCCCACTATATAAGTTGTGGTACATTATCGTCATTGAATAATCTTTTATTAGATGATTTTTTATCATCTAACGGTAATAAATGTTATGTAAGATTAACTTATCAAAAAAATAAATAAATGCTATGTAAGATGTAAGTGTGTTGATAGCATTATTCAACAAGGAAATCCAAATGAAGTCATTTTATATTCTTAAAGATAGGGAAATAATGTAGTGGGGTACCATCTTTACAGGAAGCTTTTGATCTTAAGGTCATTGCTGAATCATGTCTTGTGCTACTGCTAGACCCGGGTGCCCTTTTGAAGTACCATCCACATAACCCTTAAATGTCATCACCATCCAAACTCTTGAGCAGATCCCCACATCCGATCCAAGCCAGGATCAAGAACTTATCTTTTTTATCCATGGCAGGATCGGCAGTATTCATAGATGCACTACTTCCTATAATGGAGGTTCTAAACCGTTCGTTGAGCATGCATCTCATCTCATTTAAGTTTCATTTACAAAACTTTTCCACGCTTTGCTTGGAATAAAGTAGATGCTTTGCTCTGTTCATGTCTAGCGTGCCTTATCATGCACCGATGGAAGTAGTACAAAGCACTAACATCTTTCTACCTTTCGACATTCTTGTTCTCATTTCTTAGGCAATTTCAATTTCTTTATTGGCATCCCAACTTTTTGATTGAGCCTCCTCCAAAAATTAAAAAAAAAAGGTGAATGTCCTTTATAATTTTTCTGGATTTATAATAAAGAATAATTCTTCTTACGGTCTATATTTAAGAGATTCTATTACAGCTCTCGTTGAATGCTAACATTTTATAGATAAATGAAATAATTTTTTTAGATTTTTAGAGTGATTGATTTGTAAATAAAAATATTTTAATTGATTAAAATTGAGACTTTTCTATTTATTTATTTATTGTTTGAATTGTAAAAGAGTTCAATTGTTTAAAGGTTGTATTCAACATTGCTCATAAAGAAAAATTTGAATCATTAGCTACAAATATAATGCGTTTTTCTTATATATATATATATATATATATATATATCCTACTGGTGTATTTTATCTATTGAATCATTGAGCTCCAAAGTTGCAGAAACAAGTTAATACTTAATTCCGTTTAACCCATCAGTATGAATCGGTAAACAGCAAGCTTCCTTAGAATAGGAGAGATCCGATAAGCCTCGACTTTACATTCCACGGACCACAAGGGTACAAGCGTCAAGTAAGACTATTTTAAAATATTAAATAACTACTTTGATCAATAAGAATATACAAAAAAATATGCAAATATGAATATATATATATATATATATAAGTGCTGATACATGTTCTACTTTTTACAACTAATTTATAATTTATCAGTATATTTGAGTTTTTTTTATTTTTTCATTAATTTCTTTTAAGTATCTTTTTAACATTTTTAATTATTAAAAAAATCTTAAAAAAATACAACTTTACTTATATTCACATCCTTAATCATTAAGTAAAATTAAAAATAATAAAAAAATTAAATAAAAATAAAAATAAATAAGTTATAAAATAATAATAATTCTATAATATATATATATATATGATATATAAATATATCACTCTTACAACTTTACTGCAAGATACCAAATTAATTTTTTCTTAGAAAAAAATTCACTGCTCAATGGCTGATGTTCTTCTACGTGGTAACGTGAGTGAAAGAGCTTTCAGAAGCTCGAGTGAGCCCTATGTTGCAGTTGGTTCTCTGTTTTCTTTCTACGACTTAAGCTTTGACCATCCAATTAAAATCCGCCATCTGGACAAAAGCACCGACATTGAGGACAATAATCTCCCAGAACCGTTTATCTCCATTGGATGAAACTTCTCGTCAAACTAGTAGTCGGTTCAGATTTGTCCGCGTCGAAAGTTAACCTACTCATTGCTCTCTCCAACTTAAAACCGTGCGAATGAGTCGGCTTCACTAATTACGGAAGAACCTTCATCTTCCTCCCTGATTCCAAACAGTTCTTAAAGCTCTGCCCCTCTGTCTCTCTCTCTCTCTCTCTCATCAGATCAGTGAACACACGCCAAAGCTACTCCGAGGTTCAACTTAGCAAAAGTCTCCAAAGTACAAATCCATCACTCTTTATTCCCCAAAACCTTCAAATCCAATATCAATTCCTTTTCTTCGTCCGTTTGTGTTTCTTCAATTATTCCGTTGAAAAAATAGAATCTTTATTTTTCAATAACTCAATTATTTGTATCAATTTTAATATTGACATTTTTCTTAACTTTTTTTTTTTTTTTGATTTTGCAACAAATCAAAGCCTCTTTCAATCTCTATCAACATGACCGCCGGAAACCCTTTATACAACAGCCCAAAACCCTGCAAGCACCTTGCAGATTACAAGCTCAGCCACGGCCTGAGTGGCTATAAAGACCTCCAAAAGTACCTCAAGACCACTCCACCTGGGAGAACAAGTGTTGAGAAACCCGATACAAAGATACCCAGATGCATTTCTTGTGATGGTATTCAAGGTAGACTCTATGTTTGCCTGATTTGCTCCTCGGTCTCCTGTTTGGACCATACCCTAATGCATACCCAGTCTGAGAATGGTCATGATATAGCTGTGGACATTGAAAGGGCTGAGCTTTATTGCTGCGTGTGCTGTGATCAGGTCTACGATCCTGATTTTGATAGGGTTGTAATGTCCAAGCAAATCATGGGCATCCCAAGAGGTAAGAATGGTGATGAGAGTATTGGAGAGAGATTGGTTAAGAGGAGGAGATTGGGCTCTGGTGTAGGACAGGAATTGGTGGATTTGAAGATATCTAAACATTTAATTTCCTTGAGGGATCGGAGGGCGAAATCTTGTTATCCATTGGGTTTGAGGGGATTAAATAATCTGGGGAGTACTTGTTTTATGAACTCCGTGTTGCAAGCATTGTTACATGCACCCCCTTTCAGGAATTACTTCTTGAGTGAGGGGCATAATCATGAAATTTGCCGGAAAAGATCGGTGGATCGGCTATGCTTAGCTTGTGACATTGATGTTATTTTCTCGGCTGCGTTTTCCGGTGATCGGGCACCATATAGCCCTGCTCAGTTTCTTTACAGGTTTGCCATTGCTCTGCTTGTGCCTCTTTGATCCTCGCAAATCTTGCTGGTTATGAACTTAAATAGCACGATTTTGATGATTACTTTATACTGAATATTCAAATCGTTTTTTGATGGTTGATCGACCTTGAGCCTCCTCAGCAGATCAACCAATCGGATTGAATTTATTGATTTCATGATCTATAGTTTTTGGAGCATGTGTTATCCGATTCAAAGTTACATGATGAAAATTCTTTTAATAGATTTTGAATAAAGTTATCCATATTGTTGTGAACGTCATTTTTGCATCACCTGATATGTGTTTGGAGCTGGATCTACACAGTTTAGTTGAAAGCTGCACGGAATCACTTTCATTGATGTCCATTGGTTTTGTTCGATGGGATCCTGGATCTGGATATGTTATTAGTTCTTTAGCTTTTTCTTTCTTGTTTTCTTTTTCTCCATAAATAATTTCTGGAGATAAAACTACTCTGAAATGATGAAACTTTGTTTACATTTCAAGTTGGTGGCAGCATTCAGCAAATCTGGCAAGTTATGAGCAGCAGGATGCTCATGAGTTTTTCATTTCAGTCTTAGATGGGATCCATGAGAAAGAGGGCAAATCAAGGAACCAAAATAGAGGTAATTAAAATTGGACATCTATTAGGTTTATTTGATTCCCAAGAAAAAGGAAGCTTGTCTGGTTCTTAGTCACGTAGTATCTACAATTGAGAGTTTGGACCGGATGTATCCTATTAAGTGAATGAACGAACAAGTTTTTGGACATAACTAAAAAAGTTCCTTGAACCTTTTGTAGTAGTGCAGCGAAAATGTGGGTATAATTCACTAAGAAGATGGCTAGTTTTGTTTTGGCTCTTATATAAATCATTAATCTTTTCTTACAGATAATGGAGATTGCCAATGTATCGCACATAGGGTATTCTCTGGACTCTTGAGATCAGATGTCACCTGCATGACCTGTGGATTCACTTCAACAACCTTTGACCCCTGTGTGGACGTCTCACTTGACCTGGGCACAAGCAATTTCCCTCAAACAAATATAGCTAACAAGCCTATCAAACCAGTTGGAAACAGTAGTACATCTACTCTTCTTGGTTGTTTAGATTTGTTCACAAGGCAGGAGAAGTTGGGATCAGACCCGAAACTTTACTGCCGAAACTGTCAAGAAAGGCGAGACTCGGTGAAGCAAATGTCCATAAAGAGGCTCCCATTGGTGTTGTGTTTGCATATTAAACGATTTGAGCATTCTCCTGTCAGAAGAACGTCCAGAAAAATTGATCGCAATCTGCACTTTCCTTTCTCCTTGGATATGACCCCATATTTGTCCTCCTCAATTGTCAGAAACAGATTTGGGAACAGAATCTTTGCTTTTGAGGGTGACGAGTCAGACATTTCTACAGAATTTGAGATTTTTGCCGTGATTACTCATGCAGGAACGCTCGAATCCGGCCATTATGTTACTTATCTACGCTTGAGAAACCAATGGTACAAATGTGATGATGCTTGGATTAATGAGGTTGATGAGGCGATGGTGAGAGCTTCACAGTGTTATATGATGTTTTACGTGCAGAAAATGCTTTACCACAAAGCCAACGAGGATTTGAGTTGCCTGCCGATCTCCCCACTGAGGGACACATTTATTCCCATTCCTGGATGTTGCTGAAAGAGTGTTGTAACCGGATCAGGGCCGACGGTTGGCAGAGCATGAGTCATTGAAGGCCAGTTAAAGAGTCAAGAAAAACCAATGAGAAGGGGGCAAAAGAAAGACTTCCTAATTGTTGATGAGAGTTTTCCAGCTTTGAAAACTTGAAATCGATTGGCCTGGAGGGCATGAACAACATCATAATTCACTGTTTGTCAAGGTTAAGCCATAATCACCCTACATAACAGCCAATCTCTTGTGCATCCATTTAAGTTAAATGATTTGACAACATGTTGCTCAAGATTCTTTCACTTTGCGAAATAAAACTTGACGACTAAAGGCGTTCTATTTTAGTCTGGGTTCTACTTACGGTTGGTCTTCAATTTGTGATTGGCCGGCCACATGAATGATGATTGGTTTCGGGGTGTTATCCCATTACCCTGCTATATATGTCCTCAACACTATGAAATTATGAATGTTATACTCATTTTTATAGCAGTCTCATTGTCATGTTCTTTTGTAAAATATGAAGTAGCTTTTCTTTGTAGAAGAAGAAATCACGGGGCAAGTTCTACTTGTGCACGCTTCTCTTTTCTTTTTTTTTTTTAAGCAAATAATATTATACATAAGAAAACAGTTACATGATACAACAGTTAACGGGATGATTGATCCCGACATACAATCCAAATTAACAAATACAACACACGCAAAAAAAATTATATGGTCAAAAGCTTGACCAACACTCGATTCTTGTTAGGAGAGGGATTATTCAAAGCGATTTTAAAATAGTCTAATAAACTAGTTGTTGATCTACAACTAAAAGTCGCAGTGTAGAGACTTGTGTTGTATTTTATTGATCTAGATTGGCTGTAGAGCCTTGTGCACAATTCCGTAGAATATATTTTTTTAATATTATTTTTTATATTGAGATTTAAAAATTTTAAATTATTTATTTTATTTATTTTATTTTATATAAAAATTTAAAATAATTATAATAATCAGATAAATTAAGTTTAAATTGAGATAAACTTAAAAAATAAATCAGTCCTAAACAGACGGCCAATATCTTATAGAAGCATTATGGGAAACTTACGGCTAAAAAAAGGGAAAAAAGGAAGAAAGAAATTAAGAAAAGAATGGTGTGAAAGCGATATAATTATTTTTTAGACTCGTGTTTGACTGAAAGCATGAGGCGCCCGGCAGTGTCGTATTATGAGGAGCTTTGCGTATCACCTAAATGAAAAACGACGTGTTGACGACGTCACCTATTGATGGGGAAGTCAAACATGCAATTATACCTCTTCTACAACTTCTTTATTACTCAATTTATTTTTCTAATTTTTAAAATATTTTTCTTTTACTTAATAATTAAAAAAATAATTATTAATAAAATTATATATTTTTTAAATTTTTTCTAAAGATATTATAAAATACTTAAAAAAATAACAAAAAAATAAAAACACTATAAATAATAAATAAATAATAATATAATTATAAGAGTATCATTATCCATTCTACCAATTGTGTTCAATAATTGTTAACAAACCGCCACGTTTTCTTTCCACAATTCTTTTCAATTTATTTGATTTTCATATTTTAAATTTTTATTTAAAATAAAATAAAAAATTCATTTTTAATTTTAAAATAAAAATAATATTAATTTTATTCAATTTTTAATTTTAATCTTAACTAAATTTATATTATTTTATTCCCCTATAAAAACGAGCACGACCTAAATAAAATCATCTTTACTAATTACTACTAGCTGGCGTGCGTACTTTACAATTTCCAGCAAAACTGGCATCGAATGTGTGTATTTCTGTGAAACAAGCAATTGATATATATATATATATATATATATATATATATATTTATATATATTCTTGTGAAACAAGCAATTGAGATTATAAGAACATTATCGTTAGATTCACTAAAAGTCATCTTTCAAAAAGTGTACTTTTACACAAATATCTAAACTATTCACTTCAAGTACTTTTTGAACTTTTTCCCACATATTTTATTACTATATTTGATTAATTGTGACATTTATTTTTTGGTATTTATGTAAAAATGTATTTTTTGAATGATAGCTTTTAGCCAATCCAATGAGAGTGCTCTAATTGTTAACAGAAGAGGAAATTTGGGAATAAACTTCACTGAATTCATTGATGTGCCTTGGCGATATTTGTACACGAATGAAAGAATACAATATTTACAAATAACTTGAGTGAGTACTTATAACTAACTTCTCTACTGTGCATTCTAAAATAATCTTGTGATTTTGTTGTGTATGTACAGCGAGTGGAGGTTACGGTATATTACATAACAATTGTAGTGCCCGTGATGTCTTTCTTGTGTTTGTTGAAATTCCCATTAGAGTCATTTAGCTTAATACGCCCCCTCAATTCAAGGGGGGCATCAACCACATGAAGACTCGTTTTAAAACGATTAAATCGATCAGTAACAATTGGCTCTGTAAGAAGATCTGCAATCTGATCTTGTAAGCTGCAAAAAGAAACTTACAGGGTGTGTGTCGCAACTCTGTCCCTTACGAAGTGAAAGTCTATGTCCATATGCTTGGTTTTGGAATGGTAGACAGGATTCACAGACAACTATGTCGCACCTATGTTATCGCACCATAAGATGAGAGCTTCAGGAAGAGAAATGCTAAGATCTCGAAGCACTGTTTGAAGCCAGATGACCTCTGCTGCCAAGGATGCTAGTGATTTGTATTCGGCTTCTGTTGAAGACCATGTGACAGTTCTTTGCTTCTTATAACTCCAGGATATCAAGTGATTTCCCAAGTAGATACAGAAGCCTCCAATTGATCGGCGATCATCGGGGTAGCCCCCCAAGCTGTGTCACTGTAGGCTTGAAGCTTGAAAGAGTTATAGAATTTGAATAGGAGACCATGATTGATGGTGGCTTTTAAATAGTACAGTATACGCTTGACTGTTGTCCAGTGAGAGGTCTTTGGTGTGTGCATAAAGTGGCACACCTTATTGACAGAGAATGAGATGTTCGGCCGTGTGATGGACAGGTACTGTAGGCCACCAACAATGTTGTGATAGAGTGTAGGGTCTTCAAAGTTTGATAAGTCAAATTTGGAGAGTTTGAGATTGGCTACCATCGGTGAGGAAATTGGGTTGGCAAATATCATCTTGCTTCGGGTGAGAAGCTGCTTGATATATTTTCGTTGGGAAAAAATTAATCCGAAGCTTGATTTGTCTACTTCAATGCCAAGAAAAAAAGAGACATCGCTAAGGTCTTTAACATGAAAGGCACGGCTCAAAGCTGCTATAAGATGATCAATGGCAGATTGATGTGAGGATGTGATGACAATGTCATCCACATAAACCAGAAAGTAGATTTTCACATCAGAGTAAGTTAAAACGAACAAAGAGGGGTCAGCCTTTGAAGATGAAAAACCAAAATCAAGTAACCAAGAGCTAAGTTGAGCAAACCATGCTCTTGGATCTTGTTTTAACCTGTAGATAGCTTTGTGCAATTTGCAAATGTAATTCGATCGTTGAAGATCAATAAATCCCTGAGGCTGTTGCATATAGACTTCATCCGTGAGTGAGCCATGTAGAAAGGCATTTTGGATGTCCAATTGTCTTAGTGGCCAGTTTCAAGTGACTGCAATGGAGATAATGAGCCGAACAGTTGAAGTCTTAACCACTGGACTAAAAGTCTCAGTGTGGTCCAAGCCGTGCAATTGATGATAGTCTTTTGCCACTAAACAAGCCTTCCTTCGCTCAAAGGAACCACCAGCCTTAATCTTAGTTTGATAAACACATCTACGACCCAGAATGTTTGTAGTGGTAGTTGAAGGAACCAGACTCCAAGTGTGATTCTGTTGGAGAGCCGTGAACTCTTCTTGCATCGCTGCACACCATTCAGAAAACCTGGAAGCTACATAAAAACTTGAAGGGTCATCATAAACATTGATACAAGTAGTAAAACAAGAACGAGATGGAAACGAAACAGTGTCATCAGTAAAAACGCGTGGTTGATAGGAGTTTGTGTGCGAGCTAGTGATGATAGGTGATAAGGGGGGAATAAGTGGAGAGGAAATTCGAGATGGGTTGAGATTGGAAGAGGAAGGTGTGACACTGGAAGCAGGAGAAGTATGAGAAACAAAGGAAGAGCTTTGTTGGGAGGTTGAAGATGATGCAGGTGAAGTGGGTTGGGTGGACATAGGAGATGTTGGGCCGGGCCCTATAATCGATTGTGTGAAGAGAGGTAATATAGTGGTTTGGGATGGAGAGTTTGGTAAAGTGGATTTGGGCTGGGATTTTGAAAGTGGAAAAGAGGCCTTATTAAAGATAACATCCCTTGAAATATATAATCTGTTAGTTTGTAGATCAAGATACTTGTAGCCCTTATGACAAGGGCTGTAGCCCTTATGACAAGGGCTGTAGCCCAAGAAAAGACATGAAATAGACCGATAATTAAGTTTATTGTTGAGATAGGGCCTAAAATTGGGCCAGCATTTACAACCAAAAACCTTGAGAAAATTATAATTAGGTTCGTTTGATAAACTAAAAAATGTGGAGATTTGTTTTTAATAATTGGAGATGGAAGAAGATTAATAAAATAAACCACCGTTTCAAAAGCATCTGCCCAATATGAAAAAGGTAATGAGGAATGGGCTAAAAGAGTGAGCCCAGTTTCGACTATATGTTGATGTTTGCGCTTAATGAGTCTGTTTTGTTGATGTGTATGTGGGCAAGAGAAACGGTGAGTGATACCAAATTTTTGGCAAAGTGGAGTGAGGAGTTTAAATTCTCCACCACCATTGGTTTGAAGAACTAACAGCTTGGTATTAAAAAGACGCTCAATATAAGGTAGAAACTTTGCTAATACATCAATAACGTCAGATTTGAATTTGAGAGGAAAAAACCAAGTATATTGCATAAACTGATCTACAAATGAGAGATAATATTTAAACCCAAGTCGGGAATAATGGGGTGCTGGGCCCTAAACATCAGCACATAACAATTGAAGGGGCTTAGTATAGATAGCCCAATTAGTATTAAATGGTAATTGATGTGCCTTTGCAAGAGGACATTTAGTACAAAAGAAAACTGAGTCAGCGGAAAGAGTTGGTAAACAGTATTGATGTAAAATGCGAGAAACTAGGCCCAAGAAAGGATGGTCGAGCCGTCTATGCCACTGGGCTTTATTGGTCCGTTTACCAAGATGAGTGGAGATGCTGGAAGGCAATGGAGAAGTGGATGGAAAAACATAAAGTTCGTTAAGAGCTGGCCCGGTGAGGAGCACTGTTCCCGTCTTATTGTCCTTCACAGAAAAATAATTAGAATGAAACTCAAAATAATAGGAATTATCGATGCATAAACGAAGAACAAATACCAAGTTTTTGGTAATTGGAACATGTAAAAGGTTTTTAAGATGAAAGAGTGAGTCATTTAGAGAAATAGAAGAGTCACCACAATTTTGAATCGGAAGGCCTGTTCCATCACCAACTCGTATTGAGTCACTACCAATATAAGGTTCAGAGGACAGATTCAAGTTACTAAGATCGTTGGTGATGTGGTGGGTAGCACCAAAATTTAGATACTAGACAGCTTCAGACATCGAACTGGGAGCAGTGTAATGTGTTGGGAAGGAAGATGGAGCTTCCATTTGATAGGCATGGTCAAACCGATACCTGCACTACAATGCATTATGACTCGATTTGTTGCACACTTGACAGGTGGGTCGGTGAGTGTTGTAACCCTGCTGTGGTGTGAATGTCCTCGGCCACGACCTTGGCGACCACCACGGAAATTGCTACGGCCACGTTGTTGTTGACTAGAGGAGCTGAAATTCACAGAGGGCTGAAGAGAGGAGATAGGACTCCTTGAGTGGTGAGAGTTGCGACTTTCATGAATAAGCAACAATTGATATAATTCATGAGAGGTAAATGGGTCAGCCCGAGTGGTTACTGGCGTGGTAAAAGCTTCATAGGAAGGACCTAACCCATTAAGGAGGTAGGTGACTACTTCCTTGTCGAGGAGATTGTTCCCAGTAGCAACAAGAGAATCAACTAGTGAACCTACCTTTCCAAAGTAGTCAGTGATGGATTGATCACTTTTGGAGAGATTGGTGAGTTGAAATCGAATCTGGAACTCCTTGGCTTACGAATGTGAAGAAAACATGGAGGTGAGTGTATTCCATAGAGATTAAGCGGTCGTGGAGGAGAGAACATGGCCTAAGATCAAGTCGGAGAGGGAGGAGAAGAGGACGCTCAGAACTAGTTAATCTGTGTGTTGCCAGGATGAAAATTTTGGGTTGGATTTAAGGTTGGTTGTCGACGAATCTTAAAGAAAATGAGGGGGAGGAAGCAGAGTACCATCGACATGAGAGAATAGGTCTTGCTCACGAAAATAGGCAGAGACTTGAACTTTTCAAAGAAGATAGTTATCATTTGTTAATTTGGTGGTGACTATATGAGAGAAGGTTGAGGGGGTTGAGGGAGAGGAAAAAGAAGATGCCATGGATGCAGAGAGACTTTTAATCGTTTAGCTCTAATACTATGTTAGCAGAAGAGAAAATTTGATAATAAACTTTATTGAATTCATTGATGTGCCTTTGGCAATATATGTACACGAATGAAAGAATACAATGTTTACAAATAACTTGAGAGAATACTTATAACTAACTTCTTTATTGTGCATTCTAGAATAATTTTGTGATTCTGTTGTGTATATACAGTGAGCGGAGGTTACGGTATATTACGTAATAGCTATAGTGCCCGTGATGTCTTTTTTGTATTTGCTGAAATTCCTATTAGAGTCATTTAGCTTAATAATAATTGTTGGTTTTTGCAACATTTTAATGCTAATTGGTTAAAGGTTTTTTTTAATCTTCAAAAAAAAAATTGACGCTTTCTTATTTGTTGATGGCTTTAAAATGTTTTGATCTTATCTAACCAGTAACTGTAGATTTTTGTCTTGGTCTTTTATTTTCTGTTCTTCTCTTTCATCTCTTTCTTTTATCTTTTATCTTTTATCTTTTATCTTTTATCTTTTATTTATTTTTTATTATGTACAGGCTCACAAACAAGAAGTAATTTGTTTTCTACTTGTTAATGGTTACACCGGCAGTAATAAACCAATAGGTTGGGTGAAAAATAGGGTTGTTACCGTTTGGTTGGTAAAACAAAACCTGTTGTCAGAGATCAATCTGCAACCTTCAACTACCACATTTCGGAGCTATCTCCAAATAAATCGATACCCAATTACCAGTGTCTTCTCAAAATTTACTTGCTTCAAGTCAAAGTTGGTCCAAGCAAAAAAACCAGAACCCAGTTTCGAAATCTCAATCTTTCCTGAGGAATTTCCATCGGTTGAAGCAGCCCAGTGCAGGAAACAGAACTCAGATGAGAGATCTTATTTTATTTCCAGTCTTCTCTGGCGTTGCCCATTTCAGTAAATGGTGTTCTGTCGAACTAGGTGGCTGTTGACTTCTTGTTTTTCAAGAAATATGGTGTCGAAAACACAACTGACTTCAGGAATTTCTATTTTTCCGGAGGAAACTCTACCACTTTGATATTTCCAGATCAGGAGACATTGATTCGTGAACTGGATTTTTGTTGTCTTCTCAAAGTTTATATCAGAAGAAGTGAATAATGGTGGAGGACAAGAATCTCGAAGAAGCCTCTGGTGATACTAAGAGGGAAAATGAGTCCCAAAAGGATTTCTGTGGTTGTTTTTGCATTCCAATCCGTTGGTTTAAAATGCTTTCCTCTGAGATGCATTGGAGTTTTGTATTTGGGGTGGTTGTTGTTTATGGAATAAGTCAGGGATTGGGTGGAGCTCTTAATCGTGTAGGCATGGAGTATTACATGAAGGATGTCCAGAAGGTGCAGCCTTCTGAAGCACAGATTTATACAGCCATAACTTCCATTCCTTGGATTGTCAAGCCTCTCTGGGGCCTTCTTACCGATGTTCTTCCAATTTTTGGGTATCACAGGCGGCCCTATTTCATTTTAGCTGGTAAATGACACATCATATAGCTTTCACCTCCAAAGTAATTCTTGAATATGCAATTTAGCGTTATGGGATCTCGCTGATATATTTATAGTTTACCATAAAATCGAAAAATTTAGATTCCATTTTGAGTGTTCAAAATGGAATTAATTTCATTCTATAATTGCTTGTTTTAGTGAATAAAAATTTGTTTCCACCTTATTTCACTGAATTTTCAAGTTGTTAAGTAACAAAGCTAGATTTATATATTTATTTATTTTTGTTTCGATGTTAGTAACAACACTAGATATCTGCATTTTGAGCATGCTAGTTCACGTTTGATCGGATGGACATTTTTAATTGTTTAAACTTTCAAAAGATTGTCCCTTGCTTGCCTGTGGATGGTCTTGTTGTTAGGAGTTCACTATATGAGTTTCTTAGTCATACTTTATGCGGAAGCATTTATTGTTTATTTTGTGAAAAGTGTTGATGATGTGAGCAGAAGTTCACTATATGAGTTTCTTAGTCATATTTTATGCGGAAGCATTTATTGGATATTTTGTGAAAAGTGATGATGATGTGAGCAGATTGCACCCCTAAGAAAAGATTTTTGTCATTAAAGATCGAATCATCTTATATTTAGATGTAATTGGGAGTCATGGGTGATTGTTCTATCAATGTGGGCTTCAATTGTAAATGAGTGAGATAGTAAGAACATGGATAGGAACCCATTTTCGGCGGGGAAAACGGAGGTGGGAAGGAGATCCATGAGTCTGAAACAGAAGCAATAGTAATAAGAACATACCTTTTTTCTTTATAAGTAATAAAAGATTTTATTCAAAAGAAATAGGCATAAGTCCTAGTAAACAGGACGTATACAAAAGGAAATACCTACATCTTCCAAACAACAAAAGGAAAACAACCCAACAAAACTAAAACAGAATCTGAAAATTATCAACTAATACAAAAGATTTGACCCAAAAACCCCAGAGTGCTAAAAAAAAAAGCCGCTAAGATCACTCAAAGAACACTTTTTGTTTTCGAAGTATCTCCCATTTCTTTCAAGCCAAATGCACTACATAAGACGATTCCTACAGTTTTCGCCTTCTTACAATCCTTAAAACTTTTCCACCCAACCAATAAATCCGTCACATCTTTGGGCATAACCCAATGAGAACCTGACCAACTCAAAACCTCATTCCACAAGAGTCTTGCCACATCACAATGAAGAAAAAGATGGTTAGCTGATTCACCATCTCGTTTGCACATTACACACCAATTAGCAGTAAACATACCTCTTCTTCTTAGGTTATTAGTTGTTAACACGTTGTCCAAAAATACCACCCAATAGAAAAGTAACCTTGGAAGGAACTTTCACTTTCCAAATATTTTTTCAAGGGAATACACAAGCTCTATGGCTGGACAGAATTCTATAGTAAGAAGAGACTGAGAACTGTCCATTTGCAGCAAGGGGCGACACCATACAGTCCTCTCTATCTACCATCAGATTTGAGTTATAAAGTCTGACCAGCAAAGTCTGAACATTGTCCACTTCCCAATCATTAACGTCCCTCTTAAAGACAACATTCCATTCAATATTATTATTACCACAACAATAAGAATCACAAACTGCAGCATATTGGTCCCTTGCAATTCTGAAAAGGGCAGGAAATTTTAGCTTTAAAATGGAATCCCCACACCATAGATCATGCAAAAAAAGAATCATTTTCCCTTCTCCCACCTTTAATCTGAATTTTTTTGAAAATGAATCTCATCATTTTCTAATAAATTTCCACAAACTAACCCCATAAGCTCCTCTAGATACTTTAGAACACCAGCCGCCCCACCCACTTCCATATATCACTTCTATCACATTTTTCCAAAGTGCATTACTTTCCAATTGATATCTCCAAAGCTATTTCCCAAGAAGAGCTCTATTAAACACCCGTAAGTCTTTAATTCCCAAACCCCCACAATCAACCGGTTGACAAACCTTCTTCCAACTAACTAAATGAAACTTTTTTTCCTCTCCTTTACCTCCCTACAAGAAATTCTGAAATAAATTTCCAATTCTCTTTTCAATACTAGCCGGAGCCCGGAAGTGGAAAAAGAGAAAGGAAATAGGTGGAAAGATTTGATAAAGTACTTTTAATAAGAGTTACTCTACCCCCCTTAGACAAGTAAATCATTTTCCAACCAGCCAACCTTCTTTCAATTTTTTCTATAACCCCATCCCAAATATTAATAGCTTTGAAAGATGCCCCCAAAAGAAGCCCAATATACCTTAAAGGCAGTGCAGAAATTTTGCATCCTAGTAAGTTAGCCAAAATTGAAATATTTTGAACATCGCCCACGGGTACAATTTCAGGCTTTGATAAATTAACTTTCAACCCCGAGATAGCTTCAAAACACAGCAAAAGTGCTCTTAAAACACGTAGATGATCAGGATTAGGTTCGCTAAAAATCAAGAAATCATTGACAAAAAATAAATGAGAGATCTTCACACAATTCCTTGTCTCGTTCCCCACCACAAAGCTGAACAAGAAATTACTTTCCACTGCCTTATCCAACATTCTACTCAAGGCATCCATGATCATAACAAAAAGAAATGGGGAGATTGGATCACCTTGCCTCAAACCTCGAGAACTACTAAAGAAACCAGCCGGTTCTCCATTCACTAATATAGAAAACTTAGGAGTCGACACGCAAAACTTTACCCATGAGCACCATTTGACGCCAAAACCAAATCTCCTCAACAAATAATCAAGAAAATCCCAACTTACATGATCAGAAGCTTTATCCATGTCCAATTTAACAAGAATACCATCTTTCTCCATTTTAAGCCTACTCTCCAAACATTCATTATTGATCAAAACAGAATCTAAAATATGTCTTCCTTTCACAAAAGCATTTTGTGAATGTGAAATAATCCTCTCCATCACCCTACTCAACCGATTGGCCAACACTTTTGAGATTATTTTATAAACACCATTCACCAAACTAATAGGCCTAAAATCTCTCATCTCCACAGCTCCTGCCTTTTTTGGAATAAGGGCAATGAAAGTCACATTTAAACTCTTCTCAAACCTCATGTATGAGTAAAACTCAGCACATACCTTCAATAAATCACCTCTTACAACATCCCAACAAGTTTGAAAAAATGCTAGGGGGAACCCATCCGGACTCGGAGCCTTATCCTTACCCATACCTTTTACAACATTTAAAATTTCTTCCTCTTCAAACTCTCTTTCCATCCAATCAGCTTCAGTCTGCTCTATAGTGTTGAAACCAAGGCTGTCCAGTTTTGGTCTCCAAGAAAAAAATTCAGAAAACAGCTGTTCATAAAAACTCACAATGTGAGCCTTTATTTTTTTTTATAGGTACCTTTATTTCTTCTTGATCTACCTATAAAAAAAAATTTCTTCTTGATCTGAAATTAGTCTGGTTTGTTTTCAGAGATGAGATGATATGATATGAGATGAAAGTTTAAAAAGAAATATTGTTGTAATATATTTTTTTAATATTAGTTTTGTTTTGAGATTTGAAAAAGTGGTTTTGGAATTTGAAAAAATTGAATTTTTTTATCATATTTTGTATGGAGATTTAAAAAAGTGTAATAATGAGTTTGAGAAGAGTTTAAGGTTTTTGATTTTGTCTCCCAAAGCAAACAAGGCCTTTTGTCTCCATCTCGTACAATAAGAAGTGAAATTAAATTGGTCTAATAAGAACATTCCTAATACCTACCTTATATTTACTCTATATTTTTGTTCATATTGTTATCCCTGCAATCATCACTCACGATCGATCTCTACATATCTTTTTGGTTTATCCAATTAGACTATTCAACTAGCAGTGATGTTTCCTCTTGTCCCTTTAGTGGAAACTATAGTGAGAAGTGGCAACAGCATCTTTGTTGAGGAATTCTCATACGATGTGCAATGTGGTCACTTAACAAAAGTACAAGAAGCCTAAAAGGGGGAGAGTGAAAAAGCAAATTCTTTTGAGATTTTCAGTTCAAGTTTTATATTCTTAGACCTGATTTGTCCATAAGATTTTAACAAAAGTTAGTCCTTTAAGTAACCTATTACATGAAGGATTGATGTAGTTATCTCATTAGACAGTTCTTGTTGTGTAATTCAGGTTTTGTCGGTGTGATCTCCATGCTCTTGTTAGCATTGCACGAAAAGCTACATATTGTATTGGCCCTACTGTCATTGACAGCGGGAAGTGCTGGGGTAGCAATAGCAGATGTGACCATAGATGCCTGTGTGGCACAGAACAGTATTAAACATACTTCTCTTGCAGCTGACATGCAAAGCTTGTGTGCGTTGAGTTCCTCAATTGGAGCACTAGTAGGATTCTTCATAGGTGGAATTTTTGTTCACCTCATAGGCCCTAAGGTTATCCTCACATCTACAAATAAAAGCTATTTTATATTTTTCATTTCTTCAATTCAAAACTATCATTTATTGTATTTTTCAGTTTTTTCTTTTCTTTTTCCTGGCAGGGGGTCTTTGGCTTGCTGACTATCCCAGCTGGACTTGTATTTTTAGTTGGAAGTCTGCTTGATGAGCCTTATATGCCCAACTTCACTTACAGACAGGTAATCTTTACCCTCGTGAAATCTTTGATCCTTTTAAGCTCAAAGTCTAATATATGGCTGGACTCAGGTAAACCTGAAGTTTCTAGATGCTGTCAAGGCTATGTGGACAACACTGAAATTACCAGACGTTTGGAAACCATGCTTATATATGTACTTATCCATTGCATTGAGCTTGGATATCCATGAGGGAATGTTCTATTGGTACACCGACTCAAAGGGTGGACCCTCTTTATCTCAGGTATTTGATCTAGCAATTGTAATTAAGCAATTCCCAATCGTGAAGACAGTCAAGGGGAATCTAAAACCCACGAGATTGTTGAACATTATGATAGTGTGAATTTGGAATATGGGAAGAAGACAGAGGAGTTTCCCAGTGATAGGTGACAGTAACTTCCAGCCAAATATCACTCTCAGGCCTTGGCAGCTATTGCAGGAATACAGAACCTAGTCCACTATATTTTTTATAAATGAATTTATGCACACGCCACAAACAGTAACAAACATATAGATGAGATGCTGCATCATCTCCGAAGTGCACGATATAAGACATGATTGGTTATATGTTAGAATGGTTTAATTTTCCTGGGCAAGTTATGATTTAGTGACTACATGAAAATCTTGCTTCTAATTTGTTGTGGCCTGATGCAGATAACTTTGAGCATGATATTAAATTATGGTTCTTATGATTTATGCAGGAGAGTGTTGGCTATATATTCTCAATTGGTTCAGTTGGCTCCCTCTTGGGGGCGATCCTCTACCAGAATGTTCTTAAGGATTACCCCTTCCGAGACTTGCTCTTCTGGACTCAGCTGCTTTTTGGTTTATCAGGAATGCTGGATTTGATCTTGGTGTTGCGATTGAATTTGAAATTTGGCATGTCAGATTATTTTTTCATAGTTATTGATGAAAGTGTATATCAAATGATTGGAAGGCTCAAATGGATGCCTCTTCTTGTCCTCAGCTCAAAGCTTTGTCCCTCAGGTATTGCAGGCACTTTCTTTGCTCTGCTCATGTCGATTGACAACGTCGGACTTCTCTCAGCATCATGGGGAGGAGGCTTCCTCCTTCATATATTGAAGGTTACCCGAACCAAATTCGATGGTCTATGGTTGGCCATATTGATTCGGAACTTGTTGAGAATTAGTCCACTTTGTCTGCTGTATCTGATACCCAGAGGTGATCCGAACTCCTCCATTCTTCCAAATGAAGTTTTGGGTACAAAAGAGGGGATTGAAACGCAAGAAACTGAGAATATTGAATTGGTTTCCCTCATAAATGATGTTGATGACAAATAGCTAAATACAAAGATATTCAGAGCGAAATATTCTTGGATTTTCAATTACAAACATATGTAGATGAAGCCAAAGTTGCAAGCCTGAGGCTGGTGAGGTGCATTCTTGAAATGATGTGGGTATCCCTTATTTATGATTGTAACATTTTATCTTCTCTTCAGTCTTTCCCTCAGACTTTTGTTGCAGAGCTTTTAGAATTGATGTTCATAGAATATTGACCGGATGAAAGACCAAAATTTTTTTGTACCGTTATTGCTCATTCACTCAAGAAGCTTAATGCATATATTCCTTTCAACCTTTGCATATATTCCTCTTGAATTATCAGCTCACTTTAGTCATGAATATTGCATTTTTTTTATTGTATTTTATTTCGCGATAAACAAGGAAACAAATCACTTCGGTTTCCGCTCTAAGCGGTGTACTACTCTGTTTTCTTTTTAACAAAAAAAAAGGGGGGCTTTGACCGTTCCATTTGCTACTCCAAGTGACAATTGAAGAAACTAATCGAAATTTAAAAGGTGCAAAGGCCAGCCAAAATCACCTAGCTTAGTGCTGAAATCTGTCCCAAACAATATGTTGGCAGACGATGTCTCAATGACGACACATTACTGCTCCACGTCTTCATGGAGATCATATAATGAAGTGCTGGGCCAAGCTTTTAACTATCCTGCATCTGGGCATTCCTTGGCAACGCTCCTCAGACGTTTCTCAACATTAATTGTACTTATAGGGAGTCGTCTGAATTTGCTTCATGCAATTCCATGGCTCCTCTTCAGAACCAGCTAGCTGATGTCCGCTAGAAGCATTACAATCATGAAAGTCGCAGCAACAGAATTCAAAACTGTCAGGAATGCTGGATTTGGTCTTGGTATTGAGATTGAATCTGAAATTTGGCGTGTCAGACTATTTCTTCACGGTGATTGGTGAAATCGTGTGTATCAAATGATTGGCAGGCCCAAATGGATGCCTCTTCTAGTACTCGGCTCAAAGCTTTGCCCCTCAGGTATTGCAGGCACTTTCTTTGCTTTGCTCATGCCGATTGACAACTTTGGGATTCTCTCAGCATCTTTGGGAGGAGGCTTGTCATATTGATTCGGAACTTATTGAGAATCAGTCCACTTTGTCTGCTAGGTCTGACACCCAGAGGCGGTCAAAACTGTTCCATTTTCCAAGTGAAATCTTGGGTACAAAAGTGGGGACTGAGACCCAAATAACTGAGAACATTGAATTGGCATCCCTCATAAATGACATTGATGTTAAATGGTTAAACTCCAAAGCCATTCACATTGAAAAAAGTGATGATGATAGATTACTGATTGAATGAAAATACAAGATTTTTTCACACATGATGTGTAATTTCTGGTAGTCTGTTGAATATACAAGCTTCTCAATCTTTATTTTCAAGCTTTGTATGTTGTAGGGTTCCAAGTTCGGTAAACTATTTTACTGTTTCCTCTCATGCTTTGGTGTGTTTCTATATTTATCGACTACATCTCGTTTTAAATATCGTGTGAGTAGGGTTTTGGCCTGTTACATTTTCATTCTCTCAAAGTCTTAGCTAACCTTTTCTCTGGTCATTCGTTTGAGATAGGAGATGAGTTAGACCAAGTAAAAAAGACGCGCGAAGGGCATTAGAAGAAACAACAACAACAAAATTAATGTTCATTAAAATAATGAGAAGAATATAAGAGATTCCATATAAACAGAAACATTAATCTGGGCAAAATTACCAGAAAAAAACTCCTAGGTGATGGTTGCCCAACTTACAAAACAGTAAAAAATCCAACAGGGTTTTGCTTGGTATTTGTAGCAGCATCACTTTACCGACCCAAGTCGTCGAGGCTTGAGGTAAGTTGAAAGGAATAACTTCGATCCTCGGATTGAGGGATCAATGGATGAAACCCAGGTTCATGCATGTCATGTGGAAGTTCTGGCAATGGTGCTTCAAGCCGAAGAACCTTAATTACTTGTCCTGCCTTTGGCCTTTCCCTGTCGTTTGGTTGAGTACACCATAATCCCACAACCAACAAGCGTTTTATTTCATCTTCATCAAAATCCATGCCCAATTTCTCATCAGCTGCTTTGAGAATATCTCCTGCAATGTAGAGCTCCCAAATCCAGGTCACGAGTGAGACATGAAATTCTCCATCCTGAAAAGTTCTCCTGCCACAAGCGATTTCTAAAGCCACTACTCCAAAACTAAACATGTCCGATTCTTTACTGGCCCTCCCTCCATTTGCATATTCCGGGGCCAAGTAGCCATAAGTCCCGACCACGCTAGTTCTCCGAGGAGTCAACCTCGGATCCACCAATTCAGCAACCCCAAAATCACCAAGCTTGGTGCTGAAATTCTTGTCCAACAATATGTTAGCAGATTTGATGTCTCTGTGAAGAACACAGTACTGCTCCGCTTCTTCATGGAGATAATGAAGGGCTGAGGCCAAGCCTGAAGCTATCTTGTATCTGGCATTCCATGGGAGCGCTTGATCTCCCTTGCCATACAGGTGATGATCGAGGCTGCCATTAGTCATGTGCTCGTAAACAAGCAAGAATTCGCCTTGCTCATGACACCACCCGATGAACTGAACCAGATTCCGATGTATTAAACGACTAATTATCTTCACCTCGTTGATGAATAGAGACTGAGAGTGTTCGGATTCAGTGAAGATTCTCTTCACGGCAATCGGGCGGCCTAGATCGGACAATGTTCCTCGGTAGACTTGGCCAGACCCTCCTTGTCCTAGCCTTCTATCCTCGGCAAAGCCGTTGGTGGCAGCTAATAGTTCTAGGTAAGAAAATTTCCTAGGCAACGCTCCTCTTTCAAGATTTGTACTTATGGAGGATTCTGAATCCGTATCATTTCCATGGCTTTGATCATTGCCTATTCTCCTCCTCTTCAGAACTAACCAACTGATGATGCTCATCAGCAACATCGTAATCAAGAAACCCGTAGCAACAGACGTTGCCAAAACTGTCCTCCTCATTTTATTGCAGCTTTGATTCAAATTTGAGTGAAAACCCCATGAGTGAATCGTATACCGCTCATTCATCGAGCTAGTAGAAGCTGAGAAACCAAACTTTACACACTGGGGCAGAACCTCTTTTAGATCGAGAGGGAAAGTAAGATTGAAATCACCCTTGAAAACAGGGTTTTTCTCATATGTCCAGAACACACTAAGGTTCTTGGTCGAAGCTTTGTAAGTTATATACACGCTAGCTACCTTCCCAACATGCGATTTAGCGTCCCAACTTTTAGTGACGTTTGGACGGGGTGAGTTTTCACTGATTACAACGTGCTGCATCGAAGTGTTGAAAGCAACCATCACGATACGGTTCTTGGTCGTGTTGGAGTCGCTGGTGGAATTGAATAATCCTAATCCTCCACCAGCAGAGTTGGGCGGAAGCTCGTAACCAACATGAGCCAGGAAAAAGGCGAGGCCGCCGCTAGGCGCGCTAACACTAACATTGTCAATGGTGAAAGAGAAATTGGTTGAAAAGTCGGCGACATAACTCCCCGTTAAGCAGCTGTCCCATATGTGCAGGGGCTTTGCATACTCAGCCCGCCCCACGAGATCCGACAAATCTGATTTGGGGAACACAATTGTTTCGTTGGAATTATTGTAATCGCCTTCGTATTTGATGTTTGGATTATCGAAATCAGGATCAAAATGGAAGGAAAGTGGATGGGCAAAGGGGATAAAAACTTGGAAGAAAACGAAGAGAACAATGCAGGGAAAATTCAAGAAGTGAAAGCTGGTCCGAGACATGGTGAATGAAAGTATGTTGTGAGAGACCTAAGCCAGAACTGCTGTCCGTGTCCGGCCTGGGTGGAATGGATTTAGGCGCTGTTGATGAATATATAGACTGGGATTCAGGGGTTTTATCATTTTTTTCCAAATTTAAGGTGAATTAATTGGGTAGAAACTCCAGCCTGAGACAGGGAAATCCTCATTTCCAAGAAGACGTTGTAGTTGTATTGTGCCGAAATAACATGTGATTCCCACTGCTGTACCTGTATGCGAAGTGTCTCTTTCATATTTGGCTATTGTTAGAAAACGGAAAGTTATATGAATATATGGTGAAAGTACTTTGATTTCGCATGTGTATTATTAATTAAAAAAAATATTTTTTTATATCATTTTGATGCTTTTGAACTTGTGTTCGTCTATAGACTATAACCCTCTCTTGTGTCAAGAAGGGGAACATTTACCTGAATCCGGCAGCCTAAAAGAAGAAATGAAAGCATAATCATTCATCATTTCTTTTTGTTTTTTATTTTTTAACTTGTCGCTTTGATTCCTTTATATCAGAAGGAAGATTGTGTCATAAACCATGTAATATAATCCTATCAATTCACCACGTAATAGAATTCACACACTGCTTCCTCCCCACCTTCGGCTTCTTCGTACAGAAAATTAAGT
Source organism: Platycarya longipes (assembly GCA_036559045.1). Classification (NCBI taxonomy): domain Eukaryota; kingdom Viridiplantae; phylum Streptophyta; class Magnoliopsida; order Fagales; family Juglandaceae; genus Platycarya; species Platycarya longipes. The sequence goes on along the minus strand of CM071795.1, from coordinate 42,105,080 downwards.
AACAGGACTTTGGGGACCAAATACCTCGTGCGGGTGGGGTTGGACTGTTGCCGTCCCATCATATTTTGTCTGTCCCTGAGAATGATCGGTTGGAGAATTTTCGTTACAAAAAGAGAAGGACCTACGAGGATTTCAACAGGTGATGGATCAAGAATAAAATTGGCTATCTCCAAGATTTCAACTGTTTTGGTCTCGACTTCTTGAATTGATCAAATCCATAACTCATCTTGTTTATTGTTTTGGGTTCTGAAAATTATAATTAAATTCCAAAACTGATGTTGTTGGGTGTGATCGCCTGGGAATGGAGCAGAAATTATAGAAATCTTTTAAATTTTTCAACCTAATAAAATATAAATTAACGAATGGATTAAGTTGGGAGACTTGGTAAAGAGAGAGTCACATTGTGGAGAACACGTGAAGGAGTTTAATGTGATGTGAAGTGGAAAATGGTAAAGCAGCAGCTGGTAGTGGTGTGCTTTGGCCCTTCAAATTTGGAGAAGAATGTCGGCCGCCGCCGTGTGCTTTATCAGAGCGAACCCGGGGCGGCCACGTTTGTGCCTCTGCGCCGCCCCTCTTTTGCATTTCGGCTTCGGTCAATAAAGTTTCTCAAACACTTCAAACTACTCGAGTTGAGTTCCACGTTCTTCAGATAATTATCAATATTTCACTTTATACAAAACATTTAATGAAAATAACAAAGAAGTTTTTATTTTATCAGTTTCTGTTGACAAAAATTTCAGTTTTTTTCGGAAAATACGTGTTCTATTTTCACGTGTTACAATCCCGTAAGAAAAATACGTGTTTAATTTACACGTGGCTCGTATATCCCACTCGGAAAATTAGATGAATCCAAGAAAAACGAGACCAGAAACGGACCCTGGTATTTTGTAAACTCTCGAGCATTTCGTCCAACAATGGCGTTTTCCAACCATTAAAATCCATGACAGAGATATAGCAGTACCCAGAAGGAGAAAACAAGTTTTTCTTCTTGAGTAGAAACTTTCTTCTGAGCATACGGAGAAGAAAGCGTAGAAACTTTCGTGAACTGAAAAGTTTTTCCTGAGTGACGTTTGTACTTTCTTCTTCCTTCAACCCAAGACTTGAGTGACGTTTGTCTGAGCTGGGCCTCATCTACCTGGGTCTAAATGCGGTTGTGATTAGTTGGGCAAATATGGGCTTTAGATATATGGGCCTTACCTGGCCTGATTAAAATAAAATTATAAAAAAAAAAACAGACAAAAGGAAAATTCTAAATACAACCATTTTGATGTAACCATTGCGCACCTAACATGACCTGGCAAAACAAAGACGCCCAGGACATCAATCAAACGTAAAGTTAGATTTATATCTCTCTTTTTCTCGTTGTGTCAATATCTCCATATTTTTCTTATTTTTGCCTATTTGCTATATTTATCTTCTTTTAGTGCTTTTCAGCGAGCATATTCTACTCACTTATTTTACTTTCTGTCTCTTTTTTTCTTCCTTCGTTCTTTGCTATCAAAATGGCTGCTTTTGTTGACATTTTGTCCATTTGCCAAACTCTGACAATTGAGCTCTATAGAAGGAAGATGTTAACAGCGGAAACGAAGAGAAAGAAATACAGATCCTCAAATCTCTTCATATTTGGTTGTCAAGAAATTAGATGTTTGGTTGCCGAGAAACTATTTGGAAAAAGAAAAAAAAAATCTATCAAAATTTCTTTCCTTGTACGAAAGTTATGAAAAAAAAATTCCTTTCCTTCTATAATTTGATCTGAAGACTAAAACCAAGATGAAGGAACAGGTGGAAGGGAAGTGTAACAACCAAGCCAAAATGAATCAAAAAATGACTAACAATCTGATCTTCGAGGGACTAGTTCATCCAAGAACAATCTTATTCAACTTATTCAATACATTAAAAACTGCAGAATTCACTTTTATAGATACTTGAATTCAGTTATTGGCTAAGGGTACTTAAGTACATTGTGACAGTTAAGTAAGGCCATTAATGTAATTATACTATATTAAAAACATGTGCTAAACATATGACTAGTTAACTACCATAATTGCAGCCTTATTCGATCTGTTGTTTTATTCTTCAAAATTACTTATTACACATAACAATTCAAACCCCCCCTTCAAAAGACCTTGCCCACAAGGTTTGGATATTGCATTCTTAACTGGTCCACTGGAACCCACGTAGCATCTTTCTCAGCAGCTCCACTCCATTTGATAATCAATTCAATAAAAGGCTTGTTATCAACATTAGTCATACATTTTTGTAACACAACTTCTGGTTCTATTTGAAATGCACCATGTGAGTCTTGTAGTGGCAGTATTGGGGAAATAGATGTCAATGGACCCATATGTTTCTTCAATCTGGGCACATGAAACACTAGGTGCACAGCTGACCCTTCTGGTAATTCCAATCGATAAGCAACTTGGCCAATGCACTGTAGTATTTTAAAGGGACCACAATACCTTTCTGCCAGCTTAGGATTGAGTACAGCCCTTACTGAATGTTGCTTGTGCTTCTGCAATTTCAGATAAACCATATCACCCACTTTGAACTGCCTATGAACATGCTTCTTGTCATATTGTTGCTTCATATGATGTTGAGTTGTTGACAAGTTCTTCCTCATCAATGATAATATCTCCGCCCTTGACTTTAGTTCAAAATCCACTGTTGCATTACTAGTTGTACCTGCCGCATACTGCAATAAAGTTGGAAGAGATATACCATAAAAAGTCTCGAAATGAGTTACTTTAGTTGCTGAATGAACAGAGGTATTATACCAGAATTCTGCCCATGGCAGCCAATGGCTCCATTGCTTAGGCCTCTCAGAGACAAACATCTCAAGTATTGTTGTACACACTTGTTGACAATTTCAATTTGCCCATCGGATTGAGGATGGTAAGCTTAACTATATTGCAATTTGGTGCCATGAAGCCTAAAAAGCTCATTCCAAAAAGAATTTGTGAATGTTGCATCTCTGTCAGTTACAATGGAAGCAGGCATACCATGTAACTTAAGCACTTGAGAAATAAAAACTTTGGCTACAGAAGCTACATTATAAAGATGAGACAGGCAAAAATTGATCATACTTTGTTAAGCGATCCACAACCACCAATATCACAGAAAAGCCTTGCAACTTGGGAAGAGAATCAATAAAGTCCATAGAGATATCACTTCATGACTTAAGAGGAATCGACAATGGTTGCAAGAGACCTGATGGTAATAAGTTCTCAACCTTGCACTTCTGGCAAACCTGACATTCCTTATAAATTGTTTGAGGTCCCTTCTCATCCCAGTCTAAATAAAGTCTGCTCTTGCCCTGTGCATTGATTTATGATAGCCAGAATGTCCACCAAAAGCACTGTCATGTATAAATTGCAACACTTGATTTTTTAAGGGAGACTTAGCTGAAATGAACAACCTTCCTTTCTTCAACAAGAACCCATTCTGAACTGTGAAGCCTTTGTTCAACAACTCCCTTTGGTGCAATTTCCTACTAATTTCAGCAATTTCTTCATCTTACACATAAGACTCCTTCAATTGCTGCAACCACAGAGGGTCCATATCTGTAACAGCATTAAACACTGCCTTATTATCTTCAATTTCATCTATTCTAGAAAGTGCATCAACAACAACATTTTCTTTACCTTTTTGTATTCAATTTTGAAATCATATCCAATCAATTTACGAAGCCACTTTTGTTGAGAATGAGTGCCTATTTTTTGCTCCAACAAAAATTCCAAACTTTGTTGGTCAGTTTTAATAACAAATTGAGTACCCAAAATGTAAGGCTTCCATTCTACGACAGCCAAGACCAACCAAGAATTATTTCTCATGAGCAGATAAGTCCAAAGCCTTTCTTCTTAAAGGTTTGCCAAGGAATGCCAGAGGTCTTCCAAATTGCATTAATACAGGCTACAGCTCCAACCCCTTTACCTAAAGCATCACATTCAATGAAAAATAGTTTAGTAAAATTGGGCAAAGCTAGTACAAGTGGCTGTGTAACAACTTTTTTCAGTGCTTCAAAGGCATGTGTAGTAGATTGTCCCCAATGGAAAACATCTTTTGTGAGCAAATTAGTTAAAGGTCCAGCAATTAGTCCATAATCTCGCACAAATTTCTTGTAATATCCTATCAAACCAATAAATCCCCTCAAAGATTTAATTTACTTAGATTAAGGCCACTCAAGCAGAGCTTTAATCTTTGTTGGATCTGTTTGCACTCCCTTAGCATGAACTAAATGACCCAAATATTCAATTTGCTTACAAGCAAATTTACACTTACTTTTTTAGCAAACAATGAGTGATTTGCCAAAATTGTCAATACCATAGTCAAGTGCTTCAAGTGTTCTGGTCTGTCCTTGCTATATATGAGAATATCATAAATAAAATAAAAAAACTATCACAAACTTCCTTATAAATGGCTGGAATACTTCATTCATTAAAGACTGAAAGGTAGCAGGGGCATTAGTTAAGCTAAATGGTATAACCATAAACTCATAATGCCCTTGATGGGTACAAAAAATTGTTTTCTCAATGTCTGATTCTCTTACTCTTATCTGATGATAACCAGACCTAAGGTCTAGTTTAGAAAAAACAGTAGCCCCATACAATTCATCAAGGAGCTCATCCACTACAGGAACAAGAAACTTGTCTTTAATAGTTTCTCTATTTAAGGCCCTATAATTGATGCACATACGTCAAGATCCATCAGTTTTCTTAACAAAAATAACTGGTGAAAAAAAAGGAGATTGACTGCACTTTATGACTCTAGCTTCAAGCAGGTCCTTTACTATGTTTTCAATTTCAGTTTTTTGCACAAATGGATACCTATAAGGCCTAACAGAGATAGGCATGGTACCCTCCTTTAAAATAATCTTATGATCATGGCTTCTTTTTGGAGGCAACCCTTTAGGTTTTAAAAAAATTTAGAAAAGCTTGTTAAAATTTGTTCTAGTTCACCATCAATTTCTTCCTGAACACCACTATGTTGCTGCTGGATTAATTGCAACAAAATACCTTTCCTTTCCATCGTTGTTAGTTGACAGATCTGAACATCATCCACCATTTCAGAACTAGTAACATTCATGCCTCAAATCACTATGGACTTGTTTTTTTGCTGGAAGGGCATTGTGAGTTTTGTAAAATCCCACAACATAAGACCCAAGGTCCTTAACCACTGCATGCCTAGCACAACATCACAACCCCCCAAAAGAAATAAAAAGAAATAAGTGTTAAACTAAGTCTCTTGCATCTGAAGTTGCAACCCTTCAATTAGTCCTTCACTTTTCATGCTATCCCCATTTGTTACTCGTACTTCCACTTGCTCACTATCCCAAACTTGCAATCCCTCCATAGTAGCAATCATGGGATCAAGAAAATTATGTGTACTCCCTGTGTCCACAAGGATTACCACATAATAATTTAAAACCTACCATGGGTTCTCATAATTCTTGGGCTCAAGGTTCTTGCAATAGCATGCAAGGATATCTCAGGAACTTCACACTGAGATGTTAAACTGTCATCAATAGTTTGTTGCTCTATGAAATCATCATCTGGCACCCCATCGCTTGTGAACTGTTCCATGCCTTCCATCACAAAAATTATTGCTTTATTTCTTTCACACTTATGGGTAGGATTCCATTTGTCAACACAAAAGTAACACAACCCTTTTTCCCTTCTTTCTTTCATCTTTGCTTGACTCGCTATTTTTATTGGCAAGGAAGGCTTGAAGCTAGTATTTTTCTCTACAACAGTATGTTCTTTCCTGGTAGTTCCAGAACTGAAGTTATTCCCTCCAACAGAAAGTGATATATAGGAACTTTAAGAATTCCCAGTTATGGTATTACTACGAGTACTAAAGATATACTCTTCTTGGATTTTGGCAAGACCAAAAGCATAATTAAGGGTTTGAGGATTTAGCATCCTCATTGGCAACCGGATTTTATCACGTAACCCACTTAAAAACACACTTAACTTGTAAGGCTCAGACAATTCTTTCAATATATTAGAAAGGACTTCAAAATGTGTTTTATAAACAGCGACTGTAGAAGTTTGTTTAAGCCTAGTAAGGGCCTCCATTGGATCATCATATGATGAGTGCTCTAACCTCAACTGTAATGCATCAACAAAAGTAGTCCAAGAATCAAATTTGCCCGTTTCTTCATCATCTTGGAACCAAATTAAAACAGTACCCTCCATGTAGAAGGATGCCATCAAAATCTTCTGGCCATCAGGCATAGGATTCAAAGCAAAATAGTAGTTTGTTTTGTAAACTCATCTAGTAGGATTATCTCCATCAAACTTGGGGAAGTCAAGTTTAATGAAACGGAAATGCATACCTTGTTCAAAAGTGCCCCCTTCATGTCTGTCACCCCCATTGTGATGACCAAATTTGCCAGCAGTAGCAGTTTCAAGCAACTTATCCATTTTCGCATTCAGCAACTCTAATGCACCTTGATGATTTTCAAGATGCCTCTCTTGTTGTTCGTGATTTTGCCGCAATCCATTCACCAACTTCTCTAGTTCCTTCAAGCGAGTTCCTTTCGTCATTGGAAAAAAAATTTCCCAATCACGAACATACTCTAATACCAATTGTAACAACCAAGCCAAAATGACTTAGAAAATGACTAACATCTGATCTTCTAAGGATCAGTTCCTCCAAGAACAATCTTGTTCAAATTCTTCAATACATTACAAACTGCATAATTCACTTTTATAGGCACGTGAACTCAGTTATTGGCTAAGGGTACTTAAGTACATTGTGACAGATAAGTAAGACCACTAATGTAATTATACTATATTAAAGACATGTGCTGAACATATGACTAATTAACTGCCATTAATTGCAATGTTCTTCGATCTGCTGTTTTATTCTTCAAAATTTACTTTTTAGATTATTTATTAAGCATAATAATTAAGGAAGCTAAACCTGCATTTTTGGAAAAGGAAAAAAAATCAACGAAGGGGTGAATGAAATTGATTTCGGAAAAAATAAAGAAAGGTTCTCCAAAAAAAAAAAAAAAAATCATCATCCATCCACAGCAAATCAAGAAGATGAAGATGAAAATTTTGAACTCGCGTTTCTCAACAAATGAAGACTTATGAAAATGGAGTTTCTGTCTTTTCCTTCTCTTTCTTTTTTATTTTTTTATTTTTTTACACTATAAAACCCGACAATAAAAGTCCTCCACGTTAGAAAACGGTGCCCCAATGGTTACTCACTTGTACATAGCACTTCCCGAGACAAAATATGCCAAAATGGAGGAAAAATTATTGGAAAATTTTATGTAGAGTTATTTTTATAACCTTTTTTTTATTTAAATTTTTTTGTGTATTTTACTAATATGATTAAGTGTATTAATATGCTTTGCCATTTGGTCACCGCTGTTCATTCCGCATAGTGTTGTGGGTCTTTCGTCGCCATCTTGATCTGGTCTTTCTTCCACAGTGATCCAATTCTTCAACCCAAGTCCCTTAAACATTCTTTGTGAATTTCTTCAAACATTCTTTAGACAAATCATGCGTTAATTTCTATAGGGAAGTTGGAGGTTTTGTGGGAATGGGGGGAATTATGCTGAAGGAGGATGAATCATGATGGAAATTGGGAGAATCGTGGTTTTAGTAGATGGAGGTGAAATGTGGAAGGGAGGAGTCGAAGATGGAGATTTCAGTGACCGACAAAGGTGGACGACGAGACTTTTGTATGGGGGCAATCGTATGGGACATGCTCGTATGGGGGAGCTATGCTTTGCAAATGGGGGGGAAAGGGGGAATGGTAGGGATCGAAGATGAGGGAGAAAGTGGGAAATGGGGGGATATGGGAAAATTTCGAACGGCGTTGTTACACTTATGCCATGTGGGATGCGGTGCCCCCGTGGTTTCCCATTGCCGGTTGTCCAAAGTATTTTCGTTGTTAATTTAAATGGCAATTTTATGGACTCCGGCATTAGGTTCCTTTACATTTTTGTAATGTAAAATTTTTTTAAATTTTTTAATATTTGATTTTATTTTTTATAAAATCAATAAAAAAATATATATGAAAGGGTGTCCAACTCGACCGGACCCGAGCCCAAAAAGGTTGTCAGGCCTAAGGCCCGTAATCTGCACCCATCACCGCGAGGTGTCCAAATTCAACTAGGGAGACTGAAACCGGGGACGATCCAAGTCCCTGGTTATCCTGAACCGGCATAATGAGATTAAATCGACTTCGAGGACACGCTAAAACCAGAACGACAGTTCATGTATTGATATATCTCTTGGATCCGCCTCACATCAAGATCACTCCCGCATTTATGAACGACCAGACAACCGCCGGTCTACAGATCTCCTCTCTTAAATGCGGAGACACTATAAACGCACATCATTAATTGCTAGATTGACGAAAGATAGAGCATCATTTAATGCCCTTTCCAAAAGGGTCTAATTGAGTATTAAATGAAGAGATACTCAATTAATGCGATGAGACCGACCGAATCAGATCAGATTTTTTCCCTATCGAGGATGACGATCGAGTGATGTCCCGATTAATAGATCTTTTATCATAAAAACCCTCCTTCAAAGGGAACACCTATAAATAAGACCGAACCAAAGAAGAAAAGGGGTACATTCTGACAATTCTCTCAAACAAACTTCCATATATTTTCTCCCTGAAACTAACTTGATCGTCGGAGCGGTCCCGGACCCCGATCTTCCTTGTTCTTGTTTTGCAGGTTTCGGTCGGTCGGGATTTGATAAACCAGACTGCAGAATACGTCCTTAACAGTGGCGCCGTCTGTGGGATTCTGTTGTTTATGATAAACGTACTTTTTGCATGTCTACCCTACCATTATCCCAAACGACCGAACATGATCGGCAGTCAGACCCGGCTATGGAAGAAAGACTAGAAGTACTGGAAGAAATGGTGAGGAAGCTGAAGGAGGAGAACGCCGCCCTTTGGCAACCCCGCGAAGAGGTATCGGCCCGTAGCGAAACCAATCTTGAAGAGAATGTGAGCTCCCGACTTCCTGAGGAAAGCGAGGCCTCTGAAGGATAACGACGCCAGATGCACACCGAGCTAAAGGAGTTAGGGGACAAGTATGCTGAAATGGCAAAACTAATCAGCCCGGCCGCAGGGCAACTCTCCTTGCAAGGAAGCATAGGGACATCCTACAGTGCAGACGTCCTAGTCGTTCCTCTCCCGTCCAAATTCAAGGTCCCATAGGTAGAATTATATGATGGGTCTCAGGATCCCGTGCAACACCTAGAAGCCTTCAAAGCACATATCAGCCTGCATGGCTATCCTGGCGAAGTAGCATGCCGAGCGTTCCCTTTCACACTGAAGGGGATGGCTAGGACATGGTTCGGAACCATTCCTCCGGGATCAGTCAGTAGCTTCGAGACATTAGCCCGACTCTTCATCACCCAATTCATGGCCAGTAGGAAAAGAAGGCGTCTCGCGGCGTACTTATTGACCGTCAAGCAAGGAGAGAAGGAAAGCCTGAAAGGGTACCTGACCATGTTCAACAAAGAAAGAATGACCACTGACAACCAAGACGAAAAAATCACCCTAGCGGCCCTCCTGGGCAGCATATGGCCCAGGAGCCCCTTCATGGCGGAGATAGCCCGCAAGACTCCCACTACTCTGAACGGGTTTATGGATCAAGCTGACGGGTTCATCAACGCCGAAGATACGCTCGAAGCCCTAGTAGCCCAGGAGAACTCCGACAGCATGATCGGAAAACAACCAATGCCGGAGAAAGTTCTAGCCGGCATCGGGGGGGGGGGAGGAAGTTCCCAGATGAAACGAGGAGAAGAGACTCCCCACGGGAACACAGACTATCATCATGGCCTCAATCCAACTTGGCGGTGGAAGATCAAAACCGATCTGAATCTAGACGAGAATCCATTAGAAGAAAGAGAGGGAATATGTATTGCGAATATCACAAGACTACGGGCCACAACATTGAAGACTGCTAGGCTTTGAAGAATAGACAAAGAGATGAACAGATGAGCAATCGAAGAGATAGAACCCGGTCGAGGACCCCCCTTCGGGAACGAGAGTCAAGCCGACACCGAGGCGAGCCCATACCTAACCACCCGCCAAGCGAGATCAGAACCATTGTTGGAGGACCGTCCCGAGGAGGGACTACGTCCTCCTCTCAAAGGGTGCACGCACGAAGAGCCAGATATGGAGAAGTTTACACAATGGGACGAACACCGAGACAGGGCAACCCGGGTCCTAAAGGAGAATCAATCGTTTTCAACGAACAGGATGAAAAGGGCATCGCCTTTCCGCACGATGACGCATTGGTGATATCAGTATTGGTAGCCAATTTCACAGTCAAGAGGATACTGGTTGACAACGGGAGTTCAGCCGATATCTTGTTCTGGGAAGCCTTCATGCAGATGGGGATCGATCCCCACCAACTTTAGCCCATCCAAGCCCCCCTTAAAGGATTTACGGGTGAAACAATACACACCGAAGGCGTGATAACTCTCCCGGTCTTGATGGGTTCCGCACCCAGAACCATGTTAGTCATGACAGAATTCCTGGTAGTAAAAGCCCCCTCCTCATACAATGCCATCCTAGGGAGGCCAACCCTAAATAACTTGAGGGCAGTCACTTCTACCTACTACCTCAAAATGAAGTTTCCGACCGACAGAGGAATAGGTGAAGTCAGAGGAGAACAAGTCACCTCCAGGGAATGCTACGCCCAGGAATTGAAACACAAGGTCAATTCCGTGGCTACAATCTCCCTGGAAGGCGAGCGTACCGAGTTTCTGCCTGCTCCTCCCCAAGCAGTTTGGGACGATGAAATCAGGGACGAAGCGACACTACGTCAAGCAGAAGCCAACGAGCCTTTGGAACTGATTCCGATCGATCACGACAACCCGAATCGGACGGTGCGAGTCGGAACCAGAATAGATCCGGGAATACATGCAGAGCTCAAGAATCTCCTCATTAAGCACAAAGACATATTTGCCTGGACGCATGCTGACATGCCCGGAATCGACAGGTCCATAATAGAACATCGGCTATGTGTCAACCCGATAGCCCGGACAGTTAAACAAAAAAGAAGAAGCTTCTGTGCTGAAAAATATGCCGCCATTGCAGAAGAAATGGACAGACTCCTGACCGTTGGGTTTATTCGAGAAGTTCACTACCCGGAATGACTGTCTAACGTAGTATTGGTAAGGAAGACAAGCGGGAAATGGCGTATGTACGTTGACTTCACCGATTTGAACAAGGCTTGCCCTAAAGATAGTTTCCCTCTGCCGCGCATTGACCTCATTGTAAATTCAACTGCTGGACACTCTCTCCTCAGCTTCATGGACGCCTATTCGGGCTACAATCAGATCAAAATGAGCACAGAAGATGAGGAAAAAACGGCGTTCATTACAGATCGCGGACTCTATTGCTACACCGACATGCCTTTTGGACTCAAGAACGCAGGGGCTACTTATCAACGGTTGGTCAATCGTATGTTTAAAAATCAAATCGGGAGAAACATGGAAGTTTACGTCGATGACCTCCTAGTCAAGAGCCGCTCCCCTAACGACCATTTGGCGGACCTAAGAGAGGCCTTCTCTATTCTGCGGCATTATCAGATGAAGCTCAACCCCGCCAAATGCACATTTGAGGTCGAATCCGGGAAGTTCTTAGGGTACATGGTCTCTGAACGAGGAATTGAAGCCAACCCCGAGAAAATACAGGCTATCCTTGGAATGGCATCCCCGAGGAACCTGCAGGAAGTCCAACGATTAGCTGGCCGAGTCGCTGCTCTCAGCCGATTCATAGCAAGGTCAACCGACCGATGCCTTCCCTTTTTCCAAGTCCTTCGGAAAGCACACGAGTGGGACACGTCGTGCGAGCAGGCATTCGAACAACTCAAAGGCTATCTGACATGTCCCCTGTTACTTAGCCAGACGGCTCCCGGAGAAACCCTTGTGGCTTATTTGGCAGTCTCGCCTCATGCAACGTCTGCAGTTCTAGTAAAAGAAACCGATCAGGGTCAGAAACCTGTGTACTGCACTTCAGGGAGCAAAAGCCAGGTACCCCCGTACAGAGATGATGGTATTCGCCTTACTGACAGCAGCGTGTCGGCTGCGTCCTTACTTCCAAGCTCACACCATAAGAGTAATGACCGATCAGCCCCTCGGAACCATTCTCCAGAAGCCTGATACCTCTGGTCGATTAGCAAGTGGGCAATCGAGCTGAGCGAGTTTGATCTAACGTTCCAGCCCAGGACAGCGATGAAGGCACAAATACTGGAGGATTTTGTAGCAGAGTATACCGGGTTTCCAGAAGAGATCCCCGGTAAACCTCAGGGACAGGCATGACAGCTGTATGTTGACGGGTCCTCATGTCGAGCTGGGGGTGGAGCAGGCGTACACATCGTCACCGACCAGGGTGCCCAACACAACTACGGTATAGGCCTAACTTTCAAAGTAACCAACAATGAAGCAGAATACGAGGCCCTCATAGCTGGGATGACAATTTCTAGGGTCCTTGGGGCAACAGAGCTGGAAGCCCGAACTGATTCTCAAATAGTATTTCATCCAGTACTCGGCCAATACATCACCAAGAGCGAAAAATTGAAAAAATATCTGGAGCTAGTATGCATCGAGAGAGATCAATTTAGATACTTCCGTCTGCTGCGGATCCCAAGGGAAGAAAATCATATAGCAGATCGATTGGCAAAAATAGCATCGGGAAAAGATGAACACCCGCCCCCAGAAAACACAGAGATCAGAACAGTAGACACTCCCTCCACCGGCAGCGAAGTCAGGGTAGTGGCTGTTGCAGATCCTGACTGGGCAACCGATATTACAGAATACCTCCGGACAGGCACATTACCTCCCGACCCGGGCCAGGCCCGCAAGATAAAGAATAGATCAGCCAGGTTCACACTAATTGACGGATCGCTGTACAGGAAGGGTTTCTCTGAACCATTGCTCAGGTGTGTGACGAAAGAAGAAGGGCAATATATACTAGCTGAAATCCATGAAGGAATCTGCGGGGCTCACATGGGGTCTAAAACATTAGCCGTCCGCACCACCCGTGCAGGGTACTACTGGCCGTGTTTGTTCCAAGAAGCAAAAGAGTTTGTTAAAAAGTGCCCAAAATATCAGGAATATAGCCCAACGCTACATTCCCCATCGGAGGAATTCACTTCGATAACATCCCCCTGGCCCTTTGATCAATGGGGACTAGATCTTATAGGACCATTCCTAATAGGGAGGGGTGGAACTAAATTCATTATAGTGGCAGTGGATTATTTCATGAAATGGGTAGAAGCCGAAACCCTCGTCAGCATCACTTCTCAAGCCATCACAAAATTCTTATGGAAATCGATTGTTTGCCGGTTTGGGATACCTCAGAGCTTTATATCAGACAACGGAAAGCAGTTCGATTGCAATCATTACCGAGAATGGTGCTCCGAGTTGAAAATCAAAGTGAAGTACTCTTCTCCCGGCCACCCGCTGGCTAACAGGCAAGCCGAGGCAATCAACAAAACCATCCTTAATGCACTGAAAAAAAGACTCGAAATGCACAAAGGGGCTTGGGCTGATGAGCTGCCGGGAGTCCTATGGGCATATCGCACAACAGTTCGAACCCCCACGGGCGAAACACCGTTTGCCCTTACATATAGCTGCGAGGCAGTAATTCCAGTCGAAGTCGGGATGCCTACGCTACGAATCCAGCACTATAACGCTGCTACCAATGATGCCAAAATGATGGAACGCTTAGACTCCTTAGAAGAACACAGAGAAGAGGCCGGCATCCGACTTGCCAACAACAAACGCAAGACAGAACAATACTTCAACAAAAGAGTAAAGCCGCGCAACTTCAAAGTCGGGGACTTAGTACTAAGACAAACGGGCATTACGACTCCAGCACAAGGAAAACTAGGACCAAAATGGGAAGGGCCTTACCAGCAACAAACAGGCCCGGATCTTACCGACTCAAAGACAGCTCCGAAACCGACCTACCGCACCCCTGGAACAGTGAGAGGCTTAAGAGGTACTATGTATAACATTTACTGATTTAATTTACTTCTTGAAATTATAAAAAGCCCGTTGTTATTGATATCCAATCCATTATAAATTATAAAGTTCTTAACACACACTCGGAATCCCGCGGGGTCAGTCTACCCACCTACGTGAAGCAAGCACTCGAAATCCCGCGGGGTCGGTCTACCCACCTACACGAAGAAACATTTACAATCCCACGGGGTCGGTCTACCCACCTACGTGAAGCAAGCACTCGAAATCCCGCGGGGTCGGTCTACCCACCTACGCGAAGAAACATTTACAATCCCACGGGATCGGTCTACCCACCTACGCAAAGAAACATTTACAATCCCACGGAGTCGGTCTACCCACCCACGCAAAGTAAACGCTCGGAATCCCGCGGGGTCGGTCTACACACCTACGCGAAGAAATCACTCGGAATCCCGCGGGGTCGGTCTACCCACCTACGCGAAGCAAGCACTCGGAATCCCGCGGGGTCGGTCTACCCACCTACGTGAAGAAACATTTACAATCCCGCGGGGTCGATCTACCCACCTACGCGAAGAAACATTTACAATCCCGCAGGGTCGGTCTACCCACCTACGCGAAGAAACATTTATAATCCCGCGGGGTCGGTCTACCCACCCACGCGAAGCAATCACTCGGAATCCCGTGGGGTCGGTCTACCCACCTACGCGAAGCAAGCACTCAGAATCCCGCGGGGTCGGTCTACCCACCTACGCGAATAAACATTTACAATCCCGCGGGGTCAGTCTACCCACCTACGCGAAGAAATATTTACAATCCCGCGAGGTCAGTCTACCCACCCACGCGAAGTAAACGCTCGGAATCCCGCGGGGTCGGTCTACCTACCCACGCGAAATAACATTCATTCAAAATCCCGCGGGGTCGGTCTACCCACCCAGGCGAAGTAAACGCTCGGAATCTCGCGGGGTCGGTCTACCCACCCACGCGAAGTAACATTCATTCAAAGAATCCCGCGGGGTCGGTCTACCCACCCACGCGAAGCAAGCACTCGGAATCCCGCGTGGTCGGTCTACCCACCCACGCGAAGCAAGCACTCGGAATCCCGCGGGGTCGGACCACCCACCCACGCGAAGTAACATTCATTCAGAATCCCCGATCGGAATCCCGCGGGGTCGGTCTACCCACCCACGCGAAGTAAACGCTCGGAATCCTGCGGGGTCGTTCTACCCACCCACGCGAATTAACATTCATTCAAAGAATCCCGTGGGGTCGGTCTACCCACCCACGCGAAGTAAACGTTCGGAATCCCGTGGGGTCGGTCTACCCACCTATGCGAAGAAACATTTACAATCTCGCGGGGTCGGTCTACCCACCCACGCAAAGCAATCACTCGGAATCCCGCGGGGTCGGACCACCTACCCACGCGAAGTAACATTCATTCAGAATCCCCGATCGGAATCCCGCGGGGTCAGTCAACCCACCCACGCGAAGTAATTCACAACTCCCAAACCTCGATCTCAAGAACATATATTACGCTCGATAAAATTTTTTCTTAAGTTTACACTTAACCAAAAATTTCGCGGGGTAAAGATAGAGCGAATAAAGCATCTAAAGAAAGACCAAACTCGAATGTCATATATTCGGTCATACAAACTCGCTCGAAACAAACTCGAATGTTATGTTCAGTTACAATATCTCGAAATTTTATGTTCAGTTACAATATCTCGAATGGCAAAAAAAAAAAAAAAACTTATACATCAATCAGGTCAAGCCTCAGGAGGGGGAGGAGGAGGATTCGAGTCGTCAAAAGGAGGATAGCCGCGCTTCCCGATCTTCTTGACATATCTCTTTGCAGCCCGGTCTGGACGAAGAGACTTCGGACTTATCTTTCGGGGGTCGAGCTAAGGGTCCACCAGAAGTTGGGCTCCTATTCGGCGGAGGCCCTCGGCATAGCCGTACCCCCAGGCCGAATTGCGAATGACCACCACTCGAGATATCTGCTGCTCGGAATCAGCAATTCTCGAATGGGCCTCTTCTAAAGCATGGCGAGCCCCCTCCAGCTCGGACTCTCGAGCAACCTGGATTTCCTCAGACCGTGCCAGCTCCGCCCCCCAAGCCTCTCGGGCGCGCCTCGAACTTGCCAATTCCTCTTCCCGAGCAATCCGAGCTTGCTCGGAAACTGCCAGCTCTTCTTCCCTCAATGAAAGAATCTGGGAAGAAGCGGCTAGTTCTGCCGTCTGAGCAGTTAGCTCGGACTGAAGGAAGATCTTGTCCTGCTCGGTGGCCGATTTGGCATCTACGAGGCGGGCGTTCCTCCGATGGGCTGTCGCTAGTGATTCCCGGGTCGCCTCCAATTCGGCCCAAAGTGAGGCGTTGGCCTTCTCCAGCCTGCTCTTATCCACCCCTAACTCCTCGACCGTCTTGATCAGCTCCTCACAAGTCTCCTGTGACAGCTCGAGCTGATCCCTCGCCTGCTGCAACTTGTAAAGCCCGAACTTGCAGACGGTTCCGAGCTCATTGTTGAATTCGGCGAGCTCTGCCAACTCGGAACCCATAGTCTGGGATATCTCCTTGGCGACCTGAACACAAGGAAAAGAACTTAGCAACTCGAAAAGAAAAAAGACCATGCAAAATTCGACAAAATCTACAAGTCAAACCTGTGTCAGTAAAGGCTCCAGCATCAAGGCCACTCGTTCGGAAGCGTCTGCCTTGGCTTGTTTGAAACTAGAGGGGCGCTCTGAACCAGCTTCACCGGCTTGATGCCCTCCTTCCGAATCCGGCTCGAAGAATCGACCGAACACCACGACCCCACTTCGAGATCGAAGAGGAAACGGGGGTCGAGGAGCAACTTCCGAGTCCGGGGAGGGGCACCCATCCTCGAAATGGCCCTCGACGTCGACCCCCTCTCAAAGGTTGGGGGTGGACGCTCGGGAGATTCATCGGGCTCGATGACGGGTCGTCCGCCCTCATCCGAGGCCCCCACTTGGATCCCTTCCACCAGAGTGCCAGACTCGCTGGGCCTTTCGGGGATGGCCTCCCCCCGGTGTCCCTCGTCTGAACCTCCTTGCTGACCGACTCCCCCACGATTGCCCTCGGAGTCGGATCCACCAAAAACTTCATCTTCCCCTTCGGAAGCGTCTGAGTGACGATCGAAAGATGAAGGAGGGGGAGTGGGCAATTGATTCGCCTTGGCGACTCGCTCTTCTGACTCCTGTCGGAAGACTTGCGTGAAGGGCATGGCACCCAGAGTTAAGTCGGCGGCGCGATCCAAGGCCTCTTAAAAGGCACGGTCGATCTCCTCTCCATCGGATGACTCGACCCCGGCCAGATCGGTCGCTTCAATCTGGGCTTTAATGACCAGCCTCCTAGCCTCAGCCCTTACTCCCTCAGTCTGTAGGAACCGAAGCCCATCCGAGGACGACGATGAGGAGGCCTGCTCGGGACTGCGAACAGGAGAATCCGTGGGGGCAACGCGTTCGTCCGGACCTTCGGTACGTGGACCCTTCCCCTTCTTCTGTTTCTTGGGACGGGCACCACGACTCGGAGTGGCTTCGCCGGCTCGGCTCTTGGTGCGTCTCTCCCTTCCTACCTCCCGATCGGAGGCCCGCTTGTGAGAGGAGGTAGGGGGCTCTTTCGAAACATTGAAGAAGTTTTGACCCTCGGCATAGGACCGGTCTGGTCGGGTCAGAAACTCCTCAATGTTCTCCTCGGTCAGAAGAGCATCGGACCACAGCCGATCGGGATCTTCTGCCCCCCAGGAGAGGACGGCCTTCACCCTCTCAGCTTCTTGGGCTATAAGGGTGATCTCCATGTGTCTGGGAAGGGAGGAAGCCCCAATCTTTCTGAACAGGGAAATCATTCCCCTCTCCCTCTGGGAATTCCACTCCCTGCCCGAGACAAAGAAAAATCTTTTATGATAGTCTCGGGCACTCGAATGCCTCTCTTCCATTCGAATCAGTCTGCACTTCGGCTTTATTTGGAAACCAGCAACATTCCCGTCTCGACGGAGGAGCCGGTACATCGAAAAAAACTCCCGAGCAGTCAAGTCGGGGTAGGGATCGTTCTTCCCAGAGAGAACAATCCGGAATGCCACGCAAGTGGCCAACAAAATACGCCACCCGTTAGGCATGAGTTGGGCAGGGGCCAAACCCAAGAAATGCAGAACTTCGTGAACGGGCCGGATGAAGGGAAGGCGGAAACCCTTCGAAAACATAAGAGAGAAGAGGACAACCTTCTGTGCCCTCCCATCGCGCTCACAAGCCCCAACACCATCCTCTAGGGCCTCCAGGGTATGCCGCCAGGAAACACGATGTTTCTTCTTGAGCGCGTCCACATCAGAAGACTGCATTGAGGAAACCCAGCCATTACTGGCGAAGAAAGGGCATGGATCAGAAGAAGCTATGGGAGCAAGTGGAAAGGAAGGCAGCGGAAGAACAGGGAAACAACAAAGAACGAGTTTGAGAAAGCAGCGAAGAACGAAGGCAAGAAAGAGTGGCAACGGAAGAATAGGGAAGCAAACGAAGGAGGAAGGACAGTGAGAAGATCTCTGGGTAATTTATACCCAGAAGCCAAATTTAAAGCGAACAGGAAACGAAGCGACGCCGAAACCGTAACCTCAGACGTGACCCTTGGGAACGAAAGGCACGCCCTAAATTGACCAATCAGAGGTAAGAAGCGTGTGCCGAAACGACAGGTCAGTTAATGCTGATCACGCCCGTGCGTATCACTAGTTAATCGCGAATCACTGACGGTTCGGGAATCGAAACAACGGCACAAATAAATTTTGAAAAGCATTAAATGCCTGACATGGAATTTGACATGTTATGACCTAGCATTAAGTTATCAAGAATTCAAAGCGTCCCTCAGGAGTGCAACTGGTAAGCGAAACGACATACCAACGGGAACCACCCGAGTACATCCGGCCCCGTATTTCCGCTCGGAAGGAGAATTAAAAGAATGTTGTCCGGTATTGAAGGAAAGCACAAACAAAGAAAATGAAGACTCTAGCCCTAAAACATTTAGAATTTCCAATGAAGTACCTTCGATAAAAACTCGCGGGGTACTGAAAGGGTGTCCAACTCGACCGAACCCGAGCCCAAAAGGGTTGTCAGGCCCAAGGCCCGTAATCTGCACCCATCACCACGCGGTGTCCGAATTCAACTAGGGAGACTAAAACTGGGGACGATCCAAGTCCCTGGTTATCCCGAACCGGCAAAATGAGATTAAATCGGCTTCGAGGACACGCTAAGATCAGAATGACGGTTCATGTATTGATATATCTCCTGGATCCGCCTCACATCAAGATCACTCCTGCATTTATGAACGACCAGACAACCGCCGGTCTACAGATCTCCCCTCTTAAATGCGAAGACACTATAAATGCACATCATTAATTGCTAGATTGACGAAAGATAGAGCAACATTTAATGCCCATTTCCAAAAGGGTCTAATTGAGTATTAAATAAAGGGATACTCAATTAATGCGATGAGACCGACCGAATCAGATCAGGTTTTTTCCCTATCGAGGATGACGATCGAGTGATATCCCGATTAATAGATCTTTTATCATAAAAATCATCCTTCAAAGGGAACACCTATAATTTCCATGGAAATGCAAAGGATCCCACGTTGAAATTCCATATATTTACTCTAATTTAAAGAAAATTCTATTTGTACACGGCATTAAGGACCTTTTGCGTACATGACATTCCACGTGTAAAATTAAAACGAAATATTTCGTTATTGAGCTAGTAGAGCGCGCTCTCTCTCTCCCCTTCGTCGCTAACAATGCTTTCTCCACCTTCTTTGGGTTCTATGTTTTTTCTTTAATGCATTTTCTCATCATTACCGAGCATTACTTTTCAAATCTCGCTCAACAAATTAAGCAAATCTGCATCTGCTAAAGGTATTTTCCCACTTTTTGTCATTTTGAATCCTTAGAGTTTCCCTTTGTTTCTTGGAAAAGTTGGGCTGAATATTGCTACTGGATGGTTATACTTTAATTCTTATACTTCGTTATTGTTGGGAAATTTTGGAAAAGGAAAGAGAATTCAAAGATTTATCAAGGCTTTGAGGCGTATGATAATACTGTCTTTAAGACGATATTTGCCCCCACTCACAAAGAGTTTACTAATAGGTTTTTACCAAATCGTCTACAGGATACAACAAAGTCTTGAATTCTACAAATAGCAATTTTGTAGAATTCCTAGAGTTTCTATTGAAAATGACAGAAACAGAGGGAGATTAATAATAATCGTTCGTAGATATGTCTGTCACGATTATATTTATAAAGAGTAAAAAATTATGTGTGAAAAATCACGTCTGGAGGAAATTTACCGTTTTTCGCTCGAGCGAGGGTCGAGCGAAGTTACTGTTTGACCTCTTTATCTCGGTTTGATTCTTGCTCGAGCGACTAGTCGAGCGAGAATGCAACGGTAAATACACATACCTCTTTGGTTGATATGTGTCTGTCCTTCAGACAACGCATCCATTCAATTTTACGCTCGAGCGAAACGTCGAGCGAATATCTAGCGAGATCACTGCCTGATTCTCGCTCGAGCGGTATATTGAGCGAGTATCGAGCGAAGTCTAGGCCTCAAGTTCAATTCTCAACCATTTCCACACATTTCATTTCTTCAACTTTATATATATTACAACCTATTCCAACAATCCTCCACTAGGTTGTAATTTATATAATTAAAGTTCTGTTTCACTATTGATATTATCTCTCATAAACAAATGTATCTTTCGATTTAAACATTCCCTTAGTGTAATTAGTTCAAGGTTATGAAAAGTAATTGGTGGCCTAGGCTTAAACCAAAACTCTTTCGTTCAGAACCGGAACCAAAATACAAAAGATAATATATCTTTTCCAATAGAATTTCACAATTTTTAGCACTATTATGGCCTTGTGCTACAACCTAGTTTAATGAACATTTACAATAGACAAATCCAGATCTCTTGTTAAAGCGGCACCACTTCTATATTCATATAGGCGAAGTTCCTCTTAAGTCCCCGTTACCAAGACACTTCTAAATTTGAACTTCGTTAAGAGTGTAATTCATCCTCTTCAACGTAACAGTCAAGCACTTTCCATCCTGAATGAGACTTTGTTATTGCAGTGCTTTAGTAATCACAAATCAATAACTTGTTTTTACCCATTAAACTCTTTTAAGAAATTTCTTAAGAGTTGGGTTACCATTACTGGTGATTCTCTTAAAATGGATTTAGTCCCATACTAATGGATGTGATTTTTACTAGTTCTCGCGATAAACTTTTAGTAAAAAGATCTGCCAAGTTACAACTTGACCTCACATAAACAATCGTTATAATCCCATCAACTACTAATTGTCTAACATAATCATGTCTCAGACTTATATGTCTAGACTTTCCATTACTTTATTGTATGCTCTAGACATAGTAGCTTCACTATCACAATGCAGAGAAATAGCTGGCATAGGTTGTGGCCACAACTTTATTTCTAATAACATATTCCTAAGCCATTCTGCTTCTTTCCCTACTGTCGCTAAGGCTATAAACTCTGATTCCATTGTGGAATGAGAGATTCATGTCTGTTTCTTAGATGCCCAAAAAACGACACCCTCACCAAGGGTAAATATCCAACCTGTCATGGATTTATTATCACTAATGCTAGTGATCCAACTAGCATCAGAATATCCTTTAAGAACCGCTGGAAACTTCAAATAAAAGAGTCCTAAACCAATTGTCCTTTTTAAATATCCAAGGACTCTACCAATTGCTTTCCAGTGGGTTACACCAGGACAACTAGTGTATCTTGAAAGTTTGCACACAGCAAAAGCAAATCTGGTCTAGTACAATGCATAGCATACATCATACTACCAATTGCACTAGCATACTCCAGTTGTGCTACTACTCTTCCATAATTCTTATCCAACTTGACACTAGAGTTAAAAGGTGTATTAGCTTCTTTTATTCATAAATGATTGAACTTAAGAAGCACTTTCTCAATGTAGTGAGATTGACATAACGCATAACCATCGCTATGCTTCTTCACTTTAATACCTAAAATGGTATTTGCTTCATTAAGATTTTCATTTTGAACTTTGAAGTCAGGTACTTCTTTGTTTCACAAATGCCTTCCAAATTAGTACAAAAAATTAGCATATCATCAACATAAAGATAAACAATAACACTATATTTTTCAGTGAACTTTAAATAAATGCACTTGTCAGCACTATTGTGTTTGAAACCATTAGCCAATATAACGGAATCAAACTTTTCATGCCATTGTTTAGGTGTTTGTTTTAGTCCATATAATGACTTAACTAATTTATCTATTTTCTTTTCATTTCCTGGTAGAACAAATCCCTCAGGTTGTTCCATGTAAACTTCCTCGTCAAATTCACCATTTAAAAAGGTAGTTTTTACATCCATTTGATGCACAAACAAATCATATATAGATGCAAGAGCAATAAGTACACGAATTGATGTAATTCTCGCCACTGGAGCATAAGTGTCAAAATAGTCTATACCTTGTTTTTGACTAAAACTTTTGGCAACCAATCTTGCTTTAAAGGTATGAACAGTACCATCAATATTGTAATTTCTTCTTAATACTCATTTGCAGTCAATAGCCTTTGAGTTTGGAGGTAAGTCTACTAGTACCCAAGTATTATTAGATAATATTGAATCCATCTCATCATTTATTGCTTCCTTCCAAAAAGCTGCATCTCTAGAAGTCAAAGCTTCTTTAAAACTTTTTGGATTATCCTCCATGTTTAGGACAATGGGTATTTTGTTAAGAACTGTGTTTAAGTCTCCTTTCACGAGGAAAACTAAGGCAAGAGTTGATACAAAATCAGGACCAAAATTCTTTTCTTTTATAATTCTCTGACTTTTCCTTTGCTCTTTTGGCAAATCCAAAGACTCTCTTAATTTTATCAAGAGATTTATTCAAGTCAGAGTTAGAACTTTCAGTTTGATTGGGTTCTAATATTATTTCAGAATCACTTTTAAATTTATTTTCAACAAATTCAATATCTCTTGATTCTATAATAATATTTGAACTCAAGTCCAACAATCTATATGCCTTGGAATTTTCAGCATATCCAACAAACACACTTTTTAATGCTCTTGGTCCTAATTTAGTCCTCTTTGGATCTGTAACTCTGTAAAAAGCTAGACACCCCCACACTTTAAGATAACTTAAATTTGATTTTCTTCCATTCCAGAGTTCATAAGGTGAAACTTGTAGTTTCTTAGATGGTATTCTATTATGTATGTGGCATGCTGTCAATAATGCCTCTCCCCACAAATTAAGATGCAATTTTGCACTTAGAATCATAGCATTAACCATATCTACAATAGTCATATTTTTCCTTTCTGCCAAGCCATTTTGTTGTGGAGTGTAAGGTGAGGTCATTTCATGTATAATCTCATGCTCTTCACAAAATCAGAAAATTTATATGAGAAATATTCTCCACCTCTATCTGTTCTAAGAATTTTAATCTTCTTTTCCTTTTGATTTTCTACTTCTGATTTATACCGAATGAACATGTTATAGGCCTCATCCTTACTCCTCATTAAATACACAACAGTATATCTAGAGAAGTCATCTATGAATGTAATAAAATATCTTCTTCCTCCTCTAGTTAAAATACCATTTAACTCACAAATATCAGAATGAATAAGTTCTAATATTTGTGAATTTCTGTTAGCAGTAGGAAAATGTTTCTTAGTCATTTTTGCTTGAATATAAATTTCACATTTCGAATCAACTACATTTTTGTAATCTATCAAGCCATGCTTTAACATGTATTTCATGTATTTAAAATTCAAATGTGCTAAACGACCATGCCATACAGAAAAAGAAGCAAGCATATAAGCAGAATTTGTAACTTCTTTATTAATAATAATATTGAGTTTGAACATCCCATCACAAGAATATCCTTTGCCTATGAATACACCATTCTTAGACAAAATTAATTTGTCAGACTCAAGGACAGCCTTAATGCCCTTTTTACATACTAAATTGGCAGACAAAAGGTTATTCTTAATTTCTGGAACATGATAAACATTAGTGAGTACAAGTTTCTTTCCATAAGTAAGTTGCATCTCTACATTTCTTTTTCCATTAACTTTGACTGCATTGTGATTCCCCACAAGAACTTGTTCACTTTCAGTAGTCTCAACATAATTCTTGAATTGTGCTTTATCATTGCACACATGCACTGTAGCACCGGAATCAAACCACCAATCAGAATTATTTGCAGTCGAAGCAAGATGCACTTCTGTTATCATGCCAATCTCCATTTCTTCTACCATCGCAACAATTTCCTCAATTTCATTTGTAACATTTGAACTGCTGCCATCATCTTTCTTCTTGTTTTTCAAGAATCTGCACTCACGAATATAATGACCTTTCTTTTCACAGTTGAAACATTGCCTGTTTTTCTTCATTTTTTCGGTAGAAGAATTCTTTTTTAAGGTGTTTCCCTTCTTAGGCTTAAGAAAATTCTTTTTCTTTTCATCACCATTTTGCACATTGTTCACATTTACTTTAGAATCAAAATGGCTATCATCACGAATTCTACTCTCCTCTTCAATTCGTAGATGCTTTCCAATTTGTTCTAAAGTAAGTTCTTCTGTCATATGAAGAAGCTTTTTCCTGTAATTATTCTAACTTGGTGGGAGTTTTGCAATAATTGCTCCCACTTGAAAGGATTCAGGAATAACAATGGACAAATCACGAAGTTTTTGACAAAGACTTGCAACTCATGCATTTGGTCCAACACAAACAGATTATCCACCATTTTAAATTAAAAGTACTTCAAAATAATAAATTTATTAGTACCCAATTTTTTTGTCTTATACTTCGTTTCAAGAGCATTCCAAATTTCCAGAGGTGATTTCATAGCAGTGAATAAACCATATAATCGATCAGAGAGAGTGTTAAGAATGTGACCTCTGCAGACCAACTTATGCTCCTCGCGTTTCTTCCTCAATGCCTTGACAGTTTCAGAATCTTCTGGAGTTGATGCAGGAATTGGCTCCAAACTTGGATCCAGAATATAGAAGATCTTCAGTGCAGTCAGAAGAAATTTCATCTTATCTTGCCAACGAGTAAAGTTAGAGCCATTGAATCTATCTAACTTCACAAAATCTTGATTCATTACTTTAAAAGTAGCGGATTCTGAACCTCCTTCCATTGAAATATCGTCTTAAAATTGTTGGAAAATTTTGGGAAAGGAAAGAGAATTCAAAGATTTATCAAGGCTTTGAGGTGTATGATAATACTGTCTTTAAGACGATATTTGTCCCCACTCACAAAGAGTTTGCTAATAGGTTTCCAGCAAATCGTCTCCAGGATACAACAAAGTCTTGAATTCTACAAATAGCAATTTTGTAGAATTCCTAGAGTTTCTATTGAAAATGACAGAAACAGAGGGAGATTAATAATAATCGTTCGTAGATATGTCTGTCACGATTATATTTATAAAGAGTAAAGAGGTATGTGTGAAAAATCACGTATGGAGGAAATTTACTGTTTTTCGCTCGAGCAAGGTGTTGAGCGAGGGTCGAGCGAAGTTACTGTCTGACCTCTTTATCTCGGTCTGATTCTCGCTCGAGCGACTAGTCGAGCGAGAATGCAACGGTAAATACACGTACCTCTTTGGTTAAGATGCGTCTGTCCTTCAGACAACGCATCCATTCAATTTTATGCTCGAGCGAAACGTCGAGCGAATATCTAGCGAGATCATTGCCTGATTCTCGCTCGAGCGGTATATCGAGCGAGTATTGAGCGAAGTCTCGGCCTCAAGTTCAATTCTCAACCATTTCCACACATTTCATCCCTTCAACTTTATATATATTACAACCTATTCCAACAGTCATTTCCAAGCATTTCACTTTCTCTCTCTAATTTTCTTTTCTTTATTTCTTTTCATTTTTTGTTTTTGCTTCTCGATGCCGGCAATGTCTTAAAATTCTCTACTCGCTCCACCTCATTCTCTTTTTTGACTTTCTCGAGAGCCAAATTGTCAAATTGTCAAAATTTCTCAATTTCTTTCTTTTCTTTAATTCTGTAAAATAATGTCAGGAAACTCTCTCTCTCTCCACGCGCACACATTCTACTTTTAATTACTAAGAGACAAACACTCAGATGTTCTCTTATCATTATTTTTGTTTTACAATTTTTGTTTGTCCATTATTTTATCTGAAATTCTAGAAAATTGAATTTCTCTCATTTACGTTGCTGATTTGGGATCATTGAGCGATAAAAACCTAATGTGGAAGCTGACGGCCGCGGATGGAAGGAGTGCATGGCTGCGGACGGTAAACGATCACGTTGGTCAACAAGTTTGGAAGTTCGGTCCTAAGCTCGGATTGCCCGAGGATCTAGCTTAGTCGAGATAGAGAGAACTCATGAAAACTATGACGCATACATTCAGTGACGGAATCAGAAATTTACGTTAAGGTCAGATATAATTAAAATAAAATATATAAAATATTTTTTATTTTATTTATATAATTTTTTATGTGATATAAAATAATTTGATAATAAGATCTACAATAAAAATAAAAAACGTTTAATACAACTTATGCATTAAAAAAGTATATAATATGATAAGAACATGTCATCATAATAAAATATATTAAAAATACATTAAAAATTATCAAAATTTTTTTTTTATAATAAAAATATATTATCATATTATTATATTATTTTATTTTATATGAGATGTATTTATTTTTAAATTAGATTAATTTTGTAAAAGAAGATCAAAATAATTTTTAGAAATGAGACAAACATAAAATAAAATAAATATTATTTTATAAAATTTTAAAAATTAAACATATTTTCTAATTTTTGTTAATAAAAATATATTTAAATTTTTTTTTTTTTTTTAAAATATGAGTGGAGTCCATGGGGAGGGGGGAGGGGGGAGGGCCATGACCCTCCCTCCGCCGCTGCATACATTCACCTATTTGAATATTTGGCCAAGATACAGGTATCAACTGACGTGGAGAGCTGATTCCGCAAAAGGTACCCCGACGTGTAGCCGTAGCAGTGCTCCTAATTTAAATATAGGAAGGGGCTGACGACCACGGGTCCACGGCGTAGATAACAGACTTCCTCTGTGACCAAACACCTTGGTCGTTTTGCCCTTATTCCGGATTAGGGTTACACTCTTCACAATCTCAGTTCACAGGCTCGCTATAGGCGCCAACCAAAGCGCTTGCTCTCTCGTGTCGGTACAAACAGGTTAAAGCTGTAACCTTTTCACGTCAGGTAAAACTTTTCGGTTCTCCGAAGTTTCTACGTATTGCTTTTGTTTTCTCCTTCTGGATACTGCTTTATCTCTGTCATGGATTTCATGGTTGGAAACGCCATTGTTGGACGAAATGCTCGAGTATTTTCAAAATTCCAGGGTCCATTTCTGTGTCTTATTTTTTTTCCTCCCCACCCCCAAAATTCAATTCCTCCCAATTTCGCTTTCTGGTTTTTATTGAATTGCATTCACATTTTTCACTGAACCTCGGTTCTGATTATCTGATCAGATCATAATTGGGATGTGAGGAATCAAAAGTCGTTAGCTTCTCCATCTTCTTGGAAAGAGTAGTATTCATAGACAAATCCCTTTATGTAATTTCTTTTCTTACATATAATGAGTTCTAAAGCAACACTTTGGTTTTTCTAAATTTGTACTTTCATTCACATAGATGTTTGGTTGGTGGTCCAGGTTATAGAACATTGGACAAGCCCTTTTCCACTACTACTCTCATCCGAGACCATCTTTGAGCAGTATTGCTGCTGCTTTTTCATTCATCTTTTCCTCTGCTACTCTCATCCGTGACCAGCTGATACAATAGAGTTTCAAGTAATACTAGTAAGATATATAATATATTAATATATTGGCAGCATGTGATAAACTTTACTCGTTACTTCGAATCCGTAGGAAAATCAACACAAAAATTTGTAGATGTGAAATGTGATGATCTCACGCTATTACTTATTTGGAACTGGTAATATATATATATATATATATATTTTTTGTACGAGTAAAATCAACTGCTCTCGTGAAAGATATCGGTGTTACTTTAGATTGGCTTGGTAAGGGGCTATTAAGCAACCTGCTACCTGCCTCCAAAGATAAACTATCAAATTTCAACATTTTTTTTAAAAATTTTTATTTTTATGTCAGAAACCTCTCCAAGACGGAGTCGTCGGACGCACTCCTGCATAGTAAATCTCGGTCCCGTGCACCACATTCTCGGAAGTTTTCCTATACGGAACTGGTTAAATCGCTGGCGTTTCGCTAGCAGGTGTGGCCCCAAAGGATTATTTGCACCCATTAAATTTCATCAAACTTACCGTTTGGCTATATGTTTTCTAGTCTTGAAACGTCAAGGCAGTCAAGTATGTTCAAGATCACTCTTCGGATAAACTGATGAAGTCAAATTCCTTATACTAAACAATTTCTTTACCGCCGAAAGAGACTATAATAAGTACACGTTTTTGTTAAGAAGGTTACTCCTTTCCGTCTCAATTTAAAATATTGCTATTTTTATTTTTTTAATTCTAATTCTTTTAAGATATCTCAATATCAATTTGTACTAATGAGACCTTTATTGCAATTCTGGTCTATGAGCTACCTTTTTATACAACCAAAATGAACTGACTAACAATATGGATTTTTTTAGGGCCAGGAATGGGTAGCCAAACTGCTACAAGCAATGATCGATCAAGGACATACTGGACGCCAATAATGGAACGCTATTTTATTGACCTTATGCTAGAGCAGATGCATAGAGGCAATCGGATTGGCCACACTTTCAACAAGCAAGCATGGACGGACATGCTCAATGTGTTCAATGCGAATTTTGGATCTCAGTATGACAAAGATGTTCTAAAAAGTCGTTATACAAATATGTGGAAGCAATTCAATGATGTGAAGAATCTTCTTGGTCAGAACGGATTTTCTTGGGATGAAAATCGACAAATGGTGGTGGCTGATGATTATGTCTGGGATGCTTACATTAAGGTACATTACTTTTCTATTTGTTCATATCATAAAAGCATATATATTCAGTGTACTTGGGCTACGCCTTCTGTGTTTTTAAATAAAATTTTTAAATAAAGTCTCCAATTGCTTATCCAAAAAATAATAATCATGAAGGCATCTAGTCCATAATTTTTAAGAACATAATGTGCATGCAGGCTTACCCTGATGCACGCCCCTACAGAACTAAAGCAGTGCTGAATTTTAGCGATTTGTGCCTGATATATGGGTATACAACTGCTGATGGAAGATACAGCCGATCGAGTCATGATCTGGACTTTGACGAGGAAGTGCAAGGAGTAAATATGGGTATTGATCCTTTTTCCTGCTGTGGAGTTGGCTTTGTTATGGGGACTGAAAATGATAGTGTTGATACTCTGTTTAATAGACTAGTTCTATACTGTTTTATGTATTTCCTGCTAAGCTTTTTATACACATTTTGAATAAGCTCCAAGCTGCTTGTCCTATTCATGGTGTATGAAACTTGCACATGAGATATGGAATAATTGAAATGCAGCTGGAATTCAGTCTTACGATCTTCCAAATGGAAAATGTTTCAAATTGTTTGTACAAAAAGTTGCAGCCTAATTGTCATGTTATATAGTTTAATAGATATGACCTTTCTTCACTTATCAAAATAAATAAAGGTGACCTTTTTTAGTGGACAACCAACCGGATAAGGATGTACTCTGATAACCTGATATGACTATGTTTATAATTTGAGGAATATAGTTGACGGAATGGGCTGCCTTGCCCCTTCAAGTAATGAGCGAACGAGGACTGATTGGACTCCAGCCATGGACCAGTTTTTTATTGAGCTTATGCTGGACCAAGTAGGAAGAGGCAATAAGTCAGATGATACTTTCAATAAACAAGCCTGGACTGATATGCTTGTTTCGTTCAATGGAAAATTTGGTCCTCAACATGGGAAAAGGGTTTTAAGGCATCGATATAAGAAATTGTGGAAGTACTATAGTGACATTACACTTCTTACTAAACAAAGTGGCTTTTCATGGGATGAAACACAACAAATGATTGCAGCTGATGAGGATGTTTGGGATGCATATATCAAGGTACATCGTCCTTAATATTTTTATTCTCATTCTTCTCTAAGGTTTCTTTACTGACATATAATATATGTAGGCACACCCACATGCGCGGGCATATAGAACAAAAACCTTGCCAAACTACTATGATTTGCTTCTAATATATGGAAATAAAGTTGATGATGATATCCCCTGTGATTTACATCAAGACAAAAACCTCGAAGATGACTTATCAGAAAGAAAGACTGGTGAGTTACGACTTACTTTGCTCAACATTGACTTTTATAAGATAGCTTTTGCTTAACACCGATCAAATGGAAATCATATGGAGAGAGAACTTGGAACCTCACCAGTATTTATGAATTTTGTAAACGTTTAAAGTCTCTCTCTCAGATGAAACTTAGTAGTTGGGTCTTCTGGTTTCCTCATCACATCTTTCCGGTCAATCAATATTTACACATGTTCTCAAGCCTATAAATCATAAATGTTTAAAGTCTCTCTCTCAGATGAAACTTGGTGGTTGGGTCTTCTGGTTTCCTCATCACATCTCTCTGGTCAATCAATATTTACGTGAGTTCTCAAGGCTATATATCATAGCATCTCTTGTAATATTTTCATGGCCAAAGAGTTACAAGGATGAACATGGTAATATTCGTAAGATGGTTATAAAGTGTAGTCATGCAAGAAAGGCTGCTTATCCATTTGAGATGTCTTGAGTACTTGCCAATGCTTGTATCTTTCATTTGTTTGAGACCTTTGATGCACTCCTATAACTATAAATTTGGGTTTGTAGGTGAAAGAGAGGGGGTACAGACCCCTACTTTTAGTGATCGTACAAGAACATATTGGACACCACCAATGGACCGTTATCTTATAGATTTGTTACTAGAACAGGTGCATGGAGGAAATAAACTTGGACAGACTTTCATAACCCAGGCTTGGATTGACATGGTTACATCTTTTAATGCAAAATTCAGATCTCATCATGACAAAGATGTTCTGAAGAATCGATACAAACATTTGAGGAGGCAATACAATGATGTAAAGATTCTTCTGGAGCAGATTGGATTTTCTTGGGATGAAAGAAGAGAAATGGTAACAGCTAATGATTGTGTTTGGGATGCTTATACCAAGGTGAACGGTGGACCACTCTATTCTAATTTTTACTTTGTTTTACCCTACTGCATCTAACACAGAGTGCATACAGGAACATCCTGATGCCCGATCATACAGAGTTAAAACTCTTCCAAGCTATCACAAATTGTGTGCTATCTTTGGGGAAGAACATTCTGATGGTAGGTACAGCCGTTTGTCACGCAATGAAGAACCCAGTGGTGAATTACCTATGCTGATGACTGGTATGTATCTTACTGAAAATCCTGATGGCTGTGCTGGTCAAAAGTATTGTCACGAGTCACGAGTTTAGTATGATGAGTGTGAGCTCTATTGGCTCTTAAAGCAAAATATATGCTCACCTTTATGTTGCTGGCATTAAATTCAACACAATGGGCATTCTTCTGTGGAGATTTAAGTTTAGGTTTAATTCTAGAATACATTTACAGCTTCCAGTTATTGAAAGTGTATTATGTGAACTTAGGTCAACTTTGAAGGAACAAAATCAAACACAATCAATCCATATTGAACAAAGGAAACAATTAACTCGTCCTTTAAGATGATTTGTTCTCGATTAGATGTGTCTAGGAATATAAGACAGCCATTTATGTCATTTCTAATTACACGTGTCACTTTTTTTTTTTGTAAGTATAATTACACATATGTCAGTTACCCTTGTACCATGTGCTTTTCTTTCCTTCTTTCACCCATGCACACATTTGCCTACAGCAATATATAATAATAAACTTTTGTTGAATGCATGATCGAAGATAAATTGTCTGGATTCTCTAGAAGTTCACTTTTATAAACCTTTGTGACCGAGGACCACATGGATGGGTTTATGTGAGCTGCAATATCCTGCATCAGTTAAGCTGGTGTAAGCTAATGCCTTTAGTGTTTGTTATGCACGTATTTTCTTGACACTATATTTGTTAACTGAGAATTGCTTAAAATTGTACCATCTGATCTCAATAGCTTTTAAACCTTCAAAACAAAGTTGTTGCTGGAATTGGATGAATCATATTAATTGGAATGAAAATGAACAGGTCATTATTTTTTGTTGTGATTAAACTACAAATTAGATGATAGCATGAATGCTGGGTAAAGGATTTCTCTCATGTGCCAGGAAATGTATTGCACGCCGTGTGAACCCGAATTATTTTGTGTTCGTTGTATCACATAAAATAAAATAAAATGATGTGACGGCTTTTGTATCCTCATGGTTTTCCTCATTTTGTAGGTGAGCCAAACAATGACCGATCCCCTGTTGGTGATATTCCTTTGAGGATGGAACGGACACCATCAATGGAGCTCTATTTTATTGACCTCATGATAGACCATGTGCGGAGAGGCAATAAGGTTACTCACACATTCACTGAGCAAGCGTGGGCTGATATGATAGAATCATTTAATGGAAAATTCGGGCTCCAATGTAACAAGAATCTTCTAGAAGATTGGTATATATGCTTGATGAAACAGCATGATGACATCAGCACCATTCTCAATCATAGTGGTTTTATGTGGGATGAATCTCAACAGATGGTTACGGCTGAAAATAATGTCTGGGAAGATTATATTAAGGTGCATTCCTCCCTCTCTGCTAATGCTAGTGTTGTTTTTCTGGACAGCTACCTGTTAGTGCTCCACCTCCAACACATCATATAGGAGTGAGAATTATGCTTATTGAGAGATATAGATAGAGTAGGAAATTTTAGCAATTGAACAGCTAATATTGCTTTTTTTCTTTTTTTTTCAATGTGGGATTGCAGCAATGCCTCCTGCATAATTGTACTGACTGTAAAACTAAAAAGTGAGTTCAATGTTAGCCAAAATAATCGTTTATTGATTCTGCCAATCACAAGTTGTTTATGTATGCATTATGCAGGGCTACCCTGATGGTATTTCATACAGAGGTAAATTGTTATGCAGTTTTCGCGATCTATGCAAGATCTTTGGAAATAAAGTATTGGATGGAAGACATAGTGATCAGTTTTTGGGCATGGAAATAGAAATGGATAGACCGTGTGAAGATCGACAAGTTCCAGCTGGGAATACTGAAGCATGTGATGATCAGAGGAAGCGACCAAATGAGACAACATCCAAATCACAGCGTCCTGGAAAGGCACAAAAGACTGGCAAAAGAATGGAAGAAGCTATTTCTGAAATGGCGAGTGTGGTCAAAAGGTTGGTGCATAACAAGGAGAATAAGAATTGTAAATTGATTGAAAGTGCAATCGATGCTCTCCAAGCATTACCAGACATAGATGATGAGCTAATGTTGGATGCTTGCGATCTTATGGAAGATGAGAGAAAAGCAAAAACTTTTTTGGCATTGGATATCACTCTCAGAAAGAAATGGTTATTAAGAAAAGTTCCTCGGTAGTAAAGCTCCTTACTTCGAGAGTGACATCCATTTGTCTCGACTCTCACTTTTGAGTAACAAAATTGTTTTTTTTTTTGAAAACTGGATTAGATGATGCTTTAGTTTGTAAATGTATTTTCTTCTTGAATTTGCAAATAGGAAAAGATTTTTGTGAATATTTGTAGGAAGACAAAGGATTTTGATCCAATAGAACGATTAGTCAGTCCGTCTAACTCTTAACGTTCAAAGGGCGGGTTTGAAATAACTTGATATGCGATTCTGATTGGTAAGATGGCCTATTGTGAAGGTGATGAACTAGTGAACATCAATATTTAGGTTCGTTTCTCATCTCATCTAATTTAATTATTATTATTATTTTAATTATTATTTAAAATAAAATCAATAATTCAAAATTTTTAATTTTAAAATAAAAATAATATTAAAATATATATATTTTAATTTTAATTTTTATCTCAGTTCAATTTAATTGCGAAAAGAAACGAGGTTTTAGTTATGACAGTCTATATTGAAGGTGAAAGGATTTTCTGAGCGAAAGGGATAGGCCCATAGGGGCATTTCGATCGGGCAGATCTAAACTGGGCTGATAGCGGTTCACTTTTTCTTTACCCAACCTACCAAACACCAACCCAAAAGTCATTAGTTGCACCCATGGGCCAGGTCTAGTCGGGCCCATCATATCAATTTCCATCTTTGCCCGATTCCTCTCCCCCCCCGGTTTTCTCTCTCTCTCTCTCTCTTTCTTTTTCTTTCTCTCGTCGCTGCATCTACACGCAGACCATTTTCCTGCTTGGAGCTTTCTCTGATTACTGTTCCTCATGGTAATATATATTTTAATCTTCATTCATCTGTTTATTGTTTATAAATAATTTAATTTAATTCGCCCTAATCATGAGATTCACTGACCACTTTACGTAATCGCCGATCTTTCGTTAACTATTAGGGTTTCCGTACTGTGTACAACCTTTTCATCTCGTGCCTTTTTTTCTTAAAAAAAAAAAGATATATATATTCTCAAATCCCGATCTTCTTTCTTTTATTGTTTTTCTTTCCATCCATGGCCCTGCTATTTGGCCGAATTTTAAAAGTAAGTTATATGTTTTTTTTGGTTACGTGCTTATTATGGGAAAAAAAAAACGGTATTTAAGACGTCTTTACGTTTTACCAGTCTTGGATTGTTTTTCAATGTGATTGGGAACGAAAACAGCATAGAATTAGGCTATATGCTTTCTCTGCCCACTCTTTGTCCGTTTTCTAAGAAACCAAACGGTCGGGTAAGGTTTTAAATTAACGATTTATTAGCTTTCTCCACGGGCTTCATTTGTTTTGTTTGACCAAGAGTAACTACGATGCATATTGAAGTATTTTTATTTTTTATTTTTATTAGTATGATATGATGTATATTGAAGTAATAAATATGCTTTTGTTAGAAAACTCATGAGGTTTTTTCTTGTAAGATAACTTTTTCAGGAATAAAAAGAGCGGTAAAACATTTAATTTTTAGATTATATTGCAGTTGTCACAAAAGATAAAAAAAATAGCACTTCCACATAAGTTGGCTGTTTTTATTTACACATGTGAGTGCGGCAATATAACATTGCAGTTATATCTATCAGAATATGTGTACTTGAGTTGGACTGTTTGCGCTTTTTAATAAAAGATCTATTACTTATCAAATATCTATTAGTTTCTCGTGTGAAGCCCAATGATTGATCTTTCACAAGCATGCAACTTTTTGTCTGAAATAGTTCACTTTTCCTCTGGTAATTAATTGCATGCTTATTGGATAGGATGCCAACTAATGTTTTTTTGTCTTCGTATGTAGGCTAATAAGCACACCATTATTTTGATGCAAACTTCCCCAAACAAGGCCTCTAGAACATTTATGGATTATGAGTCGATAAGCCAAGCTATGGATGGTATGTGATGAACCATGTGTATATTACATATTGTTGTTAGTTAGCAGTATACTTTCTCCATCATCATCTGCATCCATTGTTTAAGGTTGCTCTTCAGTGCTGGTAACTGCTAGTATAGCTAATAGAGTAGCCTTTTGACAGGATTTGAACTAGCTCTATGAAAATCCTTAAAGATAACCTTCTGAAATGTTGGTTGTAAGAGGTCAGGACATAACTGGCATTTTATTCCTTTCCTGATTCTATAAACTCAAAACATCCACTATTTGTTTTTTGAGGCCCAAAATAAAGTGAAGAGGGCTTCTGATGATAAATATACCTAGGACCAAGCTTTGACTAAAAATATCTGCTAACTGAAGAAGGATGAAACCAGAATAGGCATTACTTGCCTATGTAGCCCTCGTTCCAACAACCCCCATATTATGTCCATGGTTTCTTTGTAAGGACTGTTTCGAGGGATGGGTCTGTTTTGTTGATGGAGATGATCCTTTGGAAAATAATAAAACCTAATGCCTCCAAAACTTTCATGCAGTTGGTCTATCGTTGTTTTTGCATTTACTAGAGGTTATGTTACTCTGTGTAACAGGTATATGTGGGCTATACGAAAGGAAGCTTAAAGATTTAAATCCATCCATAAGAAACATCACATATGACATTGCAGATCTCTACAATTTTATTGACGGCCTTGCGGATATGAGCGCCTTAGTGTATGTTCCTCCCTCTCTCCCCTTCCCCTCTTGTTATCTCTTGAAAGAAGCACATGTCCATGATCCCTAAACTTGCTAACTAAACAACAACAAAGAGAATTACAAAACTTAAGAGATAGTCTCATTTGGTTACACAAATGAGATGAGATGTGATGCGATGAGAAAAAGTTGAAAGTTGAATAGAATATTATTAGAATATAATTTTTATTTTGAAATTTGAAAAAGTTGAATTGTTTAAATATTTTGTGTGAGAGTTTAAAAAGGTTGTAATGATATTATATGAGAAAATAATCTCATCTCATTTAACCAAACCAGGCTAAACATGCATGTGCAATTTATTTTGGTGATAATGAATATTCTCTTTTATACAGAAACTGTTTTTTTTTATCGGTTGCTTTTCTATGGAAACTTAAGGAATGTATATGTTTACCCATCACACCAAGTATTTTGTTGATAGTAGTTATTAACTTTTCTATGGAAACTTGGGGAATGTGTATGTTTCCCCAACAACACCGCGATGTGAAAGCTGATATATTTGTCATTTGGTTCTGGTTTACAGTTATGATCACTCCATCCATGCCTATTTACCGTATGATAGACAATGGATCAAACAGCGGACATTTCACCATTTAAAGAAATTGGCACATTAAATTTAGTATGATTCTGCAGCTTAAGTCTGTAGCTACACTACCAGATTGTCTGTAGAATTTTAGTTGTGCGCGGGCTTTGCATTTGATCCAAGGTGTTTAATACGCAAATTGTAACCTCTTTGTGCTTATATAATATAGGACAAAGGTGGCTCTATGCTCTGATTTCAAAAGAATAGCAACTATTGTTGTTTGTTCGTATTATTCCCCTATGGAAGTGCTCCCTTGTGTAGGGAGGTTGACGGTGATATTGGGATCTGGTACTCTTCTGTTAACTTCTATGGCTTTTTCTGGAATGTGCTTGCCTAAGTTCTTAGTTTATCTCTCTCTTACTGATCAAAACGACCTTGTTTTAAACCTGATAACAACTTGCAATATAGTTCATGGATGATACAATACACGCTCAGTGTTCCTTGAGTGTTTTTATGGACGGTCAGATTTGAAAGGTTTGTGTGGGGTACCATTTATAATGCAGTAAATAGTAAAATGAATAATGCAGTAAAAAATATTTAAAAGAAAATATAAAAAAACTAAATGCATTGTAAATAGTAAACTAGTGGTAAGGGGATGGTAACCCTCTCACTACTCTACCAAAATTAAACAGCCTGTCATCCCAAATAAGCTCGGCTAATCGGATATTATCTCATCCCGTATGATATGGGCTTGTCAATTATGGCGCCTCGGGCCCAATGATATGGGCATTCCAATCTTCCGTTCCCGAATCCCGATCCAACCGGCTCGATCTCCCTCTTGAAAACTCTTAAAAAATAGTGCAACACGCCCTCTTCTACATCAAGAATTCACATAATTTGAATCGCTCCACTTGGACTGGTTCGGCTCTTTCTTTATCCTTAATATTCCTGTTTTAAGTCAAATGTTTCGTGGTTAAAATCCTATTTGAATTGATTGATTTATATTTCGTGGGTTGGATCAATATGTAAGTTTTTTTAATAATTGGAAAAAGTGGAATTTTCGCCATCCATTTGATGGTCACTTTTCATATTAGGAAATGCTAGTATATGATAAAGTTTCCATTTGAATTGAAGTTTTTATGCATATTTGGATAAGTGATACGAAACCTCTAACTTGAACAAATCTTTTCTTATTAAATCTTATTTAGAAATTCTTATTTTCAGATGGGAGAAGCCGTGATTACCAAATTTAAAATGGTTTCTATGTTCTCTACGTAAAATTAATAATAATGACATATACAAACCTAAAAATATAAGTCGTGGGTAAGTCTTTTGTGCAAAAATGGGTTTCATTAAGAAGAAAAATGAGTTCTTTACATTGGAATTAGAATATATCATTATTCTTGTAACACTGGCATGCCTATTTGATTTATTCTTATTATTCCTATAATTTCCTTTACAGTGAAAAAAAAAAAGGAAAAAGAACTCTTTCGATGACTATGTACTGTTGCCCCTTGTTCTGGACACTACAAATAAAGGATATGGTTTGGATAGTGAGTTAAGATGAGATGAGTTTTGAAAGTTGAATAAAATATTATTTTAATAATATTATTTTATATTATTATTATTTTAAAATTTAAAAAAATTGAATTAGTTATTATATTTTACGTAAATCTTTTGATAGTGATAAGATTTTTTCTCAATCTTCTCTCACAACCCAGTGAAGGGAACAAATCATTATTGAAAAGGGCTTGTTAAGCCCCAAGGGTCAAGAGTGGGCGAATTGGCCCAAAGACTTGGAAGTTTTTAATTTGAGATTTGGGCTGGAAATGGAAATGGGCCACTCAATTGTCCTTCCGCTCGGTACTTTAATATCTCCATTTAAGGCTAATAAGCGGTTCCCCAAAAGTGAATTCTCTACTCCCCCAGGCCCCCACCTCCTCCCTCCATCCCTCTCTCTCTCTCTCTCCAATTTGGTGGTCGTTCTTTGATTCTTTCTCACTCATCAGTGCATCACTCCGGTCTTCTATTAGGATCCGACACGTCCCGCTCGGCTTGGTAGCTCTCTCCTAAACTCGCGCAAGCTGTCTTCTTCAGCAACCCTAGAAACGGACACTGATTCGAATCGCTCCGCTCCGGTCTAACTCGGTTCGTTCGTTATCATTACTTTGCTTTTATTTTCCATATGACGCTTTTTGTTGTTTGAGTTGAATGAGTTTCGGCGTTTTGGTTCAGATTCTTCTTATTTGAAAACCCTAGTTGAATTAATTGATTATGGCTCGTCGGTTAAAAAAAATATCAATTAGGTTTAGAAAAAATGGTAAACTATGGGGATTTTTAGCTAGCTGTCTGATGTTGGTTCTTTATCTTTTTCTTATTTTATAACTAGAATTTCTGATAGGAATTTTACAACTTGAATCCTAATTTTTCGCATTACATGGTATGGGTTTGTGAATTTTGGTCTAGCATTGTCAATATTAATGATCAGGGTTTGGGTTTTAAATTACGACTTTATCGTTTAAGTTTCGATGCTTATCTTTGATATATTTTGGAGTCGAGTCCTTAATTTTGGTGCATTCTTTTAAAATTGGTTTTCAGAAGTGGATGCAAAGATGAGTTCTTTCTCCATTACGCGGAAGAAGACGCCTTTTCAGAAGCATCGAGAGGAAGAAGAGGCAAAGAAAAAGGTACGTTTTGTTTTGTTTAAAATTAAACCTGCTAAGCTGATGAGTTTTGACTAAAAAGTGATTTACCGGACACATTAATGGCATTTTGTTTCGCAGAGGGCAGAGGATGAAACAGCACGATTATACCAAGAGTTTGTGGAATCATTTCAAGGGGATATTGCACCTGGATCGAAGGCTTTTGTTCGAGGTGGAACAATAAACCCCAATGAGAAAGTGAAGGCTGATTCAGAAGGTCAGTGTCACTGTAAAAATTTATAGTTCCTCTCCTCTACTTCCTACAGTTTCGGTTTTCAACAATATGTTTATTTTTTTAGAACTATGGATAAATAAATACATTTTCTATTATTATGGGGACACATTAATAAAAGCATGGGCCTTTTTATTCATTCACGGATGGCAGGTGAAAAGTCCAAAGATGGGGTATCTGTTCCAAAGAAGGGAAGTAGGTAAAGAAATGCTTTTGATTAACCATGTTACAATACTGTTTTGATCAGACATCATCAATAGGGTAATTATTTTGGTAATAATATTGGTCAGTTTCATTCTAATACTGTCCTAGGAGGCTATTTGAGGTGTACTTTTTCTAGCTTTGATAGAGAAAATCACATTCATATGGTTGAGAAAACAAACTGAAATCTTATTATTTAGAAAGTCAATAGTTTTCTTTACTTATTCATACTTTCATTCACTTTATATATCTAATATAGTTGGTACTTGATGATGGAATTATGTAAGACTACAGAAAATATGCTTTGTTTGGTTGTATTAATATTATTTTTTTCCCGGTATATGACTATTGCAAGTATTTTGACTCAAAAGACAAAACTGACTGCTGGTGAAAGCATTTTTGTTGGCTTGAAAAAGAACTTCATCTTTTGTCACACAATTACTGATAAGAAAAAGAACTTTATATTTTATTACACAATTAAAATAGAGTTTGATCTTTTAAACTTGTTAGCGAATGATGTATTTAGGATGGAACTTACAATTGATAATGAGTTTTTAATCCATCATGTTGATGTTGTTGGCTTCTCAATGTAGATAACATTTTGCCTTCAAAAGACTCACGTTCTTGTACCCCATCTATTTGTTCTTGCTATTCTTGGGAATTTCTAATTATTACCTTTACATTTTGGTTGAAATTTCAATTAAATGGTTACAAAGGCTGTAACATTTCACTGGCCCTGTTTGGGTAGTGAGATGAGATGAAATGATTTTAGATGAAAGCTAAAAGTTGAATAAAATATTATTAGAATATCATTTTTTAATATGCTTATTGTTTTGGAATTTGAGAAAATTGCAATTATGAGATGAGATGAGTTGAGATAATTTCTCAATCCAAACGGATCCTAAGACTTTTCATGCTTTCTTATTCTTCTATGGATTGTTTATGAGCAGTTAAACTAACAGATTTTTTCTTATTTTACTTTCATATCTTTTTGTTGGTGATTTTCTATGTTCGTATTTCTTGTCCTTAGTATTGGTTTCCGACATTCTGTTTATATTTTCTCAACTCCATTCTTCCCATTAGTTAAGATTACTTTCTTGGAATTTTTGAAATTTGTATCATCCTCAGAACTGTTTTGGAATAAAAATTTTATTAGACAATTTGAAGTGGATATAATTTGTATTCAAGAGACAAAGATGGAATTTGTTTCTAGAAGATGTTCTTGAAGCTTGTGGGGGTGCGAACAAATGGATCGGTGTTACTAAACCTCTAGAGGGATTCTGAATGATTTGGTTTGTGTGACAAAAAGGTGGTGGAGAAAGTGCAGGAGTGTGTGGGAGAAATCATTGTGATTTTTCTTTTAGGAATGTTGAAGATTTTTTTTCTTTCAATTTTTGGGAGTTTATGGGCCTAATTGCGATCATGAAAGAAGATTATGTGGGATGAATTGACTGGATTGCTTTGGAAGACGATTCCTACTTATCTCACGTCAACGGTTGCCTTTTTTTACTCATGGAATGGGTTTGGTGGTATCTTACTTGGTTCATATTTATCTTGGTTCATATTTATCTCATAAGGTCTATTTGGAGGGAAAGTAAAGTTAGAAACTCAAAGCATCATGAAGGAACATTGAGCAAAGTTAAAACTATCTTTATTAATACTCTTTTTTTTTTTTTTTGATAAGTTAAAAATTTTATGCATCATCAAGTAATTGGCGAAGTCCATGTACATAGGAAGTATACAAAAGAAAAAAAATGGGTTAGAAGATTCATTGAAG
The DNA here is from genome assembly GCA_036559045.1 of Platycarya longipes. NCBI lineage: Eukaryota > Viridiplantae > Streptophyta > Magnoliopsida > Fagales > Juglandaceae > Platycarya > Platycarya longipes. The sequence continues at coordinate 42,063,427 of CM071795.1, read as the reverse complement.
TGGGTAGCCTTAACCGAATGTGTGGTAACAAGTAAGCCCGAAGGCTGTTCCTGTCCCTGTTAGGGGAGATGCCAATCATCTCTCCTTTTTACGAACAAAATAGGCTACAATGGGCTTAGCTTTCACAATTTTCTTGTATCTTTTTCTCCTTCTAGATATGTGTCTCTCTTGTATTAGCATGTTTACTAGGGTTGCACCTTTTTTGTTTTCTACTAAAATTTTATTCATACAAAAATAGAGTTTTAGGCACCTTTGGGTAATTTTTACTTCTCAATTCATTGATATAATTGTGTATTAATTTTATGGTACAAAGCTTTTTTTTTTTTTTTAACAATAAGTAATGGGAAAAGAATCCACAAACTACACAGGATGTATACAACAAAGAGCTTGTAAGTTTGTAACGCCTCAGGGAAGGCCCAAGCCACATCTGGGTCTATTTTTCAAAATGATTAATTAATTACAATTGGAGCCCCATTAGAACTATTATAAAGAGCAAAATTTTCTTCTTCCTAAGCAGTATGAGATCTCATACATTACCTACCTTTATCACTTATTAGTTGGGTTGAAATATTACAAAGCCACCTTAGCAGAAGAAGAAAGAGGATGAGAAAGACAAGACACCACAACCCCCCCTCCCCCTTCCCTCGCTCAACAATATTAATGCACCATCCTAACCCACGAAAGTAAAATTATGAATGCCCCTAAAAAAACAACGCGAGTCAAAGTGTTCTACCATAAAGACCAATCGACATAAAACCATTCTTACTAATTATAACTTCCAAGGCATAACCACCAGCTTAGGCTCCATAGAGTCAATACGCCATGTAACTATCTGTAGCTTCATAGGGTTTTGCTCATTCCTCATTTCTCATGATTTCAGCAATGCCTTCTATGAGAAGTTTAGATCAAATTAGTGAAACTTCGATAACTCAGAGTTAGTGCTAGTTGGGAACGTCAGCAACACTTAGCAATTGGCCAGCACACTTGGGTGTAAGGTCGCTTCTCTTCCCATGAAATATTTGGGGGCTACCTCACTGGCTTTTATCAATTTGGGACATTGTTATCATGAAGATAGAATGATGATTGACAGGATGGAAGGGATTGTACTTGTTGAAAGAAGGTCGGGTGACTCTAATCAAGAGTACTCTTTCTAACTTACCAATTTATTTTCTATCTTTATTTCCAATTCCAACTTGTGTGACGACAATGATTGAAGAAATCCATCATGATTTCTTATGGAGCATGATGGGGGACAAATTCAAATTTCATCTGGTCAGATGGGACAAGGCGTGCAAGCCAATTTCTTCATGTGGGTTGGGGATTTAAAATATGAGAACTTTTAATCGGGCCCTACTTGGGAAATGGCTATGGAGATATAATAAAGAATCAGAAGCCCTATGGAAATTGGCGGTTGATTGCAAACATGGAAGCTTTTTTTACTTGGGAAATGGCAATGGACATATAATAGAGAATCGGAAGCCCTATGAAAATTGGCGGTTGATTGCAAACATGGAAGCTTTTTTTTTTTTTTTGGGGGGGGGGGGGTTGGGGTACTAGAGAGGTGAACGAGGACTATGGAGTGGGGTTTGGAAGCACATCAAACAAGGGTCCAGAGTGTTTACTTGCCATATTGAATTTGTGGTGGGTGCAGATACTCGGATAAAATTTTGGAGGGACATATGGTGTGGGGAGGTGGGTCTAAAAGATTATTTTCCATCTGTTTTCCAGGTGGCATGTGATCAAGAAACTTCATTGGTGAACCTCATGGTTTGATCTGGGGACCAAGTCCAATGGAACGTCACATTTACCGAAATTCAATTCCAATGGAGAAGACTCTGGAGGAATAAGGTGCCCCTCAAAGCATTTTTCTTCACTCAGACAATTGCGTTGGGCAAGATTCTGACAACTGATAATTTGAGAAAGCGCCGGGTCGCTATTTTAGATTGTGTTGTATGTGCAAGAAATCTAGCGAGACAATGGATCAATCTTGCTACATTGCGAGATAGCTAAAGCCTTGTAGATTGAAGTGTTCAGGTATGACCCGAGTAGAGTTAAATTGCATAATCCCTGCAACGGTGGTCGAGTTATTGTCCAATTGGACGCTACCAGGTGGTGCTCCACTAATCAAAGTCGTGTGGAAGATGATCCATATATGCATTATGTGGTATATAGTGGAAGAGCGTAATGATTGGAAATTTGAAGATAAGGAGCAGACACTAGAGGAGCTTCTATCATTATTTTTCCATACTTTATTTCTATGGGCCATAGCTATAGACTTTAATGGCCTAAATTTACATAATTTTCTTGTTTACACTATTGCAATCTAGATAGGTCATATCTCTTGTGTACCATCTTATGTACTTGGGCTATGCCTATCCTTATTAATAATATCGTGTACTTGTAAAAAAAAGGTCATGAAATTGTGCAATTCTCTAAGCCAAAATTTGAACATAGAGAAGAGTATGTATTTAGATCACATGGAAATCTACAGGATTGAGAGTTAATGCTTATGAGTTTTGTTGGGTGGAGTTAGAGGGAGGTTGTGATGGCGATTTAGTTCTTGGAGTTGGTTGTTTCTGCTTACCAGAGTTGAGTTAATTCTCGCCAGTGAGACATACTGCTTATTTTGATTTTATTTTCATCTTCTATATTTGTAAGATATTTTTGTTATGGGGTTTTCACATTAATTGTTCAGAGTGCAAAGTTTGTGTTTTTGCCATTTTGGGAAGGGGGGTTTGTTTGTTCGAATCACTAAGATTAGGGTATGTACTGTTCAATTTCACTGGGCAGATTGAGTGTTGGCAGTTTGTGGTATACTGTGGAAGGTCCGAAAAAGTAGAAGGGCAGAAGGAATGTGTGAGGACCTCAAGGGTTGGGAACAAAGCTTGTTTTGCTCATTGTGGTTGAAATTCTTGTTGTTGTTTTCTGGTAGTGGGGGAATGTGCAGTGGGCAATGTAATATTTATATTGCTGTTCCTGAAGGAACTGGTGGAAATGGTTGAAAAGATCTTGCATAGGTGCTACCTAAGGCATCTTTGGTAGGTACTAATTGGTAGAAATTTATGGTGCGTTAAGCTTGACAAAGACAGAGTTAGGCTAAAACCTTTCCAATGATTAAAGGAACTGAGTGTTTTAGTTGTTTTCCTGGCCATAACACTAGAAGATAAATGTTTTCATTGCCTTTGAATTAGGCTTTCACTAAGTGGTCAATCTGACATATCTCTATGGTATGGTTCTCTGTCTTTTATTTTAGCCTTTCAAATTAATGAAACTTTGGCTTTAATTTCTCCTCTTGCAGGTATGTTCCATCTTTCATACCACCTCCACTGGCAGCTAAGGGGAAAGAATTGGAAAAGAAAGTTAGTGAATAGATAGGAAGTTATGAACTTTATTTTTTAAATTTAGAAGTCATTTGCCGGTATCTATAATGGTAACTGTATTTAACTTTGTAGAAGGAGGATGACAAGCCAAAGGAAAGGGAAAAAGGAAAGTCTCGAAACATAGATCATTTCATGGAGGAGCTGAAGCATGAGCAAGAGATGAGGGAGAGGCGAAATCAAGATCGTGAACATTGGCGTGACGGGCGCCACAATGAACATTCTGCTGTAAGTGTCGTTCCGTGCTGGCGTTTTTTTCAACGTTTTGGAAAAGGCAATGGCAAGTTTATCCATTGATTTTAGATATATTTTCTTCTAATGTGTTTCTGTAGCACTTGAGCAAGACTGTCAGGATGGGTTGTGGAAAACATAGGCAAATAGGTGCACACATCACACACCCTTAAATAAAGATTGACTACCTATAAAAAAATGTATAAGATTAATTGTATGGTGTGATATCAGCACTGAGATGTCATTTAGGATTCTTTTGAACCACTTTGTCAATACTTTGTCAAGCACTGAATTGTCAGCACAATTTCTCATCTTTCATTTTTCATATATGAAGTTTGTAATGTTACTGTTTTCAGCCATCTAGTCGCTTTGATGAACTGCCTGATGATTTTGACCCAAGTGGAAAGCTTCCTGGGTCTTTTGATGACGGTGATCCCCAAACTACTAATCTCTATGTTGGAAATCTCTCACCCCAGGCAAGATCATTTTCTTTGAATTATTTTGGGTTCTTTAATTTCTCATAACTCATTGCTTCTGAGAATAATGACCTGCCATATTTATCTTTTCCTATTTTCTCATAATTCCAGGTTGATGAAAATTTTCTTCTGCGAACTTTTGGAAGATTTGGGCCCATTGCTAGTGTGAAAATAATGTGGCCTAGGACTGAAGAGGAACGAAGGCGGCAAAGAAATTGTGGCTTTGTAGCTTTCATGAATAGAGCTGATGGGCAGGCTGCAAAGGATGAAATGCAAGGTCTGGTTCCTTCAAGCCTGTTTTCCTTTGCTATAATTTGGATGATTGTCTCAAATTAGATTGCTTGATGTGTGTATTGTTTAGCTGCTTTCTATGTTTGTAATATTGTTTGCAGATAAGAAAGCATAACTTTAACTTTTTAGCAAATAACATCTTCCATTACCTATAAAAAGGAAAATGCAAATGTCTTCCATTACCTATAAAAAAGAAAAAAGCAAACGACATATTCCATTACAAGTAAACAATTCCATATACATTTATATGCTTGAACTCTTCGTACTTCTATCTGAATGAGCTTAAAAAGTTTTAATAACTATCTTCTGGATGCATCTCTCAAGTGCATGAAGTTTCCCACGAAGCAGAAGCTCCACTGTCACTAAGGGTGTGTGTGTGTGTTTCAATGGCAGTGGACTAATATAATTGATAGCACTAACTAAATGACCCCTTGTGCACTTGGTTGTGTTGCAATGTAGCATGAAATTGAAATGTATGCCTCCGTGTTTCTTCTTTTCTTTAGAGGGGTTCTGGTCCCTTTGAATGACTTATGTTGGTTGGTTTCCTGCAAAGCTCTAGATTATGCCATCCTAACTCACCGGTTTAGTTCTCATGGGGTGTTAAAATGTTCAATACTTGTGTAATCATTCTTTTATGAGTCCTTAGTCTAGGATTGATTGGAGCTTTTAACTGTTACATAATACCCATCTTTAAAATATACTCACTTATCTGGATTAAGGGATTGAAGCAAAGTATTTTATGTGCAGGAGTCATTGTCTATGAATATGAGTTGAAGATTGGATGGGGTAAGTCTGTTGCGCTTCCATCGCAAGCTCTACCTGCTCCTCCACCAGGACAGATGGCGATCAGGAGTAAGGAGGTCTGTTAAATAATACTCTGTTGAAATAATTGTTTGTACTCATGCATTTATATATTTCTAAGATTTTTTATGATGTGGAGCTAATTCCACACTTGCAGGAATGTTAACATTCCTTCATTCATTATTCCATTATCACGTGAATAGTTCAAAATGGCTGATACTTCTACTTTCTGTTATGATTTGGCTATTTGTTAATGTCAAAGGAGATAACTGCTACATATTTTCCTTTTCTGGTTGACAGGGTGCCACGGTAATTTTATCAGGTCCATCAGGCCCTCCAGTCACCTCTGTTCCAACTCAGAATTCTGAACTGGTAGGTCTTAAGTTTTTTTTTATTTCATTTTTACAAAATACTGTCACTCATTAGGGTGCAGCCTATTTGTCAAAGGGCATACTTGGGACGAGCTGTATACTCAAAACATTTTAGTTTCGATTCCACACTAGGAGTTCTCTTGGATTACCTGATGCATAGTTCTGGCAGGTTGGGTCATGTATCTAGGTTTTATTACTTGGGTGGATTTGAATGGCCTTTCCTTCGTGAGGTTTTACGTCATAAAAAAATTACAGAATAATGTCACAGTAGTGCATATATTATTACATGTTTTCTATTGAATTTAGGATTTGCTCTTTGTTTTAGGCCTCCTAGGGAGCTAGTCTTCCTCTTTACCTTGAAATCTTTAACTATTTTGATGTAGGGCAATGCTACATACAGTTCATTTTTGTGGACTCCTTTGTAGTCTAAGCATTGGATAGATAGAAAAATATGAAAAACTAATTTCATTTATCCTTACAAATCAAAAATTCTAAAATTATGAAAAACTCATTTCATTTATCCATTAGACGGGAGCATTTCAATTAGGCTTGTAATGCAGTCCATCAAATATGGACTGCAAGAAGAATTATTCTTTGATTGATGTAATTGGTATTTTTGGCTAAAAATAAAAGTTTATAGTTTGTTTGGGTTTTTCTTTTTTGTAATGCTAGCTAAGTTTTCTCAAGTATACTTCCTGTATACTTGGGCTTAGCCATTTTCTATTAATGATATCCTTTTGATTACCTATCAAAAAAAAAATAGTTTGTTTGGGTTTCATTCTCTTGTGAAGTCATTATCTTTTAAGTATTTAATTAGCCAATTCTTATCTATGGACATGATAAAAATAAGAGCTTGCACTTTGTCCCAAAAAAAAAAAAAGAATTAAGAGCTTTGCTACTCATTGTTCCCACACACCACATATTTTATTTTAATTCTTTGTAAACTAATTGAATTATTTTACTCATCATCCATATACCACACATTTGATAAGAAACAAAATTTAAAAAAAAAATGGAGTGTGGTGTGTAGGGATGATGAATAGAATTTTTCTAAAAATAAACTAAAACTAATTTTTACCCATGCATTCTTTTATTCTTTTGTATTTAAGATCTCTTCTTTTCAGTGTCAACAAACGTGGATACATATTTTACATGTCGAAAAAAAAAAAAAAACAAATGGGGATGGAGAGTTCTGTAGTGCATGTCAATCATATGGCCAATCATGGGATTGATACTATACCAGACAGTTTCAACCCGTTTAACAGGGCTGTCTGGCCCTGAATATGATCTATATCTACTGTTCATGCTCTCCATTTTCGGTAGATCCTTGCTTTTTCGTTATCATCGTGAAAAGCAAAAACTCAAAAATTTGTTGGCAATATGCATTGGTTACTTGTTTTCAGAAAAGATATGCGCGCCCAAAAAGTTCTTTGAACTTTTGATTGGGTGGTTCAGTGTTGTCGAAAGCCCATATGCAGGAAACACTGGCAAGTTTTTAAAATTATTTCCATACCATAAAATGGCTTTTTTGTAACAATGTAAAAAAGTTAATTTTTTGTTTTGTTTTGTAAGTTAAAAGATTTTATTAATACTTTGAGAGAAATAGGCGTAGCCAAGCACACGGAATGGAAAACACCTAGCTAGAAATAGATAAGGAATCATGAATGCTAAACCCATTGAGATCTATGGTAGTTTTTCAGCAAAGAGGGGAAAGTTGTTCATTACGAATGCCAAATAGGATAATTAACTTTATTTTGCAGTGTGCTATCTGAATTTCTTAGTACGCCAGTAGAAGTCCTGAAAATTCAGTCATTTGTTGTGCACTTAAGGTTATTTTGATGGTTCTCGGGAGACCTGTTTTCCAGTGTATCCAGTCTTTGCTTCATTTTGTATTACTATTGTCTTTATTAAAAAAAAAACTGTATTAATTACTATTGCCTTGTCTTCGCTCTGAATTTTTTTTTGGGTTGGGGGTTGGGGGGTTGGGGGGGTTCTCTAATCTTATAGTTTTTACTTTATGTTTAATCCAGTGATTTGACTTCGTTGTTTTTACTTTATTCATCTTGTTAATTACTTCCTATGGTTGTCTAGGTTCTTACACCAAATGTTCCCGATATAATGGTGGTTCCACCAATTGATGATCACCTCCACCATGTGATTGACACTATGGCTCTCTATGTTCTGGATGGTGGATGTGCCTTCGAACAAGCTATTATGGAGAGAGGTCGCGGGAATCCTCTCTTTAACTTCTTGTTTGAGCTTGGCTCAAAGGAACATACTTACTATGTCTGGAGGCTCTATTCCTTTGCTCAGGTACATCTTATCATCTTTCCTTCCAGCCACAAAAATAGAAGGGAAATATATTATTTGCCTCAATCGAATTGAATCGTGTTTACCTTGCTGGTTTTTAATGCTATGCAGTTAAAATATGTTGGTCTTAATTTGGAAAAAGGAAAGGTGTATTTGTTGCATAGAGATATAAATTGTTCTTATATGTTGGCTTGAATGCAGGGTGATACCCTTCAAAGATGGCGAACAGAACCTTTTATCATGATAACTGGTAGTGGAAGGTAATGTCACCTTTTGTTATCTATTTTAGTGACTATTGGCGACCAGTCTTGCTGCAAGTTGGTGAAGTAGACTACAATTATGAATCTATAATGTGATATTCGTTTTATTATCATTGCCAGATGGATTCCACCATCTCTGCCATCGGTAAAGAGCCCAGAGCATGAGAAGGAGTCCGGATCCACGTTTGCTGCAGGAAGAAGCAGGGTATTTATCAGTGTTAAATCCATGAGCGGCATTAGTTTGATTTATCCACGTTGTTTCATGCTTTAATCCTCTTTTCTTTTATTAAATTCTAAAGCGCGTGGAACCGGAAAGAACACTTACTGATTCACAGAGGGATGAGTTTGAGGATATGCTGCGTGCTTTAACGTTAGAGAGGAGTCAGATAAAGGAAGCTATGGGGTTTGCCCTGGATAATGCTGATGCAGCTGGAGAGGTAATGCTGATATTAAGGTCATTCCATTTAGCTACCTTTACAACAATTGACGCTGTGGATGGAACAATGGAATTTATACTTCATATTTAAACTGTATAATTTTTTCATCTAGTCTACCATTGATAGTTTTCCACACCTTTATTCCAGTTACATTTGCTTATAAGAAGCTTATTTAAGCAGAGATTCATTAGCTTTTAATTAAAACAAATTAATAGAAAAAGAAAAAAGAGGAAGACCAAGCTGAGATTACCTTATGAAATTTACTTTTAACTTTCAGTTTCTTAACTGGTATCTTCTGAACTGCAGATAGTCGAAGTGCTGACAGAATCTTTGACACTTAAGGAAACTCCCATTCCAACCAAAGTTGCAAGGCTTATGCTTGTTTCTGATGTTCTTCATAATAGTAGTGCTCCTGTAAAGAATGCATCTGCATACCGCACCAAATTTGAAGCAACATTACCCGACATTATGGAGAGTTTTAATGATTTGTTTCGTAGCATTACTGGAAGGATTACTGCAGAGGCCCTTAAGGTAAGCTCTGCATATGTCTTGTTTCTGGGCTTCTGGGCCTTCCTAATTTTGTTTTGTTTGTTTCTGATTTCGTTGAAATGGTTTCTGAAATTCTAAAGGAACGGGTGCTCAAAGTCTTGCAAGTATGGTCAGACTGGTTTTTGTTTTCGGATGCATATGTTAATGGTTTGCGAGCTACGTTTGTTCGACTTGGGAGCTCTGGTGTCATCCCCTTTCATTCTATATCTGGTGATACACTTGAACTAGAAAAAAAGACTAGTTCTGAAGATGCAGGTGATGGAGCTAAGATCAACCAAGATGCTGCATTGGCAATGGGCAAAGGAGCAGCAACGGAGGAGCTAATGCATCTTCCCCTTGCTGAGCTGGAGCGACGTTGCAGACATAATGGATTGTCTCTTGTTGGTGGTAGAGAAATGATGGTTGCACGGTTGCTAAGTCTGGAAGAGGCAGAAAAACTGAGGGGCTATGAACTAGATGATGACTTGAAATATGCACAGAGCCATTCGAGTACTGGTAGATATTCCAATAGTCGTAGAGGGACTACTGTGGAAGCAGATCCAGTGGGTATGTCTGCATGGAGCCAATATGGGGAGGATGATTTGCAATCAAAATGCGAAGAGTCTGTTCCTTTGGCTCCAATCTTTTCCATTCCAAACCCTGAACTGAAAGCTTTCACAAAGAAAGAGAAAGTTGATCCCGTTCTGCCAGCATCTAAATGGGCTCGAGAGGATGATGAAAGTGATGATGAACAAAAGGGTAGTGCTAGGGGTTTGGGGTTGAGCTACTCATCTTCTGGAAGTGAGAATGCTGGTGATGATCCTAGCAAGGGTGATGAGGTGGACTTTGCAACTGGTACAAGCATCTCAGCGCAACCTGACAACGGAATGAATGAAGAGCAGAGGTAATGTTAGTAACCTGCTGCCGTAGTTTCATTCTTCCCAATTTTCCTTTGGTCCTCTTTTCCTTTTAAGGAGTGGTGGAGCTTAATTATTTAGATTTGAAGTTATTTGTTTCGATCGGTAAACAATTTTTTGTTGATCAAAAGAGTAGGCATCGACCAGTGGAGTAAAGTATTGAAAAACAAATTTCTAAGCTCTTTCATCGATAGCTTTTAGTCTTCAAAGCTTCTTGCATTCTACTCCCCGTCAAATGCACCACTATAGACATATAGGTTATTGGAAGCTATGCTTTTAATGAGTTTATTTACATCTACTGTCTAATGTTCCCGCTGGCAATTAAGCGTGTAGACTGCTTTATTTTGTGGTCCATTTGTGTTTACAGTACGAATGTGCTTGTGTTACGCAGACAAAAGCTTAGACGTCTAGAGGTGGCTTTAATAGAATATCGTGAATCCCTTGAAGAACGGGGAATTAAAAGTTCAGATGAAATCGAGAGGAAAGTTGCAATCCGTCGGAAACAGCTGCAATCTGAATATGGGTTATTAGATTCTAACAACGATTCTTCAGGAAATAGTAAGTTCTCATTTTGTAGGCAGACAAGATCTAATTTGAATTATGAATTTTTTTCGAATTGTAGTCTTTTGTTTCCTGTTCTGTACTAGTTTTTAGGTTTTCCTATTGCTTTCTACGCCTTTTAGTTTTGCCTATCATTATGTAAGAAAAAAAAAACTCAATTTATTAGTTGCCTGGATTGCTTAGAGAAACAAAATTATTGTGATCGAGTGAAATCCTTTTTTTTTTTTTGATAAGTAATGATCGAGTGAAATCCTGAAATTCTCTGAATACCTATCTGTGGACAATAGAGATTTCCTGAAAAACGTTTCTGAAAGTGCAGTTTTCATAGGTATTGTATAGAACTAGAGATGAAGCTCAGCAACTTAACTGTAGCTTTATACAGTGGAGACTTTGTTAATTGCTGATAACCAAACTATTCCAGCTGATTCTTGTTGGAATCAGGTTGCTAGTGGGGATATTCGAATACATTCTCAACAATCTTTTGCTGAAAGGTTTTTCGTGCTCGAATGAACCCTACTCTTTTTGTTAGTTGACAATCTTCTGTTGCCTATTAAGAAATATATGGTCAACCTGTGTTACTAATAATGATGGGGGTGCAATGGATATATAATATTGGATTCCTTTTTTCGAACTAGCTAACTAGAATGATTAAATCATTAATCAGTGCATCAAAAGCTGCAGTGATCGATTCTCCCAATAGACCATGCTTACCAAAGGCAAATGCTGCAATGTTAGATCTCTCGAAATCGTCATGACTCATGAATCTAAAACTTATTATTATTGTCTTTGTTTAGCTTGATTGTAAAGATGGGTATTTGCTAGACTGACTATGCAGTTTATGCTATGATTAAAGGAGTGTTTAAGTATGGTTTTAATATACTTCATGCTATATGTGGTAGTTGAACAAGGCATAGTCTTGAAAATTGTAATCATCCTATAGTATTGCACACAGAAAACACGTTCAGGGTAAATTTCAAGATTCCTGTTCATGCTTAGGGTTGATGTTGATGGTACATTTTTCCTTGACTTTTCAACTTGCAGAGAGAACATCTTCAGAGAGGAGGGACAGACGGGATGATGCCCGCGACTCTTTAAGAAAGAGGCACCGCAGCCAGAGCCAAAGTGAGAGCCCACCACGGAAATCATCACATCGAGACAAGGAAAGGGAACACACATTAGACAGGGATAGAGATAGACCTCATGATATTCAAAACGAGAGCGGGAGGGAGAGGGAGCGGGACCGTGAGAAGAGTGGAAGCAGAGAGAGGGATGAGCATGACAGGGACAGGGGCAGAGAAAGGGACAGGGACAGGGACAGGGATAGGAGGAGACGACCGAAGTGAGCCATTTGCAGGGTCTGTTTTTGAGAATCAAGGTGGAATGTTTTGAGATGAGGAGTTTCCATGTAGTTTGGCCAGATAGCCTGCCATGAAACGGTTATATCAAGTTATGAAAAGGTTTGCTTCCCTTTCCTGTAATAAACCTCAAGGAGTAAAATCTTCTTCTGTTGTGCTAAATTACTTTTTAAGAAGATGCATTCCGATTGCAAATTTAAAATTTGAACTTGGTTAACAGCGGCGAATGATTAAAGTTCTTAATTGCTTGGAGAGTTGCGTGTTTCAAAAAACCTGATTGACTCTTTTAAGTGGTTTATAATCCTTTTTAAGGACAACAACAAACGGCTATGCGTATTGCTGAGCCTGCTGCGTCTGTGAAGTCAAATTTCACTATTCATAACACGGTATCCTCGTGTATTTATTCAATTAAGATGCTGTAATAATAGACGTGAATATGGTGGCGATAAACTGCAGTGGATAAGAGTAATAATGAAGTAAGAGTATATTTTCATAAGATGATGTCACTCATTTAAAATATGGCTGTGTCGAGAGTTAAGAAAGATTGCGCGTCTTTCTGTTTTTCCAAAAACATATAAATATTGACAATGTCAATTGAGCCAGGCCTGGCTATAATAGTGTTAATACACAGTAGAAGGAAGAATATGTTAAACGTCGTATGTAAATGAATCAATTTAGATCAGTTATTTCTACAAATACTTGCATTTGCTCCTTGTGTTACCTTCTGATCCATAGAAACGAGTTGCAAGCTCTCATCATCTATGCTCTCAGTCGAATTCTTTGTCATAAGATCCGATGGAACAAGAAAAACAAAAGCAAGTGTTCCAATTCTCAGCATATTTCTAATTAAAACGACTAACCACAAGTTGGTGAAATTAGTTCTTGTGACATTGAATATATGAAGAACGATTCCTCCTCCCCATTTAGACGAAAGGGAGCCAAGGCTATCAATGCACATCAGGAGTGCAAAAAATGTTCCTTCAATGCCAATAGGGCATAGCTGTGTGCTCAACACGATCATGGGCATCCATCGCATTTTAGCCACTAAACTGAACACACATTCCTCCATAACAACAAACAAATAGTCCGGAATTCCAAGAATCAAGTTCCATCTAAGCATGAAAATTAGGTCAAGCATACCGGATGCAGCATACATCAGCTGAGCCAAAAACAGAAGCCTTCTAAATGGGTAGTCTTTCAGGACTTTGTGATAGATTACAACCCCTGCCACAGACGCCAACGCCCCGAATGCATGAACAATCCCAACATACTCCTGCATGCATATATAGAGCAAAATAGCTTTGTAATATTTAATAAATGAGAATTACTATAGACACAGAAATTATATAAAAGTAAATCGACAAAATAAAGAAAAATAACTTTAAAATTTGACGTATTGTAATAAATCATATCAGTTCATGAATTTATTTTTGTGTAATTTTTTTTGCTGCCAACGTAGTATAAACATGGATGGCAATGTGCGTTTATAAGGGAGAAAGCTGGAAAAGAGGGTACGTAGTGGGAAATTATCCTGAGAAAAAGCAGGACCAGCTTTAGGGTCGGTGTACCAATAAAACTGGCCTTCTTGAGTACTTATACTGAGAGCTAAAGATAAGAAAATGTGAAGTGTTGGCTTCCACACCTGGGGGCATCTGATTGCTTCCTGCATTTTCCTCATTGCCACTCCTACTTTCTCCACTGCCTTCTTCTCAGAAGGGATGGAAGATTTCGTTTCGTAAAACAGGAAACCCAGCACTATCAATAAGGCTTGTGGGACTGCCAAAAGACCCAATGCTTCCTACGTCAATGAACGATTGAAAGATTTAACGTATGAGCAATATAAAGAATTAAAATGTTATAATATTAGATTAATTCAAAACCAGTTTTTCATAGGCAACACAACATATATGTCATTCAATGAACTGAATTAAGCAACTAATCATGATCTCTAATAATTAATAGTTCAAGTTCATAGAAATAAGATCACTTGAATTACACACTTCAGTTGTCCTGATCATATGAATGGTTGAAAATATTTGTAATTAAGATGGCAGTCACGGATCTAATTTCTTAAATATAACAAAACATGAAGAGAAAACGAAATAAAGCTAGAAAATTACAAAAAAAAGAAAATTATATAACGGCTACGTAATGAGTTAAAATATGATGTTGGAAATAATTGCATTACTCTTATCATTCTCCTTAACAAAAATTTGAAGGAAAAGAAAAGTTGACCTGAGCTCCAAGATGGTGAACAAAAAACCCACTGGTGGGGTACCCAACAAGAGAACCGACCGACGAGCAGAACCCACAAATGGTCTGGAGCTCCCGCGCCAATGACGGGTTTCTTGCAATACAAGCGTCAATGGTCACGCTTGCGATCGCCACGGCTGCAGTTACGCCTATCAAACTACCCAATGCCACCACCACAGCCATACTTCCGCCAAGTGCAACCGTTGTTGCAGAAACCGTCCCGAGAGCGCCTGCTAAAATAAAATATGGGCGACGCCGATATCCTCCGATCGGAAAGAGATCGGTGAGGAGGCCCCAGACTGGCTTTATGACCAATGGAATGTAGTAGAGGCCTAAGAACAGCTGTACTATTGAGGGTTGGATTTTCTGGACGTCTTTCCAGTAGTAGTCAGAGACTACTTTGAAGTAAGATCCGGAAAACCCTAGGCCGAGGCCGTGAACGAGAAATATGCCGACTACAAAGCTCGCGTTTAGCTGGGAAGAGAGCGTTTGTAGCCATTGAAACGGTTGAAGAATGATAGAAAGAACAGGAGTAGTACTTGTTGAACAATTTAATAGAAAATGACGAACATTATGAATTAGAGTCTAATTGGGGAACAGATGAGAGGGATGGAGTACAGGATCTTTGACGAGATTTTCGGTTGGATCTAAATTTGCATCCATGCCTGAGGCATAGGAGGGAAAACAGATCTGATCAGAAGACGACGCCAACAGAGTAATATATCCACCACTATCAAGGTGTTTCAGCGAGTTTTTGGGTTTCTACCGACGGAAAACGTGAACTCGAAAGTATTGACTTTGTTATATAAAATAATAATATGGCAATGCAGAAACGATCAAACACGACTGGGGTCCGGGGAAGGTGTATTTTTAAGCATTGAATATTTAAAAATCTTCATTGGCTATTTGCTTATTTCGTTTTCTCAAAAACCAGAAGTCTTGGTATTCGACGGGAAGGAAGGATGGATGCAGTCTGAGCGGGGTAAGGCTTTAATGGATAAGGCTTTAATGGAGTCCAAGCCAGAGTTGGATGTTGGACGACAGATCACGCGGTCTTGAACACAGAACTCGAAAGAGTCATACAAATTCATGGCTTTGATTTCCAGAACCATAATCTTGATTCTTGTCTGACAGGCAGCTAGGATTATATGTTACCCAGTTATTGAGAGGTATGGTGATCTGCATGGTTACTTGAAGATACAGTAAGAAAGAAGGTCTTCAAAGTTGCTATATATGATAATCATGGGAAACAAGAAAAAGGCGTCCAAGACACATGCATGGCCGACAATTATCGTTGAAATCCCTTTTCTTTTCATGTTCCTGATTGTTCATTCTTAGGTTGATGCTGAGAGGATATTTTTCCTTTACTTCTCAACTTGCAGAGAGGAGGGACAGACGGGATGATGCCCGCGACTCTTCAAGAAAGAGGCACCGCAGCCAGAGCCAAAGTGAGAGCCCACCACGGAAATCATCACATCGAGACGAGGAAAGTGAACACACGTTAGACAGGGATAGAGATCATAGAACTCATGATATTCAAAACGAGAGAGGGAGGGAGAGGGAGAGGGAGAGGGATCCTGAGAAGAGTGGAAGCAGAGAGAGGGATGAGCATGACAGGGACGGGGGCAGAGAAAGGGACAGAGGATAGGAGGAGACGACCGAAGTGAGCCATTTGCAGGGGCTGTTTCTGATAATCAAGGTGGAAAATTCTACATGCAAGCAACTTTGCACACCATAGGCCATACGCACATCAATGTTGAGGTGAAAAGGTAGATTTCAATGAAATACATATTTTAAAATAAAAAATATAAGGCAGCCTATAAGAATGTATTGGTCCATAAACCTACTTGTATCCATTACTCGACAACAAACTGCTCTGAAAAAGTGCAGTAAAAAAAAGAGTAATACACTTATGTTTTAAAGTGAGTGTATATCTATAATAGTGTTATATAGAGTAGAAGAAGAATATGTAAAAAAGGTCATGTGTAAATGAATTAATTTAGATCATCCTTGTCGTGGCTCCTTGTGTTTCCTTCTCCATAGAAACAAGTTGCAAGCTCTCATCATCTATACTCTCAGTCGAATTCTTTGTCAAAAGATCCGTTGGAAGTAGGTTACCTGACTGAACAGCATTGGGAACAAGAAAAACCAAAGCAAGTGTTCCAATTCTCAGCATATTTCTAATTAAAACGACTAACCACAAGTTTGTGAAATTAGTCCTTGTGACATTGAATATGTGAAGAACGATTCCTCCTCCCCATTTAGACGAAAGGGAACCAAGGCTATCAATGCACATCAGGAGTGCAAAAAATGTTCCTTCAATGCCAATAGGGCATAGCTGTGTGCTCAACACGATCATGGGCATCCATCGCATTTTAGCCACTAAACTGAACACACATTCCTCCACAACAACAAACAAATAGTCCGGAATTCCAAGAATCAAGTTCCATCTAAGCATGAAAATT
Source organism: Platycarya longipes (assembly GCA_036559045.1). Taxonomy (NCBI): domain Eukaryota; kingdom Viridiplantae; phylum Streptophyta; class Magnoliopsida; order Fagales; family Juglandaceae; genus Platycarya; species Platycarya longipes. Next base: position 42,046,794 of record CM071795.1, on the reverse strand, counting down.
AGGTCAAGCATACCGGATGCGGCATACAGCTACTGAGCCAAAAACAGTAACTTTCTAAATGGGTAGTCTTTCAGAACTTTGTGATAGATTACAACCCCTGCCACAGACGCCAGCGCCCCAAATGCATGAACAATCCCAACAAACTCCTGCATGCATATATAGAGCAAAATAGCTTTGTTATATTTAATAAGCGAGAATTGCTACGTATACAAAAAGATTATACAAAAGTAAATTCACAAACTGACGTAATTTTATGTGATCCATTAGATCTACTTCTACAGATTTACATATACAAACTCACGTCAGTTTTTAGATTTACTTTTATATAATTTTTTTTTGGCTAACGTATTTCTCTTAATAAACATGGACATCAATGTGTCTTTATAAGAGAAAAGGAGCTGAGAAAGAGGGTACGTAGTGGGAAATTAACCTGAGAAAAAGCAGGACCAGCTTTAGGGTCGGTGTACCAATAAAACTGGCCTTCTTGAGTACTTATACTGAGAGCCAATGATAGGTAAATGTAAAGTGTTGGCTTCCACACCTGGGGGCATCTTATTGTTTCCTGCATTCCCCTCATTGCCACTCCGACTTTCTGATCTACTGCCTTCGCAGAATGGATGGTAGATTTCGTTTCGTAAAACAGGAAACCCAGTACTATCAATAAGGCTTGTGGGACTGCCAAAAGACCCAATGCTTCCTACGTCAATGAACGATAGAAAGATTGAACGTACGACTACGAGCAATATAAAGAATTAAGATGTTTGTAATATCAGATTAATTCAAAAACAGTTCTCCATAGGCAACACAATATATATGTCATTTAATGAACTGAATTAAGCAACTCATGATCTCTAACAATTAATAGTTCAAGTTCATAGAAATAAGATCGCTTGAATTACACACTTTATAAGAGATCAAAACGATTATACAAAGCTAGAAAAAAAAAATTAAAGGAAAGCAGAAGTTGACCTGAGCTCCAAGATGATGAACAAAAAACCCACTGGTGGAGTACCCAACAAGAGAACCGACCGACGAGCAGAACCCACAAAGGGTCTGGAGGTCTGGCGCCAATGACCGGATCTCGATACTGTTTCTTGCAATACAAGCGTCAATGGTCACGCTTGCGATCGCCATGGCTGCAGTTATGCCTATCAAACTACCCAACGCCACCACCATAGCCATACTTCCGCCAAGTGCAACCATTGTTGCAGAAACCGTCCCGAGAGCCCCTGCTAAAATAAAATATGGGCGACGCTGATATCCTCCGACCGGAAAGAGATCGGTGAGGAGGCCCCAGACTGGCTTTATGATCCATGGAATGTAGTAGAGGCCTAAGAACAGCTGTACTACTGAGGGTTGGACTTTCTGGACGTCTTTCCAGTAGTAGTCAGAGACTACTTTGAAGTAAGATCCAGAAAACCCTTGGCCGAGGCCGTGAACCAGAAATATGCCGAGGACAAAGCTCACGTTTAGCTGGGAAGAGAGCATTTGTAGCCATTGAAACGGTTGAAGAAGGATAGAAAGAAGAGGAGTAGTAGTAGTACCTGTACTTGAGCAATTTAATAGAAAATGACGAACATGATTGTGATTAAATGTTTGATTGGGGGACAGATGAGAGGGATGGACAGGCTTTTTGACGAGCTTTTCGGTTTGATCTAAATTAGCATCCATGCCTGAGGCATAGGAGGTAAAACAGATCTGAGAAGGCGACGCAAGAGAGTAATATCCAACCACTATCAAGGTGTTTCAGGGAGTTTTTGGGATTCTACCGATGGAAAACGTAGGCTTGAAAGTATTGACCTTTATGGTGGACTACTTTGGACAATTTTGAGTTTCCAATAGAGTTGGTTTTTCAAAATTATTATATGGCAATATTACAGAAACGATCAAACACGACCGGGGAAGGTGTATTCGTTAAGCATTGAATATTTCAAAATCTTCATCAGCTAGCCTAGCGGGATACATTATTCTCGGTGGTTAGAAAATAATCTTCTTAATTTCCAAAAGTATCGAAGATGTACGCCATTTGTTTACTTCCTTTTTTCAAAAACCCAAAGTCTTGGTATTCAACGGGAAGGAAGGAAGGAAGGATGGATGCAGTCTGCGCGGGGTAAGGATTTTCGGAGTTCAAGCCAGAGTTGGACGACGGACCACGCGGTTTTGAACTCATCTTTGAATCCAAACCGGGCCCTAATGTAACGACAACTTTTGTTGTAACGTGTTTTCCAGTTATTGAGAGGTGGTATGAATATGATCTGCATGGTTACTTGATGATACAGTGAGTACGAAGGTCTTTCATGTAATTTTGCAGGGCAATTCACAATGCATGCATGTCAAAGTGGCTATATATGATACTCATGGGATACAAGAAAAATGCGTCTAACACACATGGGCCTCATGGCTGATATAATCATCATTGAAACCCCTTTTCTTTTCATGTTCCTCCATCTTTTTAGTTTGGTGCTGCAGCTATAATGCAGGTTATTCGTCCCGGCTTTTATATATGAAAAAATATTAGCTGCAATCGGGTGCAGCTGAACAGTGATTTCATTATTCATGTGAGAGGCTGCAGCTGCAGCTAAGCAAACCCCTTTATATATTTCTAAAGAAAAAAAAGCCTCGAGACCTGATGTGAACAACTTTGTCACAATCATAAAGATTAGTTAATGGCTTGCTAAATTCAATCTCATCCCAATGAAAAAAATATATATATATATATATATGGGGATTCCTCGTTAAAATGTGATTTAAGTTCCCTTTTATCTTTCAACCCATTTTCCCTGCCAAAGTTATGACAAACAATCACAAACCCAAACCCGCACGCACTCACGCACAGAGGCTCTCTTGCTGCAGACCTGTATAAGCAATTTATTAATAACAGCGCAGAAAATTGGGGTTGGGGAAGGGGGAAAAAGGGAACAACTTTAGAATTATAAATTACATAGAAGCTATGTCTGTTTGAGTAACGAGTAATCCAGAGATATATAGATATACCCCCACATTCTTTTGCTTTCCCCTCAGCATAGCGACGATCCGTGCATGCCTTCGCGGTTCTATGATGCTGCAAGGAGCCGTTGGATATCCTTCTGAAATAATTGAAGCAATACATCAGAGAAGCAGAGAGTAATTTCTTCCAGTGCTTGTTTCATGTAAAGAATATGTGTGAGGACACTCATGCACTCGCATGAAGTTAAAAGTCTCGGAAGAATTCATTATCAACAGGTAAACACTAAACACTTGATCTTAGAAATATAAACAGAAAATCCAATGGGTAGAAGCATCATCACATGATACCATTTTGTTTATTGGTCTTCCAAAATTAACCACCTTGAAATTCAAATAAAAGCTGTGCTCCCCAATCCCCCCAAAAATAAAATGATGAGCAGTGAATTCTCTTTTTAGAACCCTATGACATGTAACTAGGATTCTCTTTTTAGAACCCAATTACATGTGAACTAACTTGCAAAGTTTTATAGTAGCATCATTCAGAGTCTTGGTTCGCTACCAACATCATAAACTTCTTAACATAGGGAACCTTGGGTATGAAGCTGCTAATAGTTCCAAATGTATACCAGTTAAACTGCAACAAAGAGCCTAGCACAAGTCGCGTCTCAAACAAAAGCCCAAAAGGTTCATCCATTTACTAAAAAGCTTCGAGCAGGTAAAGATATAATCCCTTTATTTCAGATGGATTGCAATCAACAACAAATCCAAACCCCTGTGCCTTCAGGTATAGAAATACATTTCTCTCAACCAGTAATTTAGGAAACCATTAGATCTACATACCTATCTATTTAACTTAGTCTCCAAGAAAAGCTCCATGCATCAGTAGAAAACAGTGTAGAACAGATTGTAAAGTGCACTTATGTTTACATACATGTACTTTGAAAACTTTTCACTTTGTATCTGATTCCTGTATTATAAAAGTATTTGTCTGACTTTGCCTTAGGAATTATCCAAAAGAAATTTACTTATATAATGATTGCATGTCCAAGTTTGTGTAGGTACTACCTACCATCCTGAGATATTTCAAGTAGGGTAAACAGCCTCATGAATGTTGCCAATAATTTGTAACTGTTGAGTCTTCTAATTCAACCAGTATCTAATATCAAGGAACTTCCAAAACTCCAGAACTGGCTGCACAATAAAAGGAGTACCTCAATTTGAAAAGGCGATGTTGTTGGCGGATATCTTTCAACAACTTGACCATTTTTGTCCACTAGGAACTTCTCAAAGTTCCACTTGACAAGATCACCTAAAAATCCTCCAGCATTCGATTTCAGGAACTGGTAAACTGGAGCTGTATTTGGCCCATTGACATCTACCTGTTGTGCACAACGCTAAGTGCTTGAGTACACACTCTCTGTCAACCAAATTATGCACAGAAGAAAAAGCATTCAACACACCTTATCGAAAATTGGAAATTCTGCTTTAAACCTAGTACATGCAAACTGCTTGATTTCTGAATTTGATCCTGGTTCTTGCCCCCCAAACTGATTGCAAGGGAAAGCTAGAATCTCAAGCCCTGCAATCAGAAAACAATTTAGGACTAACATATGTACGAGAAAACAATATCTTCCCAGCATGTGAGAGAAACATTATGGGGATTTATCAACAATCAACAGTAAGTCATGTGAATTTTTCATGACTTTCCAGACGCTTTAAATATGTACATGTATCTATATGTCTCTATGTGTGTGTGTGTGTGTACACGTATGTAGAAACATAATGCATGTCTATGTAGGTGGCAGTGTTAAGCAATCAAAATTTCAACATTTTTTGTCTCTTCAGGATCTGTTGCCCAGATGACTAACACAAGAGGGGGGGTGAATTGGGTTATATTAAAAAATTAATACTTATAAACTAAATATACAATATAAAATATAACCAAAATATAAAGCAGTAAGAAATATAAAGAGTAGGGTAAGAGAAAGCAAACTCAGTATTTTTACGAGGTTCAGCCCCACTGCCTACGTCCTCGCCTCAAGCTACCCCTTGAGGATTCCCAAATCCACTATTCAATCTCCTTTAGGTGGAGATAGAAACCTATTACACTTTTGAGCAGCACCACTCCAAAGAATCCGTGTAGAACACCCTCTACACTTCCAATCACCTCACACTTGGTGATTCAACTATTCCCTGTGTAGAACACCTTCTACACACACAAGGGTTATACGCACCCTCTTACTTCCAATCACCTCACACTTGGTGATTTAACTATTCCCCGTGTAGAACACCTTCTACACACACAAGGGTTATACACACCCTCTTACTGATACAAGAATTGATAGTGGGTAGGCTATCAGAAAACACTCCTCAATGAGTGAAATAAGAACAATACAGCACAAACTATATCTCTCTCAACAAGAACAAGAATTAAGGCTCAAAACTTTAGAAAAGAGAGAATGAGAGCTTTGAAAGAATGATGCAAAATTTAGCAATAGATGTGTAAGCTCTTGTTGTGATTTTTGCAAAACTCAAGTGAGCTATTTATAGGTAAATGAGTCTTCAATTTCAAATTTGAAAAGATTCCCATGTCAAATAAGAGCACTATTCACTTTTCAAAAAATTCAAATAAAAACATTTCCTTTTTGCATTTGTCAAAGACAACTCCATTCATTTTTCAAAGAAATCAAACCTAATCTTTTGCTTTTCATACAAGACAAAATGAGCATGATTTATTTTTCAAACCAAATCATCTTCTTTTTGCATATGTCAAAAAAACACACAACCACCCTTTAAGATTTTCAAACAAAATCATCTACCTTTTGCATTTGTCAAAAAAACACACCACCTCCCTTCAAGACTTTCAAACAAAATATGCACATGTCAAATATGATAATCAATCATCTTATAAAATCAAGTTTTTATAAAAAAAATATAATTTTCGAAATTATTTTGTTTGATGGTGTTATGCACATGTGAAAAACATAATTTTCAAAACTAAGACATTTAAAAATGTCTTGCATATGTGGAAAAAGTAATTTGATGTTTTATGAGAAAAAAGAGTAATTTGGAGCCTTAATCCAATTTCTAATTTTATCAAGAGATGTACAAAAATAATCTATGAGCTTCATTTGTAGACTTGATATCTTTCTTGCTCATGCTTGATTTCTTGATGTGTTTAGCTCCCTTCATGCATAGACAACTTGAGCTTGAGTTTTCATTATTATTTGTTATCATCAAAATTTATACGTAAATACGAGACTTGAAACCTTGGGTTCAACAATCTCCCCCTTTTTGATGATGACAAATACTTAGTAGAAATCTGCGACCTGCAGTAATACTTAAGCTCCCCCTGAAAATATGCGTTAGTATTTCAAGAAAAATATAAACATGATTCTAGCATATATAACAGGGTAGTATAATACTAGTATAAGACTTCTCCCCCTTTTGGCATCATTAAAAAGGAACCGTAATTGGTTTCAATAAGATTTTTTCCCGTAATAAGCAATAACCAAATAAAACGGTGCGTTAGAGAGTAGAAGTTGGAACCACCCGTGCCCGACAAAACCTGCAAAGGTTGAAGCCGAATTTTATCATCTCGGTGCGGAAGAATATTTAAATCCGCTTGATGTTATTGACGAATTAGATATTCCAGAGATTTGAAGTTGAATAATTAAAATTATCCGTGTCCGACAAAGACAGCAAAAGCTGCAAGCCTAGCTCTGGCAATGCGGTGCAGAGCCATGCATGTCCGACAAAACCTGCAAATGTTGGAAGTCTAACTCTGACAGTTCGGTGCGGAGCCACGCGTGTCTGATAAAACCTGCAAAGGTGGCCTAGCTCTAGCAGTCGGTGCGAAAGCAGATTCAAATCCGCGTGATATTATTGAAAAATTAAATATTATCGAGATTTGAAAGTTGTCGTTTAAAAGACCGTTTTCACCTGTTGGATACTCAAATAAATTTTCACCCCACTCATTGATCTGGTTTCTGTTTATTCAAAACGATAGAATGGCGGAGAAAATTTCATCTAATAATCTTCCGGATTTGAATCAGGAACCGTCTCAACCAGTCATTTTATCTCATGAGGTTGTCAATACCATGATAGAAGCAGAGATGCATTTTTCAAATAGAACTGATTCTGAGGTTGTTGCAGCATCAAGAACTCTCAGTGCTCATTATGCTGCCTCTGTTACGACCATGTCTCGGAGATTACTAGCGAGGGCAAATGAGGTTGATCGACTTAACAATCAAATATCTGTTCTGCATCAAAAGCTTGTAAATAAAGGCAGAAAGAATAAGAGGTTAAAGCAAGAAAATAAAGATTTGACGGAATTGGCTCGTATTCTGAAACTTCAAATAGAGGAATCGGAACGAGTAAGAGTTCAAGCACAGAGTCAACATCAGCAGATAATGGCAGCGTTTCACGAGAGAAACAGGGACAATTATAATTAATCTCGCTAGCTTAGTTCGGTAACTTTTGACAATATGCATCCGGCATATCTTGTAAGCTTGACTAAGTAAGATTTGAAGAGATGTCAGTTTGTCTTTTACTTATTTCCATCTTTATAAAAGCAATCCTTAGTTTTATCTAATCCGCATCAAATCTTCTTCTCATTATTGTAGTTCATCTTCATTCTCACTTTACAAATTTTCAATGGCTCGTAGATTTCCCTTTAGTGATTCTCTTGATCAAGATTTGAGGTATCCTTCACCTCAGTCTCAATCTATTTCTGCATCTGTCGTGGGTGCCATGAAGCAACAAGAGACTGATTTAGCTAATAAATCAGATCATGACGCCATTTACGAGCTTGTGGGTCTCGGGACTCGATACTCATCTTCCATAGTTGCTTTTTCCGCTCGGTTGCAGTCCAAAACCCGCGAGATAGAGAAGCTTAATGAGAAGATCGATATTCTTCAACGACTTGTTCAAGAGTCTAACAAAAAAATAGTAGACTTAAAACAACAGAATAAGGATTTAAAATCCTTACTTGCCTCTGCATTTCGATTGCCTAATCCTTTAGACAAGGATGGCATGATGATTTATGAGGAGCAAATGCATTTGAATGATGAGGCTAAACGTCTCAAGTTTCTGTAGGTCATTTGAGTTAATGGAATAAAAGTATCTAGCAGATATTGATGGCATGCATAATTCCTATTTCTCTTCTAATCATGCGTAGTCTATCTTCTGGTAGGGGTTTTGTAAAAATGTCTACCAATTGATCATGTGTACTAGTGAATTCTAATGCAATATCACCCTTCTGCACATGATTTCTAAGAAAATGATATCTAATATCAATATGTTTGGTCCGAGATTGTTGTATTGGATTCTTTGAAAGATTTATAGCACTTGTATTATCACATTTGATTGGAATGTGATTGTACATACGTTTAAAATCCTCAAGTTGTTGCTTCATGTAAAGAACTTGGGCACAACAACTACCCGCAGCAACATATTCTGCCTCAGCAGTAGATAGTGCAACAGAATTTTGTTTTTTACTAAACCAGGAAACTAGTGCATGACCTAAGAAATGACATGTTCTACTAAAACTTTTTCGATCATCTTTGCAACTAGTATAATCGGTACCTGAATAACTAATAAGATCGAAAGAAGTGTGTTTTGGATACCATAACTCTAAGTCAATGGTACTGGCAAAATATCTAAAAATCCGCTTGACTGCAATCAAATGAGATTGTTTCGGAAATGATTGAAAACGTGCACATAAACATACATTGAACATAATATCAAGTCTACTAGTTATCAAATATAATAAACTACCAATCATACCTCGATATACCTTTGAGTCAACTGGCTTACCGCTTTCATCTTTATCAAGTTTAGTGGTTGGACTCATTGATGTTCCAATTACTTGATTTGCAATCCGAGAAAGAAATTAAGTTCTCCCATTATGCTCATTTCAAATTCTTTCTGCATATTCTTAGCAAAATCTTGACACATATTTTCATTAGTAGCACCAAATATTATATCATCTACATAAATTTGAACTAGAAGAATATCATTCTATTCATATTTGATTAAAAGAGTTATATCGATCTTTCCTCTTGAAAAACCTTTTAAAAAAAAAAAACTATTTAAGAAAACACTTTTAACAACCATTTGAAAAAATTTGAAATCTTTATAACAAGCATATGCAAGTAGCATTCGAATATCTTCTAATCTTGTGACTGGTGCATATGTCTCATCATAATCGATTCCTTCCTCTTGATTGAAACCTTGGGCTACAAGTCGAGCCTTGTTTCTAGTGATGATTTTAGACTCATCTTTCTTATTTCTAAAAACTCATTTTGTTCCAATAACAGCATAATTTTTAGGTCTAGGAACAAATGTCCATACATTATTTCTTTCAAATTGATTTAACTCTTATTGCATAACTAGAATCCATGATTTATCAATAAGTACTTCATCAATATTTTGGATTTAATTTGAGATAGAAAAACAGTGTGATTATAAATATTTTTAAGAGACGATCAAGTACTTACATATCGTGAAGGTTCTCCTAGAATTTGTTCTACTGGATGATCTTTCACATATTTTCACTGTTTGGTTGCATCTTGTACTAAGTCTTGATGATCTTTCTTTCTATTTCCACGATCTTCCCTTTTGAATTGTCTCCAAATATCATGCATCCTTCTTCTTTAGAAGTGAAGTCAATGAATTTAGTTTTGTCTCATGTCATGTATCTTGAGCATCCGTTGTCTAAAAACCATTTACTTTTACCTGTAGACGACTTCATGCATACCTACAAAAGCAATTAAAAAAAATTCTTGGTACCCAAGTTCTTTGGGTCCTTTATTTATTAGTATTAGAATAAACAAGATTTTTAGGTACCCATATGGCCCTAATAGTCATTGTATGTTTTCTTCTAATAGGACAAGCATGATAATTATGACCATTGCTATTACAAAAATTGCAAATAGCATGTGACATATATGAATAACTTGAGTGATTATAATAGTATCCTTTTTTAACAAAATTATTTTTATGAAAAGAATTTTGAATATTGGACTTTGATGTAGAAGGATTATCAAAGAAGTTTTTATAAGATTTGTATTTTTGTTTTGGCATATATCCCAAGCCTGCCTTGTCAAAAACACATCTTTGACTACCAAGAAGTTTTTCAAAATTTCTTTTTCCATTCGTAAAGTTTTCAATAATATTTTCTAAATCAGTTTTCTTTTTCTTCAACTCAAGATTTTCATCTTTCAAAACAATACTTTCTTTTCTTAAAATATCAATTTCGTTTGTTAAAGAAGAATTTTTCTTTTTCAAAGCAGTATACTTGATACCCAATTTTTCAAATTCCTCATATACCTCTTCTAAAACATTTTGCAATTCTTCATATGAAGGATCTTCAATATTATCAAAATTTGTTACCTCAATGTCATCTTTAGCCATAAGACAAAGATTTGCTGATTCTCCATTGCTTGCTTCACTATCTGAGCTACTTGAATCATCATTCCACGTAGCTTTCATTGCTTTTTTGCCTTTGTTTCGATCTTTCTTTAGCAGAGGACAATCTGGCTTGATATGACCAGGTTTATTGCATTTATAACAAATTAAAGTGTCATTTTTACCTGAATCTTTCTTGGAAAACTTATTGAAGGATTTCCTTGGAGGAGTTTTATTTTTCTTTAAGAACCTCTGAATTCTTCTTATTATCATCGCAACTTCTTCATCTTTGTCGTCATTTTCTTCATCTTCATCACTTTCACTTTCATGTGGAATAGCTTTAAGTGCCAAACTCTTCTTTGAATTTCCTTCTTCTTCTCCTCTTTTCAATGTGTACTCATGGGTGATAAGTGACCCGATGAGTTCATTCACTTCGAGCTTCTTGAGGTCTCTAGCTTCAAGAATCGCTGTCACTTTTGACTCCCAACGTTTTGGTAGAGAGTTGAGAATTTTTCTTACTATCTCCACTTTGGAATAAACTTTGCCAAGAGCTGTCAAGCTGTTTATGATGTTAGTAAAACGAGTGTGCATACTAGAAATAGATTCATCATCATTCATCTTAAACATTTCATATTCATGAGTAAGAATATAAATTTTTGATTCCTTGACTTGAGAAGTTCCTTCATAAGTAACTTCCAAGTTATCCCAAATTTCCTTTGCTGTAGTGCAAGTCATTACTCTATTAAACTCATTACCATTAAGAGCATTATATAATAAATTCATAGCAGTTAAATTCAAAGTATAAAGTCTATCGTCTTCACGATCAAACTCTTCTTCTTCCTTTTTGACATTTACTCCATCAACCACTTTTGTTGGAATATAAGGTCCATTTACAATGCATTTCCAGATTTCTCGGCCTTGAGACTGAAGGAATATTCTCATTCTAACTTTCCAGAATGAGTAATTGTCTCCGCAAAAGAGTGGAGGCCGACTGCTAGATTGACCTTCACCAAATGAAGCTGCAATGTTAGCCATAAGATCTTAACTCAAAAGATAGTTAATCTTATAACAGAGCTCTATCTCTGATACCAATTGTTGCCCAGATGACTAACACAAGAGGGGGGGTGAATTGGGTTATATTAAAAAATTAATACTTATAAACTAAATATACAATATAAAATATAACCAAAATATAAAGCAGTAAGAAATATAAAGAGTAGGGTAAGAGAAAGCAAACTCAGTATTTTTACGAGGTTCAGCCCCACTGCCTACGTCCTCGCCTCAAGCTACCCCTTGAGGATTCCCAAATCCACTATTCAATCTCCTTTAGGTGGAGATAGAAACCTATTACACTTTTGAGCAGCACCACTCCAAAGAATCCGTGTAGAACACCCTCTACACTTCCAATCACCTCACACTTGGTGATTCAACTATTCCCTGTGTAGAACACCTTCTACACACACAAGGGTTATACGCACCCTCTTACTTCCAATCACCTCACACTTGGTGATTTAACTATTCCCCGTGTAGAACACCTTCTACACACACAAGGGTTATACACACCCTCTTACTGATACAAGAATTGATAGTGGGTAGGCTATCAGAAAACACTCCTCAATGAGTGAAATAAGAACAATACAGCACAAACTATATCTCTCTCAACAAGAACAAGAATTAAGGCTCAAAACTTTAGAAAAGAGAGAATGAGAGCTTTGAAAGAATGATGCAAAATTTAGCAATAGATGTGTAAGCTCTTGTTGTGATTTTTGCAAAACTCAAGTGAGCTATTTATAGGTAAATGAGTCTTCAATTTCAAATTTGAAAAGATTCCCATGTCAAATAAGAGCACTATTCACTTTTCAAAAAATTCAAATAAAAACATTTCCTTTTTGCATTTGTCAAAGACAACTCCATTCATTTTTCAAAGAAATCAAACCTAATCTTTTGCTTTTCATACAAGACAAAATGAGCATGATTTATTTTTCAAACCAAATCATCTTCTTTTTGCATATGTCAAAAAAACACACAACCACCCTTTAAGATTTTCAAACAAAATCATCTACCTTTTGCATTTGTCAAAAAAACACACCACCTCCCTTCAAGACTTTCAAACAAAATATGCACATGTCAAATATGATAATCAATCATCTTATAAAATCAAGTTTTTATAAAAAAAATATAATTTTCGAAATTATTTTGTTTGATGGTGTTATGCACATGTGAAAAACATAATTTTCAAAACTAAGACATTTAAAAATGTCTTGCATATGTGGAAAAAGTAATTTGATGTTTTATGAGAAAAAAGAGTAATTTGGAGCCTTAATCCAATTTCTAATTTTATCAAGAGATGTACAAAAATAATCTATGAGCTTCATTTGTAGACTTGATATCTTTCTTGCTCATGCTTGATTTCTTGATGTGTTTAGCTCCCTTCATGCATAGACAACTTGAGCTTGAGTTTTCATTATTATTTGTTATCATCAAAATTTATACGTAAATACGAGACTTGAAACCTTGGGTTCAACAGGATCATTTGTTGACTCTGAATAAATTATATATAGCAATTTCATGATATGTGCAGTGAATGAACCAAACTGCTGCAGCAAGGAAACAATGTATGATGATGCATTGTTACGATATTTCAAAGACATTTAGAGAGACAAAAACGAACTGCATGTTTGACTGATCTCTACATCCTTGAACGCTAAGGTATACAAACTTTAGAGGAGTCCCCGTTTCCATAATCAAGAGACCACTACTGTTTTTTTCAATTACATCACATGGAAACAGCAGAACAATTTTATGAAAAGTACACAGCCAGACATTAATCACAGTTCTTTTTGCAAGTGTCATAGATCCTAAGACTACAAACAAACAAAATCCAGGCACTATCCTCCATTTACTATAGAATACCTTGAGGTTTGTACTTCTCATATATGTGGGACAGTTCCGAGTAATTTCCAGTCGTCAAACCACTATGATTTGAACAAAAAAAAAAAAAGATTAAAAATCGGCTCAAACACAAGTAAACAGAGTTGCAAATCATTATTGAGGGGTGGATACCATTTTGAAGCAACATTAACGATCAAGAGAACCTTGCCCTTAAACTTGCTAAGAGAAACATCGTTCTTGTCAACATCCTGCACCAACAACCTCCACACATAAGCACAAAATATTATACATATTCAGTTGCCCTGAACTTAAAACTATTAGAAAACAAGTGTCTGTACATAAAATTGAATTCGCTTGACGTCTTAGGTGCCAATTCACACGGGAATTCATATATACGAACAAGACTTTCACTTCAGCACGAATCGACCATAAACTTGGCCGTTTTCATCTTAATTGTCCAAGCTTTACCGATCATTTACCGATCAAACAAATTGTCCAGTTCTTGAAAAATAACGCCAAAATACAGGACAGAGTTTCCACTTGCCAGTTCATAAGTTTTGGTTTTCTTCCTATTTCACGTCCAATTAGATGCTGGAAAGTGCCATATATACACAAACAAAATATACCACGATAATACACTCGGGTGTTATACCACTCATCTAACACCCAGTGCCCACACCTCATGACTTAAAGAAACTCACAGTAGAGTCGAAGTGTGAACAGTACAGTTTTACAGCTAAGCGAGACAACAACAAAAAAAAAAAGAATCAAAAGGGGGACAAAAGAAGGGGTTCTTCCCTAAAACACTTACTTTGACGGTGAAATCGTAGATACTCTTCTCGGTAGCCGCTCTGGCGTTTACTGTGAACGAACGAGATTGCAGAACCCCGGGAAAACTTGACGTTTGCAAAGAGATCCCGTGTTGGAAAATGGCTGATTTGGAGGACCCGAGAGCGATTTTGATGGATGGGATCGAGAAAGCCATTGAAGGCCGTAGAGAATAAGAACTTGGAGTCATTTTGGTTCGAGAAAAACCATATAAAGAAGCAGAGAAAGGCATGGCAGCCATTTTCGTTTGTTTCGGACCTCCGATGGCTTGAGAGTTGGAGCACGGGAAGAAGGTTGTCAGTTGAATCGTGGACTCGCCACTATAATCTAAAGACCGAAGAGCCAAAGGTCGCCGCCAGTTTCGGTGGAAGTTGTGGCTACACGTGGTCATTTTTGTTCCCTTGTTGGAATCTCGGCTTCACTTTTATTTGTTTGGGATTTCACATTCATTGTTAGCCAAATATTTCACATTTTTTTTTTTTTTTGGATGTCGGTAACTACTCTAAGATAGGGTTTTTGGGACCCACTTTTGTAGAATAAATTCCAATTTGGTGTCTGTATCTTCGAAAATTTCCTTACACAAGACTTCACTTAAACTAAGAGCATCCTTAGCCAAGAAGTGAACAATCACGTTCAAATCTCTTTTAACGTGATTAGCAGACCATTGGGCAAAGTCATTCAGCACTGTTTTTGCATCCTCAATCAGACCGCCCCCTTGGCTACAGTCTACTGATTTGTTTTTCAAATAATTAACCACCTGCAAAGCATCTCCCTCCATTATCAAGTTAAATATACCACTATCTCAACATAAGAAAACTGCTAGCATTAGTGGATAGGCCTCAACTGTATATGGAGAAATATGGTTAGGTCTTTAGAGGCTCAAAGAGTGCTTATGAAATTATCACAAGAGTCCCTAATAATTATCCCAATGCCAATCTTTCCTATCTCTAGTCCGAGAGCTGCATCCCAATTAACTTTGTAGATTCTTAGAGGAGGTTTTTGCTAAGTCTGACGTGTAGCATTTGATATGGGCACTGACACTACAAAAAAAAAAGTGGTTTTTCTCACCGATTCTTTTCCTGCGAATATAATTTACTAGCAAATAATTACATTTTGTCACCAAAAATTACCTGTCAGAAATAATTATAATGGACCATTTTATTTTCAACGATGTAAAAACTGTGAATATTAATTATTTTTTTTCCAACAGATATAAAATCGTAAGAAAAATTTGGCCGATAATATTTTTTTCTTACAAATTGTAGAATTATTAATGACGACACTAATTAGTCACAAAAAAAAAATATTTTTTAATTATAATTTTGACAACAAATAATTATCTTTTCTTATCAAATTTATATAATCACAAAAATTATTATCTCAAATAATTATATTGTACAAATTTATTTGTTATAAATTAAAATACAGGAAAATTAATAATTTTTTTACCAGATAAGATCATTAGAAAAAAATTACACATTATATATTTTATTTTTTCTCACAAAAATATTTGATGATAAATAATATAGGGTTTTATAAACTCACATAATTTTCGTTCTTCTCTTCTCTTTTTCTGCTCCTACCCTCTTTTTTCAGCCAACAGCTCTCTCTCCTCTTCCCTCGCTTCTCCTTCGGCTACGGCCTACGGGAATGCCACCACAGTTCAGCCACAAAGTTACCAGCGTCAGCCTGCTCTCGCCGGCGCCAACCTCCTCCAGCCCCCACGTCGCCAACCTTCCTACCTCTATCCTAAACAGCCCCTCCCTCACCCGATTTGCTCTCCTCTTCAGCCCAGCGCCGCCGCAACCTCCCGCTGTCTCAGATCACCACCACAACCTCGCTGGACCACCCCCACCTCCGATCTGCCTTCCCGCACGCCTC
Source organism: Platycarya longipes (assembly GCA_036559045.1). Classification (NCBI taxonomy): domain Eukaryota; kingdom Viridiplantae; phylum Streptophyta; class Magnoliopsida; order Fagales; family Juglandaceae; genus Platycarya; species Platycarya longipes. The sequence goes on along the minus strand of CM071795.1, from coordinate 42,030,837 downwards.
CCTCCCTCTCCTCCTCACCGAATCAAGCCCCTTTCCTACACAGGTTCTTTGTCGTCGCACGGCCCAAGTCCGCTTCCAGCGGCTACCGCACCACCTCCTCAAGGCCATGAGATAGAATGAGGAGTCTGAAATTCTTTATACATTCTCAATTCTTTCTTTGCTTTGGTTAGGATGAGGGAAGGATGGTAGAAACATTTCCCATGAACCAAATTATTTCTCCGAAGCCAAATAAATCGTGCGCCAATAACTATTTCTTCCAGTTTCTCCCCTACTCAGAGACTGTGATAAGAGAGCTATACTTCCAAAAAGGAGTCCTTTGAGGTATTCATTTTCTATACTTTCCTAAAGCTGTAACTTCACACATCTGAGGCAGCGGCACAAGGCCATAATACATGTTCAACAGATTCAGGTAGCAAGTTGCATATTGGGCATAAGTATCTATAACTACCTTCCTCTTCCATAAATTAAGTATAGTTGGAAGAGCTTCATTACAAGCCTACCATGTTGAAACTAAGCTTGAATCTAACGTTTTTGTTTTTAAGGGATGGTAGACACATTTTTATGATGTGAACGTAATGAAATCATTTGATAATCTTAACAACTGGCGGGAAGATTTTCTGATTCAGGCAATTCCCTCTGATCCTGAAAACTTCCCTTTAGTTGTGCTGGGGAACAAAATAGATGTTGACAGTGGTAATAGTTGGGTGGTTTCTGAGAAGAAAGCCAAGGCATGGTGTGCTTCAAAGGGAAACATACCTTACTTTGAGACCTCGGCAAAAGAAGGATTCAATGTTGAAGCTGCTTTTGAGTCTATCACCAAAAATGCACTCAAGAATGAGCCTGAAGAAGAAATATACCTGTCTGACCCAATTGATGTTGCGGGCGGACGGCAGCAAAGATCTACAGGTTGCGAGTGTTAGAAGATTGTTGAGATCAACCCTGTTTGTTCCGGATATCAAGATACAGCCATCACAAATATTTGGAGATTTATAAATTGGTCATTTAACAATGAGTGTTCTAAGGAAGAAGATTACTAAATTTTTTTACTTTGTATCACGAGTGAGAATAGGCATATTGATCTTCTATGTGTTGTTTATGTTTATATCTAATGTCTGTATTTCATCTTTAAAAAAAAAATGCCATTTAAATGCTAACTGCTATGCAACTTTGAATTTAAATTATTTTTCAAAATTTATCGATTCCATGATTTGTCGCCTCGTATCAGTTTTTTCCGTAAACGAAACCAGCAAATAAAACTATTAGGGTGGTACAAATTGATATTTCATAGTTTTAAAATTAAGAATTCGAGTCAATTTATATTGTAAAGCCTAATTTTTGAGTCTTGGGACAGGCTCTAGACCAACTAGATACTAATTTGGAAATATTGTGGTAATGGACTGTCTTTGATGCAGTAATTATGGTTTAAATCGGATATTTTTTAATATAAAAAAATCTTATAATCATGTTCAGAAAGAATTGTTACGGATACGCTAGCCGCTCCCACATTTCTTTTTTGAAAATAAAAACCAAAAGATAAGATATTTTCTTAACCTTGCCCGTGATCTAGTGGTATTTTAATTTATTATAATAATATTATAATAAATTATTATTATTATTATTATTATTATTATAAATAACAACAAACTGTGATCATGTTGATAAGAAACAGAAGATAAGCACGAGACCTAATTTCGAGAGAAGATTTGGATTATGAGTATTTTTGCAATCTCCAACTAATTTATAAGGATTTGGTGCACTTTTTTTCTTTCCCTGTAAATCAGAATGACAGACAGGACATGATTTAAAAGACATCACCCTCTCTTTCTTTCTTTATTTTTTTTTTTTAACATAATATCACAGTTACTAAATTTTTTTTATATGGAATAATCTGGGATTAATTCGTTTGATTCCCACGAAAAATAATCATTGGCAGCTCTGGTGATATTAAGCGATACTGCTCACACTATCGTGACCGTTAGTTTCTGGCGATCCCACTTCTGTGAGGACGATCCACGACAATTTTTTATGTGCCTCACGCAGCCTTAAACTCGTTTCGGATCTGTCGACGCCAACAACGTTTGGACTAAAGTCAAATATCTTTTAAAATTATCTTCATTTTATTTTTTTATTGTGTTTTATTTTATTTTATTATATTTTTATTATGTTTTTTAAATTTTATGTTTTTATTATATTTTTTATTATTTTTTATTATATTTTTATTGATGACTGTTTTTAATGGAGAGATCCCCAGCATCTCCCTTTTTATACATATATTTTTTCTTCTGTGTTTGCTAACCGATCTCGTAGATTAAACTTGTTGATGTGTGTTCTGCACTCCTGAGCTGAATTGCAACTTCCAGTCCTAATCTGCAACAACAAAGATAGAGGGTTGGGTTCCTCGACCCTGAGAACTTTTCGAAACTTTTATTAGAGACCAAAGTTGATATATTCAAGACAATAATTTAAAAAAGCTCTAGATAGATGTTTATACCTTTTTCGAGTGATCTATTCTTTCTTTTATATGGGCTGAAATATTGATCAGATACACGTGAAATATTGATCCAGGAATATTGGGGAGCAGATTAATCCCCTTCCCATCCTAAGTTTTCTGAGATTATTTATTAGTTTTGTTTCTTTTCAATAATATCTCTAGTAATATGATTACCTCCGAGCGATCAGTAAATATCTTTAGATATTCACATCAATTCGCATTTAATGTGATATGCCACCCTGCCAGGCATTAAATGTTTATAGGATCTCCAATCATCACACTATCAATATGTCAGGAATAACTATAACGAGCTAACTAAATTTATCGTCTTTGTATCATAAAAATTCAGGTGGGAAGAGTTTAGTTTTAGTAGGAAGTACTAAGAATCCAACTGAAAGAATTTTACCGAATACAATTCTCTCTAAGTCTCTGAAAGAAGGGTAATAGGCGGGCGCCATTCTGAAAGGCGCTTCCTACCTTATCATCTATCTTAATTATCTCCCTCACAAAACTCATCTCATCTTTAAGCCTTTCATGGTGTCAAAAATAAATGACATCGAGTTTGAAAATGATAGGAGCTGTTCCCTAATTGGAGTAGGCAGGCAACCGGCCCTTTATTTAACAACTTGCTGTTGTTTCAACTTCCAAGTGGATAGTTCTACGTCGATACATTATAATTCTGCTGCAAAGGTATTAATCTACGCGCTGAATTGCATACCACATGTTCGAAGAAAATTCGAATGTGATTGGCCATTTGGCTGCAAATAAATATTCCCATCCAATGTTGTTTTCAGAATATGGCAGTTTGACTGTTATTTAATGCCTTGATTTGTGTATCAGAACTTGTTGCATGGTGCCATGTGGTAAAAGAAAATCTAAAGAAAATACAAAAACAGGAGATCTGAACATTCGCGAGAGCCACGTCTATGCTCGCCTAATGTTTGATGGATTGCCCGATAAAGATTGGGTGCATTCGACAGCTCAAAATCACGTTTGAGGGTAATGAGTGCCTGAGCAGAGAATAAATGCGCTCTTAGTTACGTTCACAAGGCAAAGATGTGTTTTACTCGTGCGTTCACGAATAGGATGACTGACCACGTAACATTGTAAATGATATAGTTTAGGAGGATATTAAAGATATCTGTGTGACTATAGCGTTACAAAATGCACTCGACCCAATAAATTAATTGGATATAATGTGTGTGAGAGAGAGGATGATACAGACAGGTGGGGACGGGGACGGGGACGGGGACGGTGGCAATAATGGAAAATGATAGATGCAGTCATGGAGTTGCAAGCGGCGTGCAGTCGCTTTAGAAAAAAGTGAATATATATGGAACTCACGTGAAAAAGTTAATTTTTTTTTAAAGCGACTGCACGTCGTTTGTAATTCCACGACTGTACGTAGTATTATCCGACAAGAATTCTCCAAACTTCGTGAGATCACCATCGAGTCCTCTAAAAAGTCTTCCTCATCTCTGTTCATATCCGAGTCTCTCTTTGAACAGTAGAAATTCCGTTCATTGATATTTTCGCCAAGTCCTGTACTTTTTTCCTTAGATTCACGGAAAATTTTTGTGGGTCGTTCTGAACTCTTCAAAAGAAGCCTCCTTCATAGGTCCTCTTCTCCGACTCTCTACGGACGCCATTTTAGCTAATCTTTACTCCATTTTAGTCACTTTTCTCTGCAATAGTTATGATGTAGTGTTATCGTTGAGTGATCCAGATTTGAAATCAGCTTCTGCACCTTGCATATATCTTTGTAAATCTTGAGTACGGTTTTCTGCTCTTTCATATTTTTGTCATTTTATGGTTACAATCAATAATTATATTCTGAAATGATATGTGAGGTCCTTCCAAACTCTGATAATTTTTTTTTTTTGTTTGTTAATAATGAAAGCCAAATAGTTGTTTCAAATAACGTGGTATGTTTTCTTTTTCCTTTTTTGTTCTTTTATGTATACAATCAATAATTGGATTCTGAAATGATATGTGAGGGTCCTCCGAGCTCTGATCCAATTTTCTGTTTCCAATGAAAGCCAATTAGTTGTTTCAAATAACGTGTTTTGGACACAGTTCGATGCTGGATTGGGTTTAAATTTAATGATGTGGGTGTGATCTCATCCTATTAATCCTGCCTTTTGTACTCGATGTATGGATGACGTAGTTCTTGGTTTGCTTGCTAAGGTAACAGGGGAAAAGTTGTAAAGAACTCCCAAAGAAGTTGAATCTAATGTTTCATCTGTTTTACCATTTCCAAAAAGTGACAAGTGGTTCTGTTGTCTGATTCAGAATTTGTAGAACTTTTTTCCGCTTTTATCTGTTCCCATGCATTTCTCCCTGCAAGCGAACATAATATTACCATTTACGCTCATTTTGTAGGCAGAGACATTAATGTTGCTGATTTGTGGTAGGGCTTATGGTCTTACATGGTATATTTTGTGGGTTGACTTGACGCATTTTTTATTCAGGTTTTGTTAGTAAACTTAATAATTATCCACACAAGCAAATGCAAAGGTCTTTAATTGGGTTTGTATGGTTTAAGACAGATATGGGTGTATATCTCAGCACTCCCAAAACCGAAAAGTTCTCTGAAGATGGGGAGAATGATCGGCTTAGATTTGGTTTATCATCCATGCAAGGCTGGCGTGCAACCATGGAGGATGCTGTGAGTAATTAATGAAACTTTTTTGTGCCTCACTACAGTTTATCTAGTACATACAACACACACACACACACACACACATATATACTTATCCAAAAAGAGCATTCAACATGGATAGTCTTCTTTGATTAGCGCACTTTCAATAAACATCATTATAGTTTAAAGTGTTCTCACTTTTAATAGTGGTATAATGTTTTCTTATAACAATATCTTTGGTATATGGAGTTGCTTCTTAAGGATTGCGGAACATTACAAATAATTATTTATTGGTCTCCCTTGATTTAGCTTTTTCTGGACTTATCTGATTATATCTATATAACCTAGATTATTATTATTTTTATCAAATCATTAATATGCTGTTCATTGATATTTTTATTGCTTTTGTCAGCATACTGCAAATCCTGATCTTGATCCGTCTACTTCGTTCTTTGGTGTTTTTGATGGTCACGGAGGTAAGAATTGTCAGGTTCAGATATTTGCATCTGTATATTTTGACTCATGTAATAGGGATCTCTTCGTGTGGCATCATTTTTTATTTATCTTTCTGTAGCTTTCCAGTCATTGCTCATCCTGTCGTTTGGAATCATATAACTTGATAGAAAGGGGTGATTGCTTATGTTACAAAATTATGCGAAGCGGGTTCTGTCAGATCCAATCTGCTTGTATTTAGTTAATTTTTCTGAGGTCTACAGTGTGCTTGCGTATAATTGGATTAAACTTTATTTATCCAAAAAAAGAATTGGATTAAACTTCTGTAAGCATTAAGCATGCAGATTGGTTGTTATGGTGAATCTTTATCTTTTTGTAAATATATTCAATATTTCCAAGCTTCTGTTGAGCTAATAATGGTTGCTCAATTGGTTCCATTCTGTGTATTCATTAAAAACTTTACTTGCAAGTGTCCATTTCAGAGTCGTAGAAATCATCTCTGAGCTTGATTTGTTTTATTTATTTATGAACTTCCCATGAAATTTGCTTGCGTTCACATATTAGCTTATAGTAAAGGTGTAATGCTCTAATGGAAGGCCCAAACAACATAGTCTATATTTCAAAATGACTAGTCAATGATACAATTGGAGCCTTATTGGAACATTATAAAGAGCAAGAACTTCTTATTCCTTCTATCTACCCTTATTCTATATACTACCTACCCTAATCACTTATCATGATGGGGTATCAACAATTTCCCCCACTTACAAATGGTATCACAATCTCTGTTGTAAGTAACACGGCTCAAATCTCACATCTTTTATTGGGATAGGCTATGATACTATTTGTAATACCCCAATAGAAGGCCCAAACCATATTGGCGATACTTCAAAAAGACTAGTCAATAATACAATTGGAGTCCCATTTTAATATTATAAAGAGTAAGAACTTTTCATTCTTATACAATGTGGGATCCCATATACTACCTCCTATCATCACTTATTCGAATGGTTATCACAAAAGGACAAGAGATGTATGTGAATTGGCAGTTCATTTGTCTGTAGATCTTCTAATATATACTTTATGTTTGATTTTCCTGATTCCTTTCACAAACTGTTTGGGAGGTGTGGGCAATGCCTAGGACCTAATCCTGCTGGTATGCCTATAATTATTTATATCCCATACACAAAAAACAAAAAGTTCTTGTGTGGTTCTAAGATGCAAGTCTTATTCCAATGCTTTGGTCGGCAGGGATTGGTTATACCACATGGCATGAATCTTTAAGCATGCTAGAAAATATTTTGCCTCTTAGAAGGATGAAGGTTGTCTGTCATTCTGCTCAAAATTGATTGTCCTCAGACTCATTTACTTGCATCATTTAAAGATTAGATTCTCTGGTGTTTCCTTTGCCTGTAGGCTGCTTATGATTAAGATAAAAGAACTGGATTTTAAACCCTGTTTATAATTTGCCTCTCCTCTGCTCTCACTTAGTGTTCTTGATCTCTGTGCAGATGAGGGAAGGGTTTCTTGATTATCATTTTGTTGTGGGGGCTTACACAAAATAGTCTTAATTCAACATTTAAGGAAATAGCTCTAACATACTAGATGTTTTTTTTCCAGATGAAATTGCAATTGTGTATTACACATTAGATAAATACCCAGCATAAAGGCTGAACCCCTTCTGTTCTTATAAATACGTACCTTATTCTTTTGTTACCGCTAAGATAATTATGCTAATGTAAATCCAGCTTTGCAGGCAAGGTGGTTGCAAAGTTCTGTGCTAAGTATCTTCACCAACAGGTGCTCAAGAGTGATGCATATGCTGCTGGAGATATAGGAACCTCGGTTGAGAAAGCCTTTTTCAGGTTACACAATTTTATTTCCGGAGAAACCAGTTTTTTCTCATCACTTTCTTGTGATTGTCGTGGTCACGTTTATAATAAGGATCTATATTGGTGCTGGATGCTGTTTCAAAAGCTGCTGTTCTGCTTAGCAATAAACATACCAAAAACTCTGCTCCTGACATGTGTATATACCAAGAACTTTTAGTGGCATCATTTTGTTTTTAGCAAAAAGGTTATGTATGTATGGATACCTGCTATATGTTTTCTTGTCTGCACACACGCTTTATGTATATGTTAGTATGCGTTATTGCATGCATATTCATGGATGAAGGCAGTGCTTATAATTTTGCATTGCTTTTGTGATGGGGAGTTAATGCTTCCTGGCTTGAGGGATACAATGTTATATATCCCATTATTTGCTTATTTTATGAGTGGCTTTCAACTTGTTTGTGCGAATATGTTTCTATTGTCAACCATGTTGAGGGTTTGTTTGGAAGATGGGTGGTTTCATCTCATTTCATCTCATTTCATCTCCTTCTCAAATATCATTCAAACACAAACACTTTTCAATTTTAAATCATTGCCTAATCCTTGCAGTTTTTTCAAACTTCCAAACAAAATACAAAAAACAATTAAACTTTTTCAAATTCCAAAATAAAAATATTTTAAATTTATAATATTTTTATTCAACTTTTCTCTCTCCTTTCCCAAAATCCCATAAAATTTCATAACTCAAACATTTTCACTACTATTCACAAGCCATTTCACTACTATTCGCAGATTTTTCATCTAATCTCAACTCATCTCATTCTCCAAGCATCCCTAGGTTACACGTACAATCTCTTCGTGGTTCCAACTATTGAGGTTTTGGTTTTGCAGAATGGATGAAATGATGCGCGGACAAAGGGGCTGGAGGGAATTAGCTGTTTTGGGTGATAAAATAAACAAGTTTACTGGCATGATAGAAGGGTTGATTTGGTCTCCAAGGAGCAGCGATAGCAATGAACAAGTTGATGATTGGGCTTTTGAGGAGGTAGGTGAAAACAAGATAAAGTTATTCTCCTTATATACTGTCAACACTGATCTGCTTGATCTGATATTTCTATTTTGTTTAGTCAATGCTTGGGTTACTCGGTAAGTGGAACTAGTGTAAGGTTGAGGAAAAAAAAATGTTAGCCATGGTACACCAGTTTTCTACTTGGATCACTGCATAAGACAGGCCAACCTTAAAGTGGAAATCAGTCAATAGAAACTTTGGAGGCTTTGATGTTTCTTTTAGACTTGATAATGGATTAATATCATAGTTAAGAGACAGCGTTTAAAAATTTATTTCCCAAATGCATGTGTGCATTATGAACAAACACATACATACAGAATCCTTCACACCTAGGTATGAAATGTAAGTGACGTCAACAATGCTGGTTCATAAAAGTGACAACAGTTTTCCATAAGTAAATTAAAGACAGTACTAAGTACACTTTAACTTTGACCGTTATATGAGTTTCAAATACACCTTTGAGCCTCCAAAGTTTGCACATGCATCTAGTGGAGCTTATGGGGTAAGTTTGTGGAAATTCATTAGAAAGGGATGGGATGCTTTTGCAAAAAATTCAGTTTAAAGGTGGGGAATGGGAAGAGGATTCTTTTTTGGCATGATCAATGGTGTGGGGATGTTGTTTTAAAAGATCAATTTCCAGCCCTATTTAGAATTGCAAGGGAACAACAAGCTGCAGTTTCTGATTTGTACTATAGGGGCAATAATAATATTGTTTGGAATGTTGTTTTTAAGAGGGATGTCAATGATTGGGAAGTGGATGAAATTCAAACATTGCTGGCCATGCTTTTTAGTTCAAAACTGTTGATGGGAAGAGAAGATGGCATGGTGTGGACTCTTGAGGCTAATGGACAATTTTATGTTTCTTCTTTTTATAGAACTTTGTCCAGCCATAGTTCTTGTGTCTTTCCTTGGAAAAATTTTTGGAAAGTGAAAGTCCCTCCTAAGGTTGGATTTTTCTGTTGGGTGGTTTTGTGGGGAAAGGTGTTGACAACCGATAATCTTAGAAGGAGAGGTATGGTCATTGCTGACTGGTGTGTTATGTGCAAAAGTAATGGGGAATCCGTTAATTATCTATTTTTTTATTGTGAAGTGGCAAGATTCTTATGGCATGAAGTTTTGAGCTGGACTGGTTTTCATTGGGTTATGCCCAAAGATGTGACAGATTTATTAGCTCGGTGAATTTGTTTCAAGAATTGCAAAAAGGCGAAAATTGTTTGGAAAATGATTCCTCTTTGTATTATGTGGTGCTTATGGCTTGAAAGAAATGGGAGATGCTTCGAAGACGAAGAGCGTTCTTGGGGTGATGTTAGGGGTTTCTTCTTGAGCACTTTGGGTTCTTGGGTTAAATCTTTTGTAATGGTTGATGATTTTCAGATTTTGTTTTAGAGCTTTGTGGGTTTGTTTTTCTTTTTGTTGCATGAAGGAAGTAGGTATTTACTTTTGTATATGTCCTGTGTACTAAGGCATATGCCTATTTCTATGGAATAAAATCTTTTATTACTTATCAAAAAAAAAGTTTGCACATGCATGAGTTTCGTGAACGGTAATTCTCTGGAGCAACAATAGCAATCGTAAAATGCAATTTGTTTCCTGAGTCTTTAAGAAACAAGTTTTAAAGAGAGAACTTATTGTTGCCAGGGGCCTCATTCTGATTTTTCTGGACCAACTTCTGGGAGCACGGCCTGTGTTGCAATTATCAGAAACAACCAACTTGTTGTTGCAAATGCTGGTGATTCTCGTTGTGTGATATCTAGGAAGGGTCAGGTAACTTTTAAATTACTGGAGTTCTATATTTAATATGTTTCTGATGTTGAAAAGTATTATTATCTTGTTTTGAGAGCCTTCAGCTGTTAAAGATGCTGTCCACTGTGTGGTAATTTGTAAAACACTTCAGCGGTATTCTCTCGTGGGTAGGAGTAATCATAAATCATTTCCCAATTTTATGGACAACACCTGTAAACCTCCCTTTTGAGTAAAATTAAATGAGCTTGTTCTCCACTCAATTGATGGGTTCTCCCCCGGTTGCACAAAAATATCACTTGAACAGCAAGATTGGATCCTTAAAGGGGCTTAAAGATCCATAGAAAAGTGTGTAGAACAATTCATTTCTTAGATTTGGAAAAATAACAGTCCCCTAGGACTCACTCTACAGGCATGTTGAGACTAAGGTCTCGTTTGTTTTTCGCAGATGAAATAAGATGAGTTGAGATGAAAGTTGAGAATTGAATAAAATATTAATAAAATATTTTTTTTAATATATATATATATATTTTTTTTTAGATTTGAAAAAGTTGAATTATTTATTTTATTTTATATGAAAATTTGAGAAAGTTGTAATGATGAGATGAGTTGAAAAGTTTTGTAAAAATAAATGAGGCCTAAGGTTGATGTTTGCCCCAAATTAATCAAAATTTTTATGGACACGGTACATAAGCTAAGACTGGAACAGATCTCAATAAAAAATATCGATCAGATTTTACTTTACTGGCTGTTTTTGTGGCCTTTCTCTCTCTCTCTCTCTCTCTCTCTCTCACCTTTTTACTGGGCTTTCTTTTACAGGCATACAATTTGTCTAGGGATCACAAACCTGATCTTGAGGTTGAGAAGGAAAGGATTTTAAAGGCTGGTGGTTTTATACATGCAGGACGAGTCAATGGCAGTTTAAATCTCGCTCGAGCTATAGGTATCTTGGCTATGTGAACCTCTAAAAACCAGATTTTGAAGTTCTAATTACTTAAAAAAACATTAAAAAAAAAAATTATTTTTAAAAAATCCTTTTTACTCTAAGTTATTGAGCTGCTGGCTTGTGCTTCGTCTTTATATTTGAGCTCAATTGAAAACACGAAACTTGGGGACGTGATCTCTGGAGCTTCCTCTATGTAGGCAATCAAATTCTTTTAGTACAAGCCCAGAGCTATTGTTTTTGTAAATTGAATGTGTGTGTGTGTGTATGTATATATATATCGGTATAATTACACATTCCTTGGGGGAGAGGGAAACCTTTTTTGTGTATTTTCAAGAATTTGATTAGGTTCCATTTACTGCAGGGGACATGGAATTCAAGCAAAATAAGTTTTTGCCTGCTGAAAAGCAAATTGTAACTGCTAATCCAGATATAAACGCTGTATGTATATTCTTGGTACTTCGCATGTATACTTCCCATATACTTGGGATTTGCCTACTTATAATGAATAAAATACTTTGATTACCGATAAAAAAAATGTATATTCTTGGTAATTTGAAAAAATTGGTATTTATATTATGTGCTCATGTGATAAAATTTTGGGTTCTAAAATCTACAGTCTCCAAAGATTTTGTACGGATACTTTAACATCTGTTTCTTTGTCGAGTTTGAATTTTCCTAAACATTGATAAGCAATTACTTGTTCTCTTCAGGTTGACCTTAGGGATGATGATGAATTTATCGTGTTAGCATGTGATGGCATCTGGTAAGCATCCTTTTTTTTTTTTAACGCTTTAGCTTATTATGATGGAATAAGACTTACCAAGCCAAGAGTGCTTTCATGCTTCCAAACCATTTAAACCTGAAAGCTAATATAATGAATTTAAGCTCATCTTGTTTAAAGAAATGGAGTGTCTTTTAATGAGGTATATGTCATTTCAATTGTGGTTTTGGTATATGCTAGATTTCATTGCAGCTGTGGTTTCCATACACTCGTGTTTGATTGCAAGTGCAAGGTGCATCTTACAATCCTTTTATTGAACGAGATTGCATATTTCCACAGAAATCTTGCAATAAAATGTTGTTTGATTGCAAGAATTGTATGCAATATTGTTTTATCAGGTTTCATTTCTTACTTATTTTTAAAAAAAAAAAGGTTATTACCCTGAGTGACGACATGCATAGCTAGCCTAACCAGCACAAAATGTCAAAAAGATTGATGTTTCTGCCGGGGCTCTCGTTCAGCTTCCTTCAAATGACCCAATAGGGCTGTTACCTAACTTTCTGGAGTACACAAGAAGTATACAAAAGAGAATGCCTAGTTATAAGATTTTGCATCTTTCCATCAAATTAGATTTTACATCTTAATTGGTTAGCCCTTAATGGATGTTAAGATCGGAAGTAAGCTTTACGTTGGCTGTTACAAATGTAGATAACTGTGGAACTGTGTGCATCAGATCCATATCAATAAATTTTGCTGTTGGGAAATCTCAAGTTGTTTTTGACTTACCAGGCTATAACAATTGGTATTAGTATCCCAACATATGTTCATCATGCTCTTAATTTCAACATATTACTATTTCAGAGAATATAACATGAGGTATGAGGAATATTCCTAATGTGGACTTATGGCATTCAAGCAATCAAAAATTGTGCTAGACATGCTCCTCTAATAAGTAATAACTATGTAGTTTGATTAATGCAGCAACAGATGATTTCAATGTATATGAGGTTTTTCTACTCGTTACTCGTTAGTCCTTTCTATTGGTAATGTTCAACTGTCAAATTATGTTTTGCTAATCCAATCATGGAATTGCACTGATGAAGGGGATCTTTAAGAAACTTGATTGTAGGATTAAATTTTGCTTAACCTTCAAACTTCTACAAAATGTAACTGTTCCTTCAAACTTCTACGAATTGTACCTGTGGTCTACTTGGATAGAAGATGCAAATTATGGTTGCAAAGCCAAGCTGCATCAGGGAACATCTGAGGTAGAAGAACACGGGCATTTCTTCACCAAAGCCGCCCCAAATCTAAAGAAATCCGTTCTTGCTACATTTTAGTGTATTCTTTTCCAAAATGGTCATATTGAGAAAAGATCATGTTTTACTGCCGTAACCTTTGTTTTTTCTTTCTTTCATGTTGTCTCCCCGTAAAGGTTTAAAGCTAAGTAAGAAGTTGCGTCTTACCAATGTAAGAATTGTTTCTCTTTCTTTGTGGAAACTAGAGAACAAGGTAGCCTGTTCTGATTAAAATGGAAGTAATGAGATGTTGAATGGCACATCCTTTTGCGCAGGGGTAGTTTGATGTGACTTTGGGTGACAGATTCCTATTGAGCCTTCTTTTGTACTGTTTGTCACGCAAGGACACCCAATAGAAAAAAGCCTTTGATCAATATAAGAAATACTGTAGTTTTGTTTATTCCTACTAACTAGTATTATTGATATATTTGTCCTGCCAGTGAGTTTCATTATGTAATGAACTATTATCACCCATTATAACTCCGTGGCATGTGATTTTGAATCTTTATATGGGGATTACTGTCTCTGTTAATTGCTTTCAGGGATTGCATGTCCAGCCAGCAACTGGTTGATTTTGTTCACGAACAACTAACGTCGGTGAGTGCATGGGTCTCTACCTCTAGCCCTGTCATTTTAGTAATTTTTTACTCTTGTTTTATTATTAGTATTATTACTATTTCTAGAATACACATTGGTTGCTTTGTATCTTTTTTTATCCAAAATCTAGACAAATCGACTCTACCTGGATCTTGCTTTGGGAGAACTTTGATGGGGTTAATTTGTGCGGTACCTGAATGAAAATGCAATAACAGACGGTATTCAGAGAAAGATTCTATTTCCTTTTCATCTGAAACCTTAGCACAAATCTAAGTTACGAGTAGAATTTGGAGCATTTGATAGCTAGTAGGGAAAATACTATATATTTAGCTGGTTAAGGTCATGCACATTGTTTGGTCTGGAGCTGTATGTTTTAAAATGGATTGCGTTGACTGTAACCATTGTAAATCATGCAGGAAAGCAAGCTCTCTCTGGTGTGCGAGAGAGTGCTTGATAAATGTTTGGCACCATCAACAGCCAGAGGCGAGGGATGCGACAACATGACCATGATCTTGGTGCAATTCAAGAAACCCATTCTGCCCACAGCATCGGCTAATGACCAATCCTCACCATCCAAACTAGCTGATCCTGAATCAGAAATTGGGGAGGGCAGATCATAGTTGCTGCAGTGTAGCCACAAATCAGATCCTATACTGGATAACTTGCACCAGAAGAAAACGAGAGAATCCCTATTTTCTTGAAATTATGGGCTCTCAGATAATTGAATTGTAGATGGCTTTTTTAGAAGATATTCGGATCAATTATGAAGAAAAATGGGTGTAGTCGTTGTGCTTGTTTAGGTTTGAGAATTTGTTGATGCCATAAACTTGAATAAAAAAAATGTACAGTTTTATAAGAACCCACATGTTGGCTGGCAAAGTGTGTCTGTTTGCCTACCAATTGGCAATTATGCACCTCTGCTTTCCTTCTCCCCCAATCTCACGCTCTGGACTGCTGGGGATAAAGAAATGAGAAGTGTTTCATATCTTTCTCCGTTTTGTTTGAAAAAATGTCATCTATCGCATTCATTCTTCCTATATAACTAATAAATGGAAACATTATTAAGATTTATCAACTTACGCATCCTGCTTCAATGAGTCAAATAATTAAATTGCTAGAAGTAACCGTTTACTAATAACTGAAAACACAAGTTTTTTCCCAACCTAAAAAGTGCTTTTATTTTTAAGTGTAAAAAATGCTATTTACATACAAAGGACAGAGCCAGAGGATAAAACATCAGATAAACGTATGGCTACAAATCAATATGATTTTGTTTGGTTGGACCAAAGGAAATGATTGGTACACCCAGTTTTCACAAAAGAGAGATAAACCAGTCTACTTTTGAGAAAAGAATTTATCTTTGAACTATTTACAACCGTTGGTAACTAATGTTTGAGTTCATCCAACGGTCCAAAGCACATTGCGGTATATTCGGTACAAAGTATTGGATTTCAATCTCAATTTATTTTGGTAAAAGTAGCAGTGTAAATAGTCCGGTCCGATCTGGTCTGAAAAAAATGTGAACCAGTTTTATTTGGTTTAAAATTTTTTTCACTCTGAACCGAACCGAACCGAACTTCTATTTGGTCCATATTGATCCGGTCTAATTCGGTCAAGGGACAGTCCAGTCCGATCTAGGGACACCTGATATGATTTAATAGGTTAAATTTAATCCAAAATCTTGCAATGATGAAAAATAATTTTAGTCTAAATTTAATTATTTTCAGCCCAATTTACGTATTTATCACATATTTAAACCAAATAATTTATTTAAAAAAAACTTACTCTTAAAATAATTAGCAAAAGAAAAAATAATTTAAATAAAAAAGTATAAAAAAAGTATAAATTATAATTTTTATATTATAATTAGCCAATTACTATAAATTATAATATGTTAATATTATAAGAGTATATATTATATATTAATATATTATACTACCACTCTTAATCTATATTAATATTATAATTTATATACTATTATTTATATATATATATATATAAAGAGTCATTCAGTTCAATCTGAACTGAAAATATTCAATTCATACAAAAAATAGACCGGATGGAATAAAATCTCATCCAATCTAGTTTGGTCTATCGATTTGATTCAATCTTCTTACACCCTAGGTAAAAGAAATTCTGTACGTATTTTAATTTTTAACCCACGATAGCTGGTTACAAGGTGGTATTTATTTTTTGGATTAGACTTCATTAAGGATCCGACGGTCATATGAGATGAGTTGCATCTCTATACCTGGAGCCCAATAGTTGTTCTTTTCTACGTCTGTAATTGTTAGCCTTAAAATTAAAAATTAATGTACCTTTAAAAGAGTAGTGTTAATGCCTCCTTAATTTGTCTACTTATTATATCTCATATTGCAATTATTTTAAATATTTTTTAAACATATTTAAATATTTTTAAAAAATATTAAAATAATATCAATACATTAATAGTCACTTCTTTAATTATTAAATAAAAAAAGTAAATATATAAGCAATTAAAATTAGTGGACGAATTGAGATAACATAATAACATTTTTCATCTTAAAAATTTGAAGAAATGTAAATGAAATGATTTACATTGACTTTGAAAACTTGAAATATGAGCTACAGTAATTTTCAGTGATTTTTCACATTTGAAGATGCACTAATTATCTTTAAAAACATTATTTGATTCTTAAAATCAGACCAGCACCAACTATTTTATGGAAAAAAAACATAGGTGTAATATTATAGTGTAATATTCTAAAAATAGACTCAATTACTGTTCACAAATCAAATGATTGGTGCAATATTATTATTCATTAACATATATTTAGTGTAATTGTAAAATATGAAAATACTAAAAAATATTATTATTAAAAAAATATTATTTTATTATTATTTTAAATAATTTAATGCGAGATTATAATTAGAGAAGTTTTAAATTTATGAAAAATGTTTTTAAAGATAATTGTAATAAAGTTAGGCCCCGTTTGGATTCGAAGATGAGATGAGTTGAGATGAGTTTGGTTTATTTTTTAATATTATTATTATTTTGGGATTTGAAAAAGGTGAGTTGGAATTTGAAAAATGTGTATTGGGATTTGAAAAAGGTGTATAAAAATTTGTATTTTGTATAAAAAATTATAAAAATATAATGATGAAATGGAAGTGAGATGAGATGAGCTCAACCTACTTCCGAATCCAAGTAGCCCTTAATGTTAATGCTCGAACATGGTGTATTGGTACTTTCAACTCCACTTCTTCTTACCGTTGCAACTTCCAAGGTGAGTTGAAGTTGTCAACTGCAACCCAGCAGCAAACAGCAGCCATTCATCTCCTGCCTTTTCTTCACCTCCCCATTCTCTCTCTCTCATGCCATACCCAAACCTTCTTTCAAAAAGGCTACATAAATATCTTTTTACACTTCACACAAACAGACCCTCTCTCTCTCTCTCTCTCTAAGAATGAGCCAACTGGACCCAAATTTGTAGAGAAGGAAAAAAGGAAAAAAAAAAAGAAGAAAAGCAAGATAGAATTGGAAGGACGGGAAGAAGGAAAGAAAGATATGTCTTCTATTGTCCTCCAACCACAGCTCTCTCCCAAAGACAAACTCCACTTGCCACAAATGCCCTTCTGCGAATCCCATCTTCGTCACTCGTTCCTCCCCCTCTATCTCCAACCTTCATGGGCCTTTTTGGGTTCTTACATTCAAGGACTCCGCGGAAAGAGAGCCAAACCAAGATACACAGAGCCACCTCTCTCAAAGATTACAATTTTATTGTTATTATTGGTATTATATCCCTTTCTTTCTCTCTCTATCTCTCTCTATATCTCAAATCTTCTTTACCTATTCTTATTAGGTGAGCTTTCACTTTGCAGATTTGTTTGGTCTCCAAGTTTTGGTCTTGGAATTGTGGTTTTGGTGGGTTCTCACTCTCATCAATTTTCAGTCTTGACCTTTATATCCAAAAGTCCCAGTTCGAATAGGATTCGTCTATTCTCTGACTACCGCTTTTAGGATCGTATTTAAAGTCGCAATTTTGGAGCAAAGGGCGAAAGGGGTTTTCATTTGTATTCATTGGGAGCGCAATGTTGAAGACTAAGATGAAAAGGGTCGTCTCTGTGGATCCTTATCAATCTCGTCCTATCAATGAAGAGGCTAGGGTTAACCTAAAATATCAAATTTTATTGCAGGAGTACTTAGAACTGCAAAAGGTTTGTATTTTCTCTTCAATTAACCACATTCTCTGTTTTTTATGGGTTTTTTACATTGATTATTATCTGGGTGTGAGTCCTTATGGTATATGTCTTTAAATTCAATGTCATTTTTTAATTCAATTGAAGTCCCCTTGCTGTTCTTGTAATTTGTAATTATAGTTATGATGGTTCTCTGGCGGCTTAGCCTCTAGTTGGTTTCTGAGTGCGTGTGAAAGAAGATACAAAAGTTCGTTTCTGGACCTCTGGTTGGTTTCTGACTACGCAATCTTTTATGATCACAGATTCACAGTGACCTCAATCACGTGATAGGTCCCAGATTATACACAACCAAATAAGAATTTATATTAGGATAAATCTCCACTTAGGGCGGGAGTAGATCACACCGTTCTTCACTTCGGGTGGGAAGAAAACCACAAGACAAAGATAATTCCTGATCTACCTCTTTCTCACGCTGTCATTTACCTATATTAGGGCTGTTATTGAGCCGAGTCGAGCCGAGCTTTGGCTTGCCAATTTCGAGCTCAAGCTCAAGCCCGAATTCGAGTTTTTGTTTATTCTTTGTTCGAGCTCGACTCGATAAACTAAGGTCCTGTTTGTTTTCGAAGATGAGATTAAGATGAAATAAGTTAAGATTAAAGTTAAAAGTTAAATAAAATATTGATATAAAATATTTTTTTAATATGATTTTTGTCTTAAGATTTGAAAAAGTTGATTTTTTTTTTTTTTTATAAGTAAAAAAAATTGAATTGTTTATATTATTTTGTATTGGAATTTGAAAAAAGTGTAATGATTAGATGAGATAAGATGAGATGAGTTTGGAAAACAAACTTGGCCTAAACTTCCAACTCGAGCTCGAACTCGTCCCACAAATGAACTCGAGTCGAGCCGAGCTCGAGTTTGAATTTTTTTTTAATTTTTTGAATAAAATTTAAAAATAAATAACTAATAAAAAATTAATATTTAATATCTAACTAGTTGATATTTATTCATCATAACAATATGTTATATGCTTATATATTATTAATAAATACACATAATATAATAGCATATACGTATTTCACATACTTCCCACATACTAATATATGAAATTATTAAATTTTATAAACTAATTATTGTACAAATTATAAAATATAACTATAAAGTATATTCATCATATAAATATAAGTAATGAGATTATATATTACATATTTAATTATAAAAATGTTATACTTATATTATTAGCAATATATATAACATATATGTGTGTATATATTTATCAATATATAAATGAATTTTAATCGAGTCGAGCTAACGAGCAACTTTTTTTTTTTTTTTATAAGTAAAATATATTAATATCAGGCAAAAGCCAATTACAAAAGTTCACAGCAATTACAAACAAAGAAGTCATGTCCTATCCACTAGGCACATTAGCAACTAAGAAAGCATGTAGGTCCATGCCGTTGAAGTTCACGGCAGTGGACCAAGTACAGAGAGTTCTAAAAAATACAGCAATCAATTCCTCCTTGGTTTTCTCCTTGTCTTCGAACGTTCGCTCGTTGCGTTCTACCCAAAGGCACCACATGATGCATATGGGAATCATCTTCCATACAGCTCTAATATACCGCTCGCCTCTAATGGAATTCCAGCATGCCATTGTTGCCATTACGGTCTCTGGCATAACCCAAGCTAACTCCAACCTACTAAAGACCGCATACCAGAGGGCTCTAGCTGTCTCGCAATGTAAAAGGAGATGATTTACCGACTCCCCCCCATTGCGACACAGACAACACCAATCTATGATAATAATTCCCCTTTTTCCTCAAGTTGTCTGTAGTAAGAATCTTCCCCAACGAAGCTGTCCAAACGAAGAATGCCGCTTTTGGGGGTGTTTTGTGACGCCAAATCTTCCTCCACGGAAATTGCGTCACCGGTCCTTGATTGAGCACTTTATAGAATGAACGGACTGTGAATTTTCCTATGCCTTCAGGATTCCACCATAATCCATCTTGAGTTTGGAGGTTCGGTCTTTGTGAGTAGATGAGACTGAAGAATTCCTCAAAAGAGTTTAGTTCCCAGTCCTGTGCCGCCCGGTTGAAGTTGACGTTCCAATGTAGCCGGCCGCCATAAGCCTCCACTGCCTCCGCCACAGTGATGTTTTTTGCGCTGGCTACCTGAAAAAGAGAAGGAAACAAGTCAGTCAAGGCCCTATTTCCACACCAGGCATCCTTCCAAAATCTAATTCTTGAACCTGCACCACAAAGAAGCCTAGTGTGCTGATGAAAAATATCCCAACCACTTCTAATATTTTTCTATACCCCTACACCACACGATCCCCTGACCACATTGGAGCTCCACCCTCCCTATGCTTCCCCATATTTATGATCAATCACTATTCTCCATAGAGTTTCTGATTCTTGATGATACCTCCATAACCATTTACCGAACAACGCACGATTGAGGCTTATAGCATTACCCTACTTGGCATTACCCAGAGTAACGCACCATTTAAGGATCGTTAGAAAGCGATGGAAGGTGGAGACCATGCAAATCTAAAGCAATGGCCCACGAAAACAAAGTCTTCTAGAAAAAACTCTGAGACTCTTATAAGGATCGTTCATGATTCTCAAAAAGTCTTTCATTTCTTTCACACCAAATGCACCAAAAAATACATAATGGAACCATCTTCCACACTGCTATCATCTGTGATGTCCCAGTGATCCCTCTCCAGCTTGCTAGAAGGTCGACCACCCTACTTGGCATTACCCATGCTATCCACATTTTGCTGAAAAAATAGTTCCACATATCACAAGAAACTCACAATGTAAAAGTAGATGATCCATCATTTCCCCATTATTTCTACACATACAGCACCAGTCCAATATTATGAGGCCACGTCTTCGAAAATTATCATTAGTCATGATCTTCCCTAGGGCTACTGTCCATACAAAAAATGAGACATTGGTGGGTGCTTTGCTCCTCCAAATTATCTTCCAGGGGAAGTTGTGTCTTTGTTGCATGGTAATAACCTCATAAAAAAAGTGTACTGAGAAAACCCCTTTTCTAGAGGGTTTCCAAATCAGCTCATCCTCCCTTGTGGCAGTTGGAGCAGAACTGTACAGCAAATTCAGAAATTCTAGCAAAGCATTCACTTCCCAATCCCATGCATCCCGAGTAAGGCTGATGTTCCATTCATGTTAGCCTTGATTAATAACCCTCAAGTCAGCCACCATGGCTTCTTTTTCCCATGCAATGCTGAAAATTGTTGGGTAAGCATCCTTCAAGGCCATATCTCCTACTGGTGGTTATTTGTGTGGCAGTTTCCTTCTTCTAAGTAGTGTATATAGGTTAGGGCTGTAAATGAACCAGGCCACTCGACAGTCCGTTTGGTACTCGCTCGGTTAAACTCGAATCGAACTAGACTCGTGAAAATAAAAACTCGCTCGTGAAAGCAGATACCCGCTCGATTAGTAAATTATACATATCCGACAAAACTCGACTCGACTCGGCTAAGACTCGCTCGTTTATGCTCAAGTTGCTCATTAGCATGGGTAATGCCAAGTAGGGTAATGCCAAGTAGGGTGGTCGACCTTATAGCATGGGTAACGCACCATTTACCGAACAACGCAAAATGTGGATAGCATGGGTAATACCAAGTAGGGTGGTCGACCTTCTAGCAAGCTGGAGAGGGATCACTGGGACATCACAGATGATAGCAGTGTGGAAGATGGTTCCATTATGTATTTTTTGGTGCATTTGGTGTGAAAGAAATGAGAGACTTTTTGAGAATCATGAACGATCCTTAGAAGAGTCTCAGAGTTTTTTCTAGAAGACTTTGTTTTCGTGGGCCATTGCTTTAGATTTGCATGGTCTCCACCTTCCATGATTTCCTTGTATCTGTTTCTAGCACTTAAATAGGTGTATGCACATGTATACTTCTAGTGTACCTGGGCTACGCCCTTTTCTATCTCAATAAAATGACTTATTTTTTATCAAAAAAATAACCACCAGTACACGTTACATAATGATTACTACCAGTACACACAAGACATAACTATTATTAACTGCTATAAACTAATAACGTTGTCCATCCTTAAAAACGGTTACTTATCATAATAACTCTTATCTCCAGGTCCACATATTTCAGGTTCTCTTCTCTAACCGTCACTTCATGCTCCCATTGTGGCGGTCCTTCGATGAGAAAGGCTTGTGCTGCATTGCAGCGATGCCCTGGAGTGAATCTCTCATACAATTAAAGCACAAACCTCGTTCCCACGGACCATTTCCTCCCAAGAGAGCTTTTTCATTGCTGTCCCTGAAGTTGCTTTCAGCAGGGGGTTTTGTAACTGTGGTTTGGGTGGAGCCGACCCTATTTTTCTGTTTTCTTCTTATGTGATATCCTGTCATGTCATCCTAGAAATTCCGATTGTTTCCTTCAATGTACATGATTGAACATTCTAACTTCATCCAATCTCATCCTTAAACCTTGCAAGGAAGGTCCCAGCTAAAGCATCCTGTGGCCATCCTTCAACCTAGTTTGCCCTTCGTTCAAACTCTCATTGATAATCCCGTACAGGTCCTTGTTGCTCAACTCGTGCCAACACCTTGTCAAAGTTCTCATACATTGTGAGACCGAATATGGGGATAAGCTCATTCTCAAACACCTCCCATGTTAGTGGTTTTCCTGTCTCTTGCAGCATTCTTTGAAGCCATTGCCACCATTGGTTTGCCTCAACTTCCAAATGGAATGATGCCAAGGACACCCACTGGTTTGGAGAGGTTCCTTGAAACTCAAAAAATTGCTCAACTTTGTTAAGTCATTCAGTAGGATCATCTACTGCAAATCGAGGAAAGTCCATCTTGGTAAATCTCAGAGCTACAACTATAGTCGATGAGTCCTCCAACCTTGATGCTCCCTACAACATGGAGCTCTTCTCGTTACCCTCCTCCAGACAAGTCATGAGGCTTCAATGTATCCAAGAAGCTCATGATTTCTTTTAGAGAAGTTTCAATATTGGCTAATTTCTCGTGCTCAAATGCCACACCCCGTCACAAACTGTTCATCAGGCTTCAATTTCTCTATACATTCTTTGTTAGTGCCCATCTTTGATACCAATGTTAGGTCCCAAATTGTACACAACCAAATAAGAATTTATATTAGGATAAATTTTGGAGAGATGTTTGGTGTGGTAACAATGCCCTACAAGATTTATTTCATTCACTTTTCCAAATTGCAAGTGCCAAAGATGTCACAATGGTGGAAGTCATGAAGATCTCAGGAGGGCGGATCCATTCTAATGTCAATTTTAGTAGCGCAGCAAGATTGGAAAATGAGTAGTTTTGCAGATTTTTACAGCCTTATATACTCCATAAGACCGAACACCCAACAAGAGGATGATATGTGGTGGACACCTGTAGGGAAAGGCGTTTTTTCTCTTCGCACTTTTTATAAGGCTCTCACACAAGAGCCTGAAATTCAATTTCCTTATAGAAGGCTTTGAAGACACAAGGCACATCTTGAAACTTCATCTTTTGTGTGGACAATTTCGTTAGGTAAGATTCTCACCACTAACAACTTGAGGAAATTGAGGGTAATCATTGCAGATTAGTGTTGCATGTGTAGAGGATGGGGGTGAGTCGGTAGATCACTTTTTACATTGTGAGTTAGCAAGAGTACTATGGAACGAGATATTCAATAGATTATTGGACTTGGCATGGGTCCTGCCGAAGATTGTGGTGGCAGCAATGGCTTATGCATCATGTGGTGCTTGTGGTAGGAGCGCACTATAAGAGACATGTAGCAGATTGAAGCAGTTTGGAAGATGATCCCTCTATGCATCATGTGGTGCTTGTGGTAGGAGCGCAACGAGCAGACATTTGATGACAAGTAAAGATCGATGGAGGAGCTCAAGTCCTATTTTTTAAAACTCTTTGTACTTGGGCGATTGCTGTAGACTTTAATGGCATGAACCTACATGATTTTCTTTCTTCTAATGCGCCTACTTTGTTAGGGCATAAGAGTTTTTGTACTTGGCTTTGCCCATTCTTTGATCAATAAAATTTGTTTATTTATCAAAATATTTATATAAGGTTAAATCTCATATCAGCCATAACGTTTAATAACTGCTATAAGCTAATCTGAACTACCTATGCTCCCAGATGTTCCATATCAGCCATAACGTTGTCCATCTTTAAAAGCAGCTACTTTACATAATAACCTCCTATCTCAGTGCCTGCATATGACCGGAGGCTACGGGTTCTCTATCATCACACCAGAAATTTTATTGAAGAATGAATAAAATTATTTACTCAGTAATCGATTTTGGCTTGATGTTTTTTGACCAAAATATCAGATTTGATGTTTTTTGTATATTTTTGTGTCATATATTTTTTATAAAGTTTTTTTTGTTGGTTCAAATTTGTTGAATAGGAATTCGTTTCAAAGAAGAAAAGATTGCAGAATGCAGCAGTGAATAGAGAAACCCTTTTGGCTGAAGTCCGGTATGATCTTTTTTTCCTTGGATGGATTTTTGATGTTTTGGTTTTTCTTTTTTCCTAATTTCCTTTTGTTTTCTGATTACAGATTTTTAAGAAAAAGGCATAGATATTTATTGAAGGTACAAGCGCACAAAGGTGAACCAGAATTTGAACAGAAAAAAAATTCAGATATATATTTCTATAATGTTGGTGAAGCTGTTCCAAAACATCAGTCTCCAGTTCCGGATGTGAAACCTATTTTGGTAATAAACTTAGGACTGTTTTGGATTGACAAATATCTTCTTTGTGAGAGAGTTTTATGTGTTGTCGCTGTCTTACATTGTAGAATGACAGAGAACGGAACCTGGACAAGAAAGAACGTATTGTTGGGGAGGCACTGAGAGTGGAGAAGCGGCCATTAGATCAGGTTGCTTTGAAGGTCTAAATTCCACATTTCTTCAGCCCATGGAGAGGAACTATATCCACACTCTCATTCTATTTTCATCTTATTTTACTTATACATACTACATTCAGTAGTGATATAAATTTCATGATAAAGATTCATAAAAATTATATTGCCTTCCTGGTATGATTTCAGAGTCTGATGAATATTTTTGTCTGCACACATTTTTCGCTGAAGTGAGAGGTTTGTTATTTTTTTTCTTTATTTATTAGCCGCTTCAAAGCCAGGACCTTTCAAGCAAAAACATCATCAATTTTTACACTGAAGAAAGCGTTCTCTGCCCAGAGTTTAGGCCCCAGCGAGTTTCGATTTGAGCTTTGCAGTAAATTTTGTTTTCTGTCAGTTCCTATAGCGCTTTCTCTAGTGAAATTTGAAATCGCAAAATTTATATGAATTCTCACATGAAACCGAAAAGAAGACGTAAACAGGGCTAGTCTGAGGAGAGAGATCAAGGAATAGTCTGAATCCCGTTTCTGTGGAATCCGGTTTATCATATTTAAAGGAAAAATCAAAGAATCCCCACAAAATAATAAGGTCAAAAGCTGGTAATCAATGAATCGTCCCCACGTACCCACCCCTCTTCCTCTTTTGGAATCACATCAAAAAATTCCGAGAGAAAAAACCCACAGCGCAACCATCAAACCGCCTTGTAACTTCGTACTACTGCTAGTCGGAGCAACTGCCGGACCCTCAAACTTCACTGGAGAAGGTGCTGGAGAAATGCCAATGTACCCGCGTCTTGAAGAAAGAACCACCACAACCAACTTCTGACCCTTTTCACAGTGTCCTTCAGCTCCGCTGATGAAGTAGAATGGCCCAGATCGGTCAAGTTTCACCTTAGTGTTTCCATCTTTGTACTCTTCAATGGGTTTAGATGTATTGCAGTTCATATAATCTTCCTTGTTCACTTGCAATACAGAGTCTTTCCCGCTGTCATATTTCCACACTGCACGAAAAATGAAAATAGGAGTGTTAGAAAACAAAAAAACAAAACCCACAACTGAAGAAAAAGACCGGTTTGATAGAATCCCAATTCAGGTGACATTACCTAGAGAGTCGCCAACGAGAAAACGAAAATTTCCGGCCCATTGATTGAGGGATTCAGATTGAGTGGACGGAATCTTCCATCCATCTGCACTACCTCCAACCAATATCTCTCTAGCTTCAGAGAAGTTGTAGAGTAATAAGAGCACAAAAGCTGGAATTGCTCTTGAAAAAACTGCCATGGATATCAAGAGCACTACCAGCAAAAATGAAATACGCTGAGAATAGAGAGCTGTTTTCCTTGAGAGAGAGAGAGAGAGAAAGAGATGATTGAGGTGTTGCATTAGGGGTTTGGCGTATTTAAGAAGGCCGAAAGAAAAATAGCCGTTGCGACCTCTAGCCGTTGCGATCTCTAGCCTAAGAAGATGACAAAAAAGAAAAAATTTGAAACGGTCGGTATAGCATGAAAAGTAGTACGAGGAAGAGCAACGGTCAAATCCTCTCTCAATCTTTCTTCAGAGGGTGTTGGAGTGAAAATCTTTGCAAAAGTTGGGCTTGGGTCATATCATTAAGCTGGGCTGAATTTAATATCGTGGAACCCAATGAAAAGGTGGATTGGGCTGCTGCCTTACATACACAAACAAAACAAAAATCATCATCGTTTCTCTTTCTCCTGCCAAGACAACGCTTGACGAGCTGACTGTGCCATGCCACGATCCGGTTCCGTATGCCTGCAAGTGCTCAAGGCTGCACAGCTACGTGTCACGAGAAAAACAGCCGGCCTTGCTCAAACGTGGCTATTCTGTTCTACCTTTCTTTTTGTGCGAGGTTGGCAATTCTGCCTCTTAAACCGACACAGACCCAGTACATTACCGAGAGAGAGAGAGAGAGATCATGGGAGAAGAAGAGGGCTCCAAAAGGCAGGCTGGGCGAAACCAAGGGGAAAGGGAAGGACTGCACCAGAGACGCAGACAGCCCTTAAGCTATAAGAACATGACCATCGGAGGTATCCTTATAACTGCAGCCATTGGGTACTTGTACGCCAAGAAAAGGCCCGAATTCAGAACCTCCCGAGATGGAGCCAAGACTGTTAGAGCCTCGGAACCCGATGACAACCGGAAGTCGCTCGTGGCAGTAGTACTTGTGTGTATGATCAATGGATCATGAGCGTTTTTCGCTTGCATCTACTACTTGTAAAATGTTGCTTTTGTTAGACCTTTTGCACCAACTGTTGTTTTCTGCTCTTGGTTTCCATCGGAATATGTATATATATATATATATATATATATATATATATCATGATTAATGCTTATCTTCTGCATTCTCGAGAGTTGAAAGATTATACATATCAATATGATATCCAAATCATCCAGAACGATTCCAACATAACACCAATCAAAAAATATCCATACCCAAGTATTTCCTTCCTTATTGATAAGGAATTGGCGTCTTAATCTTAATTTTTCTTATGGGTAATAATTGGGTAATAATACAGCCACTTCATACGTGAAAACCGTGTAGATCAGGACGCTTTCACGCAGACGCCTATTCACGCAAACGCCTGGACAGGCTTACAGTTACTGCCCCTGATGAATAAGCAGCAGATCAGTCGCATCCCAATTGAACCCAATTCTCTGTAGAACCCAAGAGAACCTAACCGGCTGGGTTAATTGGGCTGACATTTTCTTCAGCAACCTTCATATTATTGTCCAACCCAAAGGAAAGATGGATTGGTTCCAATAGTAAACTAACAGTTTACTGTACTTGTGCTTATAAGGTTGCATGCCACAGCTACGTGTCACCGCATTGCTCAAACGTGCACAGCTACGTGTCTAACAACCACCAGTACCTGCCAACATAAATCAATAAAATAGAAAACACGTACGCACACATCAGAGCAGCAGAGCTCTCTATAGAACCTTCACCCAGAGACAGAGACAGAGACAGAGACAGAGATCACGGGAGGAGATGGGGAATGGAGGAAAACGGCAGACACCCACAAAATGAAACCGGAAGACGTAAAAGCAGCGGGATTAGAGGGCTCAAGGAAGCCCCCTGGGCAACACCCAGGGGAAGTACTGCACCAGAGGAGCAGGCTGCCTTTTAGCTATAAGACCATGGCCATCGGAGGCCTCCTTATTACTGCTTCCATTGGTTACATCACCTTGTACCTCAAGAAAAAGCCCGAAGCCTCCGCCCGAGATGTCGCCAAGGTCACTATTGGAGCCGCCGAACCCGAGGACACTCGCCCAAGGAAGTAGTACTTTGTGATCAGTTGCCCGAGATCGATGCGGTTTTGCTTGTAAAATTAATGTTTGTTTTGTTGTACTTTGTTTTTGCGATGTTTTCTTGGGTATGGGAACATGATCATTGCTCTTGATATCATGATCAGATTAATATAAACGTTCAAATGTGTTATCACTGCAGCTATTAATTAATCATGCGACATCGATCGATAAGTTTCTATATTCAGATTCTTTTCAGTAGGTTGCAAGAAAAAAGAACTTGCATTAAGCAAAATGAAGAGGAAAAAATAATAAGGTGCATAAAATGTAAGAAATGTTGTCTACATTCCACATTATGCCTGGCTCACCTGGTGGGTTTACTACGTTAAACCTTAATTTCATAGAGTGCAAGTTTCGTGCCTGTTAAATTAAAAACAGTCTCATGTTTGCGTAACTTCAAAGGCCGACTTCTTGTTATATTGGGCACCCATTTCAAGCAAAGTGGCCGATCGAGATGCCAGTGAGTATAGCATGATCACACTATATTGCGTACAACATAGATCACCGCCACGCCGCTCCATTTTGTGGTATTTTGGTTATTATGGAAGAAGTCTGCCTGAAGATATATACGAAATGTCGTATATAATAGATATATATATATATATATATATATACGAAGTGTCATATATAATGTATAGAGGCAGGGGAAATCTTTTGTTGCATAAATAAACTTACAAGGCAATCATTACCAAATGAAGACAAATAGAAAGACGAGATGGCAGCCATCACCCCAAGATCGAACAAGGCAGAAACAAGGGAATTAAGCCTGAAACTGGAAACAAAATGAAGATTCTTCCCTCCATATATGCATGTAGCGAGGTCCGACCCCTCACTACTTTGCATTCTCAAATAAATGGCGATCCGATTAAAAACATTTCCTTTGCAATCTTCTTGGATGAAGACCATAACGACGGAAGAAACGTACAATGGCAAATATATAATATTGTCTATGTTAGCCAACAATCTACACAAGTTGTCTGGCTATCAATCGGAACACAAATATTCTCTAAAAATTAAACAAATAAAAGCTACAGTAACAGCCAGATCATCATGGCCTTGTCACAATTCAAAATCTTGGGAGTATAGTTTTACATCTAAAAACATAATGGTACTTGTAATTGTAGATCTTACACAAATATTGAAGGCTTTTTAAAAGGAAAAGACCACCCGGGGGGTACACACCCAATTGCATTGATTAATCGATCTTCACTGATGAGTAGATGAGCCTTGTGAACCAAAAGCATGCATAAAATCCGATTGTACCAGTTAGAACAAAGAAGGCATACGAAGCAATTAGCATGTATCCAAAGTACAATATCCCAGAGACAAGCTTTGTGATTTCAAGCTTTGTGAAGAAGTAGAACGTTGCATAGAGAAAGAGGTATAGTGCAGACGAGCCTGATGTAAGGTATGACCTCCACCACCACAGGTAGTCCTCACTGCAGAGTTGGAAGTAGCAGAGCACAATAGTTATTTCCGCACAAGTGATGAAGAGGATTACAAAGACCAAGAAGAGGAAACCAAAGATGTAGTAAAACTGATTCAACCAGATTGAGGTAAGGATGAAGAATAGTTCGATAAAAACAGCTCCGAATGGTAGTATTCCTCCAATCAGAATCGAAAAGACTGGGTTCATATACCAGGCTTGCTCGGGAATCTGCCTGGGGATTTTATTTGTCTTCACAGGATCCTCAATTGCTGGTTTCTTGAACCCAACATAGCTACCTACAAATACAAGTGGGACGGAAATCCCAAACCATAGGAAGACAAGTGCGAACATCGTACCAAAAGGCACAGCCCCAGATGATTTCTGTCCCCATATGATAGCGTTTAAGACAAAGAAAATGGAAGAGACGATTGCCGGGAACATGATTGCGGTCCGGAAAGCAGTTTTCTTCCATTCTGTTCCCTTAAACATCTTGTACAAACGAGCAGAAGAGTAACCAGCAAAAAGACCCATGAAAACCCAAAGCAAGAGCATTGCTGTCATGAGACCACCCCGGTTTGAGGGGGAGAGGAATCCAAGGATGGCAAACATCATAGTCACCAGTGTCATCCCAAAAAACTGAACGCCAGTTCCAACATAGACACATAGCAGATTTGAGTTATTTGGGGGCCGGAAGACATCCCCATGGACAAGCTTCCATCCTGTCTCCTCTTGGGCTTCTTCTTGGGTCTCAAGTTCATTGTACTTGGAGATGTCACGGTAAAGTGTCCGTAGCATTATCATTGCCACCATGCCCGAGAGGAAAAGAACAATCATCAAAGAATTGACAATTGAGAACCAGTGAATTTGATCATCGCTCATTAGTAGATAGGCATCCCATCTAGATGCCCATTTCACATCACTCTCCTGAAAAATGATGCGATGATAAAGCAAATTTCAAGCTCAAAAGAAAATGCTAATAGCGAAATAAAGCTATAATTTATAAAACCTTACCTGAAATTCAACATCGTATGTGAATATAATCTCTTTGTTCTCGTCAACCTCTTGGGGAGAGTTGGAATTCATAACCGTGTGTTTTGCATGGGGGTCACAAGTCGTTAAAGTGGTACTCTTATCCCACTTCCCATCATATTCATGTTTAACGCTGTATTTATCCAGCATGCAAATAACATCACCATGAGAAACTATGGAATACAAGAATCAGCAAATAGGAATAATTCAGTAAGAAAAAGGGGATCCAGAAAACTTACCTAAATGGTCTAACCTCAAATCCCACAATTCTTGCAGAGTCTGTTTGCAAATCTCTATGATACTTGACAGTAAATGCCAAATGGTTGTAAATAAAGTACTTGGCACCCTTGCTCTGTACATAATCACTTAAAAGTAAGAAAAAGAAAAGGAAATGGCAAGAACAAAAGTAAATGACGAAAATAAAAGTACATACCCCAGGAATATGGGCTTTGAGCCCAACATGAAATCCAAGCTGATAAGCAGTGGTGGATTGCGACTCCTGGCTTTGTTTGGGCACAACCAGTGGAAGATTATCAAGGATCCTGTCACATGACAGATGCATTAAAAGAATGTAACTTGAAGGCAGATCTAACAGACAGCAGCTAAAAGGTGTTTATTATGAAAGAAAGAATTCCATACATGTTGACCCGATACTCATCATCAATTTTCGCTTTAAACTCCTTCGCAGATTTGGCATCTAGTGTAATCCGGCAAACAACCTTGCACATTTTCGGTACTCGCATATTAAACTGCAAAAAATCCCAGTCAGCTAAGATAACTCAATTATCATAAATTATAAGATGTAGACTTGCAAAAGTATATTCAAAACTAACCTCATAGGGAGAGTTTTCGATACGATCACCACGAAGTACTTCCCCAAGATTCTCTGCGCTGTCCACTATCTTTTTAGGCGGGCAATAAGGAAGAGAATAATATGTGTAAGGAAGCTGAGTCCTTGTAGAGATTAATTTGTTCACTTTCACTTTTAGAGTATCTTCCTGCATCCAAAGAAAATTAAATCACAATTGAGTTGAATGATTTGTAACAAAGTTATTCTATTCTCAAACCAATATGTAGATCACACCATCCACATCACTTAAATGACACGACTTTATTTGTAAGATTCATATTCCAAATCAAATGCCATGTAAAAAATTTTATTAGGTGTGTTATCCACACAGCTTATAGATAGATTTTTTCTCTTTAACACGTGTTTTGGCACAGAACAAATTCGAGCATCATAGAGAGCCAAACAATTATTATCATAAAATAATAGCACTTACCAAAAATTATCACTATTAAATCAAAGCAAACACAAGAGAACAACTAACACATTTTAGACAACATGAATTACGAAGCACATCTCAGTGCGGGCCCATAATTCTTACCAATTTCTTCTTTATAAGTAATAAGAAATTTTATTAATGCAAGTAAATAGGCATAGCCCAAATACACAGAAAGTACACAAGTAGA
This sequence comes from Platycarya longipes, assembly GCA_036559045.1. Lineage (NCBI taxonomy): Eukaryota > Viridiplantae > Streptophyta > Magnoliopsida > Fagales > Juglandaceae > Platycarya > Platycarya longipes. The sequence goes on along the minus strand of CM071795.1, from coordinate 41,998,733 downwards.
AATACATAAATACAAGCTAAGGATTAGGAAATTCTTACCAATTTCTCTTGCTATTTGGTACATTTTTTTATAAGCTAGCTATTTGCCACATAGAAGGAATCAATCAAGATCTCCATTAGAGAGAGTCATGTGGAGATGACGGTAAGTCGTCTCACACATTCTAATTTTGCATTCCAGTTGGGTGATTTTCTGACCTTTTTTTTTTTTTTACTTTTTCTGTTTTCTTCATTCCCCTAGAAGCGCTGTGATTTTCGTATTATTAGATATATGCCAATTGAACAGGATGAATCCCAAACCTTGTCCAAAAGCTTCACTGGGCACAATTTTTTTGTAAGTATTTCCACTCGGCACAATGATAAAGCCAAGTTCCCCAACCTGCTTTTACTAATCAGCAAATTTATAAAAACTATACGGTGCGGGATTACATACTTCTAGACCACTCATTGGCCAGAATTCAAGTCATTTGATGTGGTTAGCAAACCATCTTATTCACCTTCAGGAAAAATGAAAAACCAACATCTCCACTCCCGCAGTTGTAAGATTGGATTGTTCAAGCTGAGTAGCTTCATCTCAAGACTACAAAAAAATGCATCAAGCATACTACTTGGGTGCGAAAGTTATTTATATTCCTCACGCATTCAGTCAGCCAAAATATCGCATTTAATTCAATAATCCATCATATTGGAGTATTGTATGCGTTGAGATAGTGGCAGGAGGAGCCGCAGTTGTTGTCACAACCACCATATAATTCATTTGATCGTTTTTTATTTAATTTGTTGAGTCAATTAGGAAGGCATGTGCACTGAACCCTCATATGATCACTGCCCATTCACTTCAGTGTTCTTGGAGGTTATTATCCACGAAAATTTCATACTACGTAATCCCTGTAAAATATTAGTTGTTTTTAGCTGCCAGAATTGTCACTTAAGATTATTAATAATGTTAAAACAACTTTTTTTTCTTATCTGAAGTCTATGTAAAGAGGTCGAAATGTTATCCTAAACGCTCCTGCAATCACAAGAGTACCTAAATCATGCTCAAAAGCCTTGACCAATTGGCTCCGTCACCATAGCTAATAATAAAAGAAGCCGTTGTGTTTCACAAACTCTAAACGACTATTTCCAGAAAGCGCGAGTTTGTTCGCTGAAAAAGAGTTTGCTTCTCTCTAAATCTCAGAATTCCCAACAAGATTGGGATCTGGTGATGGAAATACCAAAGCGCACCCGAGACTTGTATAGTTACAATAGTATTGTTTTAATTGAGTGACTCACAATTCAACAAGACGGTACAACCAGATGCTTAAATTTTATCTATTTTTTCATTTCCTCAGTTTTCTTGGAATCCAAAGTGAGTGGAGACAATCAGAAGGCCTATACCATACACAGATCCAAGGTATGCATAAAGATCAGGCACTTTCATATCTACAAGAACATACATGCATCTGTATGTAAATATGTGTATACACATGCGTGTCAGATGGATATATATATAGAGAGAGAGAGAGAGAGAGAGAGAGCTGACCTTCTGGAAGTCCTCGGGAGCGACACCGGGGAGATAGAAGCACAGGCTGCCATGGACCAGAATCAGAAGGAGTGCAGAGATCGAGAAAGTACGGACAGCTAGCGGTCTTCGAAACGCCATGGCGTTTCGTCTCGGATAGAGAGGCAGAGAGATCTGGGAGATTCGTAAATCGCAGCTGTATATAGTAGGAAGGAAGAGGGAGACAGGTCAATAATAAGGAATATGAGCTGGGTTTATCCCTCCGGTTTGACTGGTACGGTGACTTTAGGTTCCTATCGTTCTCTCGAAAGACGATAAACACTAAGTGGAAAAGCCCAAGTCCAAAATGGTCGTTGGAGCGATTTAGGTAAGGCCCGCCACCGAAGCCTGCCAATATTTATAAGAAGAGAATGTATAGCCCATGGCAGCGAAACAACTTCAATCACTTTGAGCAGGTACTGGGCCCAAGCCCACATCTCACCAGCACTTTCGGCCGAACACACTTATCTCACAAGCAATTTTTTCCCCCAAATATCATCAACCATTTTGATTTCGTGGGAAAGAAAATGTGTTATAAGAAAATAATTTACATAATTCTAAATTTCATAAGTTCCTTATATTTTTTTTTGAAAAAAATGTGATATTACTTAGGAAAAAAAAAACATGTATTTTTTTAGATAAATTTTATATGAAAATCTTTTACCACACGCCTTCATCTAATCAACGCGTAATTTTTTTTATTTTTGTCCTTATATCTTAATACTTAAATGTGTATGTTTAAATAGAAGGAAAAAAAATAACAAATTATATGTTGGTTAGTATAGTATTTTTTTTAAGCACTTGCAGGAGAACGACTCATCCTAATATTATATCTAAAAAGTAAGAGTAATACTAGATACAGTCATGAGTCGTGAAAGCACCATGCATTCTTTTGTAAAAAGAGTGACCCATTTTTAAAATATAAATTATATTATGTCTCATATTTTATTTTATTTGTTTTTAAAAAAATGTACCGTACTTGCATATTCTATGACACTAACGTTTATTTGGATAGTGAGTGATTTCAAATATTTTATAAATAATAATGATAAAATATAGATTAATAGTAAATAATAATAAAAAAATAGATAAATAATAATAATAAAATAATAACCCAAAATAGGGCTTGAGAGCATGAAACCTGGAGAGAATATGTAGCCTGTAGGTGAGTAATTCGTACAATGATGCCAGACTTTAAGAGCATGAAACCTGGAGAGAATATGCAGGAGTTGCAACCCAGCACGAACAGCACCCAAAAAATAAAAATAAAAAGAGCGAAGACATGTTCCGAGGAAGGAAGGAAGGAAGGAGATAGGGCAGAAAAGAGCATCCCACCACATCGGACATTGCTAACGAAAAGGCCATCCAGCCACGTCCCAACCATTGTGACATTAGGGACCCTAGCTCCCCACCACACACCCATCTTTTCCATTATCATTGATTAATTTAACTTAAATATTTAAATCATGCTTTTGTTTCCCACGCCTACCCTAATTTCGCCAGTAATTTTATTCCATATAACAGCTAGCCAGCCACCCACACATGCTCATCATTTCACTGCCAACTTATGCCTTTTTTCTCAAACTATTTTATAAAACCACACGTACTATCTGCTCCACCTATCACACCTCGATCCGTAAAAAGCTGCATTTTCCACCACTACCTGCCCCTATCCACTTACAATCATTACCAACATGTTTATATATCTATATATATATATAAAAGAGTATGGACATTAGATTAGTTAAATATTTTTTTTTAAATATAATTTTATATTAATATCCAAAAAAAAAATATTATCTTTAATCAAAAATGATACTTTTGAGTATAGTAAAAAGTAAAAAATTACTTTTTATTTTGAAAAGTTAAGAATTTGATATTTTACTATTTACTTTTCAAAACAAAAAATATTTTTTTATTTTTTTATCACGCTCAAAAATGCCATTTTTTATAAAAGATGGCACTTTTTTTTATATATTTGTGCAAAGTTATACTTTTTGAAAAAAAAAATTTAATTAATCCAATGTCAATGCTCTAATAAAATGAATTTTTTTAAGTAAATTAATCTCATTAAATTAAAAGATATAATATAAAAAGAGGGAATATAATTCTTTCACAATCATCTTAAAACAAAAAAATACAGTGCAATAATAATAAAAATATATATAAAAAATTATTTAAAACTAATAATTTGATTTCTACTCTTGTCCTACCAGAAGATGACGTCTTATCTAAAGACGAAATTAAGATGTCCACATGAATGCGAACTAAAGAACTATCGTGTAGGGCAGTGGCTCTTCTACACAAAGTGAAGAAGGAGGCATGTGTATTATCACTTGATGTCTTGAACTATTTGCTAAAGAAGCCCACGATCTTCTCAAAATTACCGATTAGAGAAAGTTGCAACATAGTGAAAAAGTCAAAATATGTAACAAGTCGTTGGCGAAATATACGCACTACTGGAGAAGGAGAAGCGATGGCCAATTAGAGGGATTTGAGGCGGTTGAAGCCATCAAAGTCGCGTGTTGCCTCCAAAGTCATGTCAACATGCTGCACGTGGCCAGCGCACGTGCCCATCAAATACGCAAAGTCTCCCCCCTGCGGGATTTGAAGATCGGCGTCTGTAAAGACAATGGAGGTAGCACGTGTTAATCTAAGTGGGCTAGCTAGTAGAAGACTAACGATAAATGGTACAAAGACTAAAAATAACTTGAAATAGGATGATAAACTACCAATAATAAGGAAAAAAACCAACAAAAATATATTATTTTTTTAAAAAGGTGGGAAGGTGGTTGAAGCCAGTGTTTCGAGCCACCCCGCTCGGAGAGAGAAAAAAAAATCATTGGTTGTTCCAAGCGATCGTCTGGGAGGGAAGGAAGGAAGTTGTAGGAGAGAGAGAGAGCGCCTCACTTTTGAAAAACTGACAATTAGTTGAAGTTGCATTTCAATATTTAATTTAGCTGATTTTTTTTTTTAATGAAGAATAATGAGTTGAAATAATAAAAATGAATTTTATAGAGTCCATTTATATAGATCCCATATGTAAATAAATATTAAGTTGAAAAAGATTATAAGTCTCACGTGTAAAGAGGTATTGATCAATTGAGAAATATCTTGATTTAAAAGTTGTGTGTTTAAATGTAAGGCTAAACTTTCATGTTCTAAATATAGCTTATGTAACCAAAGTATAAGAACCTACACATATAAATAAATATTTTATATTTTAATTTAATTTTTAATTTTTAATTTTTATCTAAAATTATCTCATTTTATTTTACTATTTAAATCACGTCTTATCCCAACATCCTGCATTAGGCAAATTTCCTTCAATTTCCTATATATACATAGGGAGTGCTATTCACTCCGATGGGAAGTCTTCTGATCCCATCCCATCCCGTTTCTTATTTTCTTTGAGTTTTTGTAAGTAAATATTTTTTAATAATATTGTTATTTTTTATATTTTTAAAAATTATTTAAAAATGTTAAAAAATCATGTAAAAAAATATGTTTTTTTAAATATTTTTTATATGATTTTTTTCATATATTAGTATTCTTTAAAAATATAAAAAAATCACAATATTATTTTAAAATATTTACTTAAAAATCATATGTAAAAAAAATAAAAAATAAAAAGAACAGGATGGGATCGGGACAATAATCATAAGGGTGAATAGCATTTTTCATATATATATATATATATATATATATGCATACATTAACTTAAACATTTGTCTGTATAGCTAAATTAGGACCATGAGTAGTTGAGGGAACTAAGTATGATGAGGTAGTTGTAATAAATGGGATAAGGGACTTGGCGTCTGAAACTCAATATGAAAGCGAAATTTTAGGAATAATGTAGGCAATTTGAATCATGCTATGTACTGCCTAAGGTCCCCGCATTCAACATCATGTGTATAAGAGATTTAGAAGTTCTGTACATTCAAATGTGTTTAGTTGACTTGATATTATAAATTTTATGTTATTGAATTGAATGATAGTAGACTTATTTCTTAAAAATAATATATATATATATATATATATATATATCATGTGTATAATATAGCACTGGGGCCCCACCCATCCAACCATTAAACAATGAAGTTGCAGAGGAAAGTGTTGGCGCTTGCCACTAGTATAGTTTAATTTGTGTTCCAAAAAACTCATGAGTTTGTAATATATGAATGTGGCTATTGTCTAATTTATTTTTTTATCAGTATCGTTTAGATTTAGAGATAAAATAAGATAAATTTAGATAAAAGATTAAAAATTAAATTAAATTAAATAATATTAGAATATTAATTTTTTAATAATATTATTATTTTGATATTTGAAAATTTTATATTATTTATAATATTTTATATAATTTTATTTAAAATAAATTATAATAATAAAATAAATTTTAAATCCGAACAAGTAGACTTGTTCAACCCGGCCTGGTTTAAATTTTTAATATATTTATTAATATTTTATTTTTATTTTTCAAAGAAATTAAAAAAAATTTTAAACCTAATTTTAGATTTAAATTTTAAATTTTTAAATTCGAAATCCATCCAACGAACAAGAGCTTAATTTTGATTATATTATAACTTGCAGTCTTGCATGGAGGTATTGGAAACGATGCCCAATAATAATCAATGATTCAATATACAGCTTTTTTGCTTTGCATGCTCTCCAAATCGACGGCCTTTTTCGTTTGTGGTCCAAAGTCCTGAGTTAATGAATGAAATTGCTCCACTAATAATTATATGCACGATAACATATCCATACGAATGATGTAATGTATAATTAGCGACAGTTTGTGGTCCAATATGAATCATATGATATACTAGGATATGAGAAGCCATCAACCAACCAACAAACCATTATTATTAATCTAAAGTTTGTAGATATTTATATTATGTTAGATAGCGAGATCTACTATTTCATTATTATTTATAAATTAATTATTAATATTTAGTTTTTTTGTTAATATTGTTCATAAATCATCTATCTAAAAATAACCTTAAGTTTGCAAATCTCTGCCTTCAAAAAAATAAAAAAAAAAAACCTTAATTTTGCACCCCTATACCTTTGGTCGAGCTAACTAGCCATATGTAGATTGTAGACCAAGTCAAGTGTACGGGCATATTCAGGTTCCGGAATAATCGAACCAATTTTGTTGGGAAAAGTAACGTTTTGACTTTGCTTATTTGCCTTTTATTTTTGTTTCCATATTTTATTGGTAACATCTAGAACATAATATTTGTATAACTTATGTCTAATTTAGATTTGGAGATGAGATGTGTTTAATTTATTTTTTAATATTATTATTATTTTAAAATTTTAAAAAAATATATTAAAATTTTAAAAATATGTAAAGGAATTTGTATTTTATATAAAAAATTATAAAAATATAATGATAAAATAAAAGTAAGTCGAGATAAGTTCAACTCACTTCTGAATCCAAACGGGACCATAATCAATTAATATCAAGGGTGATTTAGTATACTTTTAATATTAGAAATAAATAAGTTTTTATTTTTATTCGGACTATGAAAACAATGTAGATTCACAAATCAAAAGTATATGAAAAATGCTTTATATACCGTTTGGTGCACATCGTTTATTTTTTTTTTAATTTTTGAAATTTAACAATTAAGTAAATATTATTTAATAATATCCTGTTCAGACAAATTTTGTTAAAAGTTTTTTCTTCTTATATTTTTTTAAACAGTTTTAATATTTTATTTATTTTTAAAAAATTCACAATATTATTAAAAAAAATACTTACTTAATCATTAAATAAAAAAATGAGATTTTTTTTTTTTTTTTTAGTGAGGTATGACTTTTGTTTGTGATTTAAACATTTTTTTTATTGGGAAATATGTTGTAAAATGTAATTTAAAGATGTCATTGCTCAACTTGGAATGCAAAAAGTTGGTAAATTTCTTCAATTGTATCCATTGGTCATGTACTAAATATCCTCCACCACTAAAACTATAAAGGGCGCATGCGCCATGCATCATGCTCAGAACTTTGCGTTGGATTATTGGATATCTAATCCATGCACTAGATATTGTGTTTTGGAAAGGGACAAAAAAGGGGAAAATTTTGGAGACGGATTTTCATTGGACATGAACAACGACAACGACGTTGCATATGTATGTAAGATGTCATACTTATTCAACGAGTTTACCTTTTAGCCTAAAGTTGAACAATAATAAATAGATTAGGAAAGTACCGGGAAATTAAATTCCAGTGACCAATTTGACCCCAAGAACAGTTCTTCCAAATAGCTTACGTTAACTGCGTGCTGGCCGCTGGGTGATGGGTGAATTTGTTTTATAGTTTTATGGGCAATTTCATGGAGTTCTGGTGTTGGGGGTCTTTTTGTATTTTCGTAGTGTAAAATTTTTTTTATATTTTTTTGTATTGTAGTTTTTTTTTACAAAATTAATAAAAAATATATAGAGATAAAATATATGTAATTTTTTAAATTTTTTTTCTATTTAAAAACTCTCATGAGAGTATAAAGGGATCCCAACGCTAGAGTCTCCTATATTTATGCTAGTTTTATTATGTTTTCTTAATTATTTATATATAATATATATATATATATGTTAAGGCCATAAAAATCAGCCAAAGGGTCGGTGTGAGAGAAATGATTATTTCCAACCTACCGGTGCGAGTTGGGCTGCATTTGAGGTCGTTTGGGGCTCCCGGCGAGATCCAGGCGTTACTGCGCGTAGGCGATAACAGATGAAATAAAGAGAGATGGACACACAGTTTTACGTGGTTCGGCGAATGCCTACGTCCACGGGTGTTTGGGGATGAGAATCCACTATAATGGAGATTTTTACAGTCTCTCACAGCTCACTTTACAGAGAAATATAAATGACCATCTAGATAAATTCGCCTTGTGCTTTTGGAGAAGTCTGGGGAAGCCCAGGTTGAAGAAGAAGAAGAGAGCCCCCTGTTCCAGCCGGCTAGAGTCCTTTTATAGCCAAGTGAAATATCTGGGCAGATCTTTATCTTGCGTGTCACAGTCGGCTTCCTTTCCCTTGCCGTCTTGCTTTTCTTCTCATCTACTGAAGGTGGTCCTCTTCTCGCTCATGTTTTCGAAGGGTTTCCGTCTTCCCTTCATCCGGCCTGTTCGCGAGGTGCTTCATTTCTTGGGTTTGGCCCCTGCCCAACTTATGCCGAACGGGTGGCGCATCTGCTGGCCACTTGCGTGGCGTTTCGGATCGTTCTTTCTGGGAAGAACGATCCCTACCCCGATCTGACCGCTCGAGAGTTCTTTTCGATGTACCGGCTCCTCCGTCGGGACGGGAACGTTGCCGGCTTCCAGATAAAGCCGAAGTGTAGGCTGATCCGAATGGAAGAGAGACATTCGAGTGCCCGAGATTACCACAAAAGGTTTTTCTTCGTCTCGAGCAGGGAGTGGGAGTTCCCGGAGGGAGAGGGGAACGACTTCCCCGTTCAGAAAAACTGGGGTTTCCTCCCCTCTCAGACGCACATGGAGATCGCTCTCACGGCCCAAGAGACCGAGAGGGTGAAGGCCGTCGTATCTTGGGGGGCAGAGGACCCCGACCGGCTATGGTCCGACAATCTCCTCATCGAGGAGTTTCTGACCTGGCCAGACCGGTCCTACGCCGAGGGTCAAGACTTCTTCACTGCTCCAGAAGAGCCTCCTACCTCCTCTCGCAAGCGGGTCTCTGATCGGGAGGTAGAAAACATAGGCGCGTCAGGAGTCGAGCTGGCGAAGCCACGTCGAGCCGTGGTGCCTGTCCCAAGAAACAGAAGAAGGGGAAGGGCCCACGTACCGAGGGTCCGGACGTCCGGGTTGCCCCCGCGGACACGCCCGTCCACTGTGCCGAGGAGGCTTCTTCGACGTCGTCCTCGGACGGGCTCCGGTTTCTGCAGACCGAAGGGGTAAGGGCTGAGGCCGGGAGGCTGGTTATGGAAGCCCAGATCGAAGCGGCTGATCTGGCAGGGGTCGACTCCTCAGATGGAGAGGAGATAGACCGAGCCTTTCAGGAGGCTTTGGATCACGCCGCTGACTTGACGTCGGGGGCCACGCCCTTCGCACAGATCTTCCGACAGGAGTTGGAGGATCAAGTCGCCAGGGCGAACCAATTGCCCACTCATCCGCCTTCATCTCCCGAGCGTCACTCGGATGCCTCCGAGGGGGGAGATGAAGTTTTCGGTGAGGCCGACTCTGAGGGCGCTCGCGAGGGATTCGGTCGGCAAGGGGCCTCGGATGAAGGACACCGGTAAGAGGCCGTCCCCGAGAGGTCGGGCGGGAGAGGGACGGCCAGGACGTCCGCGCTGTAGGGTGTTCCTATGCTTCCCTGCGAGGAGAGATGCCCTGCTGCCGGGCTGATCAGTTTTGCCATTTCAGCGTACTTGTCCCCCAACTCCTTTAGCTCGGTGTGCATCCGGCGTCGTTCTCCTTCAGAGGCCTCGCTCTCCTCAGGGAGTCGGGAGCTCACATTCTCTCCTAGATTGGTTTCGCCGCGGGCCGATGCCTCTTCGCGTGGTTGCCGGAGGGCGGCATTCTCCTCCTTCAACTTCCTCACCATTTCTTCTAATGCTTCCAGTCTTTCTTCCATCGACGGATCCGTCTGCTGGTCGTGCTTGGTCGTTTGGGACAACGGTAGAGTAGACATGCAGAAAGTACGTTGATCAGAGACAAACGGATCCCACAGACGGCGCCACTGTTAAGGCCATAAAAATCAGCCAAAGGATCGGTGTGAGAAAAATGATTATTTCCAACCCACCGGTGCGAGTTGGGCTGCATTTAAGGTCGTTTGGGGCTCCCGGCGAGATCCCGGCGTTACTGCGCGTAGGCGATAACAGATGAAATAAAGAGAGATGGACACACAGTTTTACGTGGTTCGGCGAATGCCTATGTCCACGGGTGTTTGGGGATGAGAATCCACTATAATGGAGATTTTTACAGTCTCTCACAGCTCACTGTACAGAGAAATATAAATGACCATCTAGATAAATTCGCCTTGTGCTTTTGGAGAAGTCTGGGGAAGCCCAGGTTGAAGAAGAAGAAGAGAGCCCCCTGTTCCAGCCGGCTAGAGTCCTTTTTATAGCCAAGTGAAATATCTGGGCAGATCTTTATCTTGCATGTCACAGTCGACTTCCTTTCCCTTGCCGTCTTGCTTTTCTTCTCATCTACTCCCAATGTCCATCAGCTCACCTTTCAGTCCCATCATCTGTCCTTTTGTCCCCTTTGTCATAAATGCATAATAAGTGCCTTTAATTTCATCCCTTTCAGTACCCCGCAAATTCTTAGCAAAAGATATTTTGATGGGAATTCTGTCTTGTTGTCTTGTATCTTGAATTTCGTGCGGTGTAGTCCATGCTATTTACTGGGCCCGAGGTGGTGGAGTTGTCTGAAGGCATGCGAACCGAGGGCCGAGGCATGGAGCCCAAGCGACCCCGCGGTCTGAGGGGCGAGGCGTGGAGCCCAGGCGACCCCTTGATCCGGTTGATTGAGAAAGTGGTGGTCCGTCTTCCGTACCTGAGATAATAAAAACATGCAATATATATGTGTTATCAAGAAAATGCCGTAAGGTGTGAGGTTACGATCCCGCAATCCACAAGCGGTCATTGGCGGGAAACCAGGTGTGCGAGGGTTTACGTGCAAGCCTGGACCCGAGATTCAACCCCGCGATTCGCAAGCATCCGAGATGGGGCTTGTCGAGTGAGCTTGGTAGGTGATCGCAAGCCTCGAGCCTATCATGGATGTAAGGACTTGACGAGTGAACTTGGGTGTGGGACCTTAAGTCTCGAGCCCTTGACGAACGAATCGTTGGGCTGGTCATGGGTGGCCGGATGACCCCGCAACTAAACCTGATCCCGTATGACGAGCATGGAACTGGCGTTGCCGTGGAGGACAACTGAGCTAGTGGAATTCCGAGTGAAGTGATGCCTGGGCTGGTAACCCTGAGCTGGCTAAGGGTGCAACTTTGAGTAGGTTTTTCGTGCAAGGTGGAGCCTTTGTCGTGTAGGGAGTATGAATGTAGTAAGTTATGCGACTGGATGAGGCGAGGGGCGTGTGAGCCCGTGTGATGGTAATTTGGGTCGGAGTCCGAGATAGTGTTTGTGATAGCTTGGTTCCTGAGCTTGCACGAAAAAGTTCGAGTTCATTGAATTGTGCTCAAAGCGGATGGAGTGTGATGTGAGGAAGGAAATTCCGAGATGAGGGAATCTGGTCCGAGCTGAGAGAAATCCGGGCTGGGAAAAATTCGATGGCTGAGAAAAATCCGAGCTGGCTGAGAAATCCGAGCTGGCTGAGAAATCCGAGCAGACTGAGAAAAATCCGAGCAGAGAAAAATCCGAGCAGACTGAGAAAAATCCGAGCAGAGAAAAATCTGAGCAGACTGAGAAAAATCCGAGCAGAGAAAAATCCGAGCTGGCTGAGAAATCTGAGTTGTCTGAGAAAAATCCAACCGACCTGGGAAAAATCCGACCGAGCTGAGAAAAATCCGAGCTGGCTGAGAAATTCGAGCTGGCTGAGAAAAATCCGACTGACCTGGGAAAAATCCGACCGAGCTGAGCGAGCTGAGAAAAATCCGAGCAGAGTGAAAAATCCGAGCAGGCTGGGAAAAATCCGACCGACCTGGGAAAAATCTGAGCGAGCTGAGAAAAGAGCGACCGACCATGTGGTCGTGGGTTCGAATCCCACAGACGGCGCCACTGTTAAGGCCATAAAAATCAGCCAAAGGGTCGGTGTGAGAGAAATGATTATTTCCAACCCACCGGTGCGAGTTGGGCTGCATTTGAGGTCGTTTGGGGCTCCCGGCGAGATCCCGGCGTTACTGCGCGTAGGCGATAACAGATGAAATAAAGAGAGATGGACACACAGTTTTACGTGGTTCGGCGAATGCCTACGTCCACGGGTGTTTGGGGATGAGAATCCACTATAATGGAGATTTTTACAGTCTCTCACAGCTCACTGTACAGAGAAATATAAATGACCATCTAGATAAATTCGCCTTGTGCTTTTGGAGAAGTCTGGGGAAGCCCAGGTTGAAGAAGAAGAAGAGAGCCCCCTGTTCCAGCCGGCTAGAGTCCTTTTATAGCCAAGTGAAATATCTGGGCAGATCTTTATCTTGCATGTCACAGTCGACTTCCTTTCCCTTGCCGTCTTGCTTTTCTTCTCATCTACTCCTAATGTCCATCAGCTCACCTTTCAGTCCCATCATCTGTCCTTTTGTCCCCTTTGTCATAAATGCATAATAAGTGCCTTTAATTTCATCCCTTTCAATATATATATTTATAAATGAGAATGGTAATTTGTAAGGAGTAAATTTATGGGTCCAAATTGAAAAACTCGACCATATGGATTATGGAATGGAAGTATATATATTGGTCATTTTCAGTACATATAACATTATAATTTTTGTTTTCAGTCTAGTCTTCATTTGTGATCTTTTTATACCAGACAAGACTAGACACTAGACAGACTGAATTATAATTATATATATATAAAATTACATATATTATATATTTCTTCATTTATTTTATTTTATTTTAATCGAAGTTTGGATGATATTGTATTTGTTTAATTTTATTTTCTCTATTTTTAATTTTTAACTTTATTATGATAATTGCTATTCCTTAATCCTTATGGATTGATATGGATAATTTTGATAATTGTTTAAATTTTTATTTAGGTTATTTTCAAGAACAAAATGTGTAAATGAAATTAAATAGTTGATATTTAAAAATATAAAGAGTTTGGATTTTTTTATATAGTTGTACTAAAATATGATTTTAGTTCTTTTTAATATATCGGCCCGTTATCTCGATCTAAAAAATAAAGAAAAAATTTATTCATAATTTTTTATAAATCACACGCTACAAATTTTTTTTTATCACATATTTAGTATAAAAATAATGAATAGAAGAATTTAATTAATTTAATAAAAATTTTAAGAGTAAAATAATGAATAATATATGAAGGTAGCAAAACTCGAAAATAAATGGACCGATTACAATTAGTGAGTGATGTCTCGATGTAAACGTCCGTTCAAAAGAAAAAAAGAAAGACATTGTGGGAACCATTACTTTAAACGCTGTGAATTATGGTTGCCAATTAAAGACCACTGCCCCTTGCCTACTCCCCATCAACCTTAGAATACTCCGAAGTCAAACAATTCGACAGACTGTTAAACACTGCAAACTGCAATAAGCACTCCATACACATGACAAATCTCAACGTAAGGAAACAAGTACCGAGACGATACATTCAAATTAGGATGTGCAAATTTTTGACTTTTGCTAGCTTTGACTGTTTAATTTAACTCCATTTTAGGCCGAAGGGGAAGGGCTCGGCGGCCCCTCTTCTTCGGAAGGGATAGATTGCACAAGTCAGTTCTACCATAACACAGTTGCATTTTTCTCAATCTTTTCTATTTCAAGTTTATTCTCTTTCTCTGGACAGTTTCTTGTTTGTCAGAAACAGGATGTGTTCATTGGACCCAGATAAAAAAATACCTTGTCGTAAAGTCCTTGGTAGGAGTATATTTCTTTCTTTTGCTCGGATCCAGCTCAAAGAAAAGAAAAGAAAAGAAAAGAAAATGACCGAAGCTTCGTACTTTAGTATCAAGGGAAAAAAATTATGTGGGAATAGATTCATATCTATGGACATCATTTCAACCACATGCTCCTGAGATTAGTTGTCATTAGGATTGGTTTTGGGTTCTCAAATTGACACAAAACCTATCATATTATATTCAATGCTCCATTATGATGAACTGGGACTAAAATAAACCACGTTTCAAGGCTTCATTTTTATTTTTGGTTGTGGTCCAAAACAGTATACTTTGAGAGTGGTAGACATGGAAATTGAGGGAGAAAGAGAGGGAGAAAAGAGAGAAAAAGAAAATTAGAAAAGGTGATGGCGTGCTTTAAGCCTTTAACGGCAGAGAAAAGCTCCTTTTTTAAGAGTGCCTCTCTGTCTCTGAGCCACCCACCCTGTAAAACACAGTCCCCTACTTGCCATACACAAACCTCACTACACACTACGCCCACGCATGTATTCTCACGCCCGCACCCACCAACCCACCAACCCCGTTTGTTTTTCTTTGATATGTTTTCTTCCTTAATTTCTTTCTTTGCCTACTGCAAGATTCAGAGGGCTTGGGGAGACAACTGCGTCAGAGCCTCAGGGAAGGGGAGAGGACATTGAGATTTGCGCCAAGAGAAAAAAAGAGGAAGATCCTGAGCGGATCACCATGATTTAAAGCAAAGGCGGCGAGAATTTACGAGCTTTACAGAGAGAGAGAGAGAGTGGGAGAGAGTTTTTTTTTTTTTTGGTTGAGTGGGAGAGACTTCGTTAGAAACTATATCCTATTCTCTCTCTAACGCCAATTTACACTGTGTGGAAACTGTTTACAAGCACTCATATTTCCTTTCTGTGAAATTTCCTTGCTCTATTTTATTCATTCCATTCTCTCTTTTTCTCTCTCTTCAAGCGACATCTGCTTCATCATAAAGCCTGGAAGTCGATGGGAACAGCTCGAAGACCGAGACGGTGGTCTAAGGGCGGGGTCCGGGGAGTCAGGTGTTCATCATGGTCTATTGGAGGCGTGAAGTTTTTAGATAGAGAAAGTCTGTAAAGAACCACCATTTCTAGACTGGGATTTTGGTTCATTTTCCTGGGTTTGTCTTATAATCCGTCATTTCAGATAGACAAAGTCGGGGTTTATTCTTTTAGAGCTTGGGCAGCTTTGCTGCAAGGCGTGGTTTTGTGTGAAAAGGCCGGACGATTCCTTGTGATTTGTGGTCATGAAGTTTATGAAATTGGGTTCGAAGCCTGATGCATTTCAAGCGAAAGGGAAAGCTGTCAGGTGAGGGGCTTGCCCTCTGTCATTTTTCTAGATTTTTTTTTTAAAAAAAAATTTTAAATCCAGACTTTTTTCGCGTTTTTTGTTTTCCTTTGAATTCGTTCTACTTTGAGTTTGATGTTAACGTTATACATCATACTTAAGCATGGCTTTTATTCCCGGGTCTAAGGTTTTCTATGCGGCGAATTTGGTATTTGGTCGTGTTTCTTTGTCGCAACGGCACATTAATAAGGAAACCTACACTTTTAACTTTGAGATTTATACGTAAAGTGAATTACTGTTAGGTAACGATCTATAAAAAGAAATATTGTTAGGTATACATTTCTATTCGGGATTAAAATAATTTGAAAATCCTAAAATCAACTATTCATTTTGATAATAATTCAAGAAATATCTTGTCAAAAGTAATTGTGGAACTAAAAAGTTTCAGGCTTAACCCAAAAAAATGTGAGATATATTACGAATACTATTACTTGGAAGGAAAGAAAAAGGGAAGAAAAGAGTTTTTTTTCCTCGGGTGGGTGGGTTTCACGGTTAAGGCAATTCAGAAGTTGGTCCAGCCATTGAATTGTCTTGTTTTCGAGAAATTTTCTGTTCATATGGGATGCCAAACTTCTTTAATCATGAACTTGGGCAGGTTCTTACTTTTTAGAATGACTTTATTCCACCAACATTTACCCTGAGAAAATTCTAAATAGTGATCCATACATGTAGTTTTGGCCTTTTCATATTACACTTCAAACAGGCCAGAGGAAAAGTTAAACCTTAGATCGCTTGTTTGACGGCCACCAATTTAGCCCTCTTGCTGTAATAGCTTTTTTGGATAGTGTGATTTGCAACTCCTTGCATGTGCACTATGTCTTGTTGCATGTTGAAAAATCTGGCAGCAGCAAAACTGGATTGGTGGGTAATTAATTTAATTAAGAGGTCACATGCCATGATGCAAGTTGCATGTTTCTTTGGCTGTATTGTTGTGATAATTGCGGGTGAGTTCTATTGACACTGTGCTTTGTAGATCAGGATCTGTTATAGATTAGTTAAGATTTGAAGTATTCCTATGCCCTTAAAATGTGGTTTCAGACCTTTTTGTTCATATCACATTTAAGTGCTTAGAGCGATGATTTCACAATGTATGTTTGTCACCTGACCAATGTGGTCTGTGACCCAAACACTGATTTTGATTGTGATTTTGGCTTTTAGATGCTGGAGAGGTTTTCTTGTTGTTTGTGTGTAAACACAAGATAAATCCGTTCTGTTTGTCTACTTGTACATTGACCTGAATCTGCTGTATGGAACTTTGTAAAAAGCTCTTATATTCCCCACGAGCCTGATTTTTGGAATATGGGGTCTTAGCTCTCAAGATTGATTTCACTATCATTTTAGGACGTGTCTTTGATCTGGGTTCAGCTCGGTAAACATTTTCGGAGAACTAGCTCTCGGTACACATTGAGTTATGTTCTCTAGATTAAGGGGGGACAGAAAAAGGTATTGAGTTTGTGAGTGGGAACAATCCAAAGTTTTCTAATCAAGCTTGCATCCACCCTTATAGTACAAGTAAACACCTTACGTTACATATTAGGCTATCTTCTTGGGATCAAAGGCTGGCTTTATAGTCTTCAGGGAATCAAAATTTTCAAAAAGTTGATATGGACAACACACATACGGTAGTGAATAGTCCATTTTAGACATTGTACGGGATTAGCATGTACGGATTGAACCTCACATAGCTCTATTGAAAAAAAATTCTATGAAACTTTGCTCAACATAACCTGAAGGTTTCTATACATTACAAGCTGCTGGACAACATAGCTGCTCCGGTTGTGCAGTCAATAGGACCAAATTTTGCATAGTCATTGTGTCATTAGTTTTCTGCTCAGAACAAGGTTAACTAAGAGCTATCAAAAGCTCCCGAGACAATTTATTATTGTTGTTTGTATTTTAAATTCCGGGTATAAACCATGAGAAGTCATCTTACATATTCCATTGCCCCTTCAACTTCATTGTTTCCTCTTTATTGGCATAGCATACCAATATTGTACCTCATGCAGGTATGTGTCGTCTGAATTGGCAACGGATGTCATCATAAATGTTGGGGAAGTGAAGTTTTACCTTCACAAGGTATGGTCTCCTTGTTATACTCTTACCTTTAGTGAGTTGGACATTTACATTCTTGACTGGTTGAATTATTTTGTTGCGTTGTTTATATTAAATTGGTCATCCTTTGGTGACAACATATCAAATTAGGCCACACTATTGACCTTTCATGTAACTAACATCCGAGACATTCTTGGAGAAGCGATAAGGCTATCCTTTATGCATATGAACTTTGTGAATGAAGTGGAACTAGTCTAACTTGATTTATGAGTATTTACTATATAGGTGGCTTCTTACAATTTGTTTTGGTCACAAACTTACTTATAAAAACAAATTGTTTTGGTCACAAATTTGATCATTTGCAAGATTGAAGTTGTTTGTCCTCACACAGGAAAGGCACCTAAAGTGTGTTTCCTACATTAACTGTAATGTACGTTATCCTTATTGTGAAAGGAATAGCATAAATATTTATATTTTTTTCTTTTTGGGATATATTATGTTTTATTTTTGGGTAAAGTAGGCCATTTTATTTGGTCAAAAGTTTTACCAAAGCAACAATAGTCAGATTCAGACTTTTAATAAGAGTTTGGTGGCATATGATTTGTGCTTTAAGAGCAAGAAGGTTTCAGATTCAAACTTTTTATATTGCTGTAATGGTTGGTTGAGGTTGCCCTCTTGTCATGCTGCATTTTCTTGGACCATGTTTTGTCTTGCAACTATTTTGTCCATTGTCTTAAGGACTACTAAAATTTTCTAGGTAACAAATAGTTATTATTTCCATCCATATTCATCGTGTCGTTACAAGTGTGGAAGATGCATATTCTGCTTTACATATTTAATGTAGTGGCATAAATGAAAGAAATGTTTTTTTGCACAGTTATTTGGTTTATGCCAGTTTTCTGATACCGTGACTGTATTTTCAGTTCCCTCTCCTGTCCAAGAGCAATTGCCTGCAGAAACTACTATTGAAGGCCAATGAGGAGAACGAAGATGAAATTCGTATAGCTGATTTTCCTGGAGGACCAAAGGCCTTTGAAATTTGTGCAAAATTCTGTTACGGAATGACAGTCACCCTCAATGCATACAATGTTGTGGCTGCACGTTGTGCAGCTGAGTACCTTGATATGTCAGAGGATGTTGATAGAGGAAACTTAATATTTAAGATTGAGGTATTTCTCAACTCAAGTATCTTCCGCAGCTGGAAAGATTCTATTATTGTTCTTCAAACAACCAAATCTCTTCTGCCCTGGTCTGAGGATCTGAAAATTCTTGGAAGATGTGTAGATTCCATTGCCTCTAAAACTTCTGTGGACCCAGCAAATATCTCTTGGTCCTACACGTATAATCGGAAATTAGCGGATCCCGATAGAATTCTTGAGGATGGAGTGAAATTCCCAGAGAAAATGGAGTCTGTTCCAAAGGATTGGTGGGTCGAAGATATATGTGAGCTGGACATTGATCTTTACAAGCGAGTAATGATTGCTGTAAAAATCGAAGGGAAGAATGGATGGTACCGTCATTGGGGAAGCACTTAAAACGTATGCAGTTAGGTGGTTGCCAGATTCTGTTGATGCGTTGGTTTCTGATGCTCATGCTTGGATGAACAAATCTTTGGTAGAAACAATCATTTGCTTATTTCCATCTGACAAAGGTGTGGGTTGTTCATCTAGTTTCTTACTGAAACTGCTGAAAGTTGCAATTTTGGTTGGAGCAGATGAGTCAACGAGAGAAAATTTGATGAATAGGATCAGCCTGAAGTTGCACGAAGCTTCTGTCAAAGATTTATTGATCCCAGCTCGGTCTCCCCAAATTACGGTATATGATGTTGGGTTGGTGCAATGCATTTTAAATCAATTTTTGATACATGAAAAATTTAACCGGGATGTGGATGTTGAGAAGAATGAGAAGATGGCCGAGAATTTTGTCTTGGAACTTGGATCCTTGTTGAATGTTGGTAGACTAATTGATGGGTATGTAGCGGAAATTGCACATGACCGAAATCTCACACTCTCTAGTTTTTATTGACTTAGCTCAGATGATTCCTGGATCAGCAAGACCTATTCATGATGGATTATACAAAGCCATTGACATCTATCTGAAGGTAGGATCTTATCATGCCATGCATTTTAGTTTTGCCATCTTTTCAAACCCTACCAGAATAGGAATTGAGCCCATTATGCACAAAGGAAAAGTTTCACTGCTTTATCCACTGTTTACTACACGAGCAATATCATAAGACCAGTATTTGGCAATCTTGTAAGACTGAGATGACTTGATTGTATTGTATTTTGTTTTGTTTTGGATAATGAGTTGTCCCCAAGTCCTTTGGCACCTGACTAACCCCTGTGCACGTGTGGCCCCCCTTATTGCCCATGTTGCAAGTAATCATTGGTTAATAATACCTGTGGTTGGCCACCAAGTTTAAACTTGGCCAATGCTTGTTCTGATTTCAAGTGGGAGGGCACACAAACCAACCCCAGGATTACTTTGCTCTTACTGAGCAGCACTATTATTTTATAATCTGTCGTTAGATTTATGATATTTTCCTTATTTTTAAGTTGTTATCTTGTCAATGATTCGTGATTTTAGAATATGTGGATCTGAATAAAGAAGGCATTACTTGTATGAAGTGCTGATGGATCATTATGTTTCAGGAGCATCCTAATTTGACAAAAGTTGAAAGGAAGAAGATATGTGGACTTATGGATGTCAAGAAACTGACAATGGGTGCATCCATGCATGCTGCGCAGAATGAGCGCCTCCCACTTCGGACAGTCGTACAAGTTCTCTTTTTTGAGCAGGTTAGAACGTCTACTGCCGGTGTTCAACCTATTAACAACAATTCCTGTGATACTTCACGTTCGACAACAAACACAACAGATGAAGAATGTGAGAAGACAGAAGCAGCTGAAAACAGAAGAACCCTTAAGAAGCAGATGAGTAAAATGAGTATAAAAGATGAGGAATTCGAAAACAAGGGGAAACTTGCTAAAAAGGGCAGCAAAGACAGCAGAAGTGGGATGCAGTTGCTGCCGTCCCGATCGAGGAGAATATTCGATAAACTGTGGTCTGTTGGTAAAGGGCATGGAGATAACAAGAGCTCTGAAACGTCTGGGAGTTCTCAGAGCCCAACTTCAATGGTTCCTGGAGACACCAAATCCTCTCGTTTATCCTCAAGACACAGGAGGGCACTCAATCTCTAGAGGACTAAACTCAGTGAAGAAAAATATTCAGGCTCTGCATTATCTCAAGTGTAGAAAAATGGTAGGTTGGTTTTGTTATAGCTGTGATGATGGGTTTGAACTGTCTAGAAATTGGTTGAAAACACGTAAAAAATTGTAATGATCCTTTATTTTTTTGGCGCCTTTTCTTTCTGGCCTCTGCGGGTTCCAAATTGTAAGGTTATTTTACATTGTAAAAGTCCGTTTTTAGGTAATTGGATCACTTCCTCTCTCTC